>CM076093.1:27460359-28660359 GCA_038088585.1 Chrysina gloriosa
CTTCGAGATGAAGTGCGGCATGTGTTTATTTTTACAGTATCCTATTGAAGACAACTGGAAATAGCAAAGCGGATGAAAACAAAAGAAGAAAAAAGAGGAACCGCCGCGTAAGACTTTAATATAATTTTACGGCCTTGCTCTCTCTATAAAACTTTTTAAGTTATTACGGACGGATAACAATAAAAAAATCTTAAAGAACGTCGTATTCGTCGTCGTCTGGAGGCTTCTCCCTTTTATGAGGGGAAGAAGAGCGCTACTCCTTCCGAAAAGAAAGCCGCTCGTTCCTTATTTGTCTCATGTCGCCTTCGAAATTGATATCGGTCGGAATTCATTTCGGCTGGCATAAAACCGTTACGCTTACGTCTTCCAATGCAATAATAAATTGGTCGTAACTGGCCCGGATTTATCCCCATTCGATACTGGCCGGATTTAGGGAAGAAAGAGGGGGACGACCTGCTGGCGTGCTGTTAGGATGATCACGTAATTTCTTGTCGGTTACAACAATCTAGTTTCGTTTTTCTATTTATTCATTTAGGATTTCTATTTAATTTTTGGGTACGTTTACGTATTGGAAGTGTCAAGTCCATGTTTTCGCCCAACAAATCTAGTTTCCAAAAAAAAAAACGATGTTACAGCTGGGAAAATACATTTTGGCTAACACTATCAAATCGAGCTGTTTGTTCTGAAAGTAATTTCGTTTTTTTTTTTAATGAAAATATACTGAATAAATATTTTATTGATTTATATATTGTCCATTCTGGTCCAATACTTTTTTCCATCTTTCTGGCAGTAGCATGATTCCACGGTCATAAAATTTTTGTTCTTTGCTGGCAAAAAACTGATTCAGATGATTTTTGACCTCCTCATTTGAAGTAAAGGTAAATTTTGTAGAGACAGGAACAAGTAAAAATCAGAAGGTACCAGATCTGGAGAATATGGTGAGGTGTAACACTACAACTCATGCAAGCTGTAAAAGCTTTTGGCGAGGTACCAAACTTGTATGAGGTATCGCATTATCATGTTGGAACACTACACCTTTTCCATCGATCAATTCCGGCCTTTTACGTTTAAGTGAATCATTCAATTTGTCAATACGATGACAGTACACTTCAGAACTGATCGTTGTCTTGTCTGGTGGAAGCTGAAAAAATCGATTCCCTATAAATCCCACCAAACAGACAGCATCACCTTTTTTGTTGATGGATATCGGCTTTCGAAGTGCTTTGAGCCGGTTCATCTTTTTATTACATGAGCTCTTTGCGTTTAACATTGTTGTAGATAACCCATTTTTTGTCCCCAGTGATGATGCGCTTCAAAAATGGATTATTTTCTTGACGTTTGAGAAGCAAACCACAGATGTCAACGCGACGACACAAATTCCTTTCCGTAAAAACATGAAGAACATCATACCTAGGCGTTTCAAATGATCATGAACGGTTTAATTTGATAAATATAATCTCTCTACTTGCTATTCGCCGGTTTGCATCAATTAATGCCTTTATTGTGTCCTCATCTGGCCTTCCAGAACGTGGCACATCTTCAACATCAAAATTGCCCGATCGGAATTTTTCAAACCTGTTTTGGCAATGGTATCAGATAATTTTTTCTAGCTTGAACAGCATTTTTAGCACCAACCAAAAACTAGGTAGAAGCAAACGAACTTTTTCACAAGCAAGCCTTGCTATATCAACTGTCGAAATATATAATTACCATGTGCTTAAGTATGAAGTTGGCTGTGAAAAGATAGAACTAATTGAAAGTCCTCTGTTGGGAAAAAACGAAATTATTTTCCCAACAACCGTATACTTCTTGGTGAGAACGTCCAGCTTCGATCTGGTATATGACTCTGCAAGCGTGCCATTCGGATAAATCGTTTGTTTACTTCAGTTTCCCATACAAGCTCACGGCCGCTTACGTAAGAAGGCGGCAATCTCGGAATTGATTGAAGTAATTGTTCGAAAACATGTAGAAATCAGAATAATCGATGCTCATCTGTATTCCGAAAACGAACTAAATATAGAATAGTTTTCTCTAGTACGTATTAAACTCCCACCGATCAAGGCGAAACCCAACATCCCCACCGATAGATTATTTATGCGGCGGTGAACGCAAATAATGCAGATATTTTATCGGAGAATAATCGCCCGTGGTTCACCCTAATTTTTTTACGTCAAGACCGAAGAAGCCACCGAATTGCCTTCTAATTTATCACCCGACTAAGAAGACAATCAGCCCTATAAATTGTACATTAACCCCGGCATGCTCGATCCAGGTAAGATAAGGGCAACGGTTAATATTAAATAACGAATGAACTCCATTATTTGCGCATTATAGCGTATTAGAAGAACCCGCCTCGGCGTCGCCGGGCTGTCAGATGATCAACGCATACGCGCCACCAACCCCTAGGGAGAATGAAGTTTAAGGGAGATACAAAGGGGATCGTCGGGTCCGACTTTCTCATATTTGCATAAGTTTATGGGCCTCTTGGTCCTCGCGGCGAAGAAATGTTTCTCATATCGTTCTAGATTAGAGTTAATAATGTAATAAATATTGTTCTTGGGAAATATAAATTTATCCAAAGATAATTAGCGGTATTGTTGAAGAATTATGTGCTTCTCTAACAATAAGTGGATAAATAGGTGCAACTAGACGTCCTTTGGCTATGCGAAAGTGAATCTTTCACATTTTACATACAAATTTTTCTTCCTCTATTGCAAATTGATAGTGACGGTAAGGATGTAACGATGTTCACTAACCTTAATTCAAATTATTTTGATGGTAAAAGGTTTGCCGATGTAATATATGTAATAATGGTATTCCCCCATTCTTCATCAAGAAATGTATTGATAGCTTTGTAAAACCCTTGTGTCACATTATAAATCATTCATTTGTAACAGGTTGTTTCCCAGCTTTCCTGAAGGTATCTGCTGTACTGCCAATTCACAAAAAGGCAATCTGAATGATCTCAGTAACTACAGACCTGTAAGTCTTTTAACTAGCTTCTCAAAGTTATTTGAGAAAGCTGCGTACGACCGCCTTTATAACTTTGTTACTAAGTGGGAGATTATTAGTCGGCACCAGCACGGATTTGTCAGGGGAAAGGGTATTGAGACGGCTTTACTTGATTTAATTAGCACTGTTTTGGATGCTCTTGAGAACAAAATAGTTCCCTGCGGTTTTTTTCTGGATCTATCGAAAGCATTTGATAACATAAATCTCGAGAAACTTATTGCCAAACTGGAGTGCTATGGCATTAGAGGATCCGCCCTACACTGGTTTCAAACATACTTAATAGGTAGGACACAATCAGTCCACATTCATAGCAAAGCCGGAGTGGTTAAATCGAGAAAATTATCGATATCAACAGGGGTACCACAGGGCAGCATTTTAGGACCTTTGCTTTTCTTAATTTATTATAATGATATTTACACGATACAAAACATCTTACACGATACCGAGTTAGTAACAATGAATTATGCAGACGACACATCCTTCCTTGTAATGGGGGACACAATTGACACCATTGTGAGCAGGGCTTCCCTTTATATCACTAAACTTGAATCGTGGTTATATCAAAATGAATGGGACCTTAATAGAGATAAAACTAAAGTAATTCTATTTAGAACCAAAGATCAGCCATATCCCACCACCTTAGAAATTAATGATAGGGAATATCCTGTAGAACGTTCGGTTCGATTGCTGGGGCTGATAGTCGACGACCAATTGAAATGGAAAGATCACATTGATGATCTATGCACTAACTTAAGCACTGTTACTTTCGCCATGCGACGGCTGTCGGCTCTCGTAAGCGAACAAGTACTTCGTGTAATGTATTTTAGTTGCTGTTACTCCCGCATCAAATACGGCATTATTGTCTGGGGTAGTCGTAGCGATATAACTCGTACTTTTGTAATGCAGAAAAAATTGTCCGAATAATGTTTAGTCTGGATTATCGCCAGTCCTGTAGAGGTCTATTTAGACAACACAACCTTTTAACTGTATACGGCATTTACATAATGGAAATTTTAAAATTCGCATTCAAAAATCGTGCTTTCTTTGAAACAAATTGTTTTAGACATGAACACCGAACCCGCAATAGGGCGAACTACCGCTATCCTAGACATCATCTTACACTAACTGAAAAGAATATTGTTTATAATTGCATAAAATTTTATAATAACTTACCAAATAATATCAAGAATATAACATTATTTTCTATATTTAAAAAAGAAGTGCATACTCTTCTATGTAATGTCGAACCATACAATGTTAATGAGTTTCTGAACATATAGTTTGTTATTGTTCTATTTGACGTGTTGCTATTTGTTGTTGTTGTTATACATTATGCAATAAATATTATTATTATTATTATTATTATTATTATTATTATTATTATTATGTCTTTGTTAAAATTTGTGCATGAAGAAGTGTCAATCTGGTCTGCCAACTGATCAGAATTACAATCATATTTATTGTTAGAAGCACGCAGCAATTACGAAGCAGTAATCTAAGAAACTTTTCCAATCGTTGTGGAGCTCGTCCTGATCTCACAACGAAAGGTTCTCAACCCGCAGACGCCGATTTCGATGAAACTTGGAATTAAGGGGAGAGTCTGGTCTAGCCGATTTCGAAAATCGATTGTTTTTTGTTTTTGTCTTAAAATCTTCCTATACATGTGGAGAATATATTCCCAAAGTGAAATCACGGAATTCGACCTTAAAGTGTAATTAGGAGCGATGTTCGTCAAGCAGGTACCCGGTCAACGCTGGGGCGTTTTGGGCGGAGCAGATGTGCTGCAGATTCCTCTTTCCCTAAAAACCCTAGATTTTGCTAGAAGGTCTCGGTTCGTGTTTACAAATAAGATAGTCTTGTTTGAAATCTTGAACAGTTCAGTCGAGTTTCGAATATCTTCTCTAGAGCCTATTTTATACTATAAACTTTAAACGCGTTTATCTCGAAACCACATTTTTCAAGTCGGTTGGAAAGATAACTCGTCGAATTATCCTCCGATTCACTTCAAGTAAAGTTTACATTAAGGTCAATTAGATTTGTGTGCGGATGAACCTCGAATACTATGAAATTGTTACTATGGGGCAAAGTTATTGCAAAAATTAAAGCCGCTTTTCTCCGTCAATTTTTAATTTATGGTCGCCATTTTTGCAATTGACAATTTCTTTTCGAAAATTGAGGTTCATCCGCATTTCGCATTCATACTTTAACGAAATTTCTTTGAATTTTACATTTCAGATAATTTTCAAGGCCTCCAGGATTCCAACCGATTTGACCGGACCCTCCGCTTGTAACCACTATAGCTATACATATAATATTCGAATAAAATTTTCAATGGTGGGTTTTACTTCTTCAAATATACCTTTATACGTGAAAAAGTTTTATGAACGAAAAATAACTTTATCTTTGAGAAAAACGCAGTTAAAAAGGCCTTAGCTGGACCAGACTCCCCCTTAAGTAGAGCTGGTAGGACTATGTAAAAGACCGAATTCTATTTCTGTGATGAAAGCCATTGAAGGGGTGAAAAGCGTCCCTGAAAATTGACCTGTCTTTCTTTTTTTTCAATTACTCTGAAATTGTTTCAAGAAAGGCATATCAGCATATACCGCTTTAAGAGGACTATTGAAACACGTCTGAATCGATGACCTTTATTCTTTAAAATATTACCCCCTTCTCCACCTCTAACGATTTGCAAAAAACAGATTTCGATGAAATTTGATAATTATGTAGGGCTGATTGGACTATGTAAAACGTGGATTTCTGTTTCTGCCATTAACGCCTTTGAAGGTGTGACAAGCGTCCTCAAGAACAGGACCGTTTATTGCCAATAAGCTGCAACTGGTGCAAGAAGAAAATATTCAAAATGTGGGCAAATAGCACATCAACAAAGCAATTGAAGCATGTTCGAACCGGTAACGCTTATTCTTAAAAAAGATTTTCGTCTCCCACCCCCACCGATTTGCGAAAACACCGATTTCGATGCCACTTAATCTTGCATACTCCTGTCTGTTATATCTTTTATAGCATCTTACAGTTCTTGTTCATTAAAATTTGGTTTTCGTGTTTCTTCCCGATATCCATAAGTGATAGTTACCAAATGTATTACATTTTATGGATTTATATACACCATGCTGCACTACAAAAACACGATTCAATTTACGGTATGGTTGAAGACAATCTAAGAAATAAAAACACATGAAGTGTAAAAAGTTTCAAATATTTATTGTAGGTAAAAAACCAGGACATATTGCCGTTTTCTCGGCTTGCGTGGTTAACTCTCCGTTGCCAAAAGGGAGACTTTTATTTCTCCTGATCCTTGGCTACAATCCCCAATAGTTTTCCGTCTTTAAATTTAAGTCCTAACGTTGTACACCCAGTACTTCTGCTAAAATTTCGAGAAAGATTTTGAAACTGCATTGACAACAACGGCTGTCATTTAAGTGATGTGATTTAACATACCATGTCGAAATGGCGTGATAATTACTTTCCAAAAATAAACGGTTTATTTCTTTATCGTGTTTAGTTTGGTTTTTATTCACATCCCAAATCGGGGCAACCATTTTGATGCACCCCGTATATAGTGTTACTAGCTCTACATAACATACGAGTTTGGTCGAAATTCGTTAGGGGGAGGTAATTTCGTTACGAGGGTTATCGATTTGCATATGTTTTAATAACCCTCTTGAAGCGCTGTATACCCGAAATTTGAATATTTTCTCTTTGCAACAATTGTAATTTCGCTTTTTGCCGCTTCAAAGGCGTTACTGGCAGAAACAGAAACCGACACTTTTCCAAAGTTCAACCAGTCCTACATAATTACCAAGTTTTATCGAAATCGGTGGAGACGGTAGGGGTAATATTTTTAAGAATAAGGGTTACCGATTCAGACATTCTTCAATAGCCCTTTTGAAGCGCTATATGGTCATATGTTTGAATAGTTTTTCCCCGTAACAATTCCGGAGTACACTGGAACCGCGGTATATCTACCGCTCGCGAACGTAAACATTCACTTATATCCTTCCGGGGCGGGATCCCACTACTGCTACCCAGCGGAGGGGAAATTGGCGCGCTACGCGTCGATTGGCTTATTTGAACAGGTACACAGAGACACAACGGCTGATTGGTCCATATTAGTCAGGAGGTGTGCGAACGGATATAAGTGAAAGCTACAGCGAGATATAAGTGCGGGAGGATATAAATGAGGGCGGATATAAACGCGGTTCCAGCGTAATTGGCCAGAAAGCAAAAGTAGGCCAATCTTTAGGGGCGTTTTTCACCCCTTCAAAGGCTCTAATCGCGGAAACAGAAACCGTCCTCTTACATAGTCTTACCAGCTTTACATGATTATCAAGTTTTATCGAAATCGACATGTGCGGGTTGAGAACCTTTCCTTGTCAGTCGGGTAATGTAAAAGTCGAACATTTTTTCCTCCATTATTCATTCCCTCGCATCCATCACCCATATAGATTTAATATGTAACACTCGAAAGAGTTACATAATAGCAAAGTGAAAACTGCAATTTTCGAAACGTACGTAGTACGTACGAACTTTGTTAGCGTTAGTGGCAGTCGCAAAACGGCGAAACTCGTTCGAAATCCCGAATAAAAATTCAACAATTCCACATCGGAGTCGGAGGGCGGCGTACACATTTAGAATGCAGCATGGTGCACATTGCTAGAGGTCGATCACGTGTGAGCGTCCCGCAGCATCCGACAGTCTAGCCGTTCCCGGCGCGGACGCCGCCACAATCTTAATCAGATAAAAGCTGGCACGGTCAAAATGGAAAACTCTCGAAAAGCGAATCCGGGAATTTATTCGCGTCGCGCCGTTCTCTTACATCGGGGCCGAAACGGAACGTTGCTGGAGATCGGCCGGCGAGGGGATCGCTTTTCTTGAGGTCAACAATGCCGATTTTTGTCGTGCATGGGGAAATGTGCAACGTTCTCGGTGAAAATATGCCTCGTTCCTGTGCTTTTTACTTTTATCACATCGATTTGGATATCTCCAAATACGTATTTCGACGGCTAAGTTGTCATTCCTACTGGGAAAGTGCGAGAAGATGAAGTACTGCACGTGCGTTTTGTATAGCACTTCTGCTATATAATGGATCAGTTAAGGAAAAATGTAATTCCAAATACGTCATTATTACCTGAAAAAACATGCAATCAACATGTCTTTTTATATTTGGGGCATTTAGTCCTCAGAATACAAGAATCAAATTCGATCATATCAATTATTATTCGTGTTATTAAACAATGTCGATTATTGTCACTCCACGACCAATCGCCCCAGTGACTTGTCCCTGTAATGGTTCATTTTGTCCCAGTAAATAGGTTATCAAAATAACAATAATTAGTCCTTTTTTTCTCAATTTGAGTGGATAATTGATGATTAGACATTGTATAATCAGATGTGGGAGGATACTTATTGAAAAAGTGTTATAAGATCTTTTATTGAAATGTATTTCAATTTCATGGCACCGAATGCTTTATGAACAACACGTAAACCACGGATGGTACTTTTCCTTTGTATTTACTTTTTTCACTGTCGTTGTCGTTTCTTTTGTAGGCCAAAATAGAACATTTTCTTGAAATACCGCACAAGCTGGGGAAAAGTATCGTTACTTTGCTAAAGACTAAAATTATTGTTGTCTGATGTATTGAACCATGACTGGAACAAGCGTTATATGTCGTGTCCGAGTAATGAATATAAGCTTATATTTGCATAATATAATCTGAATGTATCGCAAATATACCTTAAAATGTTTGTTAACGTATATAATAAATAATAAAATAACAAAATCGTAAAAGGGGATGATACCATTTATCACACATCGTTGGAAAGATACTTTTATTATGAATTCAATGATATATCATACTTTGACATTTGGCCAAGGTGTGAGGATTATAGCAGACAAAGAATAATTCCAAGCAAGAATGGTAAAATTATCAACTTTTATTAAAAAAGAAATGATGAAATTAGTTAATTACTACATTGTGCACCGCTTTGTTGAAGATAGTTATATAGGCCATTCTCAAAACCTCTTCTGATCCTTTCAAATGTTTCTGGTGAATTCTTAAGTAATTCTAAGTCTATGTTTGCCAATATTCTGCGGTTGTGTTTGGTACACAAATATTTTCAGGTAACCCCACAAGAAGAAATTAAGTGGGGTCAAATCTGGAGACTAGGTAGCCCTAGTCCTCCCTATCCAATGATTTGGAAAATTATTATCCAGCCAATTTCTAACTGGCGCGACATGATGGAAAGCTCATTAATTAATAAATTCCCTATTTGATATTGTTGGTTTTCCAAACGTGGTATTATTGGGGGATGGATTGTATTTTGTAATAGTTCAATGTATATTTAGCCAGTGAGATTTTGATTAATGAAAACAGGACCGATTAACTCATTTCTAAGTATACCAGCCTAAACATTAAGTTTTTCAAGCTCAACTTCTTTGAATAAATGAGAATTTCCATTGTCCTCTGTATCTACAGTTATGGCGGTTTACAAAACCACTTAGATAGAACGTTGATTCATCACTAAAACAAATATCAAATAATCTTGAGTCATTATTATCAATTTTCTCAATATTCGTTTCACAAAATTCCATTCTCCTATCAAAATCATCCTAGTTGAGCTGCTGAATAATTTGCATCTTATAAGGATGGAATTTGTGTAATTTAATACGAGTTGGTTTCGGAAGCTATTTTCCTGATGGATGCACTAGGATTTACGCCAAAATGACCTAAAACTTCTATTTGTTACATCAACCACTTTATTTCCCATGCGCTCTAGTTAAGAACAGAATTTTTTAACGATTTTTGCTTGTGGGGTTACATGAAAACAGTTGTGTACCAAACACAACCGCAAAATATTGGCAAACTTGGATTTTGAATTACTGCAAAATGCAATTGTATCGTCAGAAACGTTTGGAAGGGTCAGAAGAAAATTTGAAAATTGGCTATATTATTGTCTTCAACAAAATGGTGTGCACAATTTGAATAAAAGTTGCTAATTTTATCTTGCTTAGCATTATTTTTTCTGGTATAACCCCCAAACCGTAGCCAAATATCAAAATACGATATATCATTGAATTCATAATGAAAATACATTTCCAACGATGTGCCACAAATGGTATCATCCCATTTAAGATTTATATGTTGGGGTGGAGGCTCAAGGGGGCAAGTTCAGTATCATGGTATATTAATAAAATGGTTCCCCGTCGAAACAAGAATTGACGTGTCTTTGCATTTTTACTAATTCTACTAGTTTTGGATGCAGACCCCCTAGGAAATTTTCAAATGAACACACTGTATATATCCCGTAATACATATGTATGTACATACAATTCTCTAATCTAATCGGAACACAGAGGATCGTTCGGAAAAGTAAACCAATCGCTGTAAATCACGGAGGACGATATTCCACCGGGAGCGCATTTGCTTTTCATAAACTTTAAATTCTCCCCGTTTGTATATTCCAAAAAGGGGACGATGCGATGCAAAAAGTTTCCGAATGTATTCTTCTCCCTTGTTGCAGAATTTTCAAGCTAAAGCTGGCTCCGGATCTGAACGTATTCGCGCAAGACGTCGTGTTCGAGTCCACCAACGGACCCATAACTTTTGAAACCGGCGCAGTCTACCGGGGCACATTAGAAGGTATGTCCTTTTTTATTCTTGTTTTGTACCTGTATAACAGAACTATCTTGGACCGATTTTTCTCTCGGTATCGGCCCCCGAATCTATGTACCCTAACACTGAAATGGAAAATACAATTTGTGCAACGAACGATTGTGGAGAAGAGAGACTTTATCGATATTGTAAAGTTTAAGTTTAGTTGCCGGAGGAATTCTAACACGATTTAGTTTTAAAAATAGTTATTTTCAATTCCCGTCGTAATTCCAGTGCGATAAAATAAGAAGTTAATACACAATTGAGTTAAGACACACTGAGGAAATTTATTTCCTTGAACATTTAAATTTACTACAAAATTATACACTTTGAAGTTGAAGAGGGATAACACAGTAGTTGTAATTATTAATTTGGTTCACGTAATGAGTGACATATTGCTTTGTAATGTAAGACAATCAGACAGGAATCAAGGAATCAGGAATGTCCAATAAATTTTTACAATTTCTTTACCTGTTATGGATGTGTTGTTCAGTAACTTCTTGGTAAAGTTTTGAATTATAAGGCGAACATTTTTGGAACACAGAATTTAAAAAATATATATGGGTTTTTATTATTGTTGACTCCAGTTTTTGGATGGTCATTGATTGTACGAATCAATTTTGAAGGTATAATTTTCTGCATTATAGAAAAAAGACTACCTACTTTTATTATACATACAAGGACGCTTCGTAAAGTTAGTCGCGTTTCCGCCTAGTGAGCAAGGGAGGGAGAATATGGGCGTGATCGCAGCATTGCGGTGTAGTCTAGTTGAATTTGAGTCTGGCAGTGCCAGTGAGAGAAAAGGTCGGACATTCTTTCGTGCAATTTTAGCCGTTTAAAATGGCTGCTGCGATTGAAAATATCGCCGACTGTGAACTGTCTGCTGTTATACGATATATATGTACAAAGAACATGAACGATGCTGAGATTCATCGCGAACTTTGTTTTGTTTATGGTGAAAATATCATGAGTAACAGTGTGGTTAGAAGATAGTGCCGTTTCGAGAAGGACTAATGACCATGATGAAGAACTGGCTGGAAGACCAACTGTTGTGACGGATGAACTTTTGGACAATGTCGAAAAGAAAATTAGTGAAAATCGGCGATTCACAATTAGTGAAATGAGTGCGTTTTTCCTCAAATTGTACGAGGTTGTTACGGAACGTTTCTATGATGGAGTTCTATGAAGATGACATTAAAAAACTGGTTCATCGCTATGACAATTGTCTCAATGTTAATGGCAACTATGTAGAAAAATAGCTGGAAGTAGTAGTTTAAAAAACCAGCTCATGCGTGTTTTTTTAATAACCACACGGAACATACTTTACGAACCGTCCTCGTATCTTAATACAGTGCTGTGCAAAAAGAAACTACAATCTTAAAAATCTGTAGATGTTTTGTTTTTGTTTGTAATCTGAGACCATTAATAGCACTGTCTCTCTCAGCTGCTTACAGCAATTGTAATCTAATATAAAATTTTAAATCTGGAAAAGTTATCCAGGTGAACTTACAACGATTACGATTTCAAAGGAAATACATGAAATACCCTGATCGTTTCGATCTTGGCCTCGGTGTATCTAACACAAAGCTCAATTAGAAATTAATTCATCCGTACAGGGGCCATCCAATAAGTAAATAAACCGGTGTATGGATAGAACGCGTTTGTCTAGTAGAGTGCGTGGAGATTACATGCATTAGCACGAATTTGTGCAGCGCAAAGAGTAGCTTATTACGATCGGCGCACATTTGCTTAACGTTTCAACGTCCGTATAAACATGCACGTGCCATTAACAGATTGAATCCGAAGGAAAACACTGAGTTGTACCGGTTAATCTATTTTTAGGCAGGGCAGGGGCAATTCCGTTTATTGCAGTAGGTACTGCTACTACGAAAGCACGCACAGTTATTGAGTGATAATATATACTTTAGTGAGTAGTAATATGGAATAGTAATGTTTGATTCATAGTTCGTTAATTGTACCGGATACTCATTTTCATCTGTGTATAAGCAAATGATTGATGTACACATATCATGGATCTTAAGGAACGAAACTGGTATAATAATAAATGAATCGAAATATTTTCTACATCGTATACCTATAAACTCACTTAGTGGCTGAGTGGTGAAGCACACGTCCCACAAGGGGGAAGGTCTGGGGATCGAGCCCCGGTCACAGGGGAGTGTAGCAGTTTAAAACCCTAAAATCTACGTACTGCCTTCAACATGTTGCGAAAGCAAGGAAATGCCATTTGACTGGTCAGGAGCGGTACGGTATACGTATGTATACGGCTCGGTGGTCCTGAATCTCACACCGAAAGGTAGAAAGGGCAAAAAACTAAGAAGAAAACATACCCATAAACCTTTCAATAGGATTTTTAAATCTACAATTTGGTTATTCTTTTCCAAACTTCTCATAGCCTTTTTTTTTCAGTTTTCCAGTCTCTTTGTTGTGTGTGTTGTGTAGGTTTTCACGGCCGTTGTCCAATTAATTAGTGACTTCTGGGGTTTGCCGTTATCGTTTACTAAAACTTGACGTTTCGCTGCCCATCCTGTCAGCTTCTTCAGAAGTTTTCTAACGACTGTCTTTAGAGAACTGCTGTTAGCTTCTTTAGAGTCCTCCAGAGACTCTTTAGACAATTTCTGAAGAAGCTGACAGTATGAGTAGTAAAACGTCAAACTTTACTGAAAGACCACGGCCAAACCCGGAAGCGACTACTATATATCTCTTTGTATCTCAAGTTTCGTAGGGTTTCTGTCCCTCAACATTTCTTTGATTTATCTCCATTCTTCACAAATTCCATTTCTATCTACGTGCCTCATCCATTACCACTTTGATACGTCGATTTTGGCTTAATGATGAATTTCATTCACCTCGCCGTTGGTCGTTTTCGCATAATATTGCTCGCTATCTATCTACCATTATTTCTATATAATTATATGTGTTTTCTATCGTAGGAACTGTTCCTCAAGCTCTTTGTTTAGAATTCAAGATTGGCAAGCGTATACTGCCCTTGATCTTCGAATCATTTCGTATAACTAGTACAGCGCTCTTTTCCTTTGAATTTTGAATGGTGTGCCTCTCAGGATTATTTTGTCTTCTTCTTCTTCTTCTTCTTCTTCTTCTTCTTCTTCTTCTTCTTCCTCTTACTTTTTCATTGTTCGTTCCAAATTTACGTGGATTTCTGCCATCTTTTGGCGGATCTGCCTCGTGATCTCTTCCTCTATCGGTAATTTGTCTCTGACAAGTCATCTATCTTCCTCAATTCTCGAGATGTGGTTGTTCCACTCTCTTTTTCTGGTTCTTGTCCGTTCATTCATCGGCTGTATTTGTAGTTGTGTTCTCTGGTATCTGCACCGCGCAGGCGATCCCACACAAGGTCTTACCTGGTATTCGTCTAAGCCTTCACATTTCTCCAGTTTCTAGCATTTATTTTGTTTTATTACTTTCTGGTCATTACTGATTTATACATTCTAGTTTATTTTATATTTGTTTGTATTCTAAGAGCTGTTGTTACACTGCATATGAGTTTGAGGAGACTGTGGTTAAAATATTGTATAAAATAAATAAAAATGGGCACTACCACTTTTCAGAACTAGAGTGCCTATAGTGTTTTTCATGAAGTACGTGTAAGCGTTCAATGTGTGATATTCATTGGACGGTGTTTTAACAAGTTGAGTGCCAAAAAGGTAGACAGGTTTGGTAAAGTAAATCAACAAAAATTAACTGTTGTGCACGATGCTCGTTGTGGGTGAGTTTTACTTAATTTCCCCAGTTTTCCACCGAGAATGGCAACTTAATTGCCGAAATACGTATCGGGAATTATTTCCTATTTCTATAATGTCTGATTTTTAGCTTTCTCTTGCCAAGGTAACTTCCTGCCATTTTATTTGCAATCCATTACTCTGCGTTAATAGATTTCTTACAATTTTTCGAAAAAAAGACAACGTAAAATTCCATGTTTATTTTCGTAAGCTGAAGGTAAGAGCTAGAGACAGAGTTAATTGCTGAATATAGGTAATAGAAATAATGCGAATTATCAGATCAGGTTTGTATGCGCGAGTAAATAAATTTGGAAATGACCTCAAAAGTGTACGTTCATGCGGTGAGTTCTCGTCGACGTTAATTATTGCAGGTTTTCAAACCTGTTATTGAATAAATGAATAATTTTTCGATGATATCATGCACCGAACTGGTAATTCCCACTACATCCAGCCTATAATTTCGATTTCGCGCTTTCAGGTTATCAGCCCTTCGGTTTGTTAAAATCTTTACGCAGAGACGACTCGCAAATAATGAAGAAGTAAAACCAGTTGTGCAAGGAAGGTTTCGAGAGACCGACCCGAACGGTTATTTGTTGCCGAAATATCGAATCGCGCGTGAAATTGGCGTAAATGCACAGCCAGAGGGATAATATTGAAAAATAATATAGACCAATATAATAAGAGAAAAGTAATAATTTATTGGGGTGATCGGTCTGTTATATTAAAAACTTATTTGTTCATTACTGAGTATCTCCCTATATTTTTATTATTAATCACAAATTACAAGAAATTCTCTGATGTTTAATTGGTCATGTAATGTAATGTAATGAGGTGGGGTCTGACCCAAAATGGCCCTTTGCACTGCGACCACGTTGATCTATGGTGCTTCCCCTTGTTTTTTATTTATTTAATACGTCTAGGAACAGGATCAGCTCCTTCAAAGGGAGTGTTAATAGGTCCTCTTCACTCAGCGTATATGCCTGTAGTATTCTGTATCTTCTGTGGCCCAGTGCCTCACAATTAGTGATCAAGTGTTCCATTGACTCCTCTTCTTCACCGCAGAATCTGCAAGTGTCCGTGTTGGATAAGCCCATTTTGTGTAGGTGCTTGTTGCAGATATAGTGGCCTGTGAGTGCCCCCGTCAGTGTCTTTAAGCTTCTCCTGTCCAGTTTTAGGGCGAAGTCCGCCCTCCTAGCATCGAAGCTCACAAACTCTTTGGAATGTTCCAGCCCACTGGTGTCATTCCAGTGTTTTGTTGTGATGGTTCAAACTCGAATGCCTTATTGTGTTCATCTACTTCATCAGGAGACCGAACTGATGAAGTAGAGGAGCACAATAACCCATTCGAGCTGCATAAAATTTTCCATCTTGTTAACGAGAACGTTTCTTAACGCTTCCACAAAGAAACTAATTACAGCGAAAAAGTTTCAGTCATTTCCTTAGCAATACGCAAACACCATTTTTACATCCTTGACTTCCATCGGTTCGAATGTACTCACTATCGAGGCAATTCCGAAAGAAATACATACACCAACGCAAAACTCTAGGTGTGACTTCCCCTTTGACGCCGAGATCCCGTTTTTCGAGCGCGCTGAAAAACGCCATGCGACGACAGTAGCGTATTTGCCGTGTAAATATTTTTCCGAATCGAGAGACATCTCTTCGTCGAGTGTTTCATAAAGTTTTCTTATCGATTGCTCGTTTTCTCACCCTTCTTCCTGACGTTTCGCTTGATTAAAAAAATGTCAAAGTGTTATCCATCGGATCAAAGGGCGGTAACGATTCGTAAAAATCATGACGACGACGACGACGACGAAACGTTGACAATGCGAGAACTTAAATTCAAAGCGTGCTATTACAACATACATATGTACATATGGAAAAACACACTTCTACACAGCATACATTATGTAAAAGGCAAGACGAGATACGCACGAACGGACAACGAGACGGAATCACCGTTAAACGTCGACATGCATACAGGTATAACAGGAAACGGTTGTTAATCAAAAGGAAACTTCACAGTAGACATTTCTTTTTCGCTTTGATAAGTGCCAACTCAACGTATTTGAGTAAGGGTGAAGATGGTATCAAGTTATTTATATGATTGCCCACTTTTATAGGTTTTGTCGTTGTTTATAAAAGAAAAAATTAAAATAATATAACTAACCATAAGTTAAGGACAAAATAAACAATAAAATTCTGCGCTAATAAACACCAGTCCTATAAACCTCATTGCTCGATCTGATTAGGGATTTTGTACATTCGAAATATTATCATTTTGTTACCACTTTTCAAGAGAACACCTCTTTAGGGTCACTTGGATTATAGGCGGCAGCTTTCTCTTAACATACATAGCACTTGATTGAATCATAAAGTGTTTCACGTATAAATGATTCGCTAAGTAGATTTGCTTCTACTTCCGATAGGAGCTGTTTATTAGATATCTGATCGTATCTAGGTTACCCAGAAACAGACACGATCCACGATCGTGTAAAGGCTTGACGCATTTAACCGGTGTAGATCAAGGTAATTGGCTATTTCCACATCTCCACCTTCTTCGCCAATTTCTTTTTGTTTCAATATTTTTCTAGTCGGGCATTTTTAAACATAAACTTACGTTTTCGAGCAATTGCAGCTGTTAAAAAAAAACGCTTACGACACAACTGTTTGAACAGTTTTACACCAAAGCTACCTTAAATCGCTTCAATAAATTCGATTTAAGCGCTGAAACCGACGCCATCGAGACCTATTTAGTTCGCCTTGTGTGTCAGAGTATGACTTCCAACAATTTGTCACGTTAAATTTTTATTAAACTTACGGTTATAAATAATTCTCGCCGGTAAAATTTATCTTCCGCTTCGGGGATCCCTAGAGTTTTTATATTCCTCGAGCTCCCAAACTAATCGAGCGAGGAAGTTTCCGTTGTGGATTTGCTACTTCGTCGGCCTATATTTCCCACAAGGTTATTGTCTGAAACAGTTTTTAATAAAATTAGTATTTAATATCCTTCAACATTTAGGTTAAAGTTGTTTTAGCTATTGTATTCCATCCAAACGACTATATCATTATACACTTACAGCAATTATACGGAAGATGTATTTAAATATTCATTCCCACCGGGAGGGAGAGGAGCATGAAGGGGGCCCAATTCACTTGAGAAATGGAAGTGCAGAAGGCAAAGCCGATCCAGTGTTGCAGTGATAATTCGGCTAATTATCGGTTATTGACTCTAATTCTGGAAGTCGAGCGTATCTACTTGAGCATCGAAACGCAGTTACACAGTCCCTCTGATAATATGCCCGTTTGCATTCAATTGAGATTTCGATGCTCGTTCAATAGTTAGATTGTATCTGTAATTGTTGAATGTGCGATGCATATGCGGGTTACAGCGGTGAGACAATGTATCGAATTGTAGTTGGTAACACTGCAGCTCTAGAATCTATGGATAAGAAATTATCTGAGTAATAGTAGTACGCTGAAATCACGATTATTCGGAACTATGATTATCCGGATTCGATTTTCTGCGCTTCTTTTCAGATTTAAACACAACTTTAAAATAAAATTTACCTCAGCCTTTCAGATACTCATTAAAACTTGCACAGGTGTACCATTCATATAGACTTACAAAAATACCAAATTTCATCGAGATATATCAACTCGTTTTTGAATTACAGCTATGTAAATTTGTCCAAAAACCACAAACGAATTTTTTTAATTGCCCTACAAGCTCGGAGGGGTGTCATTTTACAGCAATCTTCAAGCCGTTTTCTGTGGATATACAACGGACTGTAGACTAATCCAAATGGTTGTGTCGAAATGTTAAAAAATAAGCAAATTAAAATTTTTCAAAAGTATATATTTTAACATCTTCAAACTTATTCAATGAACAGTTGGTATTGTTGAAAATGTTGTAGCAAAATATAAATTTGGGATGTTAATGCGTTCATTGTTAAAAATAAAATAAAGCTTGATTTTTCTAACTAAAGCTTGATTTTTCTAACTAAAGCTTGATTTTTCATTAATTCCGTCAATAACGTCATTAATTCCGTATACAGAAATAAGAAAAATTTTTTGGGCCTGTTTTCATAAGGAAGATTTTGAAGTCAAAAGAGAATGGCCCTTTTCGGCCTCACGACATGGAGAAGCGCCACAGTAAAGAGACTGGCAGCTCATACCCCACGACCCCACGACAACTTTTCGAGTATGCAGTAAGAAACATTCTCAAGGTAGATTTTGCCTATTCAATCCAAGAGGACTATGCTGAATCAGAATTGTTGTTGAACAATCGTTTTGATCAAGTATTGACTATCCAATACCATGCGTTTATTCCCAAAAGTACACTCAAATAATGGGTGAAAACACGCAAAACATACAACATAGATTTTGCCTACCCAGCTCAACAGGACTATGCTGAATCAGAATTGTTCTTGAAAAGTCGTTTTGATCAAGCATTGACTATGCAAGGAACACAGCAATAGCATGCGTTTATTCCCAAAAGTACATCAAAATTATGAGTGAAAACACACAAAACACATACCATAGACTTTGCCTACTCAACCCAAGAGGACTATGCTGAATCAGAATTGTTCTTGAAAACTTGTTTTGATCAAGCATTGGCTATCGAAGGAACACAGCAATACCATGCGTTTATTCTCAAAAGTACATCCAAATTATGGGGGAAAAACTTTTAAGATGATTTTCAAGGTTGGGAAAAGGAAGTGTCAAAATCTCCAGTCAAACTTAAATTAGAACACTTATCAGGCTGTTTCAACGCTGTCTATAAAGGAAACTTGTGGCTCGGGTATATTTTATAGAAAAATGAATGAAATTTATCCATTTGGGTCATCATCCTCTTATCCACGAAGCGCTTATATTCTGTGGATGTTCTGATAAAAGTGAATCCTGTCCCGCAAGAAGTTTTACCTGAAAGTCATGTATGCTAAACAAATATGGCTTTTTCTAACTTGAAATGAAAATATATCCCATTACTTAATGAAAAGTTTTACTTTATTCTCCTTACTGTACACTTTCTTCAGATTAGTGCTTATAATTATTTTCACGGAAGTGTAGAAATTAGCATTCGTATGATATTCAGCTAATTACCTCGTATTAATGAAAAATCAAGCTTTAGTTTTGATTTTTTTGGAACAATGAAGTCATTATCATCCCAAATTTATATTTTGCCACGTGATTAACAACGACGCCAAATATTCACGGAATAAGTTCGAAAATTTTAAAATATGTTGAATGAAATATTTTTAGCTGCTTATTTTTTAAGATTTTGACAAAACATGTTTAGATTAGTCTACAGTATGTTGTATATCACACGAAAGGACATGGTGAATGCTGCAAAATGACACCTCTCCCAGTTCTCTACCCCAATTAGGAAAGCTTGTAGAGCAATTCAAAGAATTTCCGTTTACGGTTTTTGAGCCAATTTACAAATGTAGCTGTAATTCATAAACGAGTTGACATATCTCTATGAGATTTTGTATTTTTCCAAGTCTATATAACAATTACACCATCACATAATTTCATGAAAATCTGAGTTGGTTAGGTTTATAGTGTGTGTTGAGTTGACCTGGAGTAAGTTATCAACAAAAAAATTATGACGTTGACCATAGTATTAGCAGCAGAACAGAAAGGACTTTTCTATGAGCATTTGGTGATTCTTTACTTCACAGGGGAAGGTATTCAGGACGAAGATTTTGATTACGAGGAGGAAGAGGTGGATAACGATGAAGATGACGAAGAAAATGAAGATTCAGATAACAAGGAAAATGCGAAAATTGCAAACGATAAGAACTGCAAACAACGATAAGAAATATAAAGCTACTTTTCCTCGTTACACAATAACATTGTTCCATGAAAATTGAAACATTGAGTCTGCTTTAACGTAAGCACTCGTTTGGATAAATTATTCCATATTTACTTCTCAATAATCAAGTAATTTGTTAGTAAATTATTTATTTTATTAATATCCGATTTTTTTTACATATGTTTATGGTAAAAGGATGCTTTTAACTGTTTCAAATATTTTGTTATCTAAAGCAAGTAAAGATTACATATTTCTCTAGGGAGTATACGTATAAAATTTTGGACAGCTAGTTCGTGCTCTAAGTCTTGTGCAACGTTTCATTTATTTGTTTGTTTATATTGATGTATTTGATATTTGTACAAGTGATTGTTCAATTTTGTAGTTGATTCTCGTTAGTTGTAACTAACTTGAATTTCTGGTTTTACGTCATTATTTTGCGAAAATAATAATAAGGTTGATTGTCACTCCTTTCCCGAAATCTTCTGCTGGGAATGTTGCGCTAGCTTCAGCAGTCATAAAAAAATTAATTCCGAATGGGACTCGGTCCAAACTGATCCGGATAATCGAGATTTTACTGTAGTTGTACAATAGGTAATGACATGAAAAAATCAGGGGACTGATGTGACCGTGGTGAGTCTCGCAAGTCCTATCGGAGGCGATACGTCCGCAATATTTACAAGAAATAAGGAACAAAACGAAAGACAACACATCCAACAATCCTAACTGACGCGAACTAGTCCTAAATCACGACGATTTATGTGTAATTTCACAAACATTATCTTTAACGTTTCTTATTGTCAACATTGATTGAAATATATACGACCTCATGATACTCGACGCCCATCAAAATTGTGATATATTACAACGTATCTCTTACATTAATCCGACGTACCAGTACCACCACAGTAAGCATCCGATGCAGAACGCTCTCCGCACACGGAATGCCCGGGGCGTGCTGCATCAGGCAGGGGAAGTTTTATTTCACCCACGTCGCGGATCATTTATACGGGGAACGTAACGTTGAGGTAGCTTTTAAGTCAGCGCGTCATAGATATTTTTAACATTGTCCGGAATACGTTAGTTGATTGTCGAAACGGAACGAAATTTAGTAGACACCCCGATGCTTTAGTATTCGCGGTGAGAGCAACGTTAACCCCGGGCATGTTTTATACTCAAGCTTACGCAATAAAAGTTTAAGATTATTGTCGGAGCTGTCCAAGCTAATGAAACCGCACCCGTGCGGATGTAGGGTGAAGGTCGAGGTCGATTTTTCCTTCAGTTAACTTCATATTGGTCTGTATGTATTTTTATTAGTCTTCATCCTTCTCATGGATATCCTGTAGGATGAAGAAGTTATGAGGTCAAGTTGGTTGAAATCAATTATAATGGGATTTCTGTGCAGAATGAATTAGAATTTATGATTTAACTTAAGGGTAATGTAGGAAAATTAGTGAATATTTTAGGAGGCGGTAATGTGTAATATTTTGAGGTAAAAGAGTTTGTACCACAAAACGCGATACATAAATACTCAAAAGCAAGCAAATAATTTGTTAGTGCATTTTTTATGTAAAAAAATATAGGAATACTTTGCCATAATTTCATTTAAGTTTTCAAGAAACATAGAGCATCCGATGCCTTAGATAAGCACAAGAATAAAGTGAAAGAAAAAGAAGAAGAGGAAGAAGAAGAAGAATAAGAATAAGAAGAAGAAGAAACATAGAGCAAGCTGTCATCAGCTATCGAGTTCTTTTCGCCAGAGACTGGTAGGTTTTGTGAATTTCTTCGAAGATTTATTCCTTGAGGTTAGCACTGTTCATAATCCAAGCAATCAAATTGCCGTAGGATTTCCGAGTAGTTTCCTTCCAGTGAACGTTTAAAAAGGCAATTTTGTGAAAGAATGGCAATTTCACGGGAAGCTTTTCGTTGAATTATCTTTTACGATTTTAGTAAATACCTAACTCAACAGGAATGCATAGAATCGCTTCGTTGAACTTTTGAAGGAACCATCAGAAAACGAACTGTTAACAATTGGTTTTCAGAATTTCGTCGTCGACATTGTGCGTTCCTCAATGCTGAATTACTTGAAGGTAGACCAAAATCGGTTGTTATTTAAAAAGACATCGATCCTACGCGCAACGTGATTGAAAAAGATCGGCACGTGCCTTACAGTGAGATTGAGGCATTCTTAGGTACATATATCGAAGACTGCAATCAATTCGATTTTGCATGGGCATTTAGCCCCGATGGGTTCCGTATAATTTGATCGAAACTCGGAAATAGGCTCGTATTAATTGGTGGAAAAAGGTGCTAAAAGAATTTAACCGAGGAACTTCAAAATCCGTGCACAACATCTTAACATGCGACGATACTCGGATATTTCGTATGAACCGGAAACTAAGTAACAATCCATTGTTTGGGTGTTTCAAGGTGAATTGACTTCCACGAAAGTTGGTCGTTCACGAAGCACTTCCAAGAAATGATCGCTTCTTTCTTCGATTGTGCTGGACAGGTCGCAATCTGCTGAATGGTATATAAGAATTAGTTTGCCAGAAGTCATCGACGAAATCAAGAAAAGCGACCGAAACGTTACTTCATTCTGCATCATGACAGTTTTCACGCAGCATCGTTTTTGTCATTTCTTGCTTTGAACCTGGTTGAAAGTAAAATGAGCAATATACCAGAAAAACTGAGGGCACTTGTAAAAACGAGTCTTAGGAACACAAAAGCTAAAGCGAGATACATGCGAACAACGACATACTCATTCGAAATAAACAAAGGAGTCAAATAAGGAGACCCGCTATCTCCAACAATATTCCATTTAGCTTTGGAAAGTGCCATTAGAAAATAATAATATAGTGGTTGATGGATTGCAAATAATAGCTTATGCAGACGATGTCACAATAATTGGAAGCACAAAAAATAGGAATGACACTGGCCCTAGAACGTCTGGAGAGGGAAGCACGAAAGCTGGAATGAAGCCAAAATAAAAGAAATGAAGATAGGAAGAAGTGAGACCAATACGCGAGGTCACCTGAGAACACACAACCACAAATTTAAGGAAGTTTCTTCGTTCTCAACTCCCTAGTTGTAATAATAGAGAGGAATGGGAGACAGAGGGTAGGACAGAGAATCGTAAAAGGACGGACGAAATAGGTCACTACTGAAAAGCAAAACACTAAGAAAACCAAGATGTAGATTTACAAGACTTTAATGAGGCCAGTCATCACGTATGCAATGGAGACCACAGCAATCAGCAATAAACGAATAGGAAGACCTAAAGATAGCAGAAAGAAAAATCTCAAGAGCAATATTGGGGCCGCACGTCACAGAGCAGGGAGTAATAAGAACGAAAACTAACAAAGAAATTGGGGATCAAGTTGATGGAGAAAATATCATAGGATACATGAAAGCTCAACGGTTCCAATGGACAGGCCACATCATCAGAAAGAAACCAACGGATATGATGAAAACGATAGCCCAGTGAATTCCGATATGGCACAGAGATAGAAGACGACAAATGAAGAGATGGAGAGATGCCGTGGAGGAAGACGTAAAGGCGATGAAGATAACCGACTGGAGATCAAAAGCAAGGGACAGGAAAGAATGGAGGAAAATAACACAGGCTATCAAGACTCATAGCAAACTTTAAAGCATAGGAAATAAGAGGATTAGTCCACCTCATCAAATAGAACTTCAAAGACGTTCATAAGACGTTAGCCATAGCCCAAAGGGCTGAAAGATGATGATGAAAATGAGCAATATAAAAATCCTTGAGGAAGAAATTAGAATGTTTCAATTCGGAAGAGTTTCCATTATATTTCGTCAGTATTAAATTTTTTTCTGTCTGATCTGTAGCTACCATTTTTCATATTCCTTATACAGTCGTTACATCGAACTTCTGCACCTAATATCTTCCGTAGTTAGTCCGTGAAACACGTTTGTTTCACAAGTAATTTCGTTCGAAAATATTACGTAGCTTCATTATTATTTGAAAGCACAATTTTTATATATTATACTTAATTTTAACAATAAGGAAATGTTTCATATTTTCGTATAAAGACTTGTAGAACGGAAAATCATGCTACACATTTATTGGCAGTGAATTATGTTGAAGGGATAGTTTCTGGACGTGTAACATCCGAAGATATGTAGCCTGATGCCCACTCAAAATTAAACATAATCTGGTGGCCTTTTAAACTCGAAATTTTTACTATTTCTTTTATACCAAATAGCATCAATTATCAAATTGGGATTGGTTGTATTAAAAACATTTATAATGATGATGTACAGAGGATGTGTTTTGTAATTTCAGAAAATCTTCGTTAAATCTAGTTAAAATCCTCGTTCTTCGTGCTGAAAATCGTAATAAATGTAATTCAAATAATATTAGTGGATTGATCACCAAAAATGAACAACAATACGAACTTCCGAACTGGCCGAATTTAATTAAGCGAATTAAATTATTCCAAAACGAATTCGAACTTTACTCGTTCTATCCATTGTCTAATCCAGACGCCGAATCCGACGAGTTTCATACTCCTAAATAGCAAAAACTTTTTACGACGTATCCTACGTACGTTTTCGTTTATCCCCGCATACATACATACGAACATTCAAATGTAATTACCGGGTGTGTACGTATGTGTGTGCTTCGCTGAATATGGACGAATTCCCTGTCGAGTGAATAAACTGCTTTTGAGGCTGCCCTAATGGCTTAACGTTAACTAGGGGTTGGAAATATTGATGAGCGTTTACCGGTGTGCGGTTTGAAAACACGTATGCTTTTCACTGCAAAAGTTTTCCCGGTAGGAGCGAAAGTATTAGTCGGCGAATCATGTAATCGAATGTATATCTGATGTAATTTAACGTTTGCGGTACGATATCCAAGCAATCATCTGGCTTCCTTTTGCCCAGCCATATTGGATTCGATCTCAAAATTTTAAATTAACTTCAACTTAGCCGTATATCCTTCCTATACTCACGCATACGGTCTGTGAGACCGACTTATATAGTATAGTATACGTCTTTCATTTTGACGTGAGTATAGGAAGGATATACAGGTGCTAGATAAAATAACTTTTAACAAACTAACAGCGCTAGTTTTCTTAGCCAAGTTAAACGCATCATGATACATCAACACCTACATGCATTGATAGTGCTTCTAGTTTCTTTAATTGTCAGTAACATTACTCATATCGCTGTTCACACATTATTTACTGGCCCTTTTTCGCCAATTTGCGCGGAAAACGGACGACATTTTTCCGAAACTTTCTCTAATAACCTTGGTCTCGCTTTCAACCCTAATTCCACGAATCCCCACGTTTCCCGTACCTCACTGCTAATGTGTAAAAACCTTATTTTGCCAGCTCCCGCTCTCCAGCGATAGTATGCGGGAAAGACCCGTTTCCCCGCAAACAATGTGTTAGTACGCATTGGTACTTGCTCTGATACAAGAATTTGTTTAGTTATTTCAAAGACGCGTTGTGGCAACATACATAACGAGTTCCAAACGATTATGATCATTCGTGTACGGCTTACTGCGGTGGTTGTTACCCAAGCTGATGAGTTGGTGGGTGTGTCCAGATCTACTCTTTCCTTGGTCACATCTCAAGCAAACATAGTTGTGGTTGAAAATTAAAGCTGGATGCGAGGGACGGAAAAGCGTTTGTTGGATTGAAGCTAAAACACGCCCGTGGAAATGACTGCTGAGTTGATTCGAAGACTAAACCCTTTAGTATCAGTTAACTTTGGGGTTACCTCCACCACTTCTTAGGTCAAAAAAAAAAGACAAATTTCAAGTTTCCAGCTTATATAGCAAAAAGAACACTGAAGATAAGTATTTAAATAAGTCAACCAATACGAGTAAATAGCGGGATTTTCTCAACTAATGCGTTAAATTTATTTATAAGATTAAAGGAGGTAAGAGTAATCTTGAAACTGGCAACGCCGGTAGAGGAGGTCAATGGTTAAGTAAGTACATAAGTAAGAGATAAAAGTAACAGAATGAGTGTAAATTTAAGAAAATATTAGGAAAAAGTTAAGCAAATGAAAATTGTTTTGGGACCGCTGATTTATTCATCTTAAGAGATCTGTCGATACGCACATAGCGTTGGACGGCGTAGTCTTCAACATAATTGTACACGTCCTATCCAAATATTCACCTGTGCCTTGCTCAACTTATTCGCCTCACTTTACTAGCGTTTACATTTCTTTGTCTAGACAGTAAACATACGGCTTTATTTTGCTTATATGCATGTCAATGTAATTTCTTTTCCATGATAGTAGGAGCATATTTTTCTTACAAATTTTGTTTTATTTGTTACTACCTTTCGTCCGCTGAAAACAAAGAAAATTACAAGTGTAAAGTTCAGTTCAGCCGGTAGGTACCACTGTGTAAACCTTTTTCTTTTGCTGGAGGACAATGTACGCTGTGAAAAATATGGACCTGCATCGTGGCCGACAAAGGATGGTACAACTGACGATTTTTTTATTTTTAAATTAGAGAAGATGGTTCATACATAATCACGTTCCGTACAACTTTCCAACTTTTTTATAAGGATTTAAAAATTGTACGCTTAACCCTGATGTGGTTTTCTACCAGCCTAATATACATAATAAAAGTGCTGTTACATTAACGTATTTACTGGAAAAGAGAATTAATAAATGAATTAAGATAAATACTATTTTGTTTTAGTATGCGAGGTGCAACAAAACTTTGATCCAAACCGAATATCCACTTGATCTTGCTATAAATTTTGACCGCATTTTACTAGCGTTTGCATTTCTCTATCTGAATAGTAAAAGTTTGATTATTTTTTAATAGAAAGATTTAGAAAGATTCGTATTAATTCCTTTTATCTTGATGGCACTCATGCATTTCCAAAGAAGGAAAAATCGTAGCGTTTATTTCAGTTTTTCACGTTTCAAGGCGGTTGGTACTTTTCATTTTTTAAAATAAAATTCAAACCTGCGAAACAGTGAACTCTCAGTGCTTTTGGTGTCATTTTCGTCTTCAGAGTGCATCGGATCGAATAGGGAGAGTTAATAGACTATTATGATACAAGACGCGGTCCTATCCCTTATTAATAAAAAGAAAAAATGATAAAATTTGGTTGGTGCTGTGTAGTCCCATCCCTGTTCATATTTGTGCAAAGGTTGTAAGAAATTCATAAAAATGCCGAAAACTAGTCCAAGTAAAAATATATCCCGCATTAAGGTAATGAAGTTTCCTAACGAAGCACTAATGCATTTTTAACGATAATGGCTATGATCTGTTAGAATTAAATTATATAATGAAAGTCGAAGGGAATGAATGAATTTTTAAACAGAAACTGCTTCGTTTTAATTAATTATACAGCCGAATAGCGCTGAATTGAATTATTGTAACGGCAACGTTATTACGTATATTCTATTTAATCCCCACTCTTTTGAGGTACAAATCCTTATCCTGGGATCAGGTCAGTCCCATTTTCATTATTTCCCTTTTTTCGTGCTATGATTTACTATATTTTATACTTTGTCGTGTATGGATTTTAAAGCGGATTGAGGGACTACTACGTAGGCCGCTCCTTAAATTTCGAAAGTCGGGTACGAATACGGGTCAGCTAGTCTCGGGGAAATTTAGTTCCGGGTACACTTACTTCGCTACATAAGAAATTCTAAACCGTCAAAATCGGGAAAAAGTCTCCGGATATGTCCTATTCCTTCGGAGCGCGAGCCGACAAACTTTACTTTTCGATAATCAACGAGACTCAAGGAAGTTGTAAAAGTCTACATCGCACTTAGATTTAATTGTGAAATTTTTATGAAGCCACGTGCTTGTTCCACCACTTCACTTCACTTCACGGAAAAATAGTTACCATGTATGTATATCTATAACAAACAATCGATAAATTCTTGGAAAGCTGAAATTATCGTGAAAGATTGAACTAAAAATGTATCAAAAAAGGTATCAAAACGGCTTTATAACACTACCAGAATTTGAGAAAATTTTGCTTGATGCGCTCTACTCCTTCGGAGCGCGAGCCGAAACGGCACAACGCCAACTTTACTTTTGCTTTTCGGAGACAAAAATTGTAAAAGTCTACTCGTACACCTGACTTAGGTTGAACCTTAGCATAATTTTACGAAGTCATGTCCTTGTTACCACTTTACACGCTAGATCCTCCATAACAAGTCCTACGGGAAAAACCGTTACCATTTTTGCGCGCGTACAGCGGCTGTCGGGAAATAATCGATAAATTCTCGGAAAAGTAAATTATAATCGCAAAACGTTGAACTAAAGGTTTTGAAGCGACGACCGAAATATAGTAAGGGGTGAAAGTATTGAACTGTAAATTTTAAAACTGTAATAGATTCTAAGGTTTTAACAGGAGTTCGTTAAATTTGTCTTCAGCCATTTAAGATTCTAAATCCTTCTGTTTGTCCTGAAATCCAAGTACTTTCAACAATGCCCCTGATACTCCTAGTCGATTTTTCTAAAAATCATGCTCATGTTAAACAAAATGCTTTTTCACAGTGTTCTTTTTTAATGAAACTGCTATCTTTAGACCTACATCAACAACTGCATTCGACCCCATTTATAACTGAAATTGTTGATCATTCTGTGACGAAATATGTGAAGAAAAACTAGTTCAACACATATTCAATTCCTATTGATACGATCAACTAAATTTGATGTCTTTTCTACGCGCTTTAAGGAGTGAATGTGATTCACCATAATTGATTGTTCCACCCCAAAATCTTGTGTAGGTGGTGGAGGTTAAATGCCCCAATTATCACTGACCTGATTCCCTCCTTCAACCGGTCTGGAAAAACATTGGGAACGCATTGCTTGCTACGTTTTAATCTGGCTTCTTGTCCAAAAACTGCACAATTTTTTAAACAATTAACAGTTGCGCTGTTGCCAAGTTTAGTTCGTCGTCTGCATCTAGAAGTTGTTTTTAAGATTTTAGTCTTTTCGTAAGAAATAAAATAATTTCATCTCTCTAGAATTGCAAACGAGATGTCCCGCCTCTCTGTCCGGGCGTTTCTCTGACCAACTCGTTCGAATTCCATCTCATCTCTTTAAGTCCGCCAAATTATGAAAAACTGGGGGAAGCTCGCCCAACTTCACCATCGACAGAACACCGACGTCCTCAGGATCCTCCTCTGTGCACCAATCATCTCCCCAATCCGATCAAATCAGGGAAAAATTCATTCTTAAATTTTTCCTGATGTTTTGGTAATAATGGAAGGCATAAAATTCCGATATCGGTGCAACCACAATTCAATTAGGAACTAAAACGTAATTTTTCGCTTGGTGCGAGGGGACTAAATGTCTCAAATAAATTTTAGGTACGCCCTTGGATTTCTTGTAGAAGGAAGACTTAATGTAAGTAGGAATTAAATGTCTCGGGGACTAATCAATCCGACACAGTTATCAGCGCGTTATAATTGTAATCATTCCAAAATTAGAGATCTACGAACTAACTCACCGCTCGATACACGCACTTCACATTTTCATTTCGTGCAAGTTCGTACAAGTTAAGCTTTCAGCAAATATGGCAACGACGCACTTTTAAAACGAAGCACCCTCCTACGTATCCTCGATCCTTTACCCACATCTTTTATATTACGGTAATTGGATAGATTCATACCATTTGCTCGAAACTGTTAATTTCGCTAATTGCACCAAATAATTAATATTGACGTAGCATATGTCGACAGATAACCGTATACTCTCTCTATTAATCAAGGCTATCTGGGCCTTTTAATTGTTTAACCATCTAATTCGCCCGCTGCTCGTGCCATTCGCATAGATTCTCTCTTTGAACATTATACCTGATTTACGAGGGAGACAATATCAAATTGGGGCGCTGCCCTTGTGTGCATTCGCTAGCTGCGCGTGAATAACTTTCGGATAAAATTACAATGGCTGACGTACCCGGCACATGGCGCCGTATTTTTTGCAGCAGCAGTTTTACGCTTAATTGTCCTCAAATAAAAGTAGGACGCCCGTCCCGATCCGAAAGCGCTAGTGGCCGCTGGCCGACGTCGAAGTTCAAGTATTCGCCGGCTTACGCTGAAATGTATGTCTGGAATTTACTGTTTGCTGCTTTCCTATTGTAATATAACAGGTAATGTAATTAATTATATCTGATATAATACGTACACGAACGTTAAGCTACAGTGCTATTTAATGCACTATTTCCTGTTAATTAGCAAACTTTGCTATAGGATCTTTGGCGCTTGCAATATGTAATTTATTGAACTATCCAATTAAAAGTTTGTATACGCCCCGAACTAGCAGTTTAGTTCCTAACACCATGCGTTCGTCAATTTTGGCAGAAGTGCAGTTTATTATCGATAAATACTTATATTTGTTAATAAGATGGGGAGCATTAGGCATAGAAATAATCGGATAATTATTAAACAGGATGCGCACCAAAGACTGGGAATTGGAATAATTCTTCCTATACACAAGAAAGGAGACACGAGAACCTGCGCAAACTATAGAGGAATCACATTGCTGAGTGTCGTATCCAAAACATATGAGCATATATTAAATATTAAACTGAAAGACAAGATCGGTCAAGACTTGCTAGAATCACAAAGAGAAATTAGAAAAGGAAGAAGCACGCAAGACCACATATTTACGCTGAAACATATAATTAAAAAGGAACAAAAAGATGGGTATAAAAACATATGCGGCATTTTTTAGATAAACAATAAATGCTATGTCAGAAAAGAGAAGGTACAGTCAAAAGTCTTCGAGATAAATGATGGACTACGACAAGGCGGAGTACTAAGCCCTACACTGTTCATTGCAATCATAGATGATGTCATAAATGGCATGGAAGATAAGCGTGCAAAGGTTGTAGTGGGATGGTATAAAATGAGTTCAATTAGAATATCGGAATGTGTTTTTGCGGACGACGTGGTGATTTTAGTTAAAAAGGAAAAAGAACTACAACCTAACCTGACGACGTGGAAAGAAGAACTTGCAAAGAGAAGTCTGAAAATCAATATCGGAAAGGACGAAGGTAATGATACCTGAGAAAGAAAATAAGCAAATAAATGTATAATAGAAATTGGAAATGCAAAGCTTGAACAAGTGAGAACGTACAAATACTTGGGAGACGGAAACATAGAAGAGGAAATTAATGAGAGAATAAAAAATGCATCAAGAATGTATCATAGCTCGAATAGATCTATCTTGACCTATGGCGGAGAGAGTTGGATGTTAGCGGAAGCAATGAAAAGCAAAATAAATGCTATAGACATGAAATATTTCAGAGAGGTCAACGGGATTACGAAGAGAGACAAAATCAGAAATACTATAGTGAGAGAACAAATGAGAGTGAACCCGATTATGGAAGTACTTGAAAAGAACGCACACGAATGGTTTGGCCACATGTGCAGAATGAAGGATGAAAGGCAGGTTAAACAATTATGGAAGGCGAGAGTACAAAATAGAAGAGGGCGAGGACGATCAAAGAAGGAATGGAATGACGTAATGGCAGAAATATTCAAGAAAAAGACATCATGTGGAAAGAAGCGGCGATAAAGGCAAGGGATAAAAAGGAATGGACGAAATTTGTGCATGAAACAACAGACAATCAAATAAAACCTAAGAAATGAAATGTAATAAACATTACACCAAATGGTAGAAAGGTTTAGATTATATTTTTATATATACATATACGATGGTGAAAAGCAATCTTCAATTCATCACGTAAATCATTCAAACAGAATTCCCTAAACTAAGTTCAGACAACATCAAACAACTTTGGGAAAAAATATTTCTAGGGAGAAATCAGAAAACGAATTGAAGGGGAAGATCTTGCCTTCCCCTTCATCTATTTCGGCGGGTTTTCTTCAAGGTTCCATATTGGGCCCCGAACTATTTCTTCTGTTTATATATTCCCGATGAACCAGCTGTCGGATTAGCTACATATGCGGAAGATACAGTTACACCAAGATCGAAATGCCTTCTCTCCAAGCGTCCTCCCATTGCGCGATAAGCTGCGTCTCTTTTGATCAATGCTTCGCTCAAACATCGTTCATGCGACGATAGTGTAGATTCTTCTTCTTCTTCGCCTTTAATTCGTTCAACTTTCGACATAGGCATCACTTAGTTTCCATCTGCTGCCTTTGTGTTGTGCTGCTCATTTTCACTTCGCTTTCCCAGCCATAGTCTCCATTCCTGTACTACCTCATTTTTGCAATGTCTTGCCTCACACCTTTACCTTTTGTTGTGTTTCTTATTCGTAAATTTGTCTCTCTATTTCTCAGACTAATACCTAACATTGATCTTTTCATAGCTCTTTGTGTTTTCGATATTTTTTCCATATTCGCCTTCGTCAGCCTCAAAGTTTGTGTACCGAAGGTCAAAATCGGGAGTATACAGTTGCGTGAACAGGACTCTGAGGATGAGTTTCGACGCCCCATGGTACTTGATGAACGATCGTATCCAGATCGATTTGGCAATTCCGTCCCCTGGCGAAATATCTAAAAATCTTGACCTGACGTCGTGTTGCAGAGTCTTCACATCCTATCATGAAGGACTTGAACTTAGACCCCGACAGATCACATCTCAAGATGAAGATCCTTGAAGAAGAGGGTATTGCTGTCGAAGATGACAATAAAGATTAGACCCCACTTCTTTAACCTTCCTATACTCACGCATACGGTCTGTGAGACCGACTTATATAATATAGTATACGTGTTTCATTATTTTGACGTGAGTATAGGAAGGTTAAGGACAAGCACTTCGATATTGAGGCGACCTTAGTTTACTATCTTTCTAGAAATTTATATGGTGGCCAGCTGTACCCGCCTTCACGAGACGATGGGGGAGGGAGGGGGATTACAGGACATCTTCCGGCTCTCCGGGTCTCAGCAGTAGTTAAACGCATTTGTTGTTTACTTTTGAAAGTGTTATACCTTCCAAAAAAGGTGTGATGAGAAGTAAGAATAAGAATAATAATCAAATAATACATAAAATAAATAAAATTACCCTTGCCACATCTTTCGGAAAAAGATCCAGATACGTATTTCGGCAAGTAAGTTGCTATCCTCAGTAGAATACTGACCGTATCAACAGTGTTTTGCTGTGTTTCGCACGTTCACTGTTTGATGTTAATTGTGCGGTGATTTAGTGTTGTACAGTGTTCGTTGTGTTGTGTTCCACTTGGACATTAGCCAAAATCCCCAGTATTCCACTGAGGGTGGGAACTCAGTTGCCGAAATACGTATCTGGATTTTTTCCGCAAGGTGTGGTAAGGGTGATTTTATTTATTTTATATAAATTATAACTAATCGAAATTGTCGTGTTTATGTATAAAATGAAAGAACTTTGAAAGGTGTGGTTGCATTTAAAATACTACCGTTGTTCCTTTTTCTTTTCGTTGCAACTGTCTATCCGTAGTGCGGTCTGTATATGTGCTGCAAAATTACGATTACATTTTTCGAGAGTTATAAACAGCAGAAGCGACGACAACAAAGTTTCTCATGGTACGCCGGGGAACGATTTCCCGAAAGAGATGCCTCCTTTTGCTCTTTTTAATCCCAATTTTCGCGCACTTTCATGGAAAAGAGGTGCGCCCGAAGCTTCGCTATATATTTCAATGCTGTTTTAGAGTTAGGTAACGCAGATGTTGAATTTCTTTCCTCCCTTTTTTCGTTTTGTTCTTAGAAACAACGCGGGAGAAAATTTCGTTGTAATATTCGTTTCCCTCCCTGTCGTTTATTGCACGGTTTTTGAACTAAACGCGAACATAATGCGAATGAATGTAAAAGGAAATTTCGCGTCGCAGCGGGAGCGTTTGATACGTGTAATAATCTTTTCGATGAAATTTTCCGTATCTTCAAAAAGCAAGATTCTTCTATCTACGCGTTCGTATATACACGTACTTGTTAGTTTTGCACGCAGGATCCTTTTAGGTTTTGAAAACGAAAACTAGTTATCAATCTACAAAGGTATTTCGAATCTGTCCCGGATCGTTTGCAAAATCTAGATTTCCTACGAGCATTCCGCCTTTTTCTTTACTTTCGCGAAAAGGGAATGATCCCTTGGACCCTTTAAGTAGTTTACCGGAAATGTTTTTATAAAGCGAAAAAGGTTGAATGAATAATTTATGAGCAGTAGGGTTTTCGTTTTCTATTAAATTTGCGGGCACTTACGAGAGCTGGAAGTGTAATGCGCTGTGATTCTAAGTACTTACATTGATTAAGACATTTTCGTACACGAAAATCGTAGATTTAGATGCGATTGCATTCTTAGACTACATTTAAGGGAACTCAGTGATATCGAGTTGATCGGAAATTATTCTCAGGAAATAGACGATTTTCAGAAAAAAAGAAAACTGCTATGGTCACCAATGGACTCCCGAGAAGGACAAGGAGGGTGGGGACGAAATGTAACGAATTGGAAAAATCACAACAACTGCATGAATAAAAAGAAACTAGAGAGTGAGAAGGCATGAGATGAAACGGAAACGACAATGCCTATGGACAAGGATAATGATTCGGAGATACATACAACGAACCGAAGCAAATACAAGCAAAGCAGGAAGAAAAGGAAGCAGCATATTAGAAAAACACAGATTAAGATAGCACCGTGGAATATTCAAACTATGCTACAATCAGAGAAAATGGAGGAGACTGCAAGAGAGTTACATGAGTATTATATAGATATAGCAACGGTATAGGAAACTAGATGGGAAGGCCCAGGTCAAATAACAAAAGACAAGTACACATTCCTGTACAGAGGGGAAGAGGTACAGGGAAACAAGGGGAGGGATATTATGTAAGGAAAGAGGTAAATCATATAATACAATTTAAACCAGTGAACGGAAGATTGGCAGTACTGAGACTGTGAATGCAGATTAGTAACATCTCAATTATTAATATATACACATCCACGGAAGTCGAAGAAGAAACCTAAGCAGGATATATGAAGAAGTACCGAAGAACGATGAAATAATAATATTAGGGGATGCTAATGCCCAGATAGGACGAGAACCATATTTGGAAGAAGTGGCAGGAACGGGAAAAGGAACAGGAATGAGCACAGACTAACAATGAGTCAGCTAGCGGGAATGTTAAACATGACTTTCTTATCAACCAAATTCGAACGTCCAAGACAGAATGGACTGGATTAAAGCAAGAAAGAGGAGAACAGGAAGGCATATGAAATGGAGAGAAACGAAGCAAAGACAACATATAAAAGCAAGAAGGATGAGCGGATAAATGCAAAACTGGAAGAGTTGGAACATTCAAGTCGATACCATAATACAAGACAATTATGTATAATAATATAGAAAGGTAAAGCGACTAAACAACAAAGCCGTAGGAACAACAAGCATGAAAGATATAAACGGCAAAGTAGAACAGGACCCAGAAAAAATAGGAAACATATGGAGAGAATCCTATAAAGAGGCCATGTATATGGAGGAAAAAGAAAGGACACAAAAGAATGAACAAATAACTAGCAATCGAGACGAAGAATAAGAACCTCCCAAAGAGAAGGAGATACTGCAGGGAATCATCAGGTTAACATCACATAACATGACAAAGCACCCGGAGAAAATGAGATAGAAGTGGAATTAATCAAATACGGAGGATATAAATTACAAACACAAATAAGCGATTTGATTAAAGAAATTTTGACGCAAAACAGCATACCTGAAGAATGGTGCACCCCTCGAGGACGCAAGTTACGTGTTCGTAAGTGGTTCGCCAAGTTGTGATCGTCGAACATGAGAGAAACGCATCCAGAATATTTTAGTACAGAACCTAAATGCGACTTCTTCTTCGAATCAAGTTTACTTGGCCGATTAAAGTAGATCAATAAAGTTGAATACAAAACTATCGTGAGCACCTTCATTTTAATTGTATTGATTAACTTTTTAGTGGACCAAGAAAAGCCCTTGATTCGGTCAATCTGTACCTTGTTTTCTTATACGATTTGCTACCATGCCTCCTTTGACGAGAAAGCTTACAATAGGGAAACAAAAGGTAAAGACAATAGAGTTCTTGAAGACTCCCAAAACGACTAACACGGGGCGAAAGCGGCCAAGAAGCAAGCAACTAAGTCAAATTATTTCTTGGAAGAGTTCTGTTGACGGAAGAAATCTATCGGTTATGTTCAGCGTGATGGTGTGGGCGAAAACTTAAATTTCGAGAGGTGTTCAAAAGACCAAACCTGATGCCAATTAAATACTTACTAAATGAATTAAGAAGAACTTGAAGGGGAGTGGATTAATTGTAGAAGCCAAGTTGTTGGTTGTTTCCTTGTTCCCCTCGGTCCGTCTGGCCATCTGTTCCTCCGTAGGATTTAACACAAGAAAAGGTATCAAAGTGGCCTTACCACTACCACTGCTAAAATTGAAGGAAATTTCGCTTGAAACGCTGTACTCCTTCGGAGTGCGAGCCGACACAACACTTTATTTTCGGTAACTAATGAGACTTAATGGAGGTGATTGCAAGGATTGTGGTGTAATTTACTGACACTATATCACATCGGTCAACTCCTCTAGAGAAACAAGAGATGAAGATGGTCTCGACATCTAAAAACACCTTAATGAATCTCTTGGGTAATCCAAAGGACAAAACAATTTTGTAACAACGGTCGGCTCTATCTATAAAATTGATTGTAGTGAATGCGATAAAGCATATATATAGGGCAGTCGAGGCGCGCAATAGCAACACGATTTAAAGAACATGTGGCACATTATCGTTATGACAGGATAGATTCGTCAAGTATCGCGAAACATATGCACGACACGAGGCACGACATAAAAATGGAAAAATTAAAATTTATAAGACAGATCGATTCACCGCGAGAACTTGATGCGTATGAAGTGGTACACATACACGAAAATATAAATCTTCTAAATCAGGACGCCGGACCGATTCAATCTAGTTTATTCCGGCTATTATAATTAAACGAAATAAATAAGTAATACCGCTCATGGAATGATAACTAGCATTTTAACTTCAATTTCTTCGGGGAATTAACCAAATTATCCACACATCGATACTTGTAAATCTTTAACGTTTAAACTTATTCGAGTTAGCAGGTTCCTTTGACCGTCCACTTAGTATAGTATGTAAGGAAAGAGCATTTACAGGGGTGACAGGCGTTCTAACCCTTTTCGAGTGGGAAAATGTTTGTTCACGCCACACGCGCCACACACGCGGTTACAGTAAGAAAGTGTGGTAAAAGTGCATGCTTAGAACTTGGAAAGAAATTTTTCGCTCTCTTCGATTTATGCGGTTGCAATAATGCTTGCCTCGAGCTAGCGAAATGCTTGTCACCGATTTTATTATAAAACAATTGTGTGGTGAGGAGTTTACCGGTGTGATATTGTGTGAATAACGAGAATTAGAAGAAAATGGTCATTTACTCGAAGATGGCAACATTTTTATACTGTCAGTTCGGCAATGAAAAGATCTCTCAAAATCAAGAAAAAGAAACGAAGGTTACGATTTGAAGAGAAACTATGACATTACTCAAGAACAACTGATGGTTGAAAATCGACTGTCCTGCAGAAATGCGTATTTTTATCAAATAAAATCGATTTGTTCAAGGATTTCGTCCAACCAAAATTTTCTTTCGCTTTTACTGAATTAAGTCCATACTGTAAGCGCACACTGTATTTTCCTTTAATTATCGATGAAAATTTCCCGATTTTAACCGTACAAGCATATGGTCGTTATGAATTATTTCATCCAAGGAATTGAAAACGATTTGAATATTCATAGGACCTAAAACAATGCGAAATTGCCCGTTTGTTTCCGGAATAGTAGTCTCCGTCCAATTTGGGCGCAATTTAAATATTCCCCATATACATGTGCACGGTTAATTAACATTCAACATTGTTGAGGTATATTAACATGAGCATGTTAAATTGTTTGTATCAAATTCAACGACCACGACGCAGCAGTTTAGCGTCTCAGGCAGCAGCGCCCTATGCACGTTTATTAAATTATGTCTGCGTTTGGGCCGAATGCCGCACAGCACCGCGGTGTACACCCGGTTTAATAAAACACCGTGTCTACATTATTCGCGTAATATCCAACCCAGGAGCCTCCATCTGACAGATTTAAACTTTCGTCCACGTCTAAATATGCCAAACACACTCCGACTTGCACCGCTTAGGACTACGATGTCGTCAATATACAGTTTAATTAGCGGACTTTATTACCAGGTTCTTTCCATAAAGAATTTACTGCTCGTATATGGTTCTATTCTAAAGATAGGGATGAATTTCAGGGATGAAGAATATATATACGTGGAGGACGTTGTAAACGAAACATATTCGGATGATAATAGCAAAACGCGTTCAAGAATTAAGTAAGTATCAACACTATGCACGTAGTATCCGAAATACGAGCAATTAATTTTTGGTGCGCATTTGGTTTGCTTCGTATTTCATCCCCATCGCATTCTATGTAAAACTAATTAAAGTCGATCTGATAAAAGTCCTATTTAATAGGACCGCAACGACTCGAACGGACTAATCTAAACGCTTATCGAGAAACGCTGTATTTTTGGAGAGCTTTACTCCCATCTGAAAGAAAATCGAACAAAAAAAAATCGGAAAAATTAGGTTTCGTTTGAAACTCTTTGTCCTTTGTCCGCTCACCATCGCTGGTACAGCTGAACGACGACACGTGAAACTTCAAAGAGAGACCTCGATTAATTTGAGATTGATTTAAGATGGGGTACTAGTTTAGCGTTACGAAGGACGCAGGAAGTTTTGAGTACGGACCGAAGTTATCTGCTGCGCGGAAAACAGATTTGTTCTGGAGAGTCATCAGTTGTGAGATAGAGGAAATTCCTTTTCAAGCATGGAATGTTCGAATATCAAAGTCGTGGAGGGCGATAGAATTGCAAAAATGATTATTAATAACCAGAGACCGGATTATAAGTTTTTTGCATATCTACGGTATCAACGGTAAAATTGAACGCTTTAAGATCTACACGGGTTAAGGTAAATAAAAGCGTTTAGCACTAATTTCATTGTACATATTTAGTATATTTTGGCTTTTTCCACATACTTCGAATATTTTAATATATTTGAAATTATTCGACATATTTCCGTTTGAAAATCGCGTTATTTTTATAAAAAGTATAGTAGACGATTTTCTGGGAAATTTACATCGTACGATGTTTCGTTAAATATAATAATATAAATATTACTTAAATAGGGATTAATGCTTTTTCCAAGAAATTTATGTTTCTACATTTTTCTAAGAAATCGTTAATTGCTTTTACACTTCCATATGTTCAACACCGAAGAGCAAAGATTATTTTCTTCCGGTTATAATTAGGTGGGGGGTGTAGACATTTCAGCATTTATCATTCAAAAATTTGCATCATTTACCAACACCGAATAAAGTGAAGTGTTACCGAGTGTTATCCAAAATGCCAAACGTGAAAAGCGATTTAATAGCTTCTTGGATCAAGACCGTTCCAGAATTACTTTTATAATTAATTAATTAATATTAGAAATTCATTTCCTATAGTTAATAATTTAATTAGTAACGTAAAGAAAATGTTTTTAAAATCTCTGGGGATTCAGTGGTACACAGAAAAATTACCTAATACTCCTTCGCCACCGGAATCAATAATCACAAGATGGGGAACGTGGTTAAAAACTACCAGTTTTATGCAGAAAATTTTGTTCCTAGTAAAAAACTTATTTTAAGTTTTGAAGAGGACAATATTGGTGCAATTTTAAAGTGCAAATCAATGTTAGAAAATAACTCACTGCACCATGAACTTTGCTTCATTAAATCAAACTATGATTTTAGTTCATCAAACTATTGTTATCCTTGAAACTGAATCACCCCCGTTACAAGAGTCTCTTCATTTGATTGATGAATTTAAGGAAAAACTTGAGAAAGTTCCTGGAAAACTAGGACAATTAATAAATAAAAATGTAATGATATTTTAAAAAGAAACAGCGATTTAAATTTGTTGCAACAAGCAAACCAAATTCTCCGATGTGATTTTGATGTTGAAACCGATTTAAATCCGGAAGTTGTTTATTTTTTAAAATATGCACCAATCACATCAATTGACGTCCAACGAAGTTTGTCAACGTACAAACCGCCACTAACGGATAGGAGACATAATTTAACTATTGAAAATATTGAAAAGGATTTAATTGTGAATTGTTTTTACAGTAAGGAATATCATGTTTAATGTAGAAATATAAGTGATGGGTATCTGTTTAATAAAACCTGTTTAAATTTTCTTAGTGTTTGTTTCTTCTCTTTGTTACTTCAAAATATATTCCACATTTTGAAAATATTTTTGAAACATATTTTACATATTCTAGACATTTAAGGAATATTTCGAATACATTTTGCTCATATTTAAGACGTATGTATGTACATATTTTAGTCAAATCTCGAACATATAATCCGGTCCCAATTAATAACCATTATTATGGTTATCCGAAGGTAAAAAGCAGGGACTCTCAAATTCCTCTAATTTCTTCTCGTCATTAGCAACCTCTACATGCACTGTTTAATTACGTTGATTAATTAGTGGGACTTATCAGATTCCAAATTCGACAAACGATAATGCACGACCGATTTCGATTAACGATAATCAACGCTGCCTACATAATTAATTAAAAACCCCATTAATTCCGGTCACTATGTACTTAACAATAATCACGCTTTGTTACACTCGTAATTACTTATAAGTGTTTGACATTTACCGTCCTTCTTTCTCTTGAAATACGCCGGCCGCACGCCAAAACAAAGTGCAAAACCTTTCCACGGGTACGGCTTTGCCGAATGACAACAACGCAACTGTTTAATTTAATTTGGAGCGGCTGTGATGGATTTTGGAAAATTGTTTTAAACGATGCCGGCATGCTCGATGCACGACTCTTCAATTATAATTTAATTTAACTATACGCTCAATTGCGTAATTCGTAGCGATAAAAGTGGGTGCTTATTTCGAAATTCGGGGTATCCTACGGGCTCTCTATACAGGGCTGTTCCAAATGGTCGTGAGTCCGTGGTACTCCTAAAACCGCAATCAAAATTAAACTTAAATAGAAAAGTCGGGAAAAGTCGTGTCTGTTTACACTTTACACCTTCCCCATAAGAATTTGTAACCATATGGTAATGGGCGAGCCGGCACGTGAAGCTGTCTTTGCATTTAAAACAAAAATAATGCGAGTTAGATTATATTTGTTCTTTATGAATAGGCATTGAATTGTCATTGAAAATTGTAACGTATTACTCAATTTAATAACGAAATTCGATTAGAACCGTGTAAAGTTTGGCAAAATTTAAGAATACTCTCTTTAGTGATTGCTGAATGGTAAGTGCTACATTTCTATATGTTTCGAATTCTTATTGCATTTATAGTAACAATATGGAATGAAGAAAGGAAGAAATTGCTCAGATAAAAGTATTAAAAGGAAGAAATGTTTCAATACGGGACATAGCAAAGGAAATTGGACGATCGCATCTTGTCGTTGCAATTTATTTAAACCTTGGCGAAAATTATGGAAAAAATAGAAAATTTGCTCAAAAAGAAAATTATGTTATCGAGACCGAAATTCTTCGGAAAATTCGAAACTACGAAGAAATCTCAATTACAGTTGCCAGTGACTGTAAGACGTGTACCACAAATTCTGCAATCTGATGAAAATCTAATTTATACAAAAACATTGAAGAAACCGCCAGCATCACGTCAACATTAAGAAGCGCGTTTACGGATTGGACAAAAGTAAAATAGCGATCAAAAGAATTTCAATTGAGACGGTTCCGATGGCTTTCCTTTTATAACTGGCATGATCTTCGAAAGGCAAAAGAAGTTAAAATGAGTCGAAATTTTGGCCGTGGTAGTTGTATAACATGGGCTGCATTTTCGTCCTACACAAAATCAAACATTTCCTGGATAAACCATGGAATAAGCAGCGAAAATTATATTGAAATTTTGTAAGGTGCTTTGATGCCCAAGATTGAATAGATTACGATGGACGATTGCATTTTCCAACTGGATAATGCAGCCATTTACATCGCGCGAGTGGTAAGAAACTGGGTTTCTGAAAAAGCAAACCTGTACTAACTTGGCCAGGAAGATGTGCTGATCTTAGCCCCATTGAAAAAGAATGAGCTCTTCTTACTCATCAAGTCTATCAAAGCGGAAAAAAATATTATACAATAGCGTTAAAGATCTAAAGAATGCTTGCCGTGACGCTTGGAATCATTTTTCCCTACAGCAGCTGCAAATTTTAGTAGATTCCATGCCCAATAGGCTCGTAGCAGCAGTAATGAAGGAAGAACTAAGTACTAACAAGGGATATAATTTATTTTTTCACTTAACTTCACTGGCACTAATAGAATTTGGGCTGGTTTTATTACTCAATATAAGTTTTTTGCCTTTTATCATCATGTTCATAATGATTTAAGAATACACCGAAGGCTTTATTTGTCTGGCAATCGCTTTAAAACAACAAATTTAGCATAAAATACGTGTGGGCCTAATGGAATTTTGTCGACTGTAGCTGCCGGTTTATCTCCTTGAGATGTACCTCAGGGTATTGGGAACATTATTTGTCATCGTTTTCAATTATATCTGAAAGTTGATTTTTTGATTTTTGTCCACCCGGATTCGTCAAATGTCACAGTGTGCGCCGGCATATTACCTCTTACTATCTTTAGTACTAAAGAGGGAAAAACTGCAAATCCAATTACAAGTAATACAAGAATACTTCGTAAACAAAGAAATAAAGAACTTTTGCCAAGAGACAAAAAAAATCAAGCAAAGCAAAAGACTGATTACTGATAGAGGAACTGAGCGAAAAACTAAATGGATGGGCACAGTACTTCGAGGAACTACTGGACGAAGAAGAAGATACTTTACAACGATTAATCACAGAGGGGATGACAGACCAACCAAGAGTGGATGAACGAGAAGAGAGGAAACCGACAGAAGAAGAGATAAAAGAAGAAATAAAAAGATTCAAAAATAATGAAAGCGCAGGAGAGAATGGAATACCAGCGGAAATCATTAAAGAAGGGGGAGAAAGACTCTACGAAAGAGTACACCACTTAATACAAAAAATATGCCGGAAAGAGAAAATGCCAGAAGGATGGAATACGGCCGTCATATGCCCTATCTTTAAAAAAGGAGACAAAACACTATGCGAGAATTATAGAGGAATTGCGTTGTTGGACACAACATATAAGATCTTATTGTTAGCAAAAATAATACGCAACAGACTAAGTAAATATGAGTATGAGATAATTGGAGAATATCAGGGAGGTTTCAGAAGCGGAAGATCTACAATAGATCAAGTGTTCATGTTGAAAATGTTACAAAATGGAAGCTATGAACAGAATTTGAGCTTACATATGCTCTTCATACACTTTAAACAAGCATATGACTCCATAGTGCGTAAAAGGTTGTATGAGGCGATGGAAACACTGAAAATACCACAGAAATTAATAAAGCTGATAAAAATGACGTTGACCAACACGAATGGTAGAATTGTGTTAGAAGGAAGCTACTCAAAACAATTTAATATCAGGAGAGGATTAAGACAGGGATACCCCCTGTCTACGGACCTATTCACCCTGGTTCTAGAAATGATAATGAGAAAAAGCGAAATCCAGAGGACATGATTGATTTTGCACCATAAACACCAAAGCATAGCATATGCTGATGATGCAGTTTTACTAGCAAGGTCAAAGAAGGAAAATTACCGGGGAAATGCGGTATAATACGATAATTACAATTTCGTAGACCGAACATAAGAGCGTAGACAAACAGTACGAAGAAGTACATTATAAGGTGTAGGTTGTAATTCTAGTACGATTACCGCCGAATACTAGATTGTTTGCTTAATATGCGAAAAGCATTTCCTTGTCGCAGAATCGTCTCATATTGCAAGTGGCCGGATATGCGCGAAGCTCGCGAGAGTTTTATTTACGCTCCCTCGCTTCTTCACTCGCTCGTCAGACTCCCCCGTGCCTTTCATTATTTGCAGCAACGAAAAATATACGCGAACGCCCGGCGAGCAGAAAGAGGAAAGCTGAAAATTCCGTTTGTTTAATGCGGCCTAACTTCTCACGCTACGCCGCGGCGTCCGATATTTTGCTCCTATTTCGAAGAACGCGGCGCAGACAAAGAAAGACGATGATATACATTCGGAGCCGTAGACACTATTCTCCGGAGGGGCCTCCGTTTTTCCGCCATTCCCGGAGAAATATTCAAGGAGGGAAAATTGCCGTGCTAAAAGCTTATTTTTGTATCCGGATCTTTTATACTTAAACGTATTAGGTAGACCTGTGTTCGGAATGGAATTGGCTCGAGTCGGCCGGTCGGTCGGATCACTGCCTTAGTAGGTTAAAGTCGAACCATTTTCTACGAAATTGTGTCGTGAAAGTTATACCGAATGGAACTTGCGTTTTCGTCGCATTAAGCGGAATGGCAATTTGACTGTGTGTTTCGTTTATATCGGCGCAATACGCGAAGAGGGAGTTTTGAAAAGACCTTACGCCGGAAATGTTGTCTTTAAATCAAGGACACGAAGCCACACTTAGTTTTATACCGGACTTTTTATGCGAATTCGATACTAAAATCGTTTCGTCTTTTTTTCTTCTTCGAATAAGATAAAAATAAAAGATATGAAAAACATTGCTCCAAAGTAATTTGTGGCGAAGCACTGTACCACCAGCATCCAACCTCTGCACCTTATTCTATATAATTCTGCTTTAATAGACACTCGTGCACTAACTAGGGCGATAACGAGCCTGAACAAAAAGAAGAGCACCAACGTTAAAGATAACTTGGAATCTGAAGAATTTTCAACTGACGATGGTCATAGGTCGATTTGGCCGATTTGGGCGGGCAAAAGTGAATGTGTAAAAGTATACCTGATAGCATAGCAAGTTATAACCTGCCCTAGCAGACAGTTCCAAGAACAATATCTAACCCTTTATATTATGTCGAAAAGAGAAAAAAATTGTTTGACTTAAGCTCACGCTATCCTCTCCACGCTATTGTTGGCCAATACGATTTAGATTCGTAAAAGAATATAAAGACGTCATTAACGAAGAAGTTAAGTTACGTTGAGGCTAATGTAAAGTAACTTTTCACCACAGAAATGGACCTAAATGGTGAAATATTCTATTTTGGACACATTTGTAAAACGACCACGGTTAAAGATGAGGTCTGCAATGCAGTAACCGACACAACATCAACGAACAACTATTACATATCTGGTGCTACATCAAAAGATTTTAATAATTTGGCTAAAGAAGAAAGGAAATCAGCTCACAAACTTTAGCACTTGGGATTCCACTGCTCCACGCACGAATTCGGATATTTGAAAGTATTTTTCACTTGGTCTATAAATTGCCAATAAAAAAATTTGGCGTAAAGAAGACACAGGAAGAAAAAGTATAGAACTACGTAGAGAACGAGGAATTCAAGAAACGTTTCGTGTCGAAACGGGCCTCTTGGTGGATATGCCCAAATATAATTTTGGAGACACTAATGATGTTAACACCAGTAGACGATCGATAATCCGCTATTGACTGCTGACATCACTGGCATTAACTTTAACCTGTTTTACAGGCTGAAGATAATATTGGAAGCTATATCAAGGGGATATAATTTAAATGTTGAAAAAGTCGATCAATACGTCTTGGAGACGGCTAAGCTATATATTAAGATGTATGGGTGGCATCCAATGACTCCAACAATGCATAAAGCCCTGATCCCTGAAGGGTCCATCATAGGGCAACTGTCAGAAGAGGCTGGAGCCCGAAATAAACGCTTTAACTTTTGCCGCCAGAATTATGCTAGGAAATTCTCGAAGGAAGAATGTAACGCGCATATATATCGTAGATTACTCTTAAACTCAGATCCGCTAATGAGTAGTATGAAAAAGCAAAAAAAAAAATCAATGAAATCATTTTCCCAAGAGGCAATTAATTTTTTATACCCGCACAGCCCAATGAGGAATATGAATGATGTAAAAGTTATTTGTATAGTATTTTCTTATTTTTCGACTTTAAGGCATCGACCGATGTGCGATGGTCATCGCCAAGGAGGAGTGCTAACCCCCATTTTGTTTGATACTATCATGGACGACGTAACAAAAGAGAGTACTTGGGACGCATCTGAGATCTATTATGAAATGTGCTTTCGCCGATGACTTCATGCTATTCGCCAAGGACGAGAAGCAACACAAAAGAAACCTGCAGATTTGGAGAGAAAAGTTGGCACTGAAAATTTTGAAAATAAACAACAATTGTGGTGAGTGAAAATGATGAACAAGAATCAAATGTTATGCTAAACGACAAGAAAATACTTCAAACAGACAACTTCAAATATTTAGGAATACACATAAAGAATAGGAGAATCGAAAAAATTGAAATAAACAAGAGAATAGAGTGCCTCGCGAATGTACCACAACTTACAGAATACTTTCTTCATTGGTTGCTGAGGTATATAGTGGGCGTGTGAAGTTTGTGCGTGGAATTCCTCAAGGATCCGTACTAGGACCCCTCTTAATTTTGTCAACGATGCGTATCTGTCCACGGAGGTATGCGCTCTCTTTCAAATTCCTGGTGATACATCAATTATAATGTCAAGCGATTCGTATAACGCGCTTTCTAGAAAAGTAACAACTGTCATAAATGGAATGAAGAAATGGTGTCGAGAAAATTTAGTCAATCTAAATATTGATAAATGAATAAAAGTTCGGCAAAATAGAAAATCAGTTCCACAATTACTGGCAACAAGATTTTTGGGGGTGTCTTTCGATCCTCTTCTTACTTGGGGTGATCACGTTGACTCGCTAACAACGAATCTAAACTTATCCTTCGTCGTAATTGTATATGGTAGCTGGTCATCGAATAAGAAACTTCTCTTAAGAAGGAATTTACTTCATCTTGAGTGGATATAGTATTTACATTTCGTGGTGTGACAAATACTTATTTTTTTAATTACGTCAATAACTCTAGGAGATCAATGGATGCTACTGCTCTGCAGAATGTATTACAGTGTGACTCAAAAACAAGTATCTGCTGAGTTACGAAATATACATATTTTATTCATTTTCTTATTTCTGGACCATTAAAGAAGAAATACATCCATACAAAGAATTTTTCATGTTTGAGATACATTCTGTAGAGTTAAATTGTTGTTATCGTGGTAGAATTACCTGAAAAGTTTGAGTAATCACGTGGGGATAAATGCATTATCTCATAACAAACGTAATTTGTACTTCATTGTTTGTCACTTTGCAAGTGGGTATTTATTATCTCTGCCTTTTCGATACTTTTCCTACATGTAAAAATGAAACTAATCTATTTATTGGTAGACGTTTCTAATTCGGTGGCCACCTACTTTAGATCTACCAGTAGTAAGAACCTTTTATTTTGGCAATGTCAAATGGCGACTTTACTACTGTATATTGGCATGGGGACAAAGTTCTGCCATTAACACTATAGTCTTACTGCAAAGAAGATACTCCGTTATATGCTGTTGCTTTCAAGTAGAACTTCATGGAGGGAAAACTTTAGGGAAGTTAAAATAATGGCTTTGCCCTCACTCCACCTGCAACCTGATACTATTTTATTTCAAATTCAATTTAAACCCAACGCCGCCGCCATATCCAATACTGCTATTGCAAAAAGCAATGCCAATAAGCTGCCAATTCCAAAACATAAAACTTCACGAAAAATGTTCGTACTATGATGGTATTAAAGCCTTTTATGTTCATATTATCGGGTCATCACTTCATCACTCACGGGACATAAGTAATAATAATTTCGGGAATAACTTGAAAGTTTTTGTGATTGACAAGGGTTTTTACAGCTTCGAAGAATTTATATCCAAATAATTGAATACGTGTATACGTGGAAAGAGCTGAATCTCAAAAAAAAAAAAAAAAAAAACGAGACGAGAATCAACTTTTATAGGACAGAATTTGTGCCGTTATTAACTTTCGGATCGGAAAGCTGGGTTCTTACAAAGAAATTAGAAAGCAAGCTGTACGGTATGGAGATGAAGCACTTAAGGCGAGTATCTGGGGGCCACCATAAGAAATGATAGAATGCGAGAAACGCTAATATCAAGAATAGAATATACTCAACTCTGATGGTTAGAAATTTTAGCTAGAATGAACGATAGACCAACTAGACAAGTATGGGAAGCTAGAAGACAAGAAAAGAGAAGAAAAGCCAGCCGTGCCAAACATTTTACGAAAACATCCATAAACTCCTGAAGGAGCGGAGAATGGACATGAGGGAAGCCAAAACGCTAGCGAAAGACAAGGAGAAATGGGGCAAATTTATCCATACAGGGGAAAATAAATGAAAAGATGTTGTGCCTTACATCTTCGAGCAGACAGGGTCTTGGATATATTCTTTTTTTTTTGCAAAGCTCGGTTATAAAGTTTGAAAGGTAAACGTAATATTTTAGCGGAAATTTATTCCTTTTTCGTTTTGAAATCCTCACCTGGAACAAAGGCATAAGTAACCAGAAACTATGACAAGATCCCCAGAACGTTTCTACCTTTCTCCTGATTAATTAAAATCAAAATTAGTTTTTCGTAGCGCTTAAGTGCATGAAACGATTTATAGTCCACGGACTTCCGAGAGAGGGAGAGAGTTACGTCTTTAAATGGACGATTAATTATCGTACCAATAAAGCATCTACAAGGTGGGTATTCTCGACGGAGCCTCCAGACAGAGTATTAGTAAAATCGGTTTACAAATTAAAGATAGTTTTGTGAAACAAACTTCGCGGAGTTGTCGGGATTCGCCGTAGCAGACGCAACAACTTTATAAATTAACAGTTTAATTTGTCTAGGTCGTGTTTCACTTCCAAAAGAGAAGAGAAAGGGCGGAATGAGTTATATTAAGCTAAGGCGCAACGTACAGACGAGGCGGTATATTCTTACGTCGCCTTTTCGAAATTTTGAGGTAGATAATAACAAAGCTTCGTCGTCTATGTTCCCGGGAAGATATTAAATTTCAAATAATATGTAGGGTGCGGTTACAAGTTACGGAAAAGGATAATCTTAAAATTGCACCTAGATTGAATTATAAGTAGTAAGTCTACGCCCTAGTTTTTGTATTATTATATCAGTTTAATTTTCATTATGTAGGGGTCTGTAAAGTTTTCTCATTTCAGAACGGCAACGTTAAGTCCCTTTTATCTCACTGGTAATGACGATTCTTCCGTTACGGTCGCTTGTCGTTTAAGAAGTTGCTTATTTCTCGTAACAAGGGTCTAATATTAAAATCAATATCTTTCGCGGCGCAAAACTTTGGCCATTACGGCCGAAATATTTTCAATCCATTGGTATAAATTTAAAACGGGGAGGGAGGTGCTTAAAAATTTAGTGCAGCGCACAATGCGAGGGTGAAGTAAGCGAATCGAGTTTTGTGTTTCATTACAGTCGAACCACGATAATGTGACACTCCCATAACTCAAATTTCTCTCGCTGGCATGCAATCTGATATAACTCGAATCTTTCAAGGCGAACTCTCTTTAAATTGAATGAGTTTTCGTGCCATTTTCATTCAAAATACGACGGGTGCCTTCTACGTTCTCGAATGTCAAATAAAAAATGCTTGGACAGCGATTTTCAGCACCTCAACCCAACCAACCCTAGTAAGTAATTTTATTAGGTTAAAAGTTAACTTAAATCCGATTATTATGAAATTCCGCGATAATATCGAAATAACCCTGGCTCTGCTTGTAAGCACAGATATGCTAACATTGCAATTTTCTCGGATGATGCACGAAGCAATTTCGGTGCTCAAAAAATTATTTGCGATCGCGGTGTCCAAAATATTTTCTCAGTTTCTGATAGAAGAGATAACGTACAATAAAACTGCGAAGTTGCGAAGTCGGAATTCAAATAAATACTGCCGCACTTTGCAAAAATTGCAATTATCTGGGCTTACATGTGTACTTCGATATTATCCCAGAATTTCATAATAATCGGATTTAAGTTAAGTTAGGTTTCATGTTTATGTTGCATTTTGAGGTTGAAATCGGAAGAAAAATTTTATGGATGGAATTTATGCCTAACTTCACACCGGTTCAAAAACCATGTTTTTGAAATACCAACTTTAGAGTGGAGAAATGCTCCGTAACTTAGTATGGACTCAGCACGAGTGTAAGGCCCGTTTTTTCATTAGGATTTACATGTTCCTCCCTTATGAGATGCAATTAGTGCATACACTATCAAAAGATGATGCAGTCAGTAGAGTCGTATCCTGCCAACGCTTCTTAGAGGGAAACGAAAATGTTATCCATAATACTTTTACGAGTGACGAGGCCTACTTCTATCTCTCGAGGTACGTTAGTAAGCAAAACTATTGCTTCTGGGCTTCAAATAACTCAAAAGAACTCCACAAGATGCCCGTTCATAGCGCCAAGGTAACAATGTGGTGCGCGATTTCGTCCTTCGCGATTATCGGACCTTACTTCTTGGAGGATGATAGTGACAATGCCGTGACTCGTTATGCTCAAATGTTGAACACATTTGTGACTGGCCAGTTGAGTGTCTATGAATCAATGGAGATACGTGGTCCCAACAAGACGAGTTGACGAGCCACACTATAGGAATATCCATCGAAGTCGTAGGACGACTATTTCCTGACCATGTCATCTCAAGAAATGGGGAATGTCTTTGGTCCGCAATATCGCTGGATATCTCCGACTGTGACTTCTTAAACACTTAAAGTGTTTTGTGATTCGCCCCCAGGAGATATGTTATCAGTTAAACGAAAGATCCAGCAAGATAAAACACAAATTCCTATTTAGTTGCTACCCAAAGTAATGGACAATTTTTATCAAAGTTTATAGTAATAACCTATTCATCCAGGATCAAAACATATGGACATCGTCAAGTACACACAAGAAATACAAGTATAGATCAGGTTCAAACACAATAGTACAATATTGAAGACAACAAAAGACATACAAACCAATTTCTGTCTGTGGAGTTATTCCTCAAGCAACTTTGGATCATAAATTTTTGAAGTTTTGTCGAAAAAATTCTGCGATGTTTCAAATATAAGCGCTTTAATGGGTAAACGGCAATGCATTAAAAGCCTTGATTGCTGAATAGCGCGGACTTCTTTCAAACACTTCGTTCTATACCCTGGAATTGCTAAATTGTACGAATTTCGTGTTATCATACTAGAAGCTGGTATATGGCATTTGTTTATTTTTAATGTAATAAACTAGAAGTTGATGTATGTATATACAATTCAGGAAGTATCATCGTGTTTAGTTCCCTGAAGAAATTCGCACAATGTGTGGAGAGGAACGGTGGCAATCTTACGGACATCATATTGAAGATACTTCATGGTCAACAGTAGTAAGGTAAATGCTTTCAAATGCACTTCAATGCTACTTATGCAAAATTTACAAAATTTAATACGTATATGAATTATTACGTCTTCAAAATCGTCTATTCCTTCTGATGGATGCGCCATGAGTAATCGAGTACCTAATCTTCACAGTTCTGATTTCTAAGTTGGGGGCGATTAGAATAAAATTTGAGGAAGATATGCTATAAGATTTTATCAGCAACGCTAGAAGAAATAAAGGAATGTAACCTCCCAGATTTGTACCGGGAAGTCACAAAAGTTAAAGCTTAGAGATTGAGAGGCTTGGGTCATTTACAGTGAATGCACGATGGACGAGTAGGAAAGCTGATGGTGGAGGGAGAGACAGGAATGAGAAGAACAAAAGAGCGCTCCAGGAAGAGGTGGTTGCATGCAGGGTAGGAGAACCTACAAAGTGGGAGTAAGAAGATGGACAATAATACCAATCAATGATAATAATAACAAGGACTTTATTACCCAACAGATTAATCTAATAAAAGGGCAATATACTGAAAAGGAAAATACAATGCAGTGTTTTTAAATCAAAACTTAAACTTAAACCAAAACTTGAACGTAAACGTAACAATAATAATAATAAACAAAAAGGAGTGAAAAACTGGTCGCTACAATACGTTAATTAATAGAAAAGAGTGGAGGAAGATTACCCAAGCCATGATCCGACAGGGCCTGCAGAGCTAATTTATTATTACCATTATTATTATTATTAACCCTCCAGATTATGGAACAAATTTTTGACAAAGTAGATCATATAAATTAATCGAAGGAGTTTTTATTGATTTCGTCGTGCGCAGACTTAGCCAAAAGAAGTTAAAAATTCCACCGAGAACGTAGAGGGTAGGTTAAAGAGGCAGAAAAACGAAAATAAGATCCAATCGCATTTCGAGCGATCGGTAAAAGTCGAAATGACATTTAACCAAACCCGAAACTAGTTTGGCCATAAATTAATCCGAATTCGAGAGACGTCGATAAAGAAGCGGAAACCGTTTCCGGCTGAGAGAGCCAAATTAAAGCGAGGTAATTAAAAACTGACTTTGTTTTAAAATGCGGTCAATCAGAGTTCGGAAACTCCTGGATCTTTTTCTATAATTACTCGTTCTTAACGTTCGTGTTTTGGACTGTTGTGGTTAAAGCTGAAATAATCGAAAACCGTGAAAATTGTGTACTGGCATGAAGCATATTTTTCGATTTAAACAATTTATTTTATCATCTTGAAAGTCTACTATTTAAAATTAGGGAAAGTACGAAGATGTTTAAATCGCACGAAGCTCGTTAACGAGCTAACAATTTTAGTTTTGATATTGAGATAAATGCTCAAAACTCCTTCCATCATGTTTCCAATAGAACCCGGAGTTTCACAACGTTCGATTTCAAACTGAGGAAACTGTATCGACACAAATCCAAACCAATACTTACTTCCCAAAAAAAAAAAAATGGAAATTAAAATACACATTTCTTGAGAGAATTTAATAAAATATTCCGGCAAGGGGGAGAAAATTTAGGTGAATTTAATAAAGGGTAGGGAAAGTTTGCGCTGTAAAATGACCGGGGCGCGAAAAATATATGCCGGAATTTCTACGCGTTGCGTATGCGAATGTGGGATTGGACAAAAGGCAGAAAGAAACTGATTTCGAAAAGTTCGTCTGCTAGAAATAAATTTCCGTTTGCGTTGAAGTGTTGTTCGTGCTCTCGCTCTATCTGAGTTCGTATGTGAAATTGGTTTTGCATCTTACCACTTGAATAGTATGTACATATATATGGATGTATGTACTCTTGCAAAGCTTATAAATTGCTGTGGAAGAACTGCGTTTTCCTTCCAACAAAGCAGGGTCTAAAACTGAACTAACAAGATAGAATAGTAACTGTGCTTATCTTCAGGAAGAAATGATGGGAAATCTGCTGCGAGACGTCCGCTGCCTATTGGGAGTATAGAAAGAAACAACCGCAATCTTATCTCATTTATACGATAGGAAGACATCAAGCCTTGATCCAGTTCCATCCCCACTTACCTTAATAAAGTATTGTAATTACGTAACGCTCGTGGAAGCCGGTAATTCTTGAAGAAATTTCGCGTAAATAAGACGAAATTCATTTTAGCGGCTTATTTGAAATTTTCTTTGTTGGAAATAGGAATATTTTCAACCGGACTCGGCCGGGTGTCCTCGAGATAAATTTTCTTTGTCATTGCACTCCTCATTAACAGAAGGAATAGCATCCGAATTCTCCGGGGCGTAGCCTTAATGCATCATAAACCAGAGCCATTTAATCTGACCACATTTCCGGGGCACATCATAAAGAAAACGTTATCTCTCTTTGCTCGCCGAAAGGGACATCTTAAGGGTTAATCCTTCCACCACCGAAAAGAAAGAGAAAATGGAGATATTTATACGTTTATTGCTCTCGACCGAAAGTAACAAAGGTTCGCGCGCTCGTTCGAGCTGCACCTTATTGCGCCCCCTTAATAACGAACGATGAATTATTATTATTATTGTTATGATCCTCGCCACGGTCGTCGGTCCTTAGAATCGTACTGTTAGGGGATACGCCGTTCTGAAAATGAAAATAATAATTTTCGGGCTGCGATTTCAATTAAGAAGGAAAACTTTTCCGGTGGGCAAAGATTGAGGTAATGGAGTGTATGTATAGTAGCGGCGAGGCAATCGCGTTTCGTATTTTTTAATTAAAGTTTCCTGTGGGTTTTTATTAAATTTTTAATATGTTAAGGAAGTCGTTCGGCTTTCGAAACGCAATTATAATTAGATGAACCGGACCGAGCGGAATAGAAATCTCGATGCCGGAAGAAGGAACTGGAGAATTTGCGAAGAACGGAATACTGCTTAACTTACCTGGTTTGCGAATTTCTCGTTTGTTGTGTGATACTCGAATTATCATGTCTGTTACCTTATAAAGTTGTTTCACGTCTTTATGAGCTGCACCATGCTCATTTTTTTCTTTTTCGTAAACTTTGATACATCTACACGGAAATAAACCTTACTTTGTGTGTATAATTTTTTCTTGATTCTTTCTTTCTTTATTGTTGCTTCAGTTTCGTTACTGAAGACTAACAACAAGTCATTTTTTGCCTTTGTTTCTAGGAGCCAATGTTATAGGCAACAGTAAAAAATAATTTGCAGAAGAAACTTCTGGCCGATGGTTAATTGAAAAATCGCGGAAATTTAAGGCAATAGCAAACATCACAATTTTACTGTGAAATGACAGGACACGAAAGCCTGTTCAGCTGGCTTGTTCAGGACATACAAAGGCGACTTATTTTAGTCGATTGGAAACAGGTGTAAGACAGCCGAGGAGACAGTTAAATTTATTAGCTTCTTTAGAGAAAATTCTAGTAACAACGGACGTGTGGCAAGTTTCTACCAAGTACGACGTAAAGCTCAAGTTCTTTAGAGCATTAAGGCTGATGTACTCATACAAGAAAAACTTGCAAAGTTGTATTATTGTCTCTTATTTTACGTGCAGTAGACAAAGTCAGTTGCGATATGGAAGTTGCAACTATCTTTGTGTAATGCACAAACCATATGAGATAGAGACGTAACTTTGCAAGTCTGAGGAAAGGCAAAGATTTCTACCAACGCCAAAAATACAAAAGTTTGATACTGTGAGCTTCTTTAGAATAATTTAACTCGCATTTGCTGATAAAGAACGATAAAATGATATTCTTATAGACGTTTCTTTCGGCAATAACAGACATGAAAGCTCATATCATTAGCTTCCTCAAGATTCTTTTTATTACCATTAACGAACACGGAAACGGGTTCCTTTTTCCCGGCTTTTACAGGCCAACTTCGACATTTGCGATATAATTTCTGCAGTAGATAGGAAAAAGAAAAGAAAATGAACATGAAAGCTCGTTCTGACTTTTTACTATGAATCAATGTGAAAGCTTATTTCATCAGCTTTCTACAGTAGAGGAACTTGTGCTGAAAATGCGTATGAAGATAAATGTCATCTAATGCAACTGCCTAATTATTCAAACTATAGAAAAGAAGGGAATTTCTTCTACTGAGAACTGTTAACTTCTTCAGGATAAGTTACTTCCCTGTGGTAAGATACTTCTACTATCGGCATGAAAGCTTTTGTAGCCACCCTCTTCAACAAACTTGGGTTAAACTTTTTTTTGAAAAATATGGCGCGATCTCGTATTACCGATTTCTTCTCTCCAATTTCTATATCTGAAAAATTGTTAGCTAATGAAAGGGAAATGGAGAAGATGGACACGAAAGCCCATTTTACCAGCTTCTTCAGGACATATCAAATCGATTTAGTTGCTGGTAGAAGGAATAGAGGAATTGTGAGTTGGCGCGAGAGTTTATTCCATCAACAGAAATGAGAGCTTATACAAACACCTTCTTCAAGATACTTGAGTTAAACTTTCTTCTGAAAAAGTGTCGGATGAGTATTGTCAACGGATACGAAACCTCATTTTGCTGATTCGTTCTGTTCGATTTCGATATTTCCAATAGCTTTTTTCCTTGCCGATAGAAGAGAAATGAAAAAGATAGGTCCGAAAGCTCATTTTCGCAGCTTCTGCAGAACATTTGACGTCAATTTCTATCTAGAAGCTGGTAGAAGGAACACATTTACTTTGAGTCAATGTGAGACATCAACAGACGTAGTACTTAAAAGTTCATTTTGTCAACTTTTTCAAAGGTACTAGCTAACGGACACGAGATCTTACTTTTCTGGTTCCTTCTGTTCGATTTTCATACCTAAAAAGTGTATTTTTTTCCAATCGATAAGAAATAGACGCAAAAGATAAACATGAAAGCTCATTCTACCAGCTTCTTCGAGACATAGGAGGTCAATTTTCTTTCTAGTTACTGGTAGAAGGAGCAGACCCACTGTCAGTCGATATGACAGCTTATTTTATTATTTTCATGATATCTGAGCTTAAACTTCAAATGAAGCAGTGAACGAAATGGGCGAAGATGGATATGAAAGTCCGTTCTGCCGGTTTTCTCTGGAAACGTGAAGTCGATATCTTTCAGGTACTCGATGTGAAAGCTTAACTTAACAGCTTCTAATTTGTACCGACCAGCAGATACGAAACACCATTTTGCCGACTTCTTCAGTACATCTGAAAACGATTTCGTATTATTAAAGTCCAATAGGAGGAGGAGTAGATGTGTTATCGAGGCACTTTTCCTCTTTTGATATCTTTTTTCTGGACAACTGTTGAAGTAATCTTGAAGAGTCCTACACTATTGGAATTGGCTCGCCCAGAAGCCCAGATTGGAATGGATTCTAAAGCAATTTATCTACTTTTTACCTGAAAATCTTAAATACCGATATCTCGAGAGCGCTTATAAATTAGGGTGTTGTGGATGGAAGATTTGGAATATGTTGTTTAAAATCTACGCTACATTCACGTGGACAATATTTAGTTTTTCACAATTCAACTTTAAAAATGTCTTTCTTTTGCTTGTAGATGTACTTATTTTTCTAGTTTGTTGCAGAAGGTGAAACAAGAAAGGAGGGTGTTGGTATTGTTTTTCTTTTCTTGGAACAAGCATCGCAATGGGAATCCTGTCCTGCAATTACAATTGTTATACTTCAAATTACTACGGGACAGGCCGGTACAGTTTACAGTCAGATACTCTAATTATCAAGTTCCTTGCTGTGTAAATTTGTTTTATATCCGTATGGGCTGCAATGTATCTGCAATTTATCTTTTTTTTTCGCAAACTTTGATGCATTAATCTCCTGTAAAGAAATAAACCTAATTTTGTGTTTTTGTGATACTTACACCTTACTAGGAGACAGTTCTCATGTTTATATTTCGCCTTGGTGCTGTATTTTCAAAATTTAGGAAGTTTAGATTCCTTATGTCCATTGGAATTTACGAACCATGAATTTCTCCGCAAGTTTACACATTCTAAAGTAGTAAGTAATGATCAAAATCTCCGACTTTCTATTGCCTTACCGTCATAATAGAATTTGTCTCCCCGTTTTGATGCCTTTGTAGATCTTTGTTGTTTACTAATTGCTCTAACACGTTCCCAACCGACATATCGAATAATAACAGAAAAGTTTTAGCGAGGTGTCAACTTAACCGCTGATTATTGTAATCTTGTTTATACAAATTCAATGGTGTTAACAATTTCAATGTACGGATGTTGACTTTGCCAAATTATGGATATTCGTATATTCCGCTTGTAGTTTTTGTTATTCCAAAAACATGCTAACAACAGCATAATAATTATTTTCCCCTCAAAATGGACGTAGTTATTTGTTTTAACACACGTAAAACGAACGGAGAGAGGCGTACAGTTCTAAACTTTCATATAATTCGCCTGTCATGTCGCACTTTATACGAGATTGCATCCCTTTCCATTTATCTTTTATACAAACAGCCGGCGTAAATTTTAGCTCGGGCACAAAGAGCAAAATTTCGACCTACGCCGACGACGTTCGAGCAAATATTTATTACGCTAAAACGTTCCGAAATCGGAAACAATGCGTATGTGACGCGCATTTTGCCTTATAGTAGTCGAATGATTAATCGAATTTCTCGTCGTAGAGTATATGCAATTAAATCGACTTATCCATCACCTCCTACAACCGACTGCTTTTTGCCGTATGTACAAACTCGGCACGTTCGCCCCCGAAACGGATTTAACCGGTTTCATTCGATTTACAAGATCTCGCCCTCATTATAGTACTTCTAATCGGCAAACTGCGGGTACCGGGCCAATTATAAAGCTAACGAGGCTGCCAAATTACCTACAATAAGGTCGTTTAGGCCGCCTTGAAGTTCGCTTTATTGCCCGAATCGGACGTTAAACGTCGAAGTAATAAAACGGCTTTTATATGTCGTAGTGATGGTGGTGGTGGTGGTGGTGGTAGCACTTGTTCCGGTTGATAATGATTTACGATCAGTCAAGAGAGATTTAATTGTAAATATTCGCACAGCAAAACGAATGTTGTCTTCCCTACATAAAATTGATGGCGGGAATATAATCGGGAACGTCACAATTGTGATTAATGTTTCCTCGGGTTGAATTTTCCAAGAAGTTTTCCTTTTCGGGAAATGTAAACAGATTTTTTTACCAATAAATTGGACTAACTTGGATTTTTATAAGGATCAGACGTTAAAAATTAGATATTGGCATATACGAGTGATGGTAACGATATTCTCTAAGTTTAGGGATAGGATTCTCAGCGATTTTCCTGTACTTTCTAAGTAAATTTGTTCTTGATGTTTGTGCATATGAGAATTTAATTAAGAAATTCACCCAATATGTGCTTAAATGCTCATTTTTGCAGCTATTTAGCTGTAGAATTAAATAGCTGCAAAAATTCGCATTTAAGTACATATTAGGGAATTTCTTATTTGAGTTATCATATGAACGGACATAAAACGTACTCGCATTTGTAGTGCTTATCTGAAAATGAAAACTACTTCTCAGAAAGTCGCACTGATGAGCGGTATAACCGCGAGACGCGTCTGCGAATAGTGGAAGTAGTTTTCTAATTACAATCTTTGTTCCTATTAGGTTGGTCCTCCGTTAGTTTGTTTTCGTAAACTATTTTACGGAAAAGATTTGACAAGAAACTTGATAATTACTGCGAGGGCTGTGGTGTAGTATTATCCACACTAACTCCTCGCCGTACGATTTATTGAATTAAATCCGACGAAATATGTCGATGTCGTGTCAGAGGTACAAGAAAAATAAAAATCCCCCAGATGGAGGAAACAAACTTTTTAAACCGCCTTTGTAAATGACTTACAATCTATGACGCCCTCAAATATAATTTTCGAACATTATTTATTACATACCAATACCGCATGGCGCCGTTTCGCCTCTAAACAAACACACAAACAGATCTCATGCGGTTACCACCTCGTATAAACACAAATTCCTCGTACAGCACATTCTAGTAGCTTTATAATAGGAACGCGAATCCTCTTCTACTACATCCCTTCCCTTATTTAAGTCATACCTCACGGTTGACGAAACAAATTGTCAGCCATTGAGAACGCGAATGACGGACTATCTTCCATTTAGAGGGTTTTAGTCAAAGTTAAATAAAGCGAAAATGAACGCATCGTGTAAGTATAAACCGGGGACGGGCTTCCATTATGAAAGCCGGATGATAGAACCGAGGCAATGTGGGCACGGAGCTCACGTTGCGGCGTATATGTACCGTTTTTGGTCATTAAGGACCGAAATGGAAACGTCAACGACGACGAAAATGGCAGCAGTTTTGGGGGCATTCGTGCGAACGCGGTTTGTAAATCACAGAGAAAATGCGACGAGATTCAGGGTGTGAAAGGAAGCTCGGTCGCGGAATATCGTGTGTAATCGAATATGTAATGTCGGTGGTGCCAAAAGAGTTACGTTCAAATATTTTAATGGGTTGGAAAAAAATGGAAGCAGTTAGAGGTAATACTGGACTATTGTCTTAAAAACAAACAAATCACCCAGTTAGGTAGTTACGGGTTGAAAGAATACTCCAAACTTTGAAATATGTTGACGCTTAGGTACTTTGCCTCTGACAGTGTACCATAGATGCAGAAATTTTCATCGAGTACACAGTCGTCAAGTGTATAATTTGGTTAGTTATCCAGTGATGCGTATTGGGGGAACGCGAAGAGATATTGATTTCATTGACGTGCGTAAATTTAAGTTATATTTTCTACGGGATCCAATTAACTAGCGGATTCCTACCTCAATAGACCTTTCAGGATTGTCATATCCGTTAGGAGGAAGTCGGAAATGGCTACTCCAGAATAACGAGAGCGTCTGGTTTACAGACGTATTAAAGATGCAAACTGGAAGTAGAAGTGGTCTGTATGCGGCGGAAGTGGGAAAAAGCGTTAGCGATTGTGTTCGAGGCCGAAATTACTGCCATAACTACGTGTGTTCGAATCATGATACAGGGAAGCGGCCAGAATATGGAAGTCTATTTCATAATGGATGACCAAGCAGCTCTTAAAGCTATTCAGAACGCGCAAACACAATCAACGACTGGCAATGAACTCAGTGGTGCAACGAAGCCACTGGCAGAACGCAATAGAATGTATCATTGGTGGATGCCGAGATACGGGAACATACATGGAAACGAACAGGTGAATCTCTTGGTAATCGAGGGAGCCATAAGAGAAAGCTTGTAGGGCTCGCACCTACATGTGGAATTCTTATCAAACCGTTAAGATGGAAACGAAGAACTGCTGAAGTAGCAGCATGATAAACACTAGAGGACCACACCGGGACTGGGGCAGTCTCGTATTTTCATTGCGAAACCGTCAAACGACAGAAAAAGACAATTGCTGTGAATGACCAGGAACCAAATTGAGCAGGCAGCGGTCCTGCTGACAGACTGCAGACTTAACACACCATAGGAATTGTGGAAGGGTCTGTTGGAAGGAAGACCAAGCTTCGCAACATGTTCTCTGTTGAACCCAATAGTATTAGGCGTCCACACTTTGGATTTCCATTTCTAAAGCCAGAGGAGGTAAAAGATTCCCATTCATCAACGGTATCGACCTAATGGAATAAGGTGGGGGACACAATAAGCCATTGAGCTTCAGTGCAGTGTTTGGGGACCGTATCCTTAGAAAAGAAAGAAAAAGCTGTGAAACTGTATTCCTTCGTTTATCAGGAACTTCTTTAATTTGACAAATTTTCTGTATGTTTTCTTGTTCCTAGTCATATCTGATATTTCCTGCAGTGTAAGAGCGTATTTACTTTTACCATCATTTTCTATTTATACCGAAACATTGCTACTTTATCAGCCCAAGATAAAATTCTCGTTTTCGAAATTATTCATGACGTTAGACATCCGGTCTTATCAATAGCTCATGCGTACAAGCCGGAAAAGCCGTCACCTTTCTTTGGTACCTTTGCTTTATCACGCATTTTCTTTTGTATTTATGCATAAGAAATAAGGTTGTAAAAGGAAATATCCTAATACGTTCGGTTATCTTTACACCATTACATATAATTGGTCAGCTGGAAATTCTCGCAAGGATAAGGATATTGTCGTTTCCCTCTTCGACGAATGATGTCGTCCCTCCCTTTCGTAGATCTGAAAGAGGTTAGGTGATGATAAGAATTTGTTCAAAAGGTGGATAACGTGTTATCATTAAATAGTATAGATCGGGCTTACGCCCTTACTTCCCCGAATTTTAATGTCGGGCCTTGCATCGAAGTGGAGACAAGGACCGGTTTACACTACTTAGTGATAACACGTCATCCACCTTTTTAACCTTCCTATACACACGCATACGGTCTGTGAGACCCACTTATATGGTATAGTATACGTGATTCATATTTTGACGTGTATATAGGATATAGGTGTATATAGTATAGGAAGGTCAAGAGACTCTAATCCTGATCATGTCAATTAAAAAGTAAGTCGGTGGGTTTTTGTGAGCAACGAACATTTACCACCCCCTATAAAAACATACCGAATATTTTTAGTGTTTTAAGTGTAACTATTAAAATAGTTTAGAGTACAACATAGCTTTTAATTCCACATGTGCCTTTACTGGTCCTTGGTACTATAAATAATTATAAAATTAATTGTTTGGCAAACATACGAACACAGTCCAAAAAGGAGTTCACTTTTTTCCGCTGCACAATCACTCCAAACATGTATAATTATTTCTTGGGCGATCGTGTAGTTGCTTAGTCAAATATTCAATTGATAATGCTATAGGCCGCGCTGTGTTGCGTTTAGGATCTCTTTTAAGGGATCAAACATTTATAGTTTGAGATGCAGATGATACGATCATTCTTGCTAGCTCTGAAATGGAAAAATTTTATTAGTATTTTTCTTTTGATGCAATAATTTAGTGGAATAGTAATTTTTAAGATGTTAATGAATATAATTTTAATTATGTAACTTTCGATCTTATCCTTATCTTTATTTTCTGTATATTGATTATCAAATATTTTCAATAAAGTCGTTAAGGGAGTAGATGTCTGACTGTCTGTACAAACACGTAATCAAATTTTGAGGTTTCTAATTTCCCGGTTTGTAGTGTTAATTTCTTGCAAAAAGAAATATTTTGAACTGGCTGATATGTAAACACAGTATCACAAGCAGATTTTTTATTTAAATTGCTTAAAATTGAGATTTATGCAATAAATCAAAAACTCAGACTGTACCGGGAGTTTCGAGGTATAAATTTACTGCTATAGCGATCATAGTGATCCAATTAAGTTTCCATGACCATAGAAATATCATAATATTCAAGTATTAATTATTAACTTTTCAATTAAAATCATTAAAGGTGATTACAAGGACTGTGGTGTAATTTACTGACACAAAAATCACATCGGCAAACTCCTCACCATACAATTGTTTATAATAAAATCGGTGACACGTGTTTCGCTAGCTCGAGGCAAGCATCTTCAACAACTAGCGAAACCCGTGTCACCGATTTTACTATAAACAATTGTGTGGTGAGGAGTTTACCGATGTGAGTTTTGTGTCAGTTAAAATCATAAATACATAAAAAAATTATATAAAAAAATGACACGAGAAAACGTGACAACACTGTATGGCTAATGTTTTTATCTGGTAAGTTGCTAGGAGTGGTCCATCCAAACGACGACGGGTCGATTTGGCGTGAGGGTAGGTTAGAAACAGAGAAAAATGTCGAAGCGTCAAAGGTATCGTTGGAAAGGTAAACTTGTGACAAAGGACGTGTACGTTCGGAGAATCCATTCCCGAAAAGTCGGAAAAAGTAATGCGGAAAGAAGTGGGCCTGCAAATTTTGTAACGTTGTGACTCGCATGTCTATGTTTCCTTCACTTTACATAAATTCCACCAAAACTCATTTTTGTCCGATATTTCTTAACAATACTAATGCATCAAAGTCTATTTTTAATTATTGTATAAATTTCAAGTTTATTCTCAACCAATATGACGATAATTTGATACTATTAGGGACAGCTTCCTATAATCTCAAATTTATTCTGGCGAAGAGGTAACAGGTTAAAATCGCACTTTTCCCAATATGAGTACATTTATTTAGATACCTAATTACAAGTTTTATTATACTTAAAACATAGGAAAAAAGACTCCTGATTTGAAGTTTTTAATTGAAACAGTGGAAAAGTCGACATAAAATAAATGAAGCACAGTGATTTCTTTAAGAGGGCAAATCATTCTTATCAGATGAAACTAAAGCAACCGAACCGCACATAGCTGAAAAACATTGTTCTAGTAAGTGCAACTCGAGCAAGTTATAACTTGCTTTTTAAAACGTCTTACGCAGAAGTGGAACTATCCAACTAACTGCCTTGATTTTTGACTGTGAAAGTCATGAAAAATGGTTTAGAACATCCTGATCATTTAAAACGGCCTTGTGGATTCCCTATAGAAAAACGGAACAATATACTGAAAAATCTTTTAAAAAGTTTTACCACAAAATAGGAGAGAGTTTTGGTTAAATATACTGGATTTGCGCACAAGAAAATAAATCACAAAAAATAGTCACAATTTACTTTTAATTTTAAATTATGTTATTTTAGCCGGTAATAAAAGCTTTTATTAAAAAAAAAAAAAGGGAGCTGTCGTGGGACACCCGGCAAGAGCGAAGCTCTTAAGTAATTGATATCCATCCCGTCAAATGCAATATCATGACATTCAGCAATTTGCTTTACACGTGAATTAACTTTCGATAAAAGTTGTGCACTAATCATTTGTAGTAACTATATTCCCAATTATATTTACATGAATCTTGAAGCTAAAAAATCGTAAAGCTAGAAAGCGTCTAGTGACGATTTCAAGCGTCTCACATCGAGGCGTTTTCTAGACTTTTTCCGGTTAACTCTCGCCGCAGAACATCAGTAAAAGTAAAAGAGCTTTGCTCTAAAATATAATTTTTATTTTATTTCGATTTTTACATACTCAATGATCACCATAAAAATATATTATAAATCAATGAAATGCTTAGCAAAAATGCAGTAATGCATTCTTCCTAAGCAGGAGGAAATTAATTTATATTGCATACTGAGGAAGAACGCAGTAACTAGCATCTTTACAGTAACACATTTTTTGCCAATATAATGTGTCAATATGAATTCTGTCATCTTCATTACATATATAACGCACAAAATAAAACAAAAGTCTGAATAGTTTACAACGACAAGACATCTAAACAAAAAATGATTTTACTCAATTGTGACTTATCTGTAGATCCGGCGTTTTGGCTAAGGAGGGCAGTATGCGATTTTAATATACAATATGTGACGAAGCAGGCATATATCAAACTGGTGTAGGTCTATCGCCTTCTTTCGACAAATGCGTGTCTTGTTCGCTGTATATAGACTGTTCTTTCAGCGAACAAGACGCGCGTTTGTTGAACCGTACCTATGAATATTCGACGATTCAGTAATACTAATCGTAATGACATTTTTAAAGACTAATATTCGAACGAGTACCCGGCCGCCTATTCTTCGCGAATCAACGTCGTTACTGTGTACCATCCGTATAACAAATACATCCAATTAAAGTTTATGAATGACGTGATCAGAAAATCAGACCCAATTAGGAAGGGTACTGTTGCTTCGGTAACGAACGGCGTTAAATAAAACAGATCGGGAGTCGGTGTACGTTTTAATAAATTAAAGATTCAGGAGGCTACCCCCATAACCCGTTAAAATTTTCCACCGTTCCCTCTCGGCCCGTAAAGGGGTATAAGACGCGAACGGGAAAGAGCGAGTTTCGCGTAGGTTTTCCTACGCTTCCGTCGTCCCATCCGGCAGCAGAAATTTACGTACTTTTTCGCGCCGCAATAAAAGAATAAAGTTCATCAACGGCGTCGTGAAGGTAACTCGAATTAGGTGGCGGTGATAAAGTGGTTATTGCCACGCGGCGACGGATAACAGATGGTCGAAAAGGGGCTTACGAAGCGTTTCGAATCGTTTCTCTTTGTATTCGCTTCAATACCTGACTTTCCACGGCGCCGCGCGCCGGGGCTAAATCGGCAGTTTTAATAACAAACATCCAATTTTGACGGCGTCGAGAGAATGAGATTTAATTATCTCGCTGGAAATTCATATTGAAGGCCGAAGAGATACCCTGTGCCGTGTTGAACAGGGAATCGCCCGTGCAATGAATCTTTGACAGTTCATCGCGTATTGGTGAAGTGGTCGACGGTGGTAAGTGGTAAATGCTTTGGGGAAATCGATGTTTTATTCCCTTGTGATGGTGGTGTCGGTGGTACTGTTACGGACGACCGGTGCATACTCTATGTGTGTTTGAATAACTGAGTTCGGTCGCGGTAGATTAATTTCGAATCTACTTGATATATACAGGACGATGAGTCCGATGGACGTAACGTATTCATCGAAATTGCATCCAACATCTTTGAAATTCCCAAAACGGGACGATGTTCGCAGTAACACTACCCAAAAATCGCTGCCCTTTTCACCGTCGGTACTATTTCGACTTGCAATGAAAAAAATTATACGATTTAATTTCAAACCCATATAACCGATAATCAATTAGCGTCAGATGACTATATCCGTACTAGTTTCTAGCGAGTAATTTGCTAGGCTCGTAATATGCAACAATGTAGAGCATGACTGGCATTCGTGAATCTCCTAATCACAGTGATTAGGCAGGCTGTTACAGAGGAAGGGAAATAATGGCTACATCATTTGCAATGTTCCGAATGAATAGGTACATATTTACATTGTCGCCAGTTTATCTGAAGAAGAATGCATATGTATTATATCTAGAGATTTGAGTGAAATATGTACACATATATGTCCTAAATATGAGCAAAATATGTTGAAAATATCCCTAAAAGATCTAGAATATGTAAAATATGTTTCAAAAATGTTTTCAGAATATCGAATATATTTAGTAGTAACGAGGAAAAGAAACAAACACTAAGAAAATTTAAACAGGTTTTATTAAACAGATACCTATCACTTCACAATTAAATGTTTTTCAATATTTTCAATAGTTAAATTATATCTCCTATCCGTTAGTAGCGATTTGTACGTTGAAAAACTTCGTTCGACGGCAACTGATGTGATTAGAGCATGTTTTAAAACATTAACAACTTCCGGATTTAAATCGGTTTCAGCAGCAAAATCCCCACGGAGAATTTGGTTTGCTTGTTGCAACAAATTTAAATCGCTGTTTCTTTGTAAATTATCATTACATTTTTATTTATTAATTGTCCTATTTTTCCAGGAACTTTCTAAAGTTTTTCCTTAAATTCATCAATCATCTCAAGAGACTCTTGTAACGCGAGTGATTCAGTTTCAAGAACAACAATAGGTTATGAACAAAATCATAATTTGATTTAATGAAGCAAAGTTCATGGTGCAGTGAACTATTTTCTAAAATTGATTTGCACTTTGAAATTGCAGCGATATTTTCCCCTTCAAAACTTAAAAAGTTCCTTAATAGGGACAAAATTTTCTGCATAAAAAACTGGCAACTTTCAGCCATGTTCCTCATCTTGTGATTATTAGTTCCGGTGGCAAAGGAGTATTAGATCATTTTTCTCTGTAACACTGAATCTATCCGTAACAAGATAATCTTTGCTCTTCGGTATTGAACATGATATTCCGTTTGGAAGTTTAAAAGCGATTAACAATTTCTTAGAAAAATGTAGAAACACAGATTTCTTAAAAAATTAGTGCTAAACGCTTTTAGTTAGTTACCGATATGCAAAAATACATAGGTCGTCAATCCAATTTTTCTTGTGATAGATGTAGAGCTGTGCACCCCAGCAACTTCATTGGAACTTTGTAACGCATGTATGTAGTTTAAAACGTTTAAGTAAGAAATAGGTTGTATACAACATTTCTTTAATTGTTGAACGATTTAAATAAAACTTGCGTTAATTATACGCTTCCCGTGCTCTTCGACTAAAACGGTAGAAATTCGTCTAATTAGTAAAGGATTTGAGGTACTCATTTAGTGACGCGAGAAGCTTACTAAGTTTACTCAAGTTAAATTAACGACTGACTGAGTGAAGCATTATTACAGAGGAAAACTAAATTTAAAAGCGCGCAAAATGGGAAGGTTCTCTAGTGTCGACGTAAGTAAACAAGGATTAAGCGTTGGAATGAGTAGCAATTCACAAAACGTCTGAACTTCATTTATATACGTGGCGCTTAGCACGGTCACGGGGATGATTTAAAAGTTAATATTGGTTTTTAAGAGGAAAGACGAAAGAATGTTGACTCGTTAAGTGTTATAGCCCGTTTCAGATCGAGTTGATAGTATACGCTATAACCCTCTTACTTTAGTCCGCTCAAATTACATAAAACTATCCTTTTCCACCTTGCGCTTCGTTGCCACGCTTTTCTGTCTTTTCTGTCAATTAGATCATAAGAACAATTCGTAGATATCCCCAACAATGGTGGTATGGTAACACGTATGATTTCGCCTAAGCCATATATGGTTAGCTTCATGTGGAACAGAGTATAGTTGAAAATCCTGGTCATGATTTTTCAGGATTGACGCTTTACGGTCATATTTAGAGGTTAAATCACAATTAGAGGTTATCAATGAAATCGATAGAAAATTTTCACCAAAAACAGTGCAGGCAACAATGTAATTTTGGTTGCATATATTATTTGATCAGGTGGCTTGCAAACGTACTTGAAGGCCCTGTATTTCATAACGGTACTTTCAACCGTTTTTCTTTTGGTGTATGCAGTAACTAACTTAAAGCTCGATATAAAGCCCATATTTTTAACACAATATTCCGTCAAAATACCGGAGTATACTCCAAACGCTTACCTCCAAATTCGTTTTAGCGATATGTGGAAGTGGGAAATAAATCAAAGCGCACAATTGATTTATTCAAGCAGCAGAGGGTTTATGAAGTGTTAACAATTTGGGTCATAATAGACTTACTGTTTCCGCTTGCAGCTTTTACGAGCTTTCTTTTCGGGCGCTTATAAATCTCGAAGTGAGGGCCGGACCTCTCAAAGGTTTTATATTTTCTACGTGTCCTTAAAATTTCCGAAATTATCGGAGTTTATCGACCGCGATAACCTAAATCATCATTTTTTTAAATAAATAAATATCGATCTCTTCGCTGACAAAAGCGCGTTGCGTAAAATCACCCGTTTTTGGTTTTCATAAATATTTATCGAATTGAGGAAAAACTTTGGTAAGTAATGAGGATTGATAGCCGCGAAACAAGCCCTGCTGTCGTCCTTTATTAATATTGATGTTCGTCGAGCATTATACGGGATGAATACCGATTCATTTCTATGTTGAATATATTTAAAAAGGGGCAGTGACGTAGGTGTTTTTCTTTCTTTAGGAAATTTATGGATCGCGCACCCTGAAATTGAAGGATTGATAAAAAAGCGTTCCTTTCAAAAAAATACTATTTAGGAAGTACCTTTTGATAATCATCCTCGATCCCCTCGAATAGGGAAAAACGCGGATGTGCGCGCGCCGGAAATTGACGAGATATCCCGGTAAATCCGTCGGTTTTTTCATCTTGTTCGGAAAAAATATTTTTCCGGTATATTTTATATTTATGTGCGTTTGTTCTTGATGTGCAAGAAGGCGATATTACCGTGTAATTTACAATGTTTTGTATCGAAATTAACATGAACGTTTATGCAATAGATAATCCCGTTTGGACATTTCAAGTATACTCCTTTGCTTAACGGTCACAGCTGTTTCGAATGTAGGCTCGACCACAACTTACTAGAAAACCAATCGATTTCAACGAAAATTGTTGCAGAGATCGGTAATTATGGCGAGTGTTTTTGGGTAAACGGATACAACACATTACTCGAGCATTTTCAAGAAAATTATAGCACCCAATAAGTCTGCGCAGTAAATCGTTGAAGCAAGGTCATTTAATGCAGGTTATTTGTTTGGAGACTGTGCCACTGCGCTAAGCGACCTTACTTCAACGATTTAATATACAGATTTACTACCTGGTATAATTTTTTTCAAACATGTTTCTCTTTCGAAGACGATTGAGTAGTGCGTCGTATCCGTTTACCCAAAAACGTTCGACATACTTACCTATTACTACAACGAGTTTCGCCGAAATCGATGGGTAACACGTCCTGCTATTCCCTGGTTAGTACATTGGAAACGCTCCTTCGCATGTTGTCTGACAGTTCTCGTGCCCACCATCCGATTTGGGGCTGGCAACTGTAAAGTCCATAGATTGCATCTAATTGTATCTAGGTTTTCCAATGTATACTTACGTTATTCCTCATTTTTGTTTTCCAGACGATGACACCGCATCCGTTCACGGCATCATCACTAAAGAAGGTTTATTCGACGGTAGCGTTTTCACCACGGTCGAAGACTTCCACATCGAACCGGTCAGTCGTTACTTAACGTACAACGTAACGACGACGGCGACGACGAAAAAATCTCCGCCGTTTCATTCGATTATATACAAAAGTTCGGACGTCCGCGACATTTTAAAGACTGCCACTTGCGGCTCGCGTCGACTCCACCTAAACGAGGTTAAAAAGTTCCACACGTATCCGAAAGCGAGGACAAAAAGATGGTTGCTCGAGGGCGAAGCGAAACACCCCTACGATGACGAGCATTATCCTAAAGGCAAGTTCCTCCGAACCCGCCCTACGATCAGCCGATCGACGAAATCGAAATGGACTTATCGAATAGAACTTTTACGGACGCGTCTAGCTTAGTTTTCGGACGAAACGTCAACAAAAGGGCTATAATTGACCCGAAGAAGACGACTTGCATGCTATATCTACAGGCGGATCATCAGTTTTTCAGAAATACGGCACGGAGGAGGCGTGTATAGAAGTGATGACCAGGCATGTGCAGAGAGTTAACTCCATTTATAGGTCAACCGGTAAGTACACTTGATTTAATTCACTTCATTCGTTTAATGCTCTTGTCTTTAAAATTCCTGATGCAACCTTCTAACTTTCTGGAGTGTCTTCCTTCATTGTTGCTGTATTAATACTATAAGGTTCATTGTGTTCCGTGGACAGTCTCATATTATCAAGCAAAAATATCACTATCTTTCATTGCGTGGGTAGATTTTTGATTTTGTCGTGTCATTAGTGTTGGGTCCTCTACAGTGCTGGTCAAAAGTCAAAAGGGAGGGGCCTTCCCCTCGTATCTTTTGACCAGTTGAACCTATAATAATGAAATTTGGAGGAATATAGGTTTCTCGACTAGTCATAACAGGTGACGTAATAGTCATAGATGACGTCACAGCTCCACTATGACCAATAATTTAAAATGAAACCTTATAGCGAGTGACATCTCGATTGGAAGGTATTGAGAATACCTATTCGGTCATACTAATTTTGTTTGGATTTAGGCTAATTTTGATGAATAAATTAGATGAATACTAAAATCATGTGAGGATTGGTGTCAATCCAATACGTCACAAATTGTGTGTTAACATTTCCATTGAGGAAGAAAGTACGTTCGTCAGTAAAAGAAATTGCTTTTATGTAGTCTGGTTGTTGGTTAATTTGATTGGACATGTTTTCACAAAATTCTAGCTTTCAGGTCGGGGTCATCATCGGAAAGTTGGTGCACCATTTTTAATTTGTAGCCAACACGCTATGGACTGTCCTTTGACTGACTTCACAGATAGAAATACAACAAATGCAAAAAATCCAAATTGAAAAGCTGTACGTGTAATCCTCATGTTTAGATTTCATTTTATTTCATCCTATCGTGTGTGCAGTTTGCGTTTTAACATCACATTCTGTAAAAATTGTTTTAATCGAAATAGGAGCTAACCACTGAATGTAACAAAGATACTTATATTGTCTCTAACTTGAATACCATCTCTTCTATTTTCTGTATAAAACTCGTCACAGTCTAGGTCTCAAGCCTGCAAGACACACTAAATTTTCAACGTTATGTTATACATATGTTATTCTCAAAGAATCTTCGTCGTTGTACGTTACGTAATGCGGGCACATTTTCATACAATAATTAATATCAATTTGAGGCGGATAATTGCCAGCATTTCATCTCGGGGTAATGGTGTAAGATAATATTATTTCCGACGACGTGGACATAGACGAGCCAGGGGTCGGTAGTTGAAGATAAGGGTTTAATTAAATTCTAATTGAGTCTATTGCCCTCTGTATTACAACAAAAGCGAAGCAATTAGGGTAGTAGACACTAATATCTATCCGAAGTCATTGGCTAAACAAGAAATTAAGGGAAAAAATACGATGCTATTGTAATAGAAATAATAATGATGATAATAATAATAGTAATGATAATAATTTATTATATTTCGAAAAAAAAAACTGCATAATTAGTCAGTATTTGTCAAGTAAAGAACAAGCAACACGTAGGAGTAGTTATCCTACTATCACAATTGGAATTAGCGAAGAAACGCCATTGGGCACCTTTTGCTTCCTGGAAGAGTTATGAGCCTTAGAAGAACTATTGCCTGATAAATGGAACCAGCGCAATAAAGATAATTTTCATAGAACATAACTTTTGGACAGATCTTTTACGTTTCCGGCCATTCATTCTGATAAATTTTTGTTCTAGAAAAGTTATTGCATAAAGCGAAAAGAGTAAAAAACAAAAGAAAACTTCACAGTTTATAAGGTGTTTTGCAATCATTTATAACCACCTAACCTCTTAACACGAACGTATCTCCAGATGTAGCACCCGAATAAAGCCAGCCGCCCACCTTATACTTCCCGGCCGAGGGTTGTAAAAATGATTAATCGAGTAAACTTTCATAAGAGGCATTAATTCATCCATGAAACATTAGGATTCCGTTTTTTATCCTCTCCTTGATAACGAAGCTTTCGCATCGACTTTTACGCTAATTTTAACATATCGATGAAATTCTACTCGCAAAATAGTCCAGGGGAAGTTTATCAATCAATAGATACACTTTCTCGAAAAGTTTTACGGCCGAGACGTGCGAATTTCTATTTTGGGAGAAGAGGCGCGCAGAGCGAAAGCCGAAACGAAGTAAGTCTCCGGTTCTTCGGCGATGGTGTATCATCATTTCGCCTCCCCCGAATGGAAACCTTTCCCGTAGTTTCCCGAGTGATAATTCGGAGTTTGTTTGGAAACATTTCGATATTGGGAAAACAAACTTCCGCTGACACAAACGACGTTTTGTTTTTATCGAAAGGAAAAGTTAGCGAAAGAAAATTAAATATACTCGATGTTTGTTTTTTTCTTTTCGAGTTGGTACTAATGTGTATTTTATGGAGTTCGATAACATCCATTTATCTCGCTGCTCGAATCGAGTTCGCGGAACGTAATTGAGCTCTATGTTTACGTTCGATGTTATACATATTTTTGTTGATAGATATTTTTTTGAGAGGGAAGAAATGTTTGGCATGATCCATTGCAAAAATATCAGAAACGTGTTTCGATAACCTGGTGCTGGAAAGTAGATTCCGAGCTTTGTATCTCCCACAAACTAGAAGAAAGAGAAATCACTCTTGAACTAAACACGGAAATGCTTCTAACTGAACATAAACACTTTCTAACGATATCTGTTATTGTATTAGGGGAGTTAGATATCACAAGGTAAGACATTAGGCTGTACCTGGCCAGCAGGTATTTATTTGAGCCAGGTAGTCGTTTCGGAGATGTCCGACATGTTTGGGGAACAGGTCGAAATTTCGAGGAAAAAATGTGTTTAAAGCAGTAAACTTTCTGCCCCATATTCTAGAAGGTTCAAAGCATCTACCAAGCCAATAAAAGAACAATTTCTGAAGAATTTATAGTGGTGTTACCCCTTGAACGAAATGTACACTGGGAATTGCTTCCACATCCACCCCTATCCGCCAGATCTGATTCCTAGAGATTTTCATCTGTTTCCAGATCTGAAAGGACCACTACGGGGTGTTCGATTTGATACCTTAAATGAGATAAAACTTACTATAAGTAGGTGGTTTAGAAAGACTCCAAAAAGTTCTTTGAGGACGGTTTAATAGAATTAATTTCACGTTGGAGTGTATTCGATTAAATGGAAATTATATTTTAAAACTACAATGTAATTTTAATGAAAATTGACGAAATGGAAAAAAAATTAGTCAAATTTCTAGAATCTTGGTCAGAACACACTCGTATTAACCGAAAAATTGTGATTTCTAACGTTCAGCCCACATTCCGAATCACATCCCCATCGGTATCGAACAGAGAGATACGAGTTATAATGCCACTACCGTTCTAACAGTATTACGGAATTATTGATTGAATACAGTAGTCGATTATTCCGGTTGTATTTCTTTTGGTCATCGCGGAATCGACCGACTGTGATGCTAGGAGCATTAATAATGAAAATTTCGTCTTAATAAATGCTCGCGCTCCGTTATCGGAAACGGTCGGTGGTCTTTCCAGTTTCATTGCTTTAATTACCATACTCTCTTCTGTTAAATAACATTTACACTGCACATTGTTTATGATAACTTGAATGTAAATGCCAATATCGCAATTCCGAATTTACAAATAATTGCATACAATGCAATTGCGACGAGTATACAATTTCAATTTATTAAATTGAATTTTAGGTATTTACAGGTAAAAATAAAATGGCCACATTGACGTTGTAGCCTTTCATTTACGTACATGTTTGTTGTGCGTTGGATAGATATTTCAATTCAATTGTATAAGTAGCAATAAACGTTATTAACAAAAATTGGTTATACTGGAATTATCCCGATAATTTTCGCCATTTCAATGCAATTCGAAACGTTATTATCAATAAATTCTGTCGTTATTTTATTGATAATAATCGTAATAATTCTATTTATCTGAGATACTGTCATAGGAAAGTTATTATATAACAATTCTGGTCTAGTTTTAAGTGATTGTTAATTAGACTATATTCATGTATTTAGTATAATAATACTATGTTATGAATTCAGTTTCTGATTACAATCACAAAACCAAGATTTAATAAACGCATTTGTTACGTCTTAGCGACGATGTGCTCGTTTTACGTTGTTTGATTCAATAATCGACCTGGATGTTGGTATTGGTCTGTATTTAGGGAGTTCGTGTTTGATTGAGTTGCCGTACCTCCGATCTTTGGCAGCGGCGTATTCTAGGCGTTTCACAATTAGCAAGATCCATTGGATCGTTATTAAATTATCATTAATAAATCGACATTACTCCTTCTTAATCGTAAACCGCCTGGAACATGGCACTGTCAAAAACGTGATACCAGACAATCAAACGCGAACTCCCTAGACACTGGCCAAACCAAACTCTGATCGAATATTAGATCTAAAATTGGACCATAGTTGGTATTGATCTGTGTTTGGGAACTTTATGTTTGATTGAGTTGCCGTATCTGTTACGTGACAGCTCGATTCTGCTATCCGGTTCTTGACCACAGCGTGTTTCAGGCAGTTTACGACTACCAATATTAATCGGACTGTTATAAAACGATGATTAATAAATCAAGATTACTTCTGCCCCAGACCGATGAATGTTGCTAATCGTAAAACGCCTGGAAAATAGCGCTATCAAGAACCTAATACGAGAATCGCTCTGTCAAAGAGTAGGTATGACAATCAAACGCAAAGTCCCTAAATACTGACCAATACCAACTCTGATCGAATTGACAGTTATAAAACGGTGATTAAGATCAAGATCAAGATTACTGTTGAGCCAGTCTGATGAATATTGCTAACCGTAAATCGCCTGGAACATGGCGCTGTCAAAAACCTGACACCAGAATCGACCATTCCATTGAGTTCGGGTGGTCAAGAGGCGTCAATTGACTTAGGATTGAACCTCCTCAGTCCGCTATGAACCCAGATGGATAACGAATTATCGCAAATACCCTTCTAGTTAGCTGATAGTTCGAAGATCGAATTAAGAATTTTGCATACATACATTTACCTTCAGTTGCCTTTCATTTTTCGTTTCAGATTTTAATCAAGACGGTAAAGCGGATAATATCACGTTCATGGTGAAGCGCATCAAGGTTCATACTATGGACGCCCTGAAAGATCCCATGTACAGGTTTCCCAACAACTACGGTGTCGAAAAATTTTTGGAGTTGTTCTCAGGTAGGTGAAATTCATATATTTTTTGCTCTTCGAAGTTCTGATACATCCATTACCTTGTATAGTTATGTAGCTGCGAAGGATGAGCAATTCGCGATTACGCCAATAGTTATAGCGCATACCAACTTTCCGGGTTATCTCATTTCGAAATTTATATTTATTTATATAGTTATTTTATAAAAATATGAGTGCTTGAGGAAAGCGGTAAAAGCTCGGTGGAAACGATAAAGAAATTATAAAATAAAGCAATTTTTACCCCATCTAACTTGTTATATCAATTTGATTATGAATTTGTGTTAAACGAGATTTTTGAAGTTCAAATGCGACGTATCAATCCTATGTTTTTGAACGGAGAATGGTGGCGTAGTTGCTAAACTACGTTTTTAGGAGCTTGTCGAGAAATTTCGTTCCCTTTACTTTTATGCAATACATATATTTCATTATTCATTGTGTTATATTTCATGATATAATTGTTTAAAGTCAATGATTGGTTTGTTAGCATGAAGTTTCACCCGTGTATATATGATGTAAGATGTAATGTCAAGTGCATGTGTAAATCAACTTTTGGTTTGAACAAAACTACCATTAACCGATGCAATTCGTGAATCTAATGCACCATTTATTCGGGCGGATATTTTTGGACTACTAACCACTAGCACAGTCTGCTAATGCAGCCAAAAAAATGCTTAGGTCATCTATTCGAATGTTACAACCGAAATGCTTTTATTTTCTAAATTTACGCTACGGAATTCCATCGTGTTTCTTCTCAAATTGAGAAATCTATTTTACCAGATGCATTAGCATAACGCAGGTGAGCGCAATTACAATGAAAAAATCGGCCAGTAGTCGGCTATGAATTGACGGACAATTTGGCCAAACTAACAGAGATTCAATCCGAATTGGTCGCCCAAATTGCAAAGGCGATCAGCGAGGTTAGAACTCTAAAAGGCGATGACGACCTCACACCTAACAAAATCGAAGAAAAGAAGCAATTATCGTAAAAGCGGAGCAAAGATGAAGTGGTTTAAGATAATTAAAATTGATCTCAGATCGCAAATCAAGTTCCAGCAGAGGCAGCTCAATGACAGGAACTTTTAAAAGCAAGTAAAGATTTTGATTTTTTACGCTTCTAACAAGAATTCTAAATCAGCACCACTCACATTTCAGGAGAGCCGTTGGAAAATTATTTGTGATTCTTCTGGACCAACCACATCCATTCTCACTAGTTTCTAATTTCTGCTAGAACAAGGCTATTGTACTGAGAATTTGGATAATTTTTTAAACAAAATTGCACCGACCTAGCTCTTAATTAATGATATAAAAAGCATAAATTAGAACAAATTATAAAGTTTGAGAAATATTAAACATAAAATAAAGATAATTATCTAGGGTTGTGTGTGTGAGTGTAATTTCTTTTATTCGGTGATGGTTCTATCTATGTCTCTTCTCTTGAATTCCTTCTTCGATGCAGCTCTATTTTCTATGGATTCTTCCTTTTTAAATTCTTTCTTCTCCAGTGTGGTGAGGTTCTTTTATTCACTGGTACTTCCTTTAAAACCCTTTTGGTCCAAATATATTTTAAACTTTTTTTGTTGACTTATCTATCTTGTCAATTTTCTTCGTCGTCAACCAAACAAACTTGTTATTATTATTATTTTTTTGAAACCAGGACTACACTACATTATTTCTCCGTTGCCTATATAACGAAAAGTTTAATTGACCATGACTTCAGTTCATCCAAGGCGTAACGTTGTTATAGAAACCTGTATTGTTAATGTTCAGGTATACTTGGTTATTTATATCCAGTGGTTATTAGGAATTCATGTGATGTGAAAGTGTTGAATGTATGTCTCTGGATGGTTACAATGTTTTTCTATCTTTTAATCGATGCTTTTTATAATAGTTAATAATTTTATTTCGCCCATTGAACGTCCCTGGCTGGACTTAAAATAAAAGCTAACACCCGTAGGGTAATAAAATGCTTAAAAGCTGGTGTGCGTTGTATCGAAAAAGTATAAATAGAACCCAAAAATAAACCGAACGTCACTTAAACATAAACATCCATAACCCCAACATTTACTCTGAATTTTGATATATTGAATAATAAATGATAAATTTTCTAAGGATAATTAATTAACCATTCGAGTATTACTATACTGCACTATACATCGATGGTTCACAATTTGCTAGGGAAAATCAATACACCACACACCAAAATCGTTTATTTGCAACTAACACAGATAAAATCATCATCGTATTACATCATACTTAATACTTCAGCCCTTATTGGTTAAAAGGTATCATACGACGATGATAAAACTTACATCGAAGCGTCTCCAACGCTAAAAGAATCAAACTAAAAAAATTGCCACGCCGTACAACTCGAGAAGGCCGCTTATGTGCTGTATAGTTACTTGAGGGAGCGTGCCCGCGTTTGCTTTTTCCGGTTCATACTTTTCGACCCATTTGTTCTCTAATCTGCTCAGTATTCCCGTACTTTTAAGCTTCTTAATCCTGGAACATGTTATTGTATAGAATGTTAACAAAAGATCGAGGCGGTAACACCGACATGGAATTGATTAACTTCTTTTGTTGGAAATTTTTCAGAACTATGAACGAGTTCGGCTTCATGAAGTATTTTTCCGGCGGAAAAGTTATGGTGCACGGTAATTCGTACGATTTGATTATCGTGGACATGACCACGCGATTTTCTAAGAAAATAACGCCGTCGTTACAGACGGTTTTCGCGAGGTTGGCTTGGTCGTTTATATCTAAGCAACCTGCTCCGTTGAGGACACCTTTCCATTCCGGTAGGATTATTTTGGTGGTGTTCATCAAGAACTGCAATTTTATAGTTGAAATGTTTAAGAATTTGGAGGTAGACGGCGAAATACGTACAGTGAAATTATTGTACACGAAGCTGTTGCTTCTGAGGCACAACGAATGGGTTTTCCTTATTCTGATATCGTTCAGGTCCGAAAACGGCAGTTGCACTTCGAAATTCGCCAATCTCGCCACCAAAACGGCGTTCATAGCGGAATATAACAAAAACCCTATTACGAGGGCTAGAAATATTTGCATCCTTGCCGAGTACGTGCTTAATCGAACTTCGTATCCTAGAAAAAACAAATTACGTTCCGAATTAGGGAAAACGGAAATGTGTTTCGAAAAACCTTGGTTTAAGAATCCGGAACAGACGACCAGCATGCATGTCATAATAGATAATCTGGATTGTTTTCGGTCAATTTTATGCGTAACTCTCGCGGACAACCACAACGTTGTCGTGATTACGATGATCAGGAAAAGCGTGGCTAGCCAAAGTTTGATCGAGAAAATTTTTAAATAAGAATTCGACGAAGCTTTCGGTTCCGGTCGCTTTATGTAGAGATGGTACCAGTTGTAGAAATACGGCTGTGAATATTCTATATTTATCTGTCCGCGTTTCTCGATGGCCGCGGCAAGCATGATATCGGCTTCTTTCTTGATCATAAGATCAACACCGTTGTCGTAATCCATCGATGTTATGTTACTTCTACAAACAAACAAACAATTCGGATTAAAAACAAAATCAATATATTCATGAACTAGACACTCTATTTTCATAGCGTTTGTTATCACATTACTCCTCTTCCATTTTATTTTTGTCCCATTAGCTGAGAATCGACCTTCTCCCTTTACGTGCGCTACATACGGAAATAATTTTCTGTAAGGGGTATCGCGCTGATGCAATTTAATTTTGCGGAAAATTGGCTGCGCCATAGCAATTATAGTTCCGAAGTAAACTAATTTCTGCGCCGATGATATAGGAAATTCAAATGTTTTGGCCAGATATAAAGTGATGGTGTAGTTCGATACCGCCGCAAAACAACTTCGGGAGTTGAAACTGGAACGTATAATGTAGTCAGGGGCGGTTAATTTCATTAGCTACTTCCGTATTAACCAGATACATCAATCAACATCACGACCTAATATGAATATTAATATCAAAATAGGAAAAACATACAGATTATACGTGATACACTTATCTTTTTTCTTTTCGATTTGTTTATCCGATTCCAAAGGATTATCCTCTGTTACTTTTTCTACATGAAACAGCAAAAATATCTTTACTACCGAGATTTTAATTACTTCTTCAGATAACGGGGAATGCTCATTTGTCTTTATAAATGTCGTATTTAAAACCATTTAAATTTTGACAAATGACAGCAGCATATTTAAATTTTGAGTTCATAGGATTAGCATCGGTCTTTTCACCTCTTTGCAAACTTCTTTATAAATGTGTCAAGCTCGTAACTCTAAAATCCGTCACTTATTACAGAAAAAAGTATCCTTTACTTAAAACCTAGTTTACGAGGAGGTGGGAAGACCAGCCCTTAGTCCCCATAACTTCCTGTATAGGAAATGGCAAAAATAATCAAACAACGAGAAAATATATATATATATACATATAATAAAATTTTTGTAAGGTCCAGCACCACTTTTATCTATAAGAAGCAACAACAACAACATTTGCAATCCACCCACAGCAACTATTTTTCCAACACTTCATGCCTATTGATAGACGTGTTTGGAAAGAATTTTTGAGCAAAGTAGCGCACTAGAAACTTAAGCTTCCATGTCATGGGCTTGCCCTCCATCACTTTATCCAAGAGAACTGGCAAGACCATTTATGATTCAACCATAACCATTTTTTCAGACAGTCGGAATATACTTCTGCCCGCAGAATTCGTCGTCTATGATTCTGTTTTCTATTGCTTATATTTTTCACAATACTTCTTACGTGTTTTCTTCCACGTTTTCCGGAATTACATCTTATTTTCCAAAACCTCCCATGTCCGCTTTCTTCCACCTCTTTCATGACTCTGTTTTCTATTTATTCCACTTTTTTGACATATTTTCGCTCCAGATCTTCTATAATTCATCTTCTGGGCCTCATTCGTGGTTTATATTTCGATTTCTTCCTTTCATCCCTATATTCGATAGCTGTTTTTCTCCTCCTCCTTTGTGGTATTCATTTCGATCATTTTTACTTCGATGCCGACTCTTCCAGAACTTCTCCGCTTCTCTACAATACATTTGTAGTCTTCCTTTCGATGTCTTACTCATATAAATTAATTTCTTCCAAAGTCTCTCGCGAAACATCCCATTCGTCTGCTTTCGTTCGCTTCGTTCATGACTCTGTTCTCTGTCTCTTCCATTTATTCCCGAATTTTTTATATATTTTATCTACACGTGTTCCATAACTCCATCTCATGTGTTGTTTCTGTATTTCGATTTCTTGCTTCCATCCCCATATTTCTCATGATTCCTCTACTCAAATCGTCCATAACTGCTTTCCTTCTTTGTGATCGTGGCTTTGATATCGATTATTTTGCCCCCACGTCTTTTACTACATTCACTATATTTTTTAAACCTTCCATACTTGGTGTCCTACGTCTCGTTCATTACTCTGTTTCCTATTTCTTGTGTCTATTACCAAATTCTTAACTATTTTCCCTCTAGATCTTCCATAATTTCTCTTCTGGAACTCATTTCTGGTTTCTATTCAGATTTCTTGCTTTCATCCCCATATTTCTCATTCCTTCTGTTCTCAAATCGTCCATAACTGCTTTTCTTCACCTTGATCGTGGCTTTCATTTATTATTATTTTACCCCCATGTCTTCTATAACGTCTCCATTTCTTTGTATCATATTCGCAGTCTTTCTTCCGATGCGTTACTCTCATCGACTAGTTTCCGCAAGTTCTTCTTCCCAAACCTCCCAGACTTGTTTTTCTTCGTCTTGTTCATTACTTGGACTTCGACCTCCTTTCTTGCATCTATTAATCAATTTTTTTCCTCTGAATCGCATTAGTGGCTGTTGCTTTCTATATCTGGTTTTGCATTTCCATGTTTCCATATCATTACTTCTCTCAGAAAAGCTGTTATGGGCGACTTTCGTCGCTTTCATTTCGATGTTTTTACTTACGTTCCTTCCAGAACTTCTGTGCTAGTCTATACCATATTCGTAGTCTCTGCTTTCGATATCTAACTTACTAGATCTTTTCTTCCCAACCCTGCCATACCTGCTTTTCTTCGTCTCGTTTATAATTGTTTTCTATCCTTGTATTTATTACCAAATTTCCTACTTATATTTTCTCCAGATCTATAATGACTTGTCTGGATCTCATTTGTGGTTTATCTTTCGATTTTTTCCTTTTATTTCCTCTAAAATTGCTCATAACTTTCTCCGCTTTGTTTTTTACTTCTACATATTTCAGACCTTCTTCGCCTCTATACAACAAATCCGTAGTCCGCCTTTCACTGTTATACCCTCATCCACTAATTTCTTACATTTTCTCGTCCCAAACTTCCTATGCTTGCTCTCCGTCGTTTCGCTCCTTTCATTTAATACCAATTTTTTACGTATTTTGTCTTAACGTATTCCATAACTTCTGCTCTAGATGTCAATTCTTGCTTCTCTTTCAACTTCCAACTTTCATTTTCATATTTCTCATGTCGTTCCTTCTCAAGTCGTCTGTAACTGCTTTTTCCCACCTTGATCAGCACTATGTGTACTAGAACTTCTCCGTTTCTATGTACCACACCTGCAGGCTTTCTATCAGTGTCTTATTCTCATCCAATAATCTCCTGCTGTTATCTTCCCAAACCTGCCACACTTGTTTTGCTCTCTCTTGCTCATTACTCTGTGTCGTATCTCTTGTATTTATTACCAAATTATCATCAATATTTCGATTGTTCTACGCTTACGTCGTCTAGAGCTTCCCTGTTTATCTATACCACATTCGTAGTCTTCCTTTTGATGTCTTGCTCTCGTACAATAATTTCCTACATTTCCCTTGCCAAACTCCTCCGACTTGTTTTGCTCCCTCTCGCTCAGTACTCTGTATCCTATCTGTTGTATTTATTACCCAATTTATCGTCAATATTTCGATTGGTTCACCCTCACGTCCTCTAGAGCTTCGCTGTTTCTCTATACCATATTCGTAGTCTTCCTTTTCAATGTCTTATTCCAAACCAATACTTTCCTGCATTTTCTCTTCCCAAATGTCCCAAATTTCCTTTCATTTCCCTCATCTTGTTCATTATTCTGCATTCTATCTCTTACAATTATTACCAAATTTCTAACGCATCTTCTATAACTTCTTCTTTGAATGTCATCTACGACTTCTTATTTTCATTTCCACATTTTTGCCGTCTTCTCTACTCTTAGGTCACTGCTTTTCTCGACCTTTCCAATTCTTTCATGTTTCGTTCAAATTTTCCGAAACTGGATTTTTGGGTGGGTAAAATTGACTATTGTTACAGTTGATTCTATACTAGTACTAATAGTTCAGAGCCAGTTCCTGAAGATTTGAAAACTAGCCAATTTCAAGAAGGGTTTCCAAGGTGATCATGTGGTTACAAGTACATTGCACGTATGTAAATCATTTCTGAAAATGTCAAAACAATACATGAACATCGCCCTTTACTAGATTAAACAGATATTAATTATTAGTACCAGTACTTCTCCGTCAATTCCTTTAATCTTGTTCTAATAGCCGACTGTTCTACCAAGTGTCCGCGCTTGAAATTTCCATCATTTATCTTCGGAATAAATCTCAATAAATAAGGAGCACTCCTCCTCACTTCATACTTTTAGAATTATGTCTTAACGCCTGCCTACGTTTTCGTTTAACTCAGTTAACGCAAGGCGATCAATTATGTAGAAATTACATAAATTTTAATGCGCCTCTCTCGGCGGAACTTTTACCAATCTCGAATTCAAATTCATCTAATATGTACGCGATTTTTAAGAAAATACTACTTTAGAGTTGGAAAACATACTTAAATCCGAGAACTTTCTGTATGATGTGCCAAATATTTCCTAGATAACCACCTAATTTTCGCGAATGGTTACTGGACGTTATGTACGGTAACATCTGAAAAAAAGATACAAATTAAAAGGATCAGGTCGAAGCGATCGGGAATAGAACTTTCTTTTCCTTACGTTGTCTGCGATCACTCTAACCGTTTGTCCTCTGAGAGCGTCCAGGTCGTTCCTCAAGACGGAGTGCCCCTTTCCGCTCGACGCCAGTACGAAGTCTTCCCGTTCCTTTTCCCATATGTAAATATTTTCGCATGCCGTCTCGGCGTTTGGACCTTTCTCTATGCAAATATCTTCGCGCAGTCCCGCGGCGACCCTTAGCTGGAATTCGCACCACTTAAACTTCGTGTGATGTAAAATAAACGCTAGGCTACCTTTCCGAGACACAACAGTAAAGAGGCAACGAAAACCTTTCCGTACTCCATAAGTAGAAACGTTTGTGAGAAAAAACGGACGCGATTACCCCCAGAATAGTCAAGTCGATACAAACACAGCCTTTTCTTTTCGCACGCTCTGTCAGACTCACGCCGCCGAATCAAAGACCTGGGTACGAATTAAAACCGAATTTATATATCGTTTATTTAACTGCTTTTGTCGATTATCAATTTTTGTACTAATGATTGTGTGATGTTTATCGAAATAAATCACTTTAGAAGTCCTCGAAATGCCACCTTGTATGAAACCATGTAGAAACGACAAATTTATGAGAAGTCTGACTAGTAATAGAAGGGTTGCCCTTTTAGTGTCTTCATTTTGTCATACAAAGCAAACAGTAAGTCGACTGAAAGTACCCTCTATGAAAAGTCAGACATTTTTGCAGTCATCGAAGCCAAATATTAAAGCAGTTATTCCAGTCTACGGTTGGAATAGTAAAAATTGGCATATTGAAAGCATCTACTGCTTCTTCTGGCAACTGGAACCACTGACCACAAAGCCAGAACATGGAAAGATCGTTGGGTGTTTAATTGGGACTGCACGAACTATGATTTAATAATTCAATATTTTGTTGATGTATGTAAACTCGCATTGTCTTGGTAAAGGATGGCTTGTCCATCTAGTTCTGGCAAGCAACCAGCATTTTTAAAGAATTTGTGGCAGCTTGACCCGTTGTTAAGACAAATTTTGTGACAATCTTCGTAACCGGATAATTTTTGTGGGATTGTCTATACTTTAAGGTACCCAAACAGCTGATTGATGTTCATATTTAAGGCTCATACGCGTAAATATATGATGCTGTAAATATTCACTGAGCTTCTGACACAAAGTTTTTCGGCACCAATTAACGCGAGATGCCGTTTCTTCTTCAGTTGATGGATGCAGGATTCAACGCAAAACTTGATCATCATAAAAACGTCTTTATCCCGCGATATGTCGAGACGAATCACCTTTTGCCCTTCAGTTAATAGATCTGAGATCTAACGGGAAACGAACTGTTTACAGTTCCGATTTATCATGCAGCAGTCTTTGAATAGAGGTCTCTGAAATGTCTAGCAAATCTCTCAGCTTCGCAACATATTACGTCATTCCTCCCTGGTCAGCTGACGCACAGCTTAAGTATTGTTCTGCATAGCTGCTAACATATCCTGAGATTGTCGTTGAAACTGGTGCATCCGCCATTCGCGGTATTAGCCGAAAATTGTAGATTGATGTGGGGCTTCATCACCAAAAATGGAAATTAGCTGGCGCAGATATTGTCGTTAAGATAATGCTTTCTGAGGATTGCAAAATATTGCGCCACACATGTGCCGAAACAATCACAGTTCAATTCTCTATGGTCTCTTAATTAATTTTGTGATTCTCACGCTTAACATCCCATTTGTGGTGGTGGGATTGTATGCAACATTAAACAGATATTTCTCGTATTCAGACCTAGAAATTTTGGCTTTTTAGTTTTCAGTTTATAAAGCAAAAACCAAAAAACTGATTTGCCTAGCTGATATTTCAATTTTGTTGCAACTTGATATGGCTTCACTCTATTTACAGGTAACAAGTATTTAGCTGAATAATTAGATTTTATAATCTACTCAACTTACTTGGCTTTGAATTTACCAGAACTTGGTTGATAGATAATTTGATTTTGGCCCGACTTCTTTGTTACTTGTTAGACACAACAAGTTAGTTAGAAAAAACAAGTTTGGCAAGTCCCCTAGAGGACATAGCTGCTGTTTGAAGTACTCATAATGGCCTCTTCATATGTGCAAACTATTAGGTGTATAAATTATTTCTCAGCCTTTTTAATGATTTTCTTTTATTATCAAAGAGTAATGAGTAGTCACTAGAGTTTGTTAAAAAGGTAGATGATTTGTTATCATTAAGTCGTGTAAATCGGACTGACACTGTCACTCCTCCGAATTTCACTTCATTAATGGTAAGTTGTCATTGATAAGCTATCATTGAATAATAAAATTCGGAGAAGTGACAACGTCAGCCCTATTTACACTACTTAATGAGGACACGTCATCCCCCTTTTTAACCTTCCTATACTCACGTCAAAATGAAAGACGTATACTATACTATATAAATCGGTCTCACAGACCGTATGCGTGAGTATAGGAAGGTTAAGAAATTCTCGTAATCACCTACAACACCTATAAAGTAATCTTCCTAATTTTCTACCGATTTTTGCCACCCTTCTAATTCCAGCTCGGAAAATATGTGACGGTTTGAAGTCAGTGAATTCATCCATGCTTTTTTAACTTCGTTGGGAGATCGAGAGTGCGAATCGCAAAAGTGATGCTCTAGCGGCTGAAGCAGGATAATCCGAAGGTGTCAGGTCTGAAGAGTGTGCCTCATGTAGGAGAATTTCCCAAACTAAAACACCAACCCAACAAATTCATGGTCTCCCTTTTTCTGTAGTTATTTTTTCAAATTTGTTAAATCGTGCAGAAATGACCGGTTGAGTCACGCCAAATTCCTCAACTTGTCCTTGCGTCTGACAGAGATTTTCATCATCTGCATGTTTCCGTCCTGAACTTTTTTGATTGCGAAAAGAAGGCTGCTTTTCGGACGAAATTGCCTTCATTTTACTGTTTTTTCGACGTTATATTAGGAGCAGCATCAAATACTATGCCTTGTTTTGAAGCTTCATAATAATAGAAGAATAATACGTCCAATTCATGATTGTATAATTGGCGGATTAAATTTAGATTATTTAGAATAAATCGCATTGATTTTGCCTCATATACATATTTGCACTAGATTAAGCTATCGAGCACGGTTTCAATAAAATAATTTTACTCGGTTTAGTTGAACTGCATTTTTTCGTACTGCAGTAAATCCGACTAAATCCGATATTTCTTTCTAAATGGGTATTTAAACTTGTAGCGTGTGATAAACTAATTTGAACTAAAAGCAAGTCACATTCATCGTAACAGCAGCGATAATATGAAAAGTAGTAGTAACGTGAACGAATAACCGTCTCAGTTACGACTTTGTTAGCAGAAATTATTTCTTATAATATCTAGATGTTAACCAGTAAAATACTTCTTTTATTTTAAACAATCCGGACGAATTTGTAACGGTTATAAAATAAACTTTTACGTATTCCCATCTCCGATTTATTGTCATTGTTTCGAATACGTGTGCATACGTATAAAAGCCACGTCCCCGTACCTACACATATCCCGTCTCTTTTCCTCCGGACAATTTGCGCAAAAATTATAAAATATTGCAGATTCGTTGGGCGTGGCGGTCCTCATGCTCGAAATATTTTTCGCAAATGGTCAGCGACCCTTAAACTGCGATGCTATTACTCTTTTATCTGCTCGGATGAGTTATGGAGACTTTTAGTGCTGGAGAAACGGATTTCCTATACGATCTATAAATAACAATTGATTGTAGTTCACAAAGAACAAAGTCTACTCGGTATTTATATGTATCGTATGGATAGATACTACCACGATGTTTATATATATACGAAATGTTATTCTTAAATGTAACACGCAGTTTTAATCCGAATAAACTTAGCATAAGTTAACGATCCGCGGCCTACGTTGTTAGATATGTATGTCGATTTAATAAACAAGCATATTAGGGTGGTGCTTATCGATACGACAAATTACTATGCAAAATAAACGCGTAAAAGAGAGAGTAATGACGAATACTTAAAAAAGTAACTGAATTGTTTCTAAGATCAGGTGTATACTGCCCCAAATACGAGAGCTGTTCTCTTTCCGCTGAGTCTTGTAAATTAATAGATAATATATATTTATTTTTAATTTTTCGAATAACCGGCAGATTTTTAAAATAATTGTTCTGATCCTGCACTACTTTTCACTGTCGTCACATCAATATTTACTTCCATTTAAACGCGTTTTAAACGTTTTTCAGTGTCGTGGAATTTATAGATAAACATGGTTAATCAACTTATCGTACACAACTATCTATGTATATAAAATCTATATCGATATCACTGCTATAGAATCTGTTTCACTGAAAACAACAAAACAACAAAATGAAAGCTGGGAAATAGGTTTAGTCTTAAAAGAGACTTGGACAAACTAGCAAAGATCAAAATGAATTACTATTAAATTCAAAAAGAAACACAGTGCGCCAACGAAGGGTGACAGCCATGACAGTAAATGTAGGGAAATCTACCAGAAGTTACTAAAACACTTCGGTTAGAAAAATGGTATTAAATATTGATGTGAGGACTGTGGAAAGTAGTGCAGGATCAGGATAATAGTTTAAAATCACCCGTTATAATCAATGCAGTCTTGCATCCCTGAAAGATAATCTTCAAACACAAATTTTTCTTCAGCCTTCCTGTGGAAAGTTGTTTATTTTACTTTTAAATGCGCCAACCGGCTAAAGAAGCCGATATAAAACTGTAACTTCTCCTTCACACGTGGAAACAAAAAGAAATTATTGGGTCTGGACCAGCCCTATAGCACTCTCGTACCTCCAACCTTACAAAAAGCAACTGAAATCAGAGCCACCAACAAATTTTGTGTGCAAACCCGAAAGTGCATGTGCGCATGTCAACCCGGGCCGGAAACCATTTTAGTTAAATTTTGAGGCTTGTTTACACAATCACGATTTAATAATAATAATAATAATAATAATAATAATAATAATAATCATTTATTGTCCAACAGTTATAAATCAATTACAAGACAAACTAAAGTTACATATACATACCAAAACAATATCTTATATCTAATATAGGTCATATAAAAAGAAAACGAACATCCTTATTATTACATGTGATTGATGTTCCAAAATATATTGCTGTAATATAAATTCACACATCTACACATTACTGTTAGTGGTGATTTCTGCAGCAAGTTTGTCCTTGGAAATGGAAAGGCAAACGTCGATGTATAGCGTGATGAAGTCCTTGGGATATGGAAATATGAATTTTCAAGAAGGTTGGAAGTTTAGAGGTTAAGTCAGATTGATTTGTTTGGTTTAGGTATGGTGTATGCAATTCTCTGCATCGCCCATTAGTTTTCATACGTTCATCTATATTAGTTCTCATTTTGACAGTAGTCTACATTATAGATTCGAAAGATAATTGGACTACCCATTATTTCAACCTTTTTGGGCGTTCAAATCCTCCATTGTTCGAGCAGCAGTATGAGTTCGAAGACGATCCTATCTCTTGCGTGCTTTTCGCGATTATTTTGGAAAATTTGAGGCTAATAAACTGTAGTGAACCCTTAAGCACAAACGGCACGGCATACCCGCAAACACTACAACGCACTTCCTGCCCTGTGGGCTTAAACACGCCTTTGCACTTTTCGTTTCCGTTTTCTGACCTTGGTTGTCTTGAGGTGCGGTAGGTGAGATTTTTAAGTTTTTTAGTGTCCTGGAGAAGAGCAATGGAAGAACCATCCTGTCCATGTCATGTCTGAGTTTTGAGTTATTTTCTGCTTTTTCCTTTTCTTTTAATTTTCCCTTCTTAACAATATCAGTCTCCGTGGTGGGGATTCGTCTGACGGTAACATGCAGCTGTCATTTTTAATTTGTTTTTTGTTTTGACGGCCGCCGAAGGGTTTTTGCGGAAATCCAGCATCTCGTAAGGCAACTTTCGGCGTAATTTTGCCAGCCTAGATCTGGTGATATGGCGTTTGCATTTTGTCCTAATGTTCGTTTGTAAAACTTGTTCACGGTCAACAATTCATTTATCGATTATAAGTCCAATTAATCGTGCATGTCTCTGAAACGAACGGTTCTAGCCCGATTCGATACCAGTTTAGTGCATTTGCTTTCTATCATATGCATGTACGGAGGATGAAACAGGTTGCCTCGAACCATACAGGCGACGCGTTGGTATGATTAATAAAAGCAAATTCTTATTTCTTATTGTCTTCAGTTATTCAACAATTTTTCGATGCCACAGTGGAAACATGCCCATTAATCCCAAAAAAGATAGCCACCATCCTTTTGTTTCGACTTTTCTCACGAATAGCTTTTGTAGGGACCCACGCATTCTCAAAGATCCACATTCCCGATTGTTGCTTTTCTAGAGATCATTGCGGTATATCCATTTTTCATTACCTGAAAGGACGTTGTGCACCAGATGAAACGCCTCATTGTCAATGTGATCTAGTGTAGATTTGCTTCATTCCACATACGTAATTTTCGTTTGTAACTGGGGGTCAAATTGTGGCGAATCTAACGGGGACAAAGCTAACGTAGTTTCAAATGCTTGTGTAAAATATGGGTAATTGCGTTCACACTAATCTTTAGAGTGATGTGAATACTCCCCACAGTAACATTTGGGGCGTGTTCAATCACGTTCCGAATAAAACCAATATTTTTTTTTTTTCGGTAATCATCGTTTTTAGTTTAGGAGCTCTATGGTAGCTAAGGAACATGATTTGTCACCAAGCACTCGACTGATTTCCTCAAAACATTGTTTAGCGCTTAAGCCACGTTTGAAATTTTAAAACGTCTCGATAATGTTGTTTGTTCAATTTAGTTCAATTCCATAATTAATAAGGTTTGATAAAAGAGTGGTAGATGTGTTATCGTTAAGTAATGTAAACCGGACTGACGCCCTTACTTCCCCGGGTTTTTAATGTCGCGCCTTGCACGTAAGTGGAGACAAAGACCGGTTTATACTACTTCATGATAACATGTCATCCACTTTTTGTCAATCCTAAATGATTACTTGTACACAGGATCACGTTGAACTTATATATTTTAATATTCAAGTATATTTCTCAATCGTCAAACTCATTAAACGTGCAAATCAACTAGTCTCAAACGTTAAACAAAATTTCATTGAAAAATATCATGATCTTGCTAGAGAAGCTCAGTGGAAAGGGACCATCCCTCGTGTAACTTACGTTACCTAACTATACGTGCTTCACTTACCCATTTACCTAAAATACTGTCGTCAAAGCCTCCATTGATTAAACAGGTATGCAAATGAGATCATGGCATAATTCAATTTTGATTCCCCATCAGGCACACGAGCTTTGTTATAGCAGCGACCTGCGTTGTAGTTGCCATCCGACCATGCGAACCGTAACGTCCTTAATGACATCATATACTAGGTATTATAGAGCGACGTTCTGCCCCTATACCGTGACACGGGAAAAAAACCGCACAAAACAAAAAGAGGCATTAAGATAGAGTGTACGTGGAATTAAAACGAAATCAATTTAGGGCGCTCGATATCGGATGCTTTCATAAGAGGTAGTCATAAACGATCGGCGGTTGAAATAATGGTCGTTTTTGAACCATTGCGCGCTTTCAATGGGCCGTTTGCCTCCGTTGTGTGCAGTTTTAATTAGGTTAATGTAGAATTCGAATGGTGATAGCGTAGACGTAATTTTCTTTCCTGTTTATTAATAGTGTTCGTGAAAATATCGGAAAATTGAAGCTGTAGGTATAGATCGAAGTTGCTTTTAATTATACACATGGTTAACTATGCCGGGAATTGGAGGCGCGGGGATCTTCGTTAATTGCTTTCAATGAGCTTTCCTACAATAGAACTCGGTCGATCGGTGTTGACGTACTTTGTCGGTTTTAATTAACTCAAAAAAGCTTACGTAAGTTTTCCTTTGTTAATTAGGGGTTGATTCAAACCTGGATTTTCAATGTTACAGAGGTACGAAACAGCAATTCGGATTTAAAGTCATACCTTGATATATAAATGAGCAAGATCAATATTATCCATATTCATGAAGAATTCTTCAACATATTCGCCAGCGTACTTCTGTATTTAAGACATCAATATTAATTTCCAGCGATCGATCGGAGTGAATCCCCTAGTTAATGACAAATAAGAAACAATACGAAACTTACTTCGAATAATCGATGTCCTAATGCACCAGACGACGATGTTGTAGCTCGGTAAACTTAGTGCTTACACCGACGGAAGGACATCATACCCCACAATAGATAATGAACAAAGAGCGCAGAGAGACCCATATATAAGTGACGTCTAATGTTTGCTTGTCTCGGGCAGACTTGGTGAATTTATGGTGACCGACTGCTGCGAACAATTCGCGTAGAAGAGCTCTTGCAGCTAATCAGAAATTCCTGCTGATCGTGTAATAGACGAAATTTGACCGGCTAGAAATTCTCCAACGTATTAAGTTTCAGAACTACAAAAGTACAAGTGAGACATACGAGGACTGCTTACTTTCCGCTGAGCGTAGTAAAGTAATACAGAATATATTGACGAAACACATTTATTTTTAAGTTTTCGTATTTGCCTTTACAGTTAATGCATTTTTGTCCACCCGTGATCCAATCTTCCCGTGTTCGGTTGTTTGTTTCGTTTTTAAATACGTCCAGCAATTAAGACGAAAACCACGGAACTTATGCTTTACAGGTGGAAACAAAAGGAATCATTAGGGATCAGGTATGAACCATATGGCGAATAATTATTTCACCCAAATACTCAATCACACTGGAAATCCGAGCGTTATCAAAATGCAAGATGATTGATTCCACTGCTTGAGCCCTTTTTGTTAACATCTTTAACGGTTTGAGGTAACCAAAATGTACTGAATTATTCGACATACTTCCGAGGCTATTCTCAATACCCCCGCAAACGTGCTAACTCTTCTTCAAAGACTCTGACCTCTCATTCTGCCAGTTCTTCCGAACTCGCGCCATCCCTGTAGCAAATCCCGGCACCTTCCTCTGTGCCAAATAAGTCTAGACCTACTCAAAATTTAAGATGTAGTCGCCGATGTACCCTGTAGCAATTCCAAAGAGTCCCACACTCCTCAGAAGACCTCCGCCTTCCCGGATACAAGTTGATGATGAATGGAAAAACGTGCTTCGCTATGTCCCAAGCTTAGATTTCTATTTCCGGGGGTTTCCGGATCGTAAAATAAATACATATTTGAAGTTTTCCAATAATCGGTGTGGTAACAGTAAGAATTAATTTGTGAAATTTGAAGTCAACCTTTGGAATGCTTTGAAGTTAAGCCGTCGTGATCATATTATTCAGACTTTTACAGAACAATTTTAGATTACAAGTGATTTCAAATACACCAGGGCGTTGTTAGGCACACTGAACACATGGGGGTTGTCTATCCAGTAAACCTGCTTCGATTGGAAAGCTCAAGAAGCCTCTTTTAATATAAACTAAAAGAAAGAAACATTTTAAGCACAAAGCAGGCTAACATAATGACTAGAGTTGCTCGATTTGCGCCAATAGTACTACAATTATCTGAAACGACTATACTAGAATAGCAACATTGCGCTATATGAATACAAATGGCTTCATACTATACATTGAAACTGAATGTATAGTATGAAGCCATCTGTATTCGCATAGCGCAATGTTATTTTATTCTAGTACAGTCGTTTCAGATAGTTGTAGTACTATTGGCGTAAATTGAGCAACTCTAATAAGGACTTTCGAATCTGCAGTTTTGATTCGAATTTCAGCTATATGGGAAACTCGTACTTGTTTTCTTTTTCATACGGCACATCCTATCCATGCCGGATGCTATTCATATTAAGTTAAAAATATATCAAGCCCAGTTTGCAATTGGAAACGTATGATTTTTAGTAATTCATTTCGATATGTTTAGAAACAAGGCAGTTCAGTATATGACCATCTTCCAGTGCCACAGTGGAAACATGTTCTGCAATTCCAAAAGATTTGGAAACCAGTTTTTCGTTGCAACTTTTTTCATGAATATCCTTTATTGGTGACCACTCAAGGACCAAAACTGCCGATTGTTATTTTTGTCTTTAGGATATTTCATTATATCTAATAAGCTGGGTGGACTGAATAACGAATGAGGAGATGCTCAGAAGGTTGAAAAAGGAGAAAGAGTTGTTACAAAATATAAAAAGGGACAAATATACATTACTGCAGATAATAACACAGTGAAACATACGAAATACAAGAAGGAAAGGAAGAAGATAGATTTCATGGATGAATAACCTGATAACGTGGTATGGATGTAGCTCTCTTGGGGCAGCAACTTCAAAGGCGAAAATAGCCATGATGATAGTCGACCTTCTTAAAGGAGACGACACTTGAAGAAGAAGAATGATGATGATGCACACCAGATGAAACAATTCATTGTTGACGCGATCTAGTATAGGTCTGTACCTTTTTACCTGGTTTTCCTTTTGAATTGGGCTCAAATCGGGTGGAATGCAACGGAACCAAAGTTTACGTACTATTGCGGCAACAAAACACCGGACAAGTCTTATAAGCTATTTGGACTGTTTGTTTTAGCAATATAAGCAATCCTTTGTCACGTTCATTTCAATTTTGATATAGCCATTTCTTTTTAATACCGTGAATAGTGCCTTTGGAGACTCCAAATTCACTACCTGGTCTTTTTATGGACCATTCTCCCCCAAGTAATATAATTACTTCCCTTTTTGCCAACACTTAAATGCAGAATAATGCCATATGTCAATAATGTTATTGTTACTGCAATAATACCTTCAAATGTTAGTGTAAAATGGTCTTGGCAGCTTTCAGATCAATCGTCTGAAATGCTTCAATATTCCTTACAGGAACATGTCGGTTCTCTTCGATTGTGTTCCGAAGAAAACCAACCGTTTTACCATTGATAGCCTTTGGTGACTTAGGAGCTCGACAACTGTCTTCTAAAGGAAGCTGACCACGTTGAAATTTACTTTGCCACCACTTTGTGGTAGCTAAGAAACAACACACACCAAATACTCAATTGATTTCGTCGAAACATTGATTACGGCTTAAGTCACGTTTGAAATTAAAAAAAAACAGCTCGATAATGCTCCTTGTTCAAATTCTACGATTTATTATGTGAAGGATCACTTTCAACTTATGTACTTATTTTCAAAGTATTGAAATATATTGGTCAAATGTCATTAAATGCTTAAAATGCTTAAAATTTGGTTAAAAACTATCATGACCTGCTAGAGACGTTCGGTGGAAAGAGAACGTCCCACGTATTTGCCAATTTTCCGAAAGATCTCATCAAGGATTTTCACGATTAGACTAACATCGAATTTAGCACCGCATTTCGACAAAATCCATCTAACGATTCAACGATACAACGAACGATAAGGGTCAAGATTCCACCCGTACACTTTCGAAGGGGAGACCGACCAGATTTGTTTCGTCGTAATTGATTTAGGTTATTTAGAAAAATCCCGAACGTTGAACGGGGAGGCGCTCTTTCAATTTAGGATCCAATTCTTCGCACGGACGTGACAGATACGAAAAACACCGGCGCGCTGCACCCGAGGCCCCCGGGCTGGATTTCCGCTTTGTCAATAAGGCGCGCGGAATTTTATGACACCGAAGGGTTTTCCATCGTCATGCACCTCTCCCGACATCGCCTGATCATGTGCGCTTAACGTTGTTTCATTCCGAATTGGTAACCATGGCGTTATTTCGTATTAACTACGAAACGAACGAAGCTATTTAGATCCGGAGAGGATATTTAGTGCTTGAAGGCGAATTCATTAGGAAAAAGGAAATAAATTCCTGACGTTTTTCCTATCTTATTCGAGACAATTTTTATTCTAAACAATCTGATGCTTGCAAAAATACTATGCATTACTCCATAACGGCATTGCACAAACATTTACGAATTGGGACACCTTCGTACATTTATTTGTTGTTTGTTGTTGAAGTTGTTTTAATTTTCTTCCGATAGCCAAATTAAAGAGTATGACGTTGACTTCAATATATAATATACCATACGAGGAATAAGTCGTACTTCCGACCATTTCGATTTTCTTCAAAATTTTCCACTTTTCACTTTCTCATTGAATATTTCATCAATGAACCGTCTCTCGTACTCGAAATTATTTTATCCCTAATCTGTACGAGAAGAGCTTTAATTTGATGTGTAATAAGTCGTACTTCCGACCAGTTCGATTTTCTTCAAAATATCAAGGGGTACCCCTTTGAAATTTCAGAAAAAATTAATATGTTCCAAATTAGACGAAATTGTGTGTACAGATGTTTTCGAAGGCGTAGAATACGACTTTGACGTCAAAACTGGTGAAATTTGCTTCGTTTGGGTGTTAGAGCGTACCAGAGCAATTCGTCCAGAGCCACTTTTCACTTTCTCATTGAATATTTCCTCAATGAACCGTCTCTCGTACTCGAAATTATTTTATCCCTAATCTGTACGAGAAGAGCTTTAATTTGATGTGTAATAAGTCGTACTTCCGACCATTTCGATTTTCTTCAAAATATCAAGGGGTACCCCTTTGATTTTTCAGAAAAAAATTAATATGCTGTAAAGTAGACGAAATTGTGTGTACAGATGTTTTTGCAGGTGTAGAATACGACTTTGAGGTCAAAACTCGTGAAATTTTCTTCGTTTGGGTGCGAGAGCCTACCTCACAGCTCTTGCAAAGCCCTTTTTCACACGAAGCGTCGTTCAAATTTAACGCTCCTACGTTTACGTTTACGCTCGAGCCGGTAAGGTGTCCCTTAAGAAGTATTCACTTCAAAAAATGTCCAACTCTAGTTTTGCACTTCTGAATTCAATTAGATTGAGAAATGTCATTGCATTTCAACCCAATATTTTTCCAAGTAATTTTGTAGAAATTACACTTAACTAAATCAGTAACCAAAATAAAATAAAACGTATTTTCTTTACATTCGGGAGACACGTCGGGAAATACATCGTTTTCCCTCCAGCATATTTTATTCAGAGCCACCACACCGCACATCCAACTTAATAACTACCGACTATTTGCAGAACGTTATTGATTTAAATGCATATTGGAAGTTTCTCCCTCGAAGTTATAAAACGGGGAAACAACCCCAACTTCTATATGAGTTGGCAATTTGTCTCCGGAGGAATTCGAAAATATCTTATCCTTCGTTTGGAACCTGGTGGCGACATCGTGCGGTGATATTGCGGAAGCAACCCGCAGCTTATATGTACTATGAGTGTGTCCTTATATGGAGTACATATTTCCGTCGAAAAGAAGGAATCGAGAGGGGAAAGCGTGTTTGTGGATATTGATAAAAAGTTCCATGCTAGGCATGGTGATGAAAATTTTAAAAGTATAATAGTAACAGAATTGAATTGTTTTCGTTCTGGATATCTTTCGGCTGAAGACGAACAACGTTCAGGTCGTCCAGCGCAAGTTGATGACGATCAAATCAAGAAAATCAGTAATCAGATCGTTATTAAAGCGTTTAAAACAGCTTGGATACGATGTAAACTTCTCCTCGTGAACTCAAATACTTTCCCGCAATACAACACCGTAACGTCTTTTAAGAGGATTCATAACTAGGATAAGATAATCGCATGGTCCCAGCGTTGCTCTAACAGCTGGAGCAGCCAATCATTGATGAATATGTACGAATTTTAACTGCTTTGCCACCCGACACCCTTGCACTAGCTTCGTATCGTACTTAAATAATACTTATAAAACTCTCGGTAACCGTTGGAATTCCAGAGGCTTCACAGACACATTACAGCTTTAGCAGAACGTTATTAGAAAAAATGTGCAAGTGGCAATTAAGCGTGATCCTCCTTAAAATACTAAAAAGAATTGAATGTCTCATTCAACAAATATCTAATTAAATTGTTAACGGTAAAATAATATAAGTAAGAAAACCCTTTTAATTGAAAACAATTCCCTGATTTGGGAATTTTTCACAAAGCTCAACAAGACAAAAATAAAATAAAGACGGTACTTAACGTACCGTGGTTTCCGGTTGTCAACTCAACCTCGCAATCGATCCTGAAATGTCGGGAATCTAGCCGGACACGGCAAGACACATGTAAGACTAAGTAGGCGACGTAAAGCTAAGGGTCAGTACTAGATGAATCGAGACCAACTTCCTTTTAGCTCCTACTATAATTCTTAGATGGTTTTAATGCTCTCAGATGTTCGCACAACGTGGCCGATAGTTCGAACAGTAAAATTGAGGAAGCGTAACTCCCAAATTCACACAACGATAATATTAAACTTCCCACAGTTGCATTCGCGTGCATATCCTCGACAAGCCAGTTTTTATAGAGAAAACGGAATAACTTATTCACGGAAAATGACCTGTTCCAATGACCAATCGAACGCCATAAGCAGAATGCATGACGCGTGCATTGAAAAGGCGTGGATTGTATCAAAACCTACGAAAGCGGGGCGCCATCTACACGTCAGAAGTGAAGCTAGAGACCAAGTGTAACAATACCGGAAAGCTGTGACAAATTGGCCGTAACATAGCATTTATTTTAAACCACCTGTGGGACGGTAATTTTAAACGCCTTCACTACTTCTTTTGGAACTGACTGGAACGCTGGTCCTGATGGTGAGAAGTTAAAGCTTCACCGAGCCCTGACCAGCGTTTCGATGAATTAACAACCAATCTGAAGCATTCATTTTGTACCACTGTATATCGATGACCTTGAACGGAGTTTCTAGGCCCCTTGGGTATTTCTTATAGGGTTTGGAGCGAGAATCAACATAGCATATGTACTAACAGTGATGTCTCAACGTCTTTGAGGAGATAGATGGTATCAACACTGAAGAGAGTTGAACATACACCGCAGCAGACTTCTCAAAATTTTCAGGAATGGTACACCTCGACGCACAAATCCTTCAGAATCACCTCCCAAACGATGATCATAAAGATTCAATGAAAATACCACTTGCACTAGGTACCGAACTTAGAATGATAATGAGAAGATGATGAAAAATGCAAGTTTGCACACATCTTTCGTCATACGACGACTATTGTTGGGCCTCGTTTGAGACATTTTGCTACATTTGCCATTTGTTGTATCATCAGTTTATTACCTATTTTGTTGTTTGCAAAACTTCTTGAACGGCGAACATTTTGATAATGGTGGTGGGACAAAGCGTATTTGGTTGGATTTTTATCAACGTGATTTGGAAGTGGATAATATATTACCGAATAATGCTATTTTTCCACGTAAAAATTGTTTAATTTTTTTCAACCAACAATTGTTTTCTTGTCAAACTGACACTATGTAGAGTTACTGCACATTGTAGTACGCTATAGTACTATCTACATACGTGCATCCGATAGATACACTATTAGAAAACCATAAACTAGAATATTGCCGAAACCTCTTCAGAACTGATTGGAATTTGCAGCGAACGAATACTGTGAGACTATTTCAATTTTTCGACGTTGATTCGATTACTTGCAAATTCAAACCTATCGCCTGTTGGATGCAATAAAAACCACAGTAAAATGAAAAGTTTCAACGTCAACGCGAAATTTATTTCGCATATGGGTGATGTATCACGGTTGTTTCCATTCGTTTATTAGGGAATGTAAGAATAAATATCCAACATAAACGTCTAACTCACATTTACATACGCATATATGCAGCAACTCGTTCATAATACTGGGAGGTCATACATACGTGCGAACTAGAACATATAGGTACATGCATAGCAATTTTATCACACATTTTATTATAGTTTCCTATAGTAAACCTACTGCAACCCTCCTTTAGATCTATACAAATTTCATACTTCAGGGACCAGAAAGGATATAATTCTGAGATACTGCCATTTTTACATAAGGGCGTTACTTCGCAAACGACCTCATTAAATGAATTAAGCTTGAGTCGTTGAAGGACAAGCATTTTCGTTAAACGCTAAGTTATACGAAATTACACACTTCACAACATCAATGGAAAATTTGTACACCGCACGGTTAACTAACTTCCTGTAAATATTGGGGGAGAGATTAAAAACGCCCCTCGTCCTCTAAATTGGGGACCAGACAAGCACATATTTTCAACATACATCGATGTTGTGTTAAAATACTTCGGCTCGATTCTATTAAACCTTTTATACGTATCCCGTATACACACAAATTTTCAATTGACTGTGTAAAAGCGCTTTTAAAGGCTATTGCCAAGGGGATTACGCGTTTGGAAACAAAATAATTTATATAACGTACCTAATACCGTAATTTAAATGCTTTTGCTTCGTCGTTTGTATTTTTGGCATAACGAGGACGAGCCCCGACCCCACCGACATCATAATAAATCGTTTAAGTTAATATCATTTTGAAGTTATAAATTCGTTCTTACTTTTAATTTACATCTCGAATGTTTTTTAATTATATTTCAGGAGGAATTACGCGAATAAATCATGGAATTTCGACCGGGCTCGCCTCGTTAGTCGTTTGTCCTCTTGTTTTCCAATGAGAGTCACTTGGTGGAAAATATCTTCTGACGTCAGGAGTTGCCAAAATGAGTGATGTTGGATGCGTGACCGAAATAGAACGTTCAGGGGTTATTCCTTCGTAAAACCTGAAAAAACAAAATTTGATAAAATGCAAATACGCGATTAAATAATCTATCTTATTAAACTTCGTTAGACAAGAATATTCTTAATTTATTTTCTACACTCCCCGGTTTTGTTTGGAGAATGTCTTCAAATTGAGGTGGTTCTGTTGTCGAAGTGCAGATTAGTAACTTCTAGCTTTGTAATAAATGCGGCCGGAAACTTTTGAAAATTATGTCCAAATCTGTCCTTGCCTAGGATTCTCGAATTTCGTCAAAATGCAGGTTTCAATGTGACTAAAATATGTACTACAGTAAAACACTGTCTCCCAACAAGTTCCCCATGGCGTTAGTATCGATTGTGGTGGTTATCAAATTCTGGCACAAACTGTGAAATTCCTGTATATATTCGCTTATTTTTTATCTCATCAACAATCTTTCTGCTTCGTTCCCAAGAAATGATCTTGCGTTGTTTTCCGGAAGTTGTGCTGTGTCCTTATCTTTTCGATGGAAGAATTTTCGTTCTTCTAGGATGTTCCCTAGAAGGAAGAAATTCCTTTTATGTCCATTTCTTCCTTCAGAATTCTCGCTAGGATATGGTCCTCTTCCACATTCACTCTTCGTATTTATTTTATCTGGTGGCTTATCGTCGATTCTTGCATCCGCTCGTATTTATTATCTCCTCAACAATTTGCCTGTTTCGTGACCAAGAAATGATTTTGCTTTGTTTTCCCGGAATTGTTTTTTTGTCTAACTTCTCTGTGGAAAAATGTCCTTCCTTCTAAAGGTAATAGTCTCTATTTCTGGGTAAAGTATCTAATTAATCGTTACCAGTTTCTACACACATCGTTCAAAAACATTGTCCATTTTTTTCTCCAGAATTTTCGCTGGGATATCATCCTCTTCCACGTTCACTCTTCGTGTCTCGTTTATATGATGCCTTATCGTCCATTTTTCACCCACTCGTGCGTACTTATTATCTCCTCAAAAATTTTCGTGTTTCGTTCCCAAGAAATGATATTGCTTTGTTCTCCCAAAGCTGCTGTCTTCCTTCCCTACCTTCTCAATGGAAAAATGTTCCTTCCCTATTTTCTTGAGGGAAAATGTTCTTCCTTCTAGGGATCATAGTCTTCATTCCTGTGCAAATTCTCTAACTAGTCGTTACCAGTTTCCACACAAATCCCTTAAAAATAATTTGTCCATTTCTGCCTTTGGAATGCTGGCTAGGATATCGTCCTCTTCCCCATGCCCCATTCGTATCTATTTAATCCATTGCCTTATCGTCGATTCTTTCACCCAATCACATCTGCTTATTATCTTCCCAACAATCTTCCTGCTCCCAAAAAATGACTGTCTTCTTCTCCCCAAGTTGTTTTTCTTGCCTACCGTCTTGTTGACATTCTTTTGCGGTCATAGCCGTCAATTTCCACTCAAATCGCTCAAAAATAATCTGCCCATTTCCTCTTTCAGAATTATCGCTAAAGTATAGTCCTCTTCCACATACATTCTTCGTATCTCCTTTATCTGTTGCCTTATCGTCGTTTCCTTCATCCGCTCGTATCTATTTATTATCTCCTCAGCAATTTTGCTGCTTCGTTCCCAAGAAATGATCTTGCTTTGTTATCCTAAAGCTGTGTTCCTTCTCTACCTTCTAGATGGAGAAAGTGTTCTTCCTTCTAAGGGCCATAGTCTTCATGCCAATGCAAATTCTCTAACTAGTCTTTGCCAGTTTTCACACAAATCCCTTCAAAATAATTTGTCCATTTCTTCCTTCAGGATTCTGGCTAGGCTTGTCTTCTTCACCATTCCCTCTTCGTATCTATTTTATGTATTGCATTATCGTCGATTCTTTCACCCAATCATATCTGCTTATTATCTTCCCAACAATCTTCCGGTTCCCAAGAAATGACTTTGCATTCTCCCCAAGCTGTTTTCCGTGCCTACCTTCCCGTTGAAATTTTTTCTAACTACTTGTTGCCAGTGTCCATACAAATGGCTTAAAAATAATTTTTCCACTTCCTCCTCCAAAATTTTTGCTACGATATTATCTTCCGTATTCCCTCTTCGTATCCATTTTATTTGTTGCCTTATCGTCGATTCGTTCATCCACTCGTACCTACTTATTATCTCCTCAACAACTTTACTGTTTCGTTCCTAAGAAATGATGTTCTCCTGAAGCTGTGTTCTTCTCAATGGAAAAAATATTGTTCCTTCTAAGGGTCATCGTCTTCGTTGCTGTGCACTTCTTTTTCTGAAGCCAAAGTCTCTAACCAGTCATTGCCAATTTCCACGCAATTCGGTCAAAAATAACCTGTCCATTTCCTCCTACAGAATTTTCACTAGGATATCGTCCTTTTCCACATTCACTCTTCGTATCTCTTTTATCTGGTGACTTATAGTCGATTCTTTCACCCAGTCGTACCTACTTATGATCTTTTCAACAATTTTCTTGTTTCGTTCCCAAAAACTGATCTTGATTTGTCCTCCCGAAGCTGTTTTCCTTGCCTACCTTCTTGTTGGAAAAATTTTCTTCTTTCTAGAACTCATAATCTCTATTTCGGTATAATTCCTTTTCCTGTCTCTTAACAACCGTACTAGGCATAGGAAGTTCAGTACTGAAGATGTAATAAATGAGGTTCGTCATTTTGTTTTGTCAAAATCTAGATTTCTATAAGGCGCAGCTTATAAAAATGGGAGCCAGATTGGCAAAAGGTTATTGGATATGATGGTAATTACTTTAGTCAATAATAGTGCATTTCTGGTTCTTTTTGTTTGGTTACTTGATACTTACGAGTTATCGTCAATTAGAGTAGTTATTGAAACAATTGGAATGTGATCAAAACGATTGAATTTATTTAGCTCGGTTTGCTTGTATAATGGATCTGAAAATGTAATGACTTCTCCTTGATGATTACATAAACCACTGAAACAACACATTAAACAGTCGTATTAGAGCGCATACATATGTATGTTGAAATGGCTTCAGTATTACGTGAAATCGCAGCATTGGTAGCCCGCTAGGATAAAGTAATCAATATACTATTTGTGTACCTGTCTACAATACTACCAATCTTAGACATCGACATACGTAACGTTTCAAATGTTTATCTGCGTACATATATACATAAATATATGATGATAAAAAGAGCTGCACTATTCTTTCCATATTATTTGTTTCTGTGGTAGTCCTGAAAATATTTTTTTTTTTCAGAGGAAGATTATGACGCTTTTTGTTTAGCCTACATGTTTACCTACAGGGATTTCGAAATGGGTACTTTGGGATTGGCGTGGACTGGTGATCTCAAAAACGCCGGAGGCGTATGTGAAAAGAATGGGGTGAGTTTTTTTTTCTTCTTTTTTTTAATAAACATCAAAGCAATGACATGATTATTTTCGCAGTGCTGCAGGATATATTCTATAACCGAAAACATATCAGTTCTCATAATCCTTTTTATTACACATCCTCGTTATTATTTCGTAACATTTATGTCGTCGGGTCGGAATCGTCCTCCCGACGTATTTATTTCATTTCACCACTGATACTGAACTTGGAAAACAGTTTTCCTTGTTTGACGAAAGTCCGTACGCGTCTTGAATATCCGGAAGATCTCAGTGCCCCTTCTATACGTGACTACGGGCTCAAAGTACCATCAATTGCGGGCATACGTTGTGGTGTGATATCCTTTACCAATTTGCTATTGATTTCCACTGAGTCTACGTTCGCCATAAACAAGCACCATTATTCTCGCTTTATGGGTCTCGAAATTACTATCATTAGTTGATATCAGCGCGTACAGATTTATGGTGGGCATGTTTTGGTTGAATATCGGCACTTTGTAATGCACGATCAGAATAAATTTTCCGCTGAATCTGGGAAATTCACTTACATAATATGCTATCATTTTTATTATAAAAAATATTTACACCTCCTCATTGTCGAGGGGAAAATACCGAAGGAGTTAGAAGTGTAAAGTAACGACTAATTTGAATTGAGTGAGTGGACTGCAATTGTCTGCAATTCAGATTGTTTTTGATCAATTGAAGTATTAAATATACTAGTTTTTATACAGTCTTGGGCATACGTTATTGGCATCCCTGTAAAATTGTGTGCAGGCAATTTCTAGGAAGGAGTAGATAACGGACAGTGCTTCCACTAGAAAAGAAAACGTCATACCACAGTTTTCGGGATTTATTGTTGTCTAATTGTATTTTGTATACAATTCTACAGGGGTGCCGATATGAGCAAATATACTACTACAAAATAAACATGTAGTACATGCCATCAACCCAGTGGCCCCAAACATTTTCCTAGTACAGAACACTGTTGCGGTATAAATCTTTAGGCGAAATACTTACCTAAGCTAAAATTAATTCTTAAAGGTACACTTGAAGGATACGGCGATGTTTCAAATTCGATTTTCTTTCAATTTTATCCTCTGCTTAGCTGACAGGACAACTTGAAACAAACAAACAAAAAAGAAAGGTGCGGAAACCATGGAGTGTAAGCCAAACCCGAAAATAGCTGATGATGGCGATACATGAAAAGCTCTTAAATGCATGGCCTACCAACCGAAAATGTAGTTTTTGTGTTGTAGTGGCAATGCCTAAACTATAATTTTTAAGCACTCGGTTTTCCCCAACTTGTTGGAGTTAAAGGGGAAAGCTGGTGGAATTCATGGCAAGATAGCGCCTCTGCAGATGCAGCATCTTTCTTGGCTGGTGAAACAGGCCGAGTTTGTTCGTGTTATCCCCGATTTGGTAAAGTTGACGCGGGAAGTTGGTGGAATTTTTGGAAAGAAAAGCGCCTTGACGGAGACGGTGCTGTTTTGGCTGGTGAAAAAGGCAGCGTTTATCAGGTTTTCCCCGATTTGGTGGAGTTGTACATGGTTGGGGGAAAAAGCAAGCAGAGGTAGATTTTTCTTTTCAAATAATATCCGCCAAATAAATACGGGCCAAACAAAAGGAGAGAAAATGTTAAAAAATCTAATTTTTGTTTTTCCTGGTGGAATTCTTGAATAGAAGAGCGCTTCGGCACAGGCGGCGCTTTTCTTGGCTGGTGAAAAAGGTAGCGTTTGTTCGGTTTTCTACGAAAAACAGAAACCGAAACAGGAGTAATATCTTTTTTTTTTTTAATAATATTCGTCAAATAAAGCAGGCAAAAAGAAAGAAGAGAAAGTTTGGAAAATCCGATTTTTGTTTTGGTGATTTGCAGTTGGTAGGTCTAACAAAACTTTCGGTTGGTATCCAACGAATTTGACAGTTTTGTATACATCGTCGCATAATTTGCTTATTGTCTAATCGTTCAAAGGAATTTTGCTCATCTCATGATTTCCGCACCCTGTTCTTCTTGTTTTAGGTAACCCTATTGACAGAGGAGGGGTTGGAATCGGAAAAATTCGAATGTTTGTCAAATTAACCCAAATGCTTTTTATCAATTAAAATTGGACAGTTATAAATTGTTGAAGTTGATTGCAAGGACTGTGGTGTTCTACTGACACTATATCACATCGATAAACACCGAAATCATTATGAAGCAATTGTGTGGTGATGATTACCGATGTGATATAGTGTCAGTTCTAACTTGAAATCAATATTTATTGCACCTATTATGCTATAAACTTAATTGCAACGATATAAAGTGAAATATTATGAAATGCTTTGATATAACAATAATCAGGCCTTATCAACACCGATTGAGAAACAGTGCGTTAACCTAAGCCAAAGTTTATGTTAACTAAGTTCTCTTATGAACCAACTCGCGAATAAATTACTGATCAGAACTGTAAGGGATTATCAAAATTGTAAACCAAATAACCAATTGAAATTGCTCAGTGCTTAGAAATTAACTACCCCAAAAGAACCGTGTTATTTCTTCTTTCCTTTCTTCCCTTTGTTTTTCTCACCCTCCTTGCCTTTCCTGTTCTTGGCTTTCCCCGATTTCTTTATCCGGCCAAAAAATATCAAATTTTACATGTCAGTGGTGTTCTATGAATAGCGCGATGAGTCCATTCAATATTCTCGTTGATCGTCTTTACTTGCGTATCTGCTATGTATACACCCAAAATCACCAATTTATTCCATTTTTTCAAAATAGTTATTGACCATGTCTAAAATTGCTTCTCCTGTCGTAGAGATTTTTCAAAGGTTAATACATTTTCCTGAATTGAATTTTTAAAAATATATATCTTCACGCCCGGATAGATATCCCCAGTATCATACACGAATTTAGTCGTCCTTTTCGTCATCCCCTTCTTCGTTCAGTCGTCGTCGAAGTAGCACTCCATTTCTGGGTTGTCACCATAGCATTCTTATTGAAGATAACAAGTGCGTACTGGCTTTGGCCTTTCGCTTTTGGACAACCGAATTTGAGAGAATGTCTTGAAGATCGGTGTTTGCAGATGCGAAAATGCATTGTCGACTGCTTTGAGAACCTACAAATAAAAAATGAGTTTTGTCAATGTATGGTGTATTACTTTACTAGGCTGAGCGGGATAAAAAACATCCCTCATATTTCATACGTGATCGATCTCGCGACTCTAAAGCGTCTACAGCTAACGGGTATTTAATTTTCAGCATTACAGGGGCAGCATGAAGTCGTTAAACACAGGCATCGTAACGTTACTAAATTATGGGAAACATGTACCACCGGCTGTATCGCACGTCACGCTAGCTCACGAAATCGGCCATAACTTCGGATCACCGGTGAGTATATTCACGTACCTACCCTATCTACCATACCTTCGCATATGCATGTACATATGAGGACGAGCGAATTCGCCGCGTTTTATTTTTTATGCCGTGGGGAGAGAGAGTACGAGCTCCGTTCAGTTTCGGGCGGACGTATCCGGGAAAATTGGCTAGAATAAAACACGAGTTATCAACATACGTGTGTGTGTCTCTTGGTATTTTATTCGTTTCAAACAGTACAACAACGACGTACGAAGCAGGGCGCGTTTCAGGAAATGAAATATCGTATCGTCGACAAAAAAATGAATTTTATTTCTAGTTGAATACGTTGCGGTATAATTAGTGCTGCAAAAACCTGCGGTTTATTATTCGAACAGTCGACGCATAGAACTGTTTTGAAAGTACTAGTCCGGTCGTAATTAGCATGAAGTATACGGCCCGTAACTATTTACAGATCACAGCTTGACTTTTCTATTTTCGCAGCTTCTTACTAGACGTAAAGGAGATTTTCGTATGTACAGCTTATTTTATATTTCTTGCATTATATAGGTGCTATTGTCTAATAATAAGCCACTTTTTTAATATAGCGAAGACAATTTTAAAATTGACATCTTCGATTACTAAACAACTACCCCTCGTATACACAAAAACTTCGGATTGAAATCTTCAAAATTATCTGCGAAGTCTTCAACATTCTTTGAAGTTTCTTTGCTTATTATCGTATTATACGTTGCGTTACTTTATTAATTATTTAAATGTATAAATATATAGATATATTTATTTAATTAATTTTGATTTAAAAATACTGCATTGTTGTTTCTTTTTCTGTATATTGTCCTGTTATTGGATTAATCTGTTGGGTAAAAAGTTATTACTATTATTATTATACTTAGTTTATATGTTAGTTTTCGACCACAATTAGGTCAATTAAACAAGAATGATTGAAATAGTAGTTATATTCTCAGAACGTTTGCAAACGTTTTCGGAACATCTTCATGAGTAAAAATATAACTAGATAAATGTATAAACAAACATTTGGTTTTTATTCGGGAACTATCAACAAAAATAACTAATGAGCACCATTGTTTTTATGGTAGTTCGCGAATAAAAAACAAACGTTTGTTTTTACATTTATTTAGTTATACTTTCACTGATGAAGGTGTTTCGAGAATGTTTGTAAACGTTCTGAGAATATAACTACTATTTCAATAATTCTTGTTTAATTGATCCAAGTAATTGTGCTAAAAACTATCATATAAGATAGGTTTATTAATTATAATAAAGTTATATAACATTTCTCTCTCTATAAAATTGAAAAGCGGCGTTTCTACCCCACATACGTCTTCAAGTGATAACTCATTTCTAGCACGATCCGGAAATATGTACACCGGGAGGCGAAGATGGCAATTACATTATGTTCGCGAGGGCGACATCCGGCGACAAAAAGAACAACAACCATTTCTCCCCTTGCAGCCTGAAGAGTATTAACCCGGTCCTGAATTTCAAGGCGCGATCGCCCAAAGGATGTTTCACAGGTAAGTGGGACGTTAAAACTTCGGGATGAATCGATCAAACAAGCTGTTTATGAGCTTAAATAGGGGCGAAATTTAATTACTTTATTTTTCTTTTAAGCGAGATTAAGGGTAGTTGACGATGATTTAAAGTTTTTAAACTATGAAGATTGAGACTTGAAAATTGTCTTAGTATCTTAGTAATTTACCCTGAATATCATTTAAACAGCGACATATTGGCGATATTGCCAAGTGAATCAAAAAGTAGAACATCTGCAAAACTCTGCTTCCTTTGTTAGGCACTCTACTTTTTATTCATTTGTTTTGAATCTCGCAAGCATCTTTTGAAACTAGTTTTCTACTTGTTATTCAACGATATTATCTTTTTAGTTTCACCTATTAGGATTGTAGTATTAGCCACTAAAGGAAATCTAAAACACATTTCGTAGAATTCAACACGCCATTTCCATTTCGGCGATAAACTCCTAAGATTAGCATAAATCTGACTACGTAAACTGGAGCATTGTTCGAGATTAATCTCGCTTTAATTGATGTATGGCGTGACACAATTCGAGCTGACACCGAATTCTGTAGATTACAAACACCGATCCTTGCTAAATACCTTCATCAAAAGTGTTAGGACCGGATAACTGTCGTGCCCTTTCAGTAACATACTGTCTTATAGGGGGTGCAACGGGTGCGAAAAAGTGAATCGACACGCTATCACCCGCGAAAACGGTACCCAACACGTAGCTGTCGATGTTTGCGTTTTGCCCAGTTGATGATTTAATAGCCATGCACACGCCAAATTAAATCGGTCGAAGAGCTTTAAGGAGATCAAATTCGAGAATGACCAAATTTCCAATTTTTTTTTTTTTGTCCACAATCAAAATGTAAAGTCTCTCGGCACGTACGTCCCTGATAAAAACACTTTTGGATACAAATCTTTGTTAGTTCTAAGACTTCGGGCCTGGCGTTAGTTTAGTTAATTTTTTAGTATGCTAATACGAGGTGTGGCTACAAAATAACGACACTGATGCTGCAAAACTGTTTTATTTTATTTATACATTCATATCCCCTTCAATATACACCTTTCCTCTACCTCTAGAACGCTCAATGCGAATTTCCCATTGTTTAAAACAGTTCTGGAAGTCTTCTTCTGTGAGCACGTTCATGACGCGTGCCGCATTTTCCTTTACAGCTTCAACGGTCTGAAATCTTCTTTTAATGCGGATTTGGTCTTGGGGAACAAATAAAAGTCACTTGGTGCCAGATCAGGTGAATAAGGCGGATGGTCTAACACTGGGGATATTGTATTTGGCTAGAAACGTCTTAACAGTGTGATCCGGTTCGTTGTCCTGATGAAGAATCCATAACTTCGTTTCCCACAATTCGTGTCTTTTTTCCGATTTTTTTCACGGAGTTGAGCAAGAACCTTGAGGTTGTGATGCTAATTAACAGTTTGATCTTCAGGAACTCACTGAAGATACACAGTTCCATGGATATCGAAAAAGACAATCATTGCATTGAATTTTGATTTGCACATTCGAGCTTTCTTAGCTCTCGGTAAAGATGGGTTTTTCCGATGCATTGGTTGACGCTTCGTTTCTGGATCATGAAAGACCAAGATTCATCAGTTGTTATGACTCTTCCCAAGAAGTTTGGACCGTTTTCAATGGCATTTCAATTGTCAATACAAATATTTTTACGAGCTACTTTTTGTTCGTTTGTGAGAATTTTCGGCACCATTTTCGCCCAAATTTATTGCATGTTAAAATTCTAGTGTAACATTTGCCTTACGCATTCTTTGTCAATTCCTACAGTTTCAGCAATCGCACGAATAGAGCAACGGTCAGATCGGATCAGATTACCGATTTTTTCAATATATTGATCTGTTTTTAACGTGAAACGGCATCTCGGGCATCTTTACCGTCTTCTCGACCATGTTGGAAACGCTTAAACCGCTTAAAAACCCGAACAGGTGACAAACATTCATTGCTCTCCACTTCTTTTAGTAAAAGATAAGTTTCAGTAGCGGTTTTTCCAAGTTTCATCTGAAATTTCACAAATCGTTGCTAAAACACATCATTTTTCCGGCAAAAAGTAGATCAAAAAAAAATAAAGTACACGACAAGAACATCAGCCTCGTTATTTTATAGCCACACCTCGTATATTCCAAATGTGAAACTCATATTATTATCGTGAATTTTGATGCGGTAGTTGTCGTTCAGAAAAATAAATTATCTGATAAATAAAATATAAAAGGAGCATCTATGTCACACTTTATTACAAAAAAATTCAGTTCACAAAAAATATCTGCTGTGTATGACCTTGAAGCTTTGTTGCAGATTCGTTTTCTCTTACTATTCTTCTTGATATTGATGCATAGTTTCGTTACCTTGTACTCGACTCACCCTGTAGTAATATTTATCACCCATATGATTACGAGACGCTCTCACAGTGCGCATTGTATAGAGCTCGACAATTTGATTTGAATTGATTTCACTCCATTTTGTACCCTTAAAAACCCGAGTTTTCGAAATAATGAGTTCAGAATATCAGTAAACTGACGATTTGAAAGCATCATACTTCTGGTTTTGTTTGAAGTTTGACATTACGATCGCATTCTACGCTACAATTTTACGCAGTGACAGGAATTTTCAATAAAATCTGATCATTTTTGCGAATTATTTAGGAATAATTCCAAAATTCGAATTTCGGGAACCACCATTTTCTAATTTGAATAAAAGGATATTGAAGATTTTTTAACTCAAATATTACCTTTCTGAACACATTCTTCAGGGATACCATTTACTGTTCAGTTACCTCAAGCATATCATCTTTCATTGCTTCATATTCTTCACGCCTCAGTATGTTATTCTCCTGAGCATCAATTTCTAAACATTTTTGATTGCTTGATGCACCTCTAGGTTTAGTTTAGAATCTTGATTGTAACATCGTTATACTTTTCACAGTTTGAAGTGAGATTCTAATAGCAAATTATTTTTTCTTCTTCACTTACGCATGGTCCCATGATTTTGAATATACAAATACGGATTCTAATTATTTTTGCAATTGGCTACTCATCTAACCATGCAGTGCAGTGCATACAATGCCTTTATTCTTTTTAAATAAATTAGTTAAATGCCCTTAATTGACAAATGTCCCAGATGCTTTCAGACATACGCTGATTTTTTTACGAATTTTTTTCTTGTTAGAACCGCAAATTTCTTTATGTGGCAATGGCGTAGTTGAAGACGGAGAAGAATGCGATTGTGGTTGGGAAGAAGATTGCAAAGACGAGTGCTGTTTCCCGCAGCGAAGATACGCGCCAATCGACGAACCACCGTGCAGACTTCGAGGAAATTCCATATGTAGTCCATCGCAGGTAAGATTAAAGATCATACAAGACGATTTTGATAACTTCCATACCGATTCAAGGGACCTTGCTGTACGTCCCAATGCCAACTCAAATTTAACGGTATATGTCGAGAAGACAACGGTTGCAGAGACGCCAGTCGATGCAACGGAAGCAGTCCGAAATGTCCGCCGTCCGTTAACAAAGAGAACAAAACCGTTTGTAATAAGGAATTCGTGTGTTTCATGGGAGTGAGTATCGGACGTTCTCAATATATTTTTTGCAATCTTAACTACGACTTACTAATTTATAGGAATGTACAGGATCGATATGTTTGGCCTTCGGTTTGGAATCCTGTCAATGTATTCCTGGTAAAAGCGACGCTAAAACCAAAGCTTGCGAGTTATGCTGCAAATTACCCGGCGATAACCAGCCGTGTATATCTTCCTTCGAATGGAACGACGATAAGTATCCCATACCAGATATGTATTCCAAACCTGGCACTCCGTGTAATGACTACAATGGTTATTGTGATGTATTCCAAATGTGTCGCGAAGTCGATCCTTCTGGACCGTTAGCTACGCTAAGAAAAATGTTACTATCTGGGGAGAGCATCGCAAGTTTTAAGAAATGGATGATGGACTATTGGTATGCGGTGGTACTGATTCTATTGACTGTGATCGCCTTATTGGTAAGTGATGATTTAGGAATATTTAGAACGAAGAATGTTATATAAATCGGTGACCATTGAATTAGTTTTTATTGGTTCTTAGCTGAAAATGTTATCCATCATATTCTTCTTACAAAGACGTAAGTTTTAAATTTCAATTGCTCAACTCTCAAGTAGATGTACTGTATCGCTATGGAATATACATGTTGGATCAGAGTGAAGATCTTCTACTGTTGGGGGCTAACACTAGATTTTGTATCCTATTGTCCCAGACGATTCAGTTACCTCAACTGTAGAAAGTAAAATCGTAGCTGTGCTAGTTTTACATCGATAACCCGGGCCTGCAAAAAATACTTTTTGAAAATTGTTTTAACTTTAGTCACTTATTTTTATACGTTCTTCAGGACTGAACTCCAAAACGAAACCCGTTTTTTCTATCACGTAGGGTTTTTTCACCAAGAAGAAAAATGGATGTATTTTAGGAATAATAAGCGAAATACAAAAAAAATATGGAATGTATATTTTATTTTAAATTTACATAAGTAACCAAATACTTCACCGAATGATCTTCACGTTTAAAAGTCTTTGTAGTGTCGTTTTCGCTTCCCATCAAAACTTCGTTTTGTGCTTCTTCTGCTATAGGATCGCTGGGTATCGTCTTTTTTGAGCATCCATTATCATATTAACATTCCACACTCCTTCGTATCGGTTTTCGATTTCCTTTACATCTTGATGAAATCGTTCGCCTTGTTCTTTGCTGACAGCACCGAGATTTTCGGGAAAGTAGTCAAGGTGCGAGTGGAGAAAATGTACTTTCAGGCTCATATTACAGCCTAAATTCTTGAAGCTTTCCAACATTTCTGGTACCAAGGCCTTGTAGTCAGGATCCTCTTTGTTCCGAAGAAATCCGGTTAGAACAAGTTTAAAAGATACCCATGCTGCTCTTTCTTTTGGGTCCATTTTTGTCTTAAAGTTCCTTCATAAGTTTTCGGATGTCAGGTCCAACAAATATTCCTTCTTTTAACTTCGCCTCGGAAAAATGATATCTAAAGCATTCCCCTTCCTTTGATAAGGCCTTAACACATTGTTTTATTAGACCCAATTCAAGGTGAAATGGAGAGAGCGAAACTTTTTGGATCTACAAAGCTCAACCTCTCAATATTCTTCACACCGACCTCTAAAGTTTTTCTGATTTGCTATTTGTTCTTAATGTAATGCTGTTTTCTGTCACGGTTATCTCATTCACAAACAAAACATGGACAGTTTGTGTATCCAGTCGGTTGACCAAGCAACACTGAACTGACTTTTAAGTCTCCACACATCGTCAGTTTATGGCCTGAATAGTCAAGTTTGTTGAGGACCAGCTCAAAGTTTTGGTATGTTTCCTTTAAGTGAACCGAACCATCAACAGGCACTGAATCATACCTATTATTTATCATTGTGTTCTTTTGAGAAATTAACAGTCTCCAATCTTCCGGTACATATTCAACGTTGAAACTCGCCATAACTCCAGCAACGTTGTTATAATAAACTAGGTCACCTTCTTGAAGAAAAAGAGACCAAATTCTTCTCTCTATTTCGATACCGTTTTTTCCCTTCAATTTTGCCCAAGTTTTTCTTAATCGCCCAGCTTCATGCCAAAGTAAGCAAAGTAAACCTGTATAACGAAATCGGAAATATTTCTTTCTTTTTTATTACATAATTACCACAAATGTAGCAGAAATAATCCGACGAAGTAACACATCTTCTAGAAGTCATCGTAAATTAACAACACAAAATATAAAATAAAACACTTCACTTCAACAAAATTAAGAGTCAAGAGTCAAAAGACATATTGTATGAGGAAAGCAAACAAAGATTTAAAAGTGTGTGATTGAGTAGTCCGTTACCTTGTGGTAGTACATGATCACTTATGAAAAGAAAAACACTAGTTTGTTACACTACCACTTTGTTTTTATTTAAAAACGTGACTGCAGTTTCAACTAGAAACTTCTAGTTGGATAATATAACAGTGTTTACGAAACTGCAGTCACGTTTTTTAAATGAAAACAAAGTGGTAGTGTAACAAAGTAGTGTTTTTCTGGGCTTGAAAGCTACTTTGGCGGAGGGGAAGGGCAAGGCAGAGGGATAGGTGCAGACCATATGCAAACTGAAAAATATTCCCGTTTGAACCAGAATTGGTTAGTTGTACTATTGTCTGGTCAACGTAAAAATGGCTAATTTCCCTAAAAGTATCTTGAAATCTTTTCTTATTTATTACCTTTTAGTGGATCTAAGAGAACATTAATTTTTTCAACCTAATTAAGATTGAACACTGTAATACTTACTTACGTAAAATGCCTAATTGCCCATAATTTTAAGTGGAATTTGTAACTAAACTGTGCGTGCTGGAATTTTTTCATTATCTTCCCGTAATCAGCGCAAAATGGACTATAAAAATCTCCGATTATATTTTGAACAATTTTTCTATCGCAGGCCTGTGATAATCGTTAGCGCGCTTATGTATTATATACTATGTTAGTATACAGAATGGGGAAACGCAGATCGACACATAGCGGGAAACATTATGCGCCAAATCGGTAACGTTATATGCGAATAGTAGAGAGTTGTTGGTTGCCTAGTCTGTCGTAACACTCGCTTCTCACTACTTTGATGATTCTAAACGCCTAATGTGGTCCCTGCTATATGTCGATTTGCGTTTTCCCACCGAGTATATCAGTATTATAGTAGATTTCGTCTAGGAATTTATTGAATATGGAGATGTTTACCAAAAATTTTTTTTTTTAATTAAATTTTATTGTGCCCCCTATTTTGGTTTTGGAAATATATCTTTAAATCTCAAGAATATTTAGAATAAACCTGCAGGCTACTATTACTTGTTGCAATTCAGTAACGGTCACTACTCACAAATATTGCTTTTATTCCGTTAAAACTGATCAGCCTTTCTCTGGGCGTTCAAGTTATTTGGCAAATCTGTATATAATTATGACAATATTTACTTCCAAACCGTTCGTAATAGTTATATCAATAGCAATAAGAATTCCAAATAAATTTCACGTAATAACTGATATTTGATATATGTTATTTTACAGATATTCAGCACAAAACTTCTAGGAAAACGTCCAGACATAAAACTCAAAAACGTCACGATAATGCATAGTCAACCGACCGAAACCGTTAAATTACCAAACGCCGATGGTCAAGTCACTGTCCATCCACAATTGCGATCAAAACTACCGCTTAAGAAGAAAGTACGTAACGGCAAGAAGATCAAACGTAAACATAACGGTAAAGAATCCCTGAATAACAACGTCAATAGTCCGAACAAATCTAAAGTTTCGCCGAAGAAAAAGAAACGTGTGTCCGCGGCCGTAGGCGCGGAGGAAACCAGGAAAAAATCCGGTGACTCAGCCGCCGTTATAGAAATACCACCGAGTAAAGTGAAAAGATCGCAACAAAGCAATGCGTCTAAGAAGAAAAAGAAGAAGAAGGAGGTGATAGACTACAGCAATGCGCAGAACGATCAAGACGGGAAGAAAGGGTTGACTACGGCGGAAGTCGTACATAATCCGGTAACGCCGGAAGTGACGGACTCCGTAGGGAAAGTTCAGAACTGGTTGCTCAAATCACATCATTCGGCCTTACCCAAATCGAAATCGACTCCGGCGGGTCTCGCCGATAAGACCAATAGGAGCCCGCACAAGAGACCGACCATACGTCCAAAAACCGACAAGAGTAAATCGCATAGCATCGGTAATTTGCCCAACGACAAGGATAAAGTCCGTCTGCAAGTGGTTTATAAACCCCCGTTTAAATTTAGTGTTAAGTTGAAAAAACCGGACAAGACCGTGCCTGCCGTCGTGAAACCGAAATCTAGGACCGCCGTGCTAGTTAGAACGGTTAAAGAACGCGAAGCCAAGTTTAAAAAGAACACTGTTAAACCGAGTGAGGATCCGGTGATTGCGGCGGGCATAGCAACTAGTCCCTTACAAGTAAATAAAACCACACCAAAGCAGCCCAATCCAGATGATATCGATTCTAATATCCATACCGTCCAATCAGATTTAGAAGTATTGCTATCCGAAAGCGAGTTTCTTTTCTCCGCTGACTGACGATTTCTTTCATCGGAGTGTAAAATACTCGAAAAACGTTCTTTTATGGCTGTGGAAAGCATTCCGCATATTTTTGAGCTATTTATTTCGTTCGTGTTTTAATTTTTCGATGCGTACCGTTTAGGTTATATTTCCTTTTAGTCTTTGATAACCAGAAAGAAAAAAAAAAAGAAATCAAACTAATCGAAAGCTACGCAATAACGGAATTAATCCGAAGGTGGTTGAATATGTAAGAAATATTTTCGTAATTTCCCTAAATGGAAGGTACCTATGTACATTAACACCTACGCATATAAGTCAAGATCTTTGTTTTGTGAATAATTAACAACAGATTAACTGATCGTAAGAGACTAATCTTTATATATAATTTATAAAAAAACATAGCTTAAGTATTACTATTTTTGTACACGTCATCTGCATATATGCAAAAGAAAACGAGAAATACCTCAATTCGACTAGTAACTCTATGCTAATTCGTGAGAAAACATACAATACTCATTTTTTTGCCCTGTTGATTGCTTACGTAAGCCAAATGTGAATTAAATATTCCGATACGTTACAGTAGCTAATTTTCTAATTTTAAGGGAACAAGTGTTGTTTTTATTATTTTACTTACTGACACTATATCCCATCGGTAAGCTCCTCACCACAGAATTTTTTTTTTGTTTAAATAATTAATTCGGTGACACGAGGCAAGCATTATCAAAACCATATATAACCGATTCGAGGAGATTATAAAAACATGCATATTTACTCCATCCTTACGGCCTGCAATGATGCCCGTTCGTCGATAAAGGTCCTTATATAAATAATAATGTCAAGTGGCTAGTTTTTCTAATGTTAAGCGTTATTTTTACAAACATGCGAAAGAAAGAAAAGAAAAAGTACCGGTTAACGGTTGCATTCCGGTTTGAATAAGTTTTAAACTTTAAAAATTTACACGCATCGTTATGTGACTAATTTAATTAATTTCCCCCAAGAACATACAAATGATATCTAACCTCACAAAAACTCAAATTACTTACTTACTTTAATTATAATAGACTGAACCAGGCGGAATATTGAATGGGGCCACTATCACGAAAAATTAGAAGTTTTGTAGTTTTACGTATGTGTATCGCTTCATACACATCAAGTCCTCGCGGTTTTATCAATTTTACATTTTCCATGTCGTGCATATGCTTCGCGATACTCGGCGAATCTATCCTGCCATAACGGTAATGTGCCACACTACGTTTTTTATTTAAATCCTGTGGCTATTGCGCGTTTCCACTGTCCTATATATGCTTTATCGCATTCACATGTTGTTCCAAATGCTTTGTCTTTCCGGTTCCATCAGATATTCTTTAACGTGTTCTTAGATGTCGCCTTCATGTTTCGTTTCTTTAGAATATAGACACGTGCCACCAAATTTATTATTAAATAATTGTGTGGTGAGGATTTTACCGATGTGATCTGGTATCAGTAAATACACCACTCTCCTTGCAGTCAATATAATATTTTACTTACGTTGTAAATTAACGCAATTTAACGCTGAAAATGATGACTACATCATCTACATTGTCATATTTTTTCTCCTAATGCGTTTGCAAAGCTAAATTGCACCATTAGTTGATAATAATAATAATTTTAAGGGCATAGAGTGCAAATAGTTTTTCATGACATCGATTGGCACCCATAGACAACTGTTTGTATGTATATCCTTGTTTATTTCCTACGATTTTACTCCAACAATCAGATTAGATCGCTAATCGACGTCATGAAATACAGTGGCTATTGCACAGTGCCAGTTTCACTGTATCTTGGTAAGTTCTAGCGTGTTTCAGTAATTAATGGAAATTACTTTGGATCCAAACTTTTTACATCATTAACAATCTAATAAGGGAAGTTAAGAGCACATGCGTGAGCTCGATTGTTTGACTAATGACACAGATCTGCGAAATTTGGGATTTTATTAGTTAGAAATGACAGAGGGTGAACCTTGTTAATTCTTTGATGCCGAAAACAAATCCAGTCGCAGAAATTGTCTATCACGTCAGGTTTTGGAGCAACGTTAAAGTCAAAGAATGACCATTTTCGCCAAATTTATAATTTTTGCCATGAAGTCCGGATCTGCATCAAGACGATCCTGACATATCTTTTTGTTCGTCAGTTAAAAGTCTGACAACAGATTTCGCACTCACTCGTTTTATTGGGAAATTATCAGTGAAAATGCTTTGCACGGATCCGTACGAAATGTCCAGTTCTTCGGGAAAACCCTCGGATAGTCAATCGCCTGTTTGAACGAATCATTTTTTGCCTGTTTTTTGCACATTTTCGTCTGTTTTCAACCGACGCATTTCCGCTTTTAAATCGTTCACATCACTTGCAAACAGTCTTCAGAGTCATCACATCATCACCATACGCTGATTTTAACATTTCGTGTGCTTTGGCACTTTTTGCAACTTAAAACGTTAACGCCTTGTTTGAAATCCATGATGCGCAACGAAAACGATAAACACGACCTCATTCTCCCAGCCCTGAAAGCCGTGACCGACAAATCACAACTTGTTCTAACGTGGCACTGACTGTCTCAACAAATCGGATTATGAGATTTATTATTTGAAATAAGTGTATCATCAGCAGTTGCTGCTATGAAAATTCATTCCCCTAGTTAAGTTTTTCGTCACTCGTCACTTTGCCCTCACTAAGCCTAACGATTAGCATATGCGCAGTCCTGCTATTTTATTGTCACACCTACTAAACTTTTTATTTCATTGTCACATCTCCCAAACTGTGAGGGAAGGAAATTGCGAAGTCGTAGTATGTAATTTGTTTTGGAGGTTCGATCGATTTCCTGATATTACCGAAAATTAAACCCCTAAAACAGTTTTTTTTTAAGATTCTGGCAAAACATAACTAACCAAAAGCAATCCACTTCGATGACGTATTTGAATCGGCCAAATGCAAATAATTCGTTTTGGAGATCAAAATGATTTCGTTATATCGCTGAAACCCAAACGTTACAGTTCCTTCAGCTGAAAGGAATGCCCTAGAACTTACTCAAAATACAATAGATACGCCGTTAATATCGTTTCGTATGCTTTTTATAATGTAAGAAAGCAATCCTACTGCCAGAATTCCATTTTTGTTGTCTTTTTTGTTCTTAATTTTACTTTTTGACTTATATATTGTGGCAGCAAAAACGGCAGCAAGTATATTTTATAAGTATTTGATGTATCTTATAATGTTGTCGCTTATTTTTTTAACTAATTGAGGATCCAGCATCCTCTTAAATAACCTAATGCATAGAGATAAGTTGGTACATTTTGAATTACTCCTGAGCAATGCAGTTTTTGGTTTTGTATACTAACTAAGATGCGGCAGAAAGTTTGGACGATTCCCACGTATATACCTTAGGTACTTCCAAAATTTTCGTAAATGATATAAAAGACACAGGAATGATCGTGTGAAAGTAGAGAGGTTAAAACTAACATCTGTCGAAGCTTAGTAATGAAGATTTAAGCAGAAGAATTATTTTCTAAAGCAATACACGATGGCTATGTTCGAAGAATTCAATTTCAAGTTTTGAGTTTATTGATAACATCGTTGATCTTCCAATTTAAGTTCACAAAACATGAATCCCGTATGAGGAAAAATCGATGGAATCGTTTTATATCACAGACTCACAGTATCACATCGTTTCGAATAAGCTATAATTTTTTGACTCGCAGCTTCTGAAATAGATTTTTCTATTTTTCTGAAAATCCATCTAAATTGTAGCTTTGCACAAGACCTTGGGACAAAATCCTCTATGTGCTACTATCATTTGCGCGTACATCCCTTTTGGGTTTATTTCATTACACAGCCCAAGGAAAATAAACCTTTTTGTTTGGTGCCCGGAATGTTATTACTGATTTTGATTGGATTTTCTGTAGGGGAGGGAGTAACCCAAAAGATCCCCCTAAGCCAAAAATGCCTGTAAGATGTAAACTACACTACGCAAGAACTGCTGTATTTAAAGATTACCTTACCAATTTTGTGATATAAAAAGTATTTAAAATAAATAAAATTACTTTTACCACACCTTTCGTGTAGATAGACCTTGAATGTAACTCGAGCATAAATCATCTTTACTTACACAACCACTTGGAACACTTTCGGAAAAATTTGGGTTATACGAAGCGAAGCGAAGACCAAGGTGAAAGATTGCAGCATGGATATAAAAGCAATGGAGGCAAGATGGCTTATATACCTGATGGCAGATTACTGCAGGAATTTGCAAAGAGACTGTTCTAACAAAATTCATTCAAGAATGTCCCGTAAACGCAGATTCTGAACTGTCAATTAACATTTTCTCTGACTTTTTCTATCTTCTGAAGCATTATTGTATTGTTACTGTAACAGTACTGCTTTTATCATGAGAATGCTGAAGAAAATACAATTATGCTGTTTTCCAATTCTCTCATGTTTTCTTTCTTAAGCCATGAGCCCCGTTAAGAATGTACGTAGTAACATAATTCACGCTATTGTCATCATTAAAAAATTGGAGCTACTAGCCGAACACTATTGTCACATTTGAATTCAGTACGAGGAAGAAAATGCTAATGAACGGGCCAGGAGCCGTACAGTATACGTATGTATACGGCTCGGTGGCTCCGAACTTCTTACACCGAACGGTAGAAAGATTAAAACGATTAAAAAGAATTTAGTGCACCAAATACAAATAATATCAGTTCAAAACATCCCGGCACCAAAACATATCTTTGGCTGTGTTATTGAATCATAAAATCCTATCTTCAGCTTCTAAAATAATTTCGAAAACCGCATATGAAAAGTACATTTTCCAAATATATAATGGCTAGTTATCTGGGAAAGAAGTTAATCTGTGATTTTATATAATCATTGTAATATAATAATTATAATAATAAAAACAAAAAGAATGAACAAACAGGAAATCTCAGATGTACTAAATATATTTATTTACGTGGTAAATTTTAAACAATTGTAAATATTTCCGCTTCTTACATGGTATTTTTACAGTGCCATTTTTAAACAAACAAAAAATATTTATCGTATGTTCCGTTCCGTTTTCATGCATGGAAACATGTATGTAATTGTGTAAGATATTTTGTGTCAAAGTATATCGATTGGAATAAGAACATAATAGCGTGCCAAATGATTTCTAACGCTCGCGTCTCGTTAATTACTACGATTCTTGATGAAAAAAAAGCAGATACACATCACGCTAAACGTTTTCTTCGTTAAAATCATTTCCTCATGATTTAATGTGTTAAATGTTCTTCCAGTAATACGTATTTATATTATGATACATTCCATTATCTTATTTATTGTTAGGTACTTAAAAATGTGATTATTTAACTCTTATCTTTTATATGTATCCGCTGTCTAATGGTTTTTGTCATTCATAAACATCTGTTTGTAATGATTTTTAACGTTTAACATTTGCAGTTTCGTCCCAAAATTACGTTGTAGTTAGGTTATATTAATCGCGTTTGAACTTATTAATTAAATCGGGTGGGAATGGACGCTTTGTATAATAATACTAGTACCTATCTGTTTCTGAATGACAAATTCGAGTTAATTTCATGTACGTGAAATGTATTATTTTTGGCAAATAAAATCAAAGTGTAAATATGTTGGTTTCTTTTACCTGTAAAATTCAATAAGTTATTGAAAAAGGGATAAGGATAAGGAACTTAAAATCCATAATAGATTATATACTTATCATACGGGAATCAAGAATTCACGCAAATGACGTATAAATACAAAGAGACCATCAAAGAGAGAATATGCGATTCGCATCACTATTTAATAAAGGCTAACATATCCAAACTTAAAAAAGAATGACCTTACAAAAAAGAAATAGATAAAACAAGAGAGATATAAATTGGAAAGTCTGTCAAAGGATAGTACAAAATATTTATACCAGAAGATATTAGATGAACCTGATTGACGACTCAAGCCTGTCATTACATGAGATATAGGAGAAAACAAGAAGAGCAATAAACTGTGATGGACAGACGGGATGCAGTAGAAGAAAAGACTGTACCAGAAATGTTTTAATTCGAAAACAGAAGATAGAATGAGATATGTCGAAAACAAATGAGGTACGGGCTCTAAATATTGCAAAAAATTATATGTGGAATAAAAATATGTATATTGTAAAGTCGAGTACAAGAGAAAGAATAAAAAAATACCTAGAGAAGTGATATCAAAAAGAATGGATGAAACATTACAACACATTGTCAGAAGACAAAGATGAATACGTGACTCTGAAGGTATATCTCCAGAAGTGATAAAATGTGGCAGAAAGAAATTTTTCTAAGGTATAATCTATGTTTGAATGGTCACTATGTTCCCAAGCAGTGGAAAATAGTATATATATGTCTTAAACTCACAAAAGGGAGCCGAATAACTATCGCTGAATTTCCGTTACTAGCACTAGAGTCGCCCAGAAAGTGGTGTACTGACAACATATTTTGCCTGAAACAGATCTTTGAAAAAAAGAGAGAATGAATGAGGAAATACATCTAACCTTTATTAATATCCAAAAGGCATACGACACAGTACCAACAAAGAAATTGTGAGCAGTTCTCCGTGAATCTAGTATAAACCACACTATTATTTAAGCCAAAATTGATATCAGGAATCAAATGCTAAAATGAAAATTGGTAAATATATATCAGACATATTTCCGGTAACAAAGGGGTTAAGACAAGGATGTTGTGTTTTCCCAACCCCGTTTAAGATTTATCTAGCCAAAGGCTTACACCTATGGCAAACAAAAAATCCCAGAATGGGAGTAGACATAGACGATAACGGCTTATACACACTATAGTTTGCGGATCATCAAGTTATTATCGCGAACGAAGAAAGACATGGTAAGAAAATTAATTAAGGAGTGTAGAAAATGGGGATTAGAAGTGAACAACCGGAATACTCGTGCATTGTAACGGAGCCAGAGACTTAACTGAACGGACGATCAGAAAATTAACTCTACAATTACTAAAGCAAGGAGAGCTATCCGTGTCCTTACTGGCATTTTTTTGGAGTAAAGACATCACAAAGAGAAGAAAGTACAACATAAACGAGACACCGGTTAAAACGCGCTAGTCTATGGGAACGAAACTTGGCGGGTAACAGAACACAATCGAAGAAATATAGAAGGCGCAAAAAGGATGCGATGTGGCGTATTATGAGAATCTCGCGGAAAGATAGTTAGTATTGAAATAGCCAGAGAACGTGTGGGAATATAGGAAACAATTACTGATGACGTACAGAGACAGCAATTAGTATGGTACGGCCATGTCCCAGGGATGGGAGAGCAAAGGATACCAAAACAGGTGCTACATTAGATACCACCAGTGAGACGAAAAAGAGGAAGACCAAAGAAAATATTGATAGAGGGAATCATCATCATTATGATGGCAAAAATCTTTACAGAAAGTCAATGAAACAACAGGCAGAATGGAGGTTAGGCATCGGACACAATGTAGAAAGATGCTCTGAACCGATACAAAGAAGAATAAAGTAATGAATTGTGCTCTTATCCAGATTTGAAACGAGGTCACCACCAGAAGCATACGTCTATATCGCAATTTTTGGCAAACTATCGTAAAAGTATAATTACCGAGTAAAAAGAAGACTACGTTGGAATACTAAAGGTAGCCTAGAATCAGTTGTATAATAGGTATATGGGATAGTGTCCAAGATTATCACTCGGTAAACGGGGGTTCGATTAATAATCGAAATTAATAATAGGAAAGAAAGAGCAATGGACAGAGACAACTAGAGAAGAATAGGAAAAGAGTCCTTAGAAAAATTATAAATATATTTGTGACCATAAGATTAAGATCATGTGCTATTATTATAGCTAAATGAAAATGTAGTTTTTAGAATGTATAATTCATCTATGCCCAAGGCGTACATGGTCGGCAGAGCAATATTAATAATAAAACACGGGAGTTCAATCCCCGGCCAGGATGCTGAGTTTCTACGAACTTCCAGCTTAAAAGGATGCTGGAGTATAACCTCACATCACGATAGTAATACTTGGATGGCAATACAAATTCTGAACTAGGCGAGGCACAATGCGTTAACACAACTCAAAAATATCAGTAGCAACGAGGAGAATTGAGAAATTTATTTCAACATCAATTTGCTTTGTTTACTTTACTAACCTTACCTTGACATATGATCCGAATGGTCCGTCGTTTGCTCGTATTTTGTCCCCGAATCTTTTATATAACTTAGATTTTAATGAGATAACAGCGTTGATAACACTTGCGGCGATCGCGCACTATCATTTTATTCTTATCTGTACTCTTTCTACATAGATTATCCAGTCACTTATGCTGCGTCATTCCCGATCGCGCATACTCAGAATGTTCCTAACCTAAGGTTACGTACACAAACACAATCCTTGCTTGTATTTACGTACATAAACTAATATCATTATCAAATATAAATTTTAAGAAATGGGCCGAAATGTTTAAATCTGAAACATAAAAGTTGTAAATATAACCTATAATTCTAAGCATTGTGTTTACTCGAACATCACTAGATAACTAAATGAAATTAGGCGCACAACACAAACAGTGTGACATCTTGCGGTAATAAAATTACCAATGCACGAAGCGATTCATCACATTTAAAAACGTATTTGTCAGATTTAGTTATGATATTATCATAACTATTTAAAAAAATTTCCTATTTGTTAGAAAAACTTAAACATAAATAAAAGGTATCATTTTTTAGTTAAATATATCCCATCATACATCCACACGCAAAAATATCAAAAATCCCCATTCCAAGATTTGAATTTGAAGTTTCATAGCGTATATTTCCCATACTTTTCTCGTTTTATACGTTTCTTGAAGGATTTAACGTATTGGACCTAATACACGAAAACTTTAGTATATAAACTGAAGGAATACAAAGTTATAACTGAAACCAAACTTACGCTAACTTAACAACTATTACCGTTTTGTTTTTTTTTATTCCTATTCTCCCGTGTGACCCGTCATAACCTATTTATCGTATGTTAGTTCAAGAATGAATTTAAAGAAAGAATTAGAGACGACGAAAATACGCTATTGCGTACAATACGATGACCACTCCCGGATGATGTGTTCGGTATTATGTTCGTTGATGGAGCATCAAAGTTTGGTGGATCTCGCTATTAGATGTGGAAATAGTACAATACACGCCCATAAATGCGTTTTAGCCGCTAACAGTCCCTATTTTAGAGTAATTATTGTCAATTTTCCTTTTCAGACTTCGACTTACCTAATCGGATTTTTAGGAGCAATTGGAGAAAAATCCTAGCATAGAACAGATTGTCATTAACGGATTAGATTTTACAGTTGTCAAGTCCATCGTCGAGTTTATGTATTGCGGTGAAACTAACGTAATTGAAGATAATTTTAAGTACATGGTAGCTGCGTCGAAACTGTTTCAAATACGAGGAATTCAGGCGTTAGCGGCGGATGACCATTACAATGCAGGTTTGCTATTTGTTTCAAATCACATTGTTAGGGATCTATTTTGAAGATTTCTAACGGTTTTGTGCTTAGAGTATGTTTAGTGTCGATTAAAATTTTATGATTTAACGTGACACCAATGAGTAAATCAATCAAAGTGATTTTGTGTGGATCCCACTTTTCAAACTGGCTGTTAGCTATCCTCTTACACACCTAGAAGTATTTTCTTGGATCTTGTGATTGTTACTTGCAGCAAGTAAAAGATTTATCCGTTGGTATTTATATACATATATGTTCTTACGTAAATGCGACTAAACACCCGCGTAGCATGTAGATCAGTTGGTGTAGCACTTGAGTATAAACTCACAAGCTCTGGATTCAATTCCCATTCCATTTTTCGGACTCCCGGTACATTCAAAATGTGGAGTTATAAATAAGAGGCAGCTGAAACGTAATTATTGATGGCCACATTACTTTTAATTCTGCGGTCTCAGGCCCCAATTAATAATAATTGGGGCCGTTAAGTTCGATTCAGATAATTAGTAGGACATCGACCGTAAAATTAAGAGTAATGTGGCCATCAATAACCTTCCTATACTCACGCATACGGTCTGTGGGACCGATTTATATAGTATAGTATACGTCTTTCATTTTGACGTGAGTATAGGAAGGATAACTACATTTCGGCCGCTTCTTATTATTACTCAGAGAATGAACCTCAGCTACTCATTTTGACAGGTTGAGTGTACCTGGAGTCCGAAAACATTCACTCGATATTATGGCGAGGTGTATGGGAATCGAATTCACAACTTCTGAGTTTATAGTCAAATGTTGTACCAACTGAGCTACGTACTCTTTGACTATTCTTCTTTGTGGTGGATCTAGGGCGTGTTTTTGATAGACCTTTGGCCTTATAATCTTCTGTTGCATCGACTGAGATGCATACTACTGGCTCTTAGTTGTATGTACGTAAGAAAATGTTTGCTTCTTCGAAGCATTCTTCCTTCTGGTGGGTCTAAAACGTGTTTCTGATAGGTCTCTCTGCTCTTACAGTCAAGTGCTGCACCAACTGAGCTTCATATTACCGGCTCTTATTCGTATATACGCAAGAAAATATATCCTTCTTTTGAAATATTCTTCTTTGTGGTGGGCCTGATAGGTCTCTTTGGTCTTATAGTGCAGTGCTTCGCCAACTTAGCTATCTACTGTCGGCTCCTAGTCGTACATACCTAAGAAAATATTTGCTTCTTTGAAGTATTCTTCCTTGTAGTGGGTGTAGGGCGTGTTTCTGATAGGTCTCATCACCTATACATTCGAAGAAGATACTTTTCCATAGCTGTAATACCAGAAAGACTATCTTTTCTTTGCTGCTCTGCTTTTTCCCGCCCCTTTTTACACTGTTTTGCCAATATTTTTACTCCTTTATCGATCTCTGGTCTTATAGTGCAGTGCTGAACCAACCGAGCTACGTACTACCAGCTCTTAGTTGCATACAGGTAAGAAAGTGATTGATTCTTTGAACTACTTTTCCTTGTGCTGGATCTAAGGTGTGTTTCTGATAGGTCTCTCTGATCTTATAGTCCAATGCTGCACCAATTGAGTTACATGCTACCGGTTCTTAGTCACATCTACGTAAGAAAATATTTGCTTCTTTGAAGTATTCTTCCTTATGGTGAGTCTAGGGCGTGTTCGCCACCTGCACATTCGTATGAGACAACCATCACTTTTGAGGGTTTTCCTACCGTTGCATTACCAAAAGAATATTTTTCTTTTGCTCTCTTCTTACTGTTCTGCTTTCGCTCGCCTCTTTTTACACTGTTTTCTTTTCAATATTTTTTACTTTATCGATTTTCATGAACGAAAACTAATTACTTACTTCTATATTCTTACAGATGAAAATATTCAAATTCCCGCACCTTTGTTTTTAAGCAAGAAACCCAAATATTCGAGCACATATTTCCCCGTTAATCACCTCAATATCCCCGCTCCGAATGGTACGGATAAAATTAATCTGCCCAATGACCCTACGTTTCACAGACGATTAAAGCGAAAGTATATGAGATCGGAGGCCGAAAGGGCTTGCGCTAAAGAAGCGGCCGCCAGCAGGTTAGCTCTTGAAGCTTTACAAAAGGAGCTAGCTACCACCGATCAGATCAGTTCTTTCGTGATTGAAGAATCTTGTACCGAAACTACCGTAGAGAATTTTATTCCTCACGGCGAAGAGCCCTTTATGGATAACTTAAATCAACTTGAAAATGTTCCGTTGCAAGTAGTAAATTACGCCGATTTGAATCAGTCTATATTGAATAATCCGGGACAGTTACTAAACGTGGGGAAACCCGTTTTGGCCAATACCGTCTTACAGTATGATAACATCAATAATCCCCCAAAAAGTCAAAGAAAGCGCTGCGGAGAAATTGAAGCAAATTTTAGGCGGCGATATCCCATCTAACGTGGAAATTATGTTTAAAACTAGCGACGGTAACTTCGTAAGCTTAACCGATGAAGTATTGCAAAATATTACGCGAGAATCGTTGCAGTATCAGGTTATTGATGAACACGGAAGAGCGGGTGAGGTACAACAACTGACGATCAATATCAAGGACCCCTCACAGACCAACAACGCCTTAAGTCCACCGGAAATGGAAGAAGATCCCATCGCTAAATACGTCAATCCCATAGAAAATATTACTATTCAAGGGGTGCCTATGGACGAGGGCAAATTCGACTTGATACCCAAGGATTTAAAAATGGACGAGATATCGACCGATCAGAGCATTCTGGAGGCTATCATCGAGAACGAAAAGAGGGAAAGCGAAATGAAATTCGTGAGTGATAGCGGTTTACCCGATCTTCACGATCCCCTCGAAGAGGGTCACCACTTACAAATGGAGGTTCCCTCGAAGAATCTCCAAAAGAATAAGCTCGATTCGCTTAAGAAACGAAGCAATCCTAAGAAAGGAAGGGCGTTAAGTATGCAAGCGGAACGGAGCTTTTGCGATGAGTTTCTCAACACGTCGGTTGAGCTAACTGAAGGAAGTAAGGATATTTATAGCAGTGATATTACTTGCATCGAAAGTATAGAGCCGTTACCCCACGAAGGAGAGGATATTTTAGGTAATACGGAAATTGTAGACGAGAAGGAGATAAGGGATGAAAATAGCGAGGGATCGATGGCGAAAAAGAAGAAATTTGAAATCGCATTGAACGAAACGTCGCCGTTGATGGAGGAGTATTCGTTGAGAAAGACGAGGTCGAACAAGCAAGGTGATGTTTTAAGCCCCGAGACAAGTATCGGGATGAAATTAGACGAAAATCAAACGGATAAATACGATATGAGGACAAGGAAGGTTCCGGTAAGAAAAAGAATCAAATGAAGAAAGATTTATTAGGTAGGTTTTTTGATGTTTTATTGTTTTAAGCATTTAATACGTTCTGTAAATTTTTATATGTAATAAATGTTTGTTTTAATGTATCATTTTCAGTATTCTTTCAACCCTTTCCCCCATCAATAACGTACTTAATTGTTCAGTCTGACTTTTTTATAGGAAAGTGGGGTTACAGGCCCACGAATGTGTGAGAGTCTGGACTCGGCGCTTACAATTGACTCCAAATGGATCTTAGAAAGGCTTTGTGGGTCTAATAATTTGGGTATCAGCCTATTGAGGCATTGAAACCAACGAGGGAACAGATCAATTAGTTAAGGAAGGCAGTAAGAGTGCCCTCGTAGGGTTTGAATTTACTTTTGGAGTTGATACATGTCCTGCTCTGTAAAAGAGACGATGTGAAGACCAATTCCGGTTTTATTAGTGATAGCAGAAAAGGCTGAAGGCTGAAACTTTCGTAGAAGTCCCCTTGAATTGCATTGAGACCGCGAAACTTTTGAAATTAAAGGGATCATATCTACTGTCCTTATCGAATATTGGATGGAACTATCATTTCCATAAAACCAGACCTGGCAATGAAGTTGAGTGTAGGTTTGCAGTGTAATATATGAAAAATACCTGGAAATGTGTGGGTAGTGTTTTGGTGTACTTCGCGCAGGCATTCAGTGTGTGATATTCATTGTACAGTGCTTTACAGTGGTACAGTGCTCGTCGTGTGTAGTTCGTCTTGGGCGTTAGCCGGATATCGTTGGTGATACTTAATTCCTCCAGTTTTCCACTGAGGATGGCAATTCAGTTGCCGAAATATGTATCTGGAATTATTCCCGACAGGTGTGTTAAGAGTAATTTCTTTTATTTTATATATTAGGAGATACCTACGAATGTAAGGCGTTTATTTTATCAATTATGCAGGGTATCTACCCACGTTCATAAATTAGGGCAAAATGGACATTTTTTAGAGCATTTAACCCAAGGTTATTACAAAACTTGACTTGCTGGACAATTTCTGCTGCCGAATTCGTTGCCATGAAAAAACTACAGGATTCACTCTCTGTCAATTCTGCAGATTTGTGTGTTAATTTAATTGTGTTAATGTTCTTATGCAATAAATACCCTGTTTGGCAATATTTTTATAAACACACTAGAAAATTACCGACGTTTTAAAACTCAATAAAATGTCAATTTAGATACAAAATAAAAACTGGAATTGGAAACTGGCCATATATGTCTTAAAAGAAAATCGCCGATTTCTTTCGTTTTCAGGTTCTAGCTGTTTTCGTCAGTTACGTCATTATATCGATTCCAACATAACCGCAATAATGCTTTTGATTTTAAAATGTTTATAATTATTTACTACAATTTGAATTGCGTATTGTTACAAACAGACACGATAGGGAACCACAAGCGGGCGATCAAGGAAGAAATGGATTGAAACGGTGGAGAGTATTGGCAGAGCAAGAGAACAAAAAATGAGAGAAATGTATAAATTGGCTGCAAACTGGGATGATTGGAAATAGTGTAGGAGGGTAGATTGATAAGTTCTCCGAATCGCTGCTACGGGATTGCTATTTTTGCAAATACTTTATGTGGTTCTATTGGCAACTCTTTCATATCAATTGACTTTGACAACCATTAAACCATTAACCATAAAAAGTTCGAGTGGTCATCAAATTTTTCTATTTGGAAGGGAAAACTGCTAATGGAAATCAAATCAAGGTTAGATTGCCCTATTCTTGAGGATTCATCACTGTGGGTTTTAGTGATTTTGGTCGAATGAAGAAGTAATGAAGGCTGTGAACGATTATTTTGGGAACCTCGAAGAAAGTCATTTCCGGGAGGGAATCGAGAAGCTAGAGAAACGTTGGACCAAGTGGTTTGAGCTTCGAAGAGATTATATGGAAAAATAAAATATAAGTTGAATCCGTATTATATTGCTTTTCATTGTCATTCCGGAAACTTTTCGATCTATCCTCGTATTAAGAAAACAACGGAAAACAATCCGATACCCCCACCAGGGTTTGACCTGAGAAGATATACAATTTGTTATTAATAAATAACTAATGAGAATTTCTAACTTCTTATTAGATTCTGACAGAACTGCATAGTTTTGAAAAATCATACCCAAATCCGTTTCCACTTGAGACTTTTAGCTCTCTCCAACAATAGATTTTACATCACTCACTATTATAGTCTCTCATGTTTATTACATCGCTCCAGGTGAATCGAATATTCGGCTTATGCTTGTCATGCTCCGAACGTGATGGTGATGTCATCCTGGACTTATTTTACCTTAAGGGATTCATTGACACAGATTGTGGCATTGCGCAATCAATGACAGTTTCAAAGCTACTATTTAATTCGTATAGGGTGTGGCGTATTTTTGTAATATTTTCAGTAGTAGGTAATCGCGTTCCATATATGTATGTAAGCATGCTTCTTTTTCGATACGTACATTATGCACTAATGTTTTCTATACGAAGAGAAAATAAATAAATGTATGTATACCAGGCTGAGAAATTGACGCGGTTCAATGTACCGCCATAAAGCGTGTATTACGCAAATCGTTTGAATCTCTAAATTTTAATCTGTTTGCGTAAGTCGCTAGATTCAACATAGAATTTATATTGCGTGTAATTTTTGATTGCGCAAGTAAATCGAATATTAAGGAAATTACGGTAGGAAAATTAGAAATTATTTTGATAACCGCTTTTTTAAATGTTAGACCGATAAGTTTCGATGCAAGAACAATTTTTTGAAGCCGGCAATGTCAGCTTTCTCGCTTTTGTGGGAAATAATTAGCGTAGTTGCTTCGCGAGAATTCGTAAACAAAATTATGTCTAGAACGATTCCCGTTAAATTCTTATTTTAATTGGAAATGTGTGTAATGATCGGTGATAAACGGGTTTGTATTATGTGTGATTGGGAAATACCGAAGTGTTTGCGCAAATGAAAAAGGAATGTGTTTCGTAATAATAAAAAAGGTAATACAATAACGTGAAGTATGTTTCCAGTTATATTACGAGGATCAGTGTTAGAAGCAACATGTTTCGATTTTTTTTTTAATTAAGTTGAATCAAATCCAGAACATCCCTGCATTATGAATTACGTGTTGGAAAGCTTCCTGTTGGTTCCTGCTTTCCTTAACTGAAAGTGTCTGGAGTCAATTGCTACGCTCGTATTGGTCCTCTTTAACCATCTTGTACTGTTCCTACCGTTTAGTAATAGTCTCTTTTCAGGATTTCTTTCATTCGATGAACAAGAAAGAAGTATTGGGAGACCTCTGGACTGACCTGGACTGTTGGCAAGGTGAGACAGCGTTGCCACGTTTTGCTACGCCAAAAATTTCCTTACGTATGGCAACGTATGACGGAGAATCCAGATACCGGAGATCTCCTTTTAGTTAACGTCAAGCGCTTAGGGCCTAGCACATAAAATTGACCATTCATAGTTTGACCAGCTGGTACAAACTCCCCAATTGACTTCACTTTTGCTTTACTCACAATCAGACATGCCTTTTATTGGGTGAGAAGAGGCGCTTGCTCTCCACTCACAGCATTGTCCTCTTGCTTCAGGATCATATTCGTCAATGATTCATCAACGGTTATCACTGTATACAAGAACAATCAGGCTCAAGCTCCAAGCTTTCCAATAGTTTCTGGCAAATGATACACTGATTTCCCTCTGTTGTCAGAACAAAACCTTTGGAAGTAATTCGGCATACATTTTCTTCATCAGTGCACACTCTAAATTTAACTTTTTCGATATCATTAGAGTTTTTTAATTTTTGTTACATTTTCCTCATTTCGGGTTGTTGATCGAGATCTTTCAAGTGTCTCCTTCGCGATCTTTTCCCTTCCTTCTTTAAAGTTCTTGTGCCACAGGAAAACTTGTCCTTCTGACGTGGCATTTACACCGTAGGCTTTAGGAATCATGGCAACAGTCTCAGCATCGGATTTCAATCGTGCTCTACATCATGATTCATTATTATTATTATTTATACTTTATTGTATTGTATTCTTTTTATTTATTATTATTTTTTATTTTTAGAGCAAAGCTGTTTTAAGGAAGGTCGACGGTGAGAGTTAACCGGGAAAAAGTGAGACGCTTGAAATCGTCAGATAGACGCTTTTCTTCTATCTTTCTTCTTTCATTAGTTCCTTCTCGCTCGCACACACACGCACGGTTGTGTCTCTCCTCGTCAGATGGCGCTCTTATTATTCGGACTAGAATTTACTTCAAATTCGTCTTCAACTTATTTACTTTCGGTTTCGAAATGACATACTTTTTCTTTATACGTTGTTTATTCAATTATAGAATTTTACCTTTTATTCAAATAAGCATCAAATGTGTAAAGAGCTTCGCTCTTGTCGGATGTCCCACCGGATCTCCCCTTTTATTTATTTATTGTTTTTGTGGTGGACTTGTTAAATATACATTTCATGTACTTTTAAGAAATAAATTATTATTATTATTCTTGAAGACACTATAAAACAACCATTCCCCACCGTGTAAATGCTGAAAGGCAACTAGGCCGAGTCGCCTCGTATAACTGAAACACCAATAATGTACCTGAACACTTAAACCACTTTGCACCGCTTCCTTTTGGCAAGAAAATGTAAGTCCTAGTACTTTTTGGACAAACTCTGTAATTCCTTGTTCTTTGAATATACGTTTTAGATCGAGGATGTAATAATAAATACCAGTACATTTCAAACAGGGCGCCACTGGGTTTGGTTTAGCAGGGATCGTCGACTTTTCAGGCCATCAATTACGGAATTGAAGGTAGTATGGCCCACAGTTATGCTTCAATATTATTACCAATACCATGTGTTACGTTCGCTTGAATTGTTAACCCATTCTTAGGAAACTGTCTTTCCAAAGGAAAATTTATTGTTGGCGAACAGGAAGTAATCTGCAGGTGCGAGATCGGAAGGATACGGACCTGACGTTTGGTCAAAAAATCTGATTATCCAAGCAAAATGACCTGGAGAGTTGTCGCGAAGGAGTAACCAAGTTCCAGAAGAGACAAAATCTTCTTCTGTCGATTCGGAAAGGATTCAAAACGCCAAAATCTGGAATTAACGGTTTAGTAAGGTGATACGAGCAGAAGAATCAGAAAATGTGATGATCATTATCTTCATTTAATTTTTTGTTGGTGAACTCCCATTAGTCTGAGTTCAACAAACCATGTTAATGTGTTTACTTTGTTTACCGTTATTGTTATTGTTTATCGTTCACTTCCTATATCTGTCAATAATTGTGTTTTAATCGCCTACTGTTACCCATATCATGTGTCTGTCCAGAGAATAAACGAGAATAAACCTTAAAGCGTTAAAGCAAGAGACTTTGATATCTTTTAGACTTAAGTTGAGTCAAATCAAAAAGGTCCGTGGTATGATGTATTACGTGTTTAAACTCGAGGTCTATAGGAAATGCAGTTTTTGCCTTGTGGTTTTCGTTAATGTACCTACGTATTTTTATGCTCCATTTTTTCTATTTCTCCTTCTTAAATTGTTGAAAATAAAGTTTATTAACACATTGGTCACTAAGTCCCGAGGCTTTTTGTCAGATGGCGCCGGTAAAAAAATCATTCTTGTTACCGTCGCGCGCCATCTCTTAGATGGCAGGGAAAAATGTTCATAGAAATTCGTCCATTAGTTCACAAGTTACATCGATTTGAGTGACGGTCTTCTTAACAGTGACGTCAACCATGGATGCAAAGCAGTTTCTTGTCTTGATTTATCATTGTTTTTTAATGAAAAAAAATACTGTGCAAGCCAAAAATGGCTTGATAAGTGTTATCCGGACTCTGCCCCGTCAAAAGCAACCGTGGAACGTTGGTTTGCCGAATTCAAGTGCGGCCATACGAGCACCGATGATGCCGAACGCTCTGGAAGGCCGAAGGAGGTGGTTACACCGGAAAACATCAAGAAAGCCCACAAAATCATCTCGGAAAATCGCAAAGTGAAGTTGCAGGAGATCGCTGACATCATGAAGATGTCGAAAGTGTTTTCACAATTTTACATGAACATTTGTCCATGCGAAAACTTTTTCAAAATAGGTGCCGCGTTCACTTACCGTCGACTAGAAACAACAGCGCGTTGATGCTTCGGGGGAGTGTTTGGGCATTTTCAAGCGAAACAAGGCGGAGTTTTTCCGTCGGTACATTACCGTGGACGAAGTATGGATTCACTACTACACGCCGGAATCTAAACGTCAGTCATCTGAGTGGACAGCGGTCGGTGAAAGCCGCCCGAAGCGGCCAAAGATTCAACAATAGGCTGGAAAAGTCATGGCATCCGTTTTTTGGGATGGAAAGGGAATGATTTACATTGATTACCTTGAAAAAGGTAAAACCATCAACAGCGAATATTACATTGCTTTGTTGGAGCGATTGAAGACCGAAGTCGCAAAAACGGCCGCACATGGCGCGCAAGAAGAGTCTGTTCCACCAAGACAACGCGCCGTGTCACAAGTCACTGAAAACGATGGCGAAATTGTACGAATTAGGCTTCCAACTGCTGCCGCACCCACCATATTCTCCAGATATGGCCCCCAGCGACTATTGGCTGTTTGCACAACTTAACAAATGGCTGGCTGGGACAAAATTTCATTCCAACAACGAGGTGATCACCGAATGTGAGACGTATTTTGAAGGTCAAGACAAATCATTTTACAAAAAGGGTATTGAAATGTTAGAAAGACGTTGGACTGATTGTATCACTCTTCAAGGGAACTATGTTGATGAATAAAAACAATTTTTGGAAAAAAATGTTTTTTCTCCATTTGCCTCGGGACTTATTGATCGATGTGTTACTATTACTGTTATTATTATTATTATTATTATTATTATTGTTATTATTATTATTATTATTATTATCACATCACCATTTGTTGGCCAGAAGTAATATGCTGCTGCGAAAAGCTAACACAAGACGACAAACCATCCCCCATCAACACAATCGAACAATTCATATACAGATCGAACTTCAATTTGGGACAGGAAAATTTTAGATCATCCTCGGTACAGTCGCGATCTAAGTCCCAACGACTTTTTTATGTTCCTAAGGATCAAAAATTAATTGCCTAGTTCCAGTCGCTGGACGAAACAGTCGATGCCTTCAAAATAGCAATTATAACCATACCAACTGAGGATTGAAATGGCTGTTTAAATCTTTGATTTAAACCAAGGCAAAAGTGGCGAATATTTTGAAAACGGAAGGACTTTGCAGTTGATCCAATGTTTGCACTAAAAGGGCTATCCTCGTAAGAGTCAACGTAGCAAATACTTCGTTGTTACATCAAGAAACATATTTATTATTAATAAACTAATATTCTTATTGACACAATTATGAATAAAGTACATCGCAATGAACATTCCAAACCAGCTCGTCAAAAAACAAACATTGTCGCAATAATTATTAATTAGAAAGTCAAATTTCTTTTACAAGTCATGCGAGAAGACATTCTGTTCCATCACGTTCGTAAATCTACAAGTATGTATATTTGCAACGGCGCGCGTCGTACCGAAGTTTTTATTCGTATCGTGACTATGTGCTTTGTGCTCCTAAATGCCTGATCATAACCTGGTAGTTTATTGTAGGCGTTCGAATGCCATTTTCATAATTTAAACAAGTGACCTTGATTCTTTAAATGGAAATACAGGTTTAGGCGTTATATGTTGCGCCGCGGTGTTAATAAATGATTCAAAAAGAATTTCAGATGAAATATGAACGCTTACGATTTACATATGTATATTATTTGAGATGTTTCTAGTACATGTATTTTTCTAAATTGATAGGTTCATCATTGTAACGCTCAATAATTGAGAAAGTAAAATCAAAATGATACATCTCTTAGTTTGATTACAATGAGATCAAAACAGTATGGAGTGCAGATGATGTTTTTTTTTTTTACAAGGAAATCAGAAATTGAAATTACGGGGAGATTCAAGAATAAGATAAGGAGCTCCTATTGTAGGAGAAACTGTCGGCTTAATGTAAAATTACCGCGATACCTTTTAGAGTTTGCTCAGCTACTTCTAATACTCAGAATAACTGACTTCTCCTGAGTATGCATTAAATCTAATTTTGCGCGAGGAATTGAAATTCCCATTTGTTCGAGACATCAAAGTAGGAAAATATGGAAAATACCGTAAAAAAATTGAAATACACCAAAATCCTTCATCCCAGCCACTGTTAAAGATAGAACAGCAAAGAAGACTAAAACAGATTGTGACTAGCAGATCTATGTATTATGAGATAGCCGAATGGCCTAAATTTAATTATGCTCTACCTAGGCACTGCAGTGTGCTCTTTTGCCGATAAATTAGCAAATCATGTATATAAGAAAATCTAAACACTAGTTGAAAGAAAACAAACAAAGAACAATGACGAGGATACGTATCTATGTACAGTACCTGGCAATCGAATTAGCGACACGTCTTTAATAAATAAGTCTTTCTAGTCAGCTAGTAGATGCGTGGTTGGTAAGTCATCCAGGACAAACATTTGATATTTACGAAGTACGAGCAATGGGAAAAACAAATCCTCGTGCACAAACTCTTGGTAACATTATAAACGGGTTCAGAGTATCCAGCATATTTCCGTTTGATCGTGACATCTGTTCAAAGAATTACTTTTTATCCTTCTATGTAACGGACAGGTCCGATTCGACTGTTGTTACATTGAATATATCCAGACAAGAAATGAGACGATCAGATAAAAGATTTAGATTGCCAAGACTTTCGACATCCATTGACAAGTTAACGCTCAGTAGACTATTCAAGAATGTCAATACAAATCCACGTTAAGCAACAGACCTAGTGTCACCAGAAGAGGTTCAACGTTCTCCAAAGGCTACACCAGAGAAAGATACGAACAGGGGAAAGAATCCAGGAACAAAACATGATTGCGACTGGTACACAGGAGGAAATGGAAATCATTATCGTTAAAGGCAAAAAGAACAATGCAAAGAGAAAATCAAATCTTAATGCATACCAAAAACCAAAAATGCTAAATATCCAAAAACAAAAAGAAAAAACAATAGATTAGGAACCTTACAAAGAAGCGAGCTTCATCTCCTTCCATCTCCTTCAAAAGAAGAAGAATTTATTCATTTAGTTGGATGTTTGGGTGTTTGCAGATATTTCTTTTTATAAAAGTTGAGAGAGATTTTTGTACTTTATCTTCGTAAAGTTGCGGCTCCGACATTGGAAGTTCGCAATACTATCGACTTCTACTCTATTCTTCTATGTGGGTAACTTGACCAGGAATGCTTGCAATATTTCAGTAGCATCTATATTCTTGAAGGAAAAGATTTATATTATTGAGATGATCAAACTTATAGGCCAGGTAGTGTTCAGACAGTGAGTTGTCCCTTTCTACCTTAGAAAAAAATTGAAACTTCTGCCCTTAATTCATACTTCTTCAAAACTTTAGGAAACCGCCACATTTATGTGTGGTAAAGAAGCATTTTGTGTTCTAGGTGCTTCTTTGACAAAACCTTTTACAAATTGCTTCAAATAAAGCTGATAATTTTTACATTGATTCTTGACAATTTTTCTTGTTCCAATGTTTCTTGTCGCCAATGCATGGCTTTGTAAAAAGCAATGCACAACTTGAGGAGTTTTACTTTTCACGTGATAAGTAAGGAAACCAAGCCACTAGCAAGCACTTTTCATCATTTTAAAAATATCGACAATTTTTAACAAGCTTTAGAAATTGCTCCCGTATTGAGAATTCTTCTTTAATGGCGTTAGAATTCCACATATGCAATGAAGATAGCAATGACGAAAAGTGCATAAAACCTGCGTCTGTGATACACACTTGTGAAACACTGAGGTGTAGTAAGAGATTGAAATAACATTGATTACCATTGAATAGCTTCCGTTTTACAATGATACATTAAAACTGTAACTAAAAGACATATTTTCATATCTTGGCCACTGTTGTAGCTTTATTCGTACCTGAAATTCCTTTGTTGGTACACAACCATGTCATAGCCATAGCCGACACGTTTAATCATAAAAATATATCAACGAAAAAGACAAAAAAAAATTAAATTTAAAACGTGTTCAATGGTACAACAGTCTCCCCTACTCCATTGGCCCGGAAACTTCCGGGATCTTATAATCCAATAGAAAATGTATGGAATAGCCGAAAAACACATATTTATATATAGGCAGGTCCCACTAAAGACCCTTTCAAAGGAAATATTCGGAAAACGTGGAAAGAAAATGTAAAATTGCAGGTGATCGTTAAGTCGTGTATTGATAGCATACCTATTAGAATTGAAGTTGTCGTTAAGAACAAGGAAGGAATAACGAAATATTGAATACAACGTATTTTAAACTGAATAATGAAACGATAAATAAATAGTTCTAACATTTCTAGTGTTTTGTTGTGTAAAATAATCATAAAAACTATAAAATCACGAGACGTTGCTAATTCCAGGCACTGTAAACTCGTACTTTTCAGAAAAATAAAGGAGATGATTTTGTCATTAAACTAGGATGGTTGGCAGATCGACCTACATACTCGCATCTGTCACCGACGCGTTCTAATTGTTGTTACAAAATACATAACAAAACAAATAAATTCCCATTGCGTTCGGGATGATATCGTAAACATGAAGATGACTACTATTTGCGGTTTCGCAATAAATCGGCATTTGTATGCAGTTTTTCTCCCATGTTTTGTAAACAATGCCTACGTAGTACATGTTTTGTATGTATACACCACGCACGAGGTATCCCAGGCACATTGCGCATATATCGGCAATAATAGCAAATCACAAGCAATTGGTTTGTTTGCAAAATCCATTGTTTCGCAACGTTGAAAAATTTTCTAATATTCCTAAGCTAGAAACGAATTTTTAGTGTGCACTAACGATTAGATAAACGTGATATAACCAAGTTAACCGCACTATTTATTACGTTGTGGTATAGTCGTGCGATAGTCCATTGTATTGGCGTTCTTCGCGGTTTGGAAACGATTATTTTATTGGAACTAAGCGCTGGAAGATTAGTTTTGGTAACTGATTTGTGGTATCCAAGAGGAATTCCCCATTTGCTTCTTTTTTCCATTGATTCCTCGAATGTATGCACTACATTAAAATATTGTAAATATCCCACGGTTTTACGTACATCTTTTTCATTGGTTGTTCAGTTGTCTGCGACAAAGATATGGGATGTAACATCCATTATTCAAGAATTTTAGATTGCGATACTTTCAGGGATGCTGCTACCCCGATGCACGTGAAATTCAGTTGCGTAAGTTCCATAACGACATGTTCAGTATTATGCAGACTGTAACAGGAAATACATGTCTGTGCATAAACGTTAATCATTAAAAATCCGGAAGTGCGAAATTATTCCGGACATATTATTGACTGACCTTGTCAGGTGTATTAACGTAATGCTTCATTATGAGAGCGTTTGATACCTTTCACCCGTTCGAAATCGTTCATTGTTAGTTAATGTCGTTAAATTAAATATGAATACCTGCATGCGTGTGGACGCGAAGTTGTAACAGCTATTGTCACGTCGTCGAAAGCGAAAAAGGAAGGAAATGTCAGGCGGGACGATGGAAGTAATATCAATGGTGTTTGCGAAAGATTTTTTCCTATTTTCACGAGCATTCAACTCCAACTTTATTACCGTAATGGCACAGTTTAACGCGAAAGGCCGGCTTAGCGGTGTTAATACGCGTAATTTATTGAATATAAGAATTTAATGTAAATATTAACGTTAGTCATCTCTAATGACTATAATGTATGTTGATTGGAATGAATTTATTATATCATTGGCCCATTTTTCAACGGCGAGCGTTTCTATTACACTTGAAAAATTATAAATCTTGCCTTGACTGGAGAATGAAAGTACGTCACTTCATCAATAATTAGTACGTTAGTTAAACAGTGATCGCAAATACCTTTTGAGTTCTTCTATACTATTATAAAATGCATATACTCAACTTACTTTCGAATGGAGGATAGACACAGTCGTCAGGTAACAACGCATAAACGATTATAACGTGAATAAAATGTATTTGAAGAAATCCTTCTTTATTAATTTGAAGATTGATAATTCAGACGATATATACATAAAATTTGTATACGAAATTACAGCTCTTGCAAAGCCGTACTGACGAGCGGTATAACCGCGAAACGTACGTCTACGGATGGCAAGAGAAGATCAAAATTTTGTAATTAATTTGAAGTGAAATTTTTAATTCTTAATTGCTCGCGCTAGCTTCACACGATTCCACACAATTTATAACAGCATCTTAAATGCCGTGTGCCGCCATATTATTAACAAGATTTATGAAGACCTAGATAAAAAGACTAATGTATTATTAGCGTATTTTTCGATTTATCAAAAGCTTTTGACACTTGGACACTTGACACTTTGGAGTATGTGGTGTAGTTAAGGATTTGTTTGCTTCCTACTTGGGCAACTAGAAAAGTATTATTACTTTGACAATGAATGTGAACGGTGCTACCCAGAGATATAAATCTTCACCTCTTGGGATAGACTGTCGTATGCCGCAAGGGTCAATTTTGAGGCCAACACTTTTTCTAATTTATGTGAACGATCTCCATTCTTTATTGACACCTTGTACTCTTTCACGATATGCTGATGATACAAAATGTATCGTTTCTGCCTCCGATATTAAGTTACTTTCAGCATCAATGACGGTAATTGTTGATTGCTTCTGTTCTTTAAAAGAAATGAAGAAACGTTTGCTAAAAATAGCGATTTTTACTGTAATATGCAACCAGATGCCTAAATAATTTGAGTATACTATATGGCAAAACTTTTATATAGTAAACTACCCCCATGTGTAAAAGCCCACACTCATTCAATAGTTATAAATTAAATTAAAAAAGTATTTTTATGAGAATATGTTTAACGTTGATTAGTTTATGAATGCTTAATTTGTGTAACGTATGTCGAATATCTCTGTGATGAATATGTGAGTTAGCATCAATTTTAGTTTTATTTTAAAATTTCTTACTTACTTACTTAATCCTTAAGCCTTTTCTACCCCTGTCCTGGGGTGTAAGGCGTGTGTGAAGCTGAGCCCCCGGGATTAATGTTGCATATTTCCCTCCATCGCTTCCTATCCGCTACGGCTTGCTGAGCTTCTCCCCACGATACTGCCCTTCCGTCCAGTGCATCCATCACATTATCCACGTCCGCCTGGGCCTTCCTCTCGATCTCTTCCTCCTCGTTCTGGCTTCAAATACCTGCTTAACCACTCTCTGTTCCGACATCCTCCTCACATGTCCATACCATCTCAGCTGTGCTTTTTCAATATTCTCCTCCATTGGCTTCTCACTATAATATATATATATAATATGTATAATATATACATATACAGTGTGTCCCAGGATTGATGTTAAAAGAGGTGCGATGGACTAAAAAATTTTGAATATTAGTTTAAGATTGTGAGATTAAGTTCTGTTTAGTGTGAACAGAATTTTAAGAATATTTTTATTTTTGAAAAACAACTCGACCTTTACCGTGATCCGAAAACTATTTTCTTTTCAAGTAACGTACCCTTTTGTTCATCATATGTCAAAATGTTACTAAGAAAAGTTGTTCAGACTGAGAAATTATGGCTCTATACATGATTTTAGAAAGATTTACGTACTTTGATTAAAACGTCATTTTTTTAGATTAAGCAAAATAAATTGTATGTATATATTCACAAATTAAATCTAAAAAATGGCGGCAATTATCTCGAATAAATAATTTATTATTACATTATGTACAGCAATGTTATTACATTTTGTAAATTTAGTTTGGGCGTAAATACGTACATACAATGTATTTTGTTTAATCTAAAAAATGGCGTTTTAATCAAAATAGGTAAATCTTCCTGAAATTTTGTATTTTGTATTTTGTTGTTGAGCCATAATTTCTCATTCTGAACAACTTTTCTTAGTAGCATTTTAACATGTCATCAACAAAAAAGGTACGTTACCTGAAAAACAATAGTTTTCACTTCACCGGTAAGACCGACTTCGTATTCAAAAACTGAAAATATTCTTAAAATTGTATTCACACCAAACAGAACTTAATCTCCCAAACAGAAATTAAAATTCAAAAAATTTTTGATCCATCGCACCTCTTGTAACATCAATTCTGGGACAGATTGTATGTATTATCGACAATGTCCTTGCTCTAATGAGCCGTGACAATAAAGGTTATTATTATTATTATTATTATGTTGCCCAGTGCCCCCAAAACAACGTCCCTTGAGGTATTGTTTCAATCTGGGGGAAGAGGATCAGCATCCTTCTGATCTTTCTCTTGCTCATTCTTGCTTCTTTTTGCCTTGGCTAGCTTGGATTGTTGGTTGGCTTGTCCTAATTTGGTGGGGTTCGAAGGATAAGCTAGATTTCCGAAGAAGTGGATAAAGGGTTAGCCCGCTTCAAGAGCTGAGGTGATTGTACCAGGGGTGGTTGTTTTCTTTCCTTTTTGTTGTCGTTCGATATGATAGGGTTTGGGAGGGGATTCGGTATTGGCTTTGCTTTCTTTGATTTGGTGGGGTTCGAAGGATAACCTAGAACCCCGAAGAAGTGGACAGAGACGCGCTTCGCTTCAAGTGAAGGTGAAGTGCGTGTACCAATCGATGCTAATCTGACTCGCACATTATATGCATGGAAGTTATTAACCCATTCTTGCCTAATGGGTATTTAAATACCCAAAAAAGTGAAGACAGTAAAAAATTCTAGCGTGGGCCGGATGCGAGATTATTGCTAAAACTAAAGTTTTTATTTAGTAGTAGGGATTGATTAGCCTGGAAAAAATCAAAACAGTCAAATTATTTGCTTTTTAACTTTAGTTTCCATATAGGTAAAATGGAGGTTTTCTTCTTTGTCGGAAAATGCTCGGAAAAAGTGTCAAATAACGGACAATGCGAAAAACGAAAAACACCCGCCCATTCTAGATAGTTTTAGACGCCCCCTCAGCAATGTAAGAAAATTATTTCGAAATAATTAAAAAATATCATACCAAAGCATGTTTGGTGTTTAAATACCCATGTCCTATCCCAGGTGTGTGAAGAGGTAAACCATTTTTTTTTTGTTCCAAGCAACTTCTACAGATACCCAGGTAGATATTTAAAAATTTCGTCAAAATCGTACGCGCTGATCTATGGGCAGGCATTAATGGGTTAAAAACCATTTCTAACCCTTGCTGTTACGTGGGGCCATTTGTCCTGTAAAAGGTTTAGAAAATAATAAGTCTGGAAACTCTTCAGATATACTGTATATACACATTCTTACATTGAATCCTGGTGCAAATCTACAAAATTACAATTCTTTTTTAAAGTCCGGGTGTTTGTTAGAACACCTATACTTGTGTGCATAATAACTTATGGTTTGCATGACTGTGTTGAATATATGTTATAACTTCAATTATCTTTTATTTTATATCTAACTTACAAAGCCTTGCGGTTTGCGCAGTATAATTTAAGACGGGGAACTCCCATACCGTAGGAGAAAAATCCGGGTTGCAAGGTTATACGGAACGCAAGGGTACGTACTAAACTTTTTTTTAAACTTCGCCCAACAAAGCTTTTGAGACTAGCTTGAATTGCACGTATTGTACATGTGATACGTTTTCCTATTAATTCGTCATCTGCTTCGGTGCCCTCTATAAGTCAATTAACTCGATATCATATGTTTAACCTTTGACACAGTGACTGAATTATTATTGAATCACGTGCAGTCTGCTACAGATAATTTCATTTCGCCTTTTGAATGGCTCGTCCACGCGCACGACGCCCAATACCGAATATCCTCACTAAAGAGGACAATTTAAAACTGCTTGACGAAGCCGTGCGAGTAAAATGTTTTCGGTAATCGTTTGCGGAATCACAGGACAAAGCGCGAGGGCCGTTTCGATAGAAACGGGCGCGTAAGCAATGAATGGAATTCGCCGTTTGAAGCAGCGACCTTTGACAGAGGAAGTAAATTATTGAATAACGTGTTTCGTTTCGTTTAGTAGACTGCTTGACCCTGCGTGCTAATTCCAAATAGATTATGGTTGATTTATGATGGAGAAGAATGCGATAATGACTCCCCGTTGACTTGTCGTTTGTTTTTTTCGAACTAAACGTATTTTCAGATCCTGCGATAACAGATCACGTAATGATGTTTCCTGAATGACAAATTCGTTGAAAAATCGATATTAAAAGAAAATATACGATCGGGTTATTAATTTAGATTTCAAATTTGCCCGGTTATCTTAATAGGTACACGCTTCGGATGTCGAATCAGGTCCGTCATATGTCCACAAGTTATCTCACAGTACCAATACGTTGCTTTTAACCGGTCGACTGATTTAGACCACTAATGATCAAATTAATATCGTGTCTGTTATCAGTACACAGTTGTCGAAATCCCCTTTGAACGGAGATTCCTTAAGCATTTACTTCTTGAATCTGATTTTGAGAAGTTAGAACTTTATAGAAACTTATATAATTTGAATTCTATGAATTCAATCCGTACTCCTTAATAGCACAATTTAAAATAGAGAATGCTACTTTTGTTACAGCCAACTGTTACAGCGTCCTGTATTGTTATTTCTGGCCTCTCTCGCTTCAATTTTTGCCGCTCAGTTGAACAGGTTGTTTTCCGTGAATAAATTATTGCACTTTCGGTTTAAAGTCTCGTTTGTCGGGGATATACACGGAAATTCGATTCTCGGAAGTTTAACATTATTCCCCAATTTTGCTATTCGAATTAATCGTCCACGTTGTTCCCTCAATTTGAGGTGAGTCCTTCTTTTGTTCGTATCGATGCCGTTATTTTCTCTTTCACATTGTTGTAGAGGACTAGTATAGGGAGCTAGTAGAGTGCGAGTTGAGCTAAGATTATTTAAGAACATCTAAGAATTAACGTAGAAGTTGGAAGGACTACAGGTTCCTATATTCGGCTGGCTTCCCGACATTTTTACACCGAGCTCGAGAAAACCCGCCATCTTGGACAGCTTCCGTCCCGATACCGATTACCACGCCGTACGAAGGTTGACACCCGAAAATACAACACGCTAAGTTTCGCGTTTTATTTTATTTTATTTTTGTCTCGTTGAGTTTTGGCAAAAATTTTCTAGAATCTTTTAGTTAATTTAGAGTTAGTTAATCGGGGATTTGTGATCGAGTACGAAGGAGGTTTCTTACGTTTGAAAACATTTAATTCTTTTACTAGTTTAGGAGGGGATCACAGTTACTTGTCACTTGCATATATTCTGGTTTTAGTTACGTTCTGCTAAAGCTGTAATGTGGCTGTAAGCCCGCTGGAATTCCAAAGGTTACCGAGAGAGTGTAAACCTTAGGTAAGAAGCTAGCTTAATTGAATTTAACTTAATCGATTCATCTCAAGTGATAAATAAAGTGCTGTTAAACGTCATGTCTCGCCTCAATTCTTTCTTTTTCGAGAGTTGAGAGGAAAGGAAAAGATAATCGGACTTTTAGCTTGCCTAAAACTGTAAATGACCTGAGTATACGTAGAGCGAAAGTTGATACTTGTGTGATAGTAACTACTAATTTTGTATATAAATTACTTATACGGTAAGTTTCGATTTTTATGAATATACAAGGTGATGACTTTAATTTCAGGGGGTGACACCTTGTCGTGCTTTATGGGAAAAAGTTTATATAAGCTTGTGTTCCAACTTGCTTTGTTTTCGAGAAAACGAAGTCTCAAACTTTTAATAAGAAGAATGTAATTAGATTTAAAATAATTTCACTGACGTCGCAGAAAGTTACCCGATTGATTTCTATGGTAGAAATCATTGTACGCAACTGTTTTTCTTCAAATTTGATATTTTTATCCGATTAAACAATCAGAAATACAACTTCCTTGTCTCTCGAGTTTTTTTGTATCTCGGTTAGTTTTCGAGAAAAACATAAATCTGTCTGCTAGGATATCGTTCTTGATAAGTTAGGACACATGTTTATATAAACTCTTTCTCATAGAAACATTGTTAGACTCTTCCAGTTGGTAACTTCTAAGCCTGCACGTATATCTTCGAAAACACTTTAAAATGTCTGCATGTTGTGGAATGTTACACATATTGAACAAAAAAAAAAATTAAGTCATAAAATTTCGAATACGGTAAATCGCCATCTTCATTTTGCGCTGTTAACATGGAGGCGTCATCTACTTTGCAGTTGCAATAGAACGCTTTTTTCACGCGACATCGGTAAGTTTACGAAATGCGAAATACACAACGCGAATACCCTGTTACAACTGGAATAAAAGAGATGTACCGATAGCATATATGTCTCGCGGCGCCACCCGTGACTTAGGCCACGTTTGACATTGTAACACATCACAGCTCGTTAATGCTCTTCGCTCAATTCCGCGATTTCTTATGCGAAAATTTATTTTAAACTTATGTATGCGGTTCGACAAACGCGGGTCTTGTTCGCTGTATATAGATATGTTTTTTCAGTGAATAAGGCACGCTTTTATCAAACTTTTTATGTAGTTTAAAAGTATTTATCGACATCGTCATTCAAGACGAAAAACAACTAGTTTAAAGCTAAACTAGCTTAAGACGAAAGTGAACAACTCTCGTACATACAACAAATCTTAACATGTCGTCTTACAGACCTTCAATGCGGATTCCTCACAAACTCACCGTTTCCGTTTTGCCAAGAAAGTCTTTTACTTACCAACGACGGCGACAAGTAGTCTAGAAATCGCTACATTTACCGTCCCTTTCTAACTAACGTATGCATATACGCAGATAGTTACGTTTCTATACACAGAAAAAAGCAGATATACAGCCGTAGACATTGACCTAATTGTGAAACAAGGTAACGCCTAAAACAACAACAAAATCGTATCGTTAAATGCAATATGTTCGGTCGTGTGATTGGACGTACGTACGTACGAATAAATAAAATATGATATCATAGAAAATAAATTATAATATACCTTCGTACCCGATGCCCGCCAATTAACGGAAAATGACAGCGCAGGAACGAATATGTACGTTAACGATTATTATTATCACAATATTAATAATTACAGATAAAATCGGAGGACATTTGTGTGTGGATTGAAGTACCATTGGTATCTCGGTAGCACTCAGCCTCTCCACAAGGAAATCAAGTAGTAAACACAGACAAGCTCAAACAATGTCTATGGGAATAGCAAGCATCAAGTCTGTAACCATTATTATCAGGGATCTTTCGAAAGTTATAGGAATTTAGATCTACTTAAATTGCATAAATCAGAGATAAGTCTGGAAACGTTTGCAGTGCCATTTCGTGCAATATTGTTTAGTGTACTTCAGCTACTTGACTGTTACGAACGTATTTCCTTGCAATCATGGAGAACGCGGGGAAATCACAAGGAGCTATAATTTTCTTTCTAATTAGAAAAGGCGGGAAACCGTTAGAAGTCGTTCAGCGTTAGAAGAATGAACGCTTCATATTTGGCACCTGAATTGTCGTAGTGAACTCAAAGACGCCTATTGCTTTATTTCGTAAATGAAAGAAAAATTGGTCAAATTGCTTTGGAAAGATCTCTCCTATATCGACTGGTAGGTACCAATGAAGAGCAGTAGCTTGTGATACTAATGACAGAAAATTATTCGGGTGATTGACCTAAATGGTTCTAACCGGAAATGAATAAAAAAAGAAGAAGAAGGAGAAGAAAGCAAATGCAAAGTGTAATCATACCTGGAGTTGCTCAACCTGTGGCAATAGTACTACAACTATCTGAAACAACTGTACTAGATTAATAGTAACATTGCGCTATACGAACACAGATGGCTTCATACTCTACATTGAAAGTGAATGTACAATATGAAGCCATCTGTATTCGTATAGCGCAATGTTACTATTCAAGTACACTCGTTTCAGATAGTTGTAGTAGTATTAACGGAAATTGAGCAACCCTAATCATAAATGTAGGTGCCAGATTAAAATGGACGGCCAAGTAGCATGTGCCTCTGAATTACTTTGACCTGTCATAGACCTCGCCCCAATCTATGGTAAACCCCCAATTTTTAAACCTAGTTATAAGTCGTCGGTGAAGAATGCATTTTTCTTGAGGTTGTTTCCTCTCCACGTTAAGCAGTTGAGCATCCACGAGGTCTGCTTTCAATCCCCATACTTAGGAATATTAGGACAGATCTTCCTTAAAGCCTCGAATTCCCATACTTCTATAATTAAGGATATGAATCATTAAGAATGGACAATGCTCATATTCTCGTTAACCAATTAATAACTAATTATTTATGTCCTCTATAGGTCGTGTAGTGTACAATTAAAGTATTTTAGGCACTCTTTAGGAAATTGGGAAAACTTCAGTCTTCAACATATTTTTTTAATATTGAACTTAATTTCTTCATAAAATTCCTTTAGAGTGTTAGATAAGCACCAGAGATATTTCTGGTTTCCAAAGATGTATTTTTTTCGATCTTATCGCACCGAAAGGGGGTTGTTCTCCTTGACATCGCCTAGGACGCGAACACAAAGTGATTACGACGCAATTGGAAACTCATTATCTATCTTACAATCAAATAAACGTCCTTCGATATATAGATATAATCTACTTTTAAAGCATTTTATTTGCGTTGTATAAATTATTTTGCTACATGTATTAATCAGAACATTAAAAGTAGGCGAAAAAGGCACGTAAACAAAGCTCTTAAGGAAGCGATATCTGTCGATGATCTGATTTTATATCGGAAGATGATAAGCGGTACGGAGATTTAGCAGATACCTGTTTTACATTTGGATACAACGGCGTGGGCAATGAATATGCGACTTCTAGACTAAGTATGCAGAAATGTGCGAAGTGCAATTCACAATTACGCATACGAGTGTAAGAAGATCGAGGATATCTCTCGGTAATTGTGTGGGCCTTGGCCTATAGATCGCAGATTACACATTCTATTCTGCAATTAAACGAGTACGGTTAATGTTATTGGTACGTCAAGATAGGAATTTCTAGATTAAAACGCAATAACTCTGAAGATATTTGGATTATGCAGGGTATCCCCAACATGGAAAGCTTAGGAGGAACGAAAAAGCTCAATGTGCTATAATTTCCTCGCGTCGTAATTGTAAGAAGTACGTACGAAATCACATTGTACTTACTAATAGTTTGAAGACATTAAAATACAATTTCGACAATAAGAAAACTTTTCAAAAGATCTATTTAATAATATTGTTCCATATGTTTATATGTGGAAACTTTATTTGAGAAATTCTCTTCTCAATCTTTCCGGGTTTTGCAGGATTTTGATGGTATCCCAATGAACAGCCAGCGTTTATTCCAAAATATTTCTTAAAACTGTTTACGTGAATGTGTATTTAAATTAAACCTTATGGGTTGAATTTTTGGTAAAGTATGTGATTATGATGATCTTTAAAAATGGGTCAAGAAATTATGTTCACGAAAGCTCTGTTCAGTGTATACTTGTAAAACTTTCGAGCCCCAGTTTTATTCTCAGCTCCCCTGTTTATGTCTCTAATAATTTCTCCAATATTCGCTATCGCTGATCCATATGTTACATTTACATATTTTTTCCGTAAAATTGAAGAACTAGGAACATCTTGGAAATTCTGGAAATGAGTTTTTAAAAATGTTTGAAACATTGGGTGGTCAAGTTTATAAAGAGGGATATTCACACTAGTGAAGAGATTACACAAATCCTTTGAGAAATTTTCTTGACTGGATTTTTTTTTGGCTTCGTTATTTGTGAGCAACTGTTGAACCATGACCTGAGGAGTTTCCTTCTTTTCTTTGCGAGTCGTAGTTCCCAAATGCTGGTCTACTTGAAATTTATTATCGCAAGTAATTTGCAAGTAAAAAATATAAATTATAATAATCATTTTTAAGAGCGATGTTATGGTTAAAATGTTTACTTCGGGATCGGTTGCACAAGAAAGTAATTTTGTAAATTTGTTACTTATTGCATGCTATGCAAAAAATGACTGGAGTCAACTATCTTGAAATCGTTTTTGTCAGCAATCCACTTCTTTAACAGGGCGCCTGTTCAGAAGCCTGCTTAGGCACTTTGATACTGAGACAATTACTACACTCTAAGTTTAAGAATACACCGTTGATGATGCTTAGTGACAGCTGAATATAAAATGTGAATCTTTACTATTTATGGCGAAAAGAAGAAGAGAAAGGCGGAAAATTTACCTCCGCCAATTACAAGAATCACAACACAACAAGAAATAATCTCTTCTAATATTGTTGTTCACTTTTCGTTACCTACCATCAAAAATATATTTAGTGCAACAGGGTGTATCCTGTACTTACTTGAAGGTGATTGCAAGGACTGTGGTGTAAATTTCACTGAAAATTTTTCTGAATTAGTTAAAGAGGTTCCAAAACATGCAATTTCTTTTTCTGTATGTGCATTTATAGAAACTGTGGAAAATATGCATTCATGCACTTAATATGCATTTTGCATATTTTCCAAGTTCTACAAATCAGTGTGGAGGGAAATCAAAATACAAATGCCTCAAATGTGAGGAAAGTAAGTCTTCATCCTAGTACTTTCTGGACTACCATATAATGCACAATACATAAAAATAGTTATATATCACTTACACGTAATTTTTCAATTCCATTTTTAATAAATATTGTTACAAATTCAACTGTGTTACTCATTTACAATTGTCCCCTTTAAGGAAGTATATAGTACCGCTGTGCATATCGTTCGATTTATCGGACGGATCATAATTAAGGGTTGGTGAAAGGGTGGATGACGTATTATCATTAAGTAGTGTGAATCGGACTGATGGCTTTACTTCTCTGAATTTTGTCATGTCATGTCACGCCTTGCACGTAAGTGGGGACAAAGACCGGTTAACATTACTTAATGATAACACGGCATCCACTCTTTTATCAGACCTTAGTGATAATATCCAAATCGTAACTGAGTTCATTGCTTTTTCCTCGCCGGATTATTGAAACGACCAGTGGTAGTCGTTATTCTCCATAAAATTCATAAAAAGTGATCAGATAAACTTATGCTGTTATGGGTTAACATCCTACTTGGTTAAATTTGATACTGAGGGATCTTCTCTTAACTATCGACAACCAACTTTCATAGGAGCAATGCATACATAGGAACTTAATACCAAATTACCCAGTTTCTGTTATGCGGTACAAGAGATCGCTAGAAGAATGAGTGTTTTACACAGTGAACTCAAATGGAAATGCTAATTTAATGATAAAGACGTCGCTCACGCGCATAGTTAGATCTGGATTCACTGTTTAGATTTTGATCCCAGTGCCAGTGTATCTCTATAAAACCGTTATAAGTTTTAATGCATTTCTTGTCCCAAAAGGGTAAGGACCAGGGACTGCAGCTCAACTCATTCTTTGGAAAGAGTTGATTTGAACATCAACTGTTCTGGATGAAGCTAAATGTCATCTTTGACACCAAAACCCAAAGAAATTATTGGCATGGTTTTATGATGATGGGCGTCGTTCATGCGCATAGTTGGATCTGGATTCACTGTCTAGATTTTGATCCCAGTGCCACTGTATCTCTTTAATATAAAACCGTTATAAGTTTTAATGCATTTCTTGTCCCAAAAGGGTAAGGACCAGGGACTGCAGCTCAACTCATTCTTTGGAAAGAGTTGACTTGAACATCAACTGTTCTGGATGAAGCTAAATTTCATCTTTGACACCAAAACCCAAAGAAATTATTGGCATGGTTTTATGATGATGGGCGTCGTTCATGCGCATAGTTGGATCTGGATTCACTGTCTAGATTTTGATCCCAGCCTGGGTGCATCTCTATAATATAAAACAGTTTTAAGTTTCAATGCATTTCTTGTCCCAAACGGGTAAAGACTGAGGATTCTAGCTCAACTCATTCCTTGGAAAGAGTTGATTTTAGAACCAACATTTCTGAATGAAGCTAAAACCCAAAACAATCATTAAAATGTGACTTTTTGAACTTGAAAGATCTAAAGATTCGGGTAAAACATTTTTGAAATATTGTATTCGAACACGAAATTATTTTTTTTAAAGTTTTTATTTTTTGTTTAGTACTCCAAGGATGCTAAAACCTTAATAGGGGCCTGTATTTGTAAATAACGTTATCGCTTAGTAATAATCGCGTGTGTATGCGGTCCCATACTTGTTGGCTTACGCACCGCCGCCGTTCGAATCGTACGTATCGTAGAAATATCGCCTTGTCAAAGGACACGAAAGCGATATACGAACGAAGCGACAGAAAAATACACATATAGTGAACACTAAATATTAACTCCCTCCAATGTAGCGTTATTCGATTAGGGAAGGTTATTAATCTCGTCGAATGTGATTGCAACCTGCAGCACGACGAATAATCTTTGGATACGACTCCGGTCTCCGGCATACAGTAGCGGTGGTACCCGCAATAATAAGAAGAAGGGGGAGAGGCGAACTTTCTAAGTTCCCCCTTTTATTGACATCATTGGCAATACTTGCCGTTGCACCAGCAGTATTATACTATCGTTCCATGTCGCTTATAATTCGTGTTTTATTATTATGTACTATATTATGATCGTTCAAGCATGTCTTAGAGAAAATCCGTAGACGGTGCTCGCTAATAACATACGGTTATCTCGTCAGGAGCTAAGCCAGCTTATATTGACCTACTCTACGTTCACGTCGTCGAGAAAGACATTCGCCTTCCAGATCTCTCCAACTTCGTCGACAATGTGTATATATGGTTTTGTGTGTGATTGAGTGTCGTTGAAACTCGGTGGAAATGTGAGTGCAATAGTAACGTTTGCGTGAACCTTGGCCTTTAATCCAGTACGATAAAGCACTACTTTCGATTAAACGTATTGCTACTATTTCAATTGGCAATGACAATGTATTTTGCATATATTCGATTAAACTAGTCGGGGGAAATAAAAGACGACATTATTAACGAGTACATTCCGAGACTCCCGAAGCGGGACAAAAAGTGACGAGTTATGCATTTTCCTTTCTTCGTCTTCTGATTATCTTCCTACCGTAGTACGCCCGATGCAACAATGTTGAACTGCACAGATTTAGAATGCATCCTTCACCACCATCATTATTATGCGCAGCTTCACCACCTGACACACGGAACTCACGTGCAGGATTCCAACGGTAAGACCAATATTCCCCTCTTATTTAAAATAAAATATCCTTCATTTGTTCTCCGCCGAATTTACCTTGATCAGAGGTTGACCTAGGAATATCCGTACATGATATTGTTTCTTGTTGTCTTTTTTTGCGCGCGCGCGTATATGTGTATCGAATACGGCGGACCGGACGCCTCCGGGCGATAGTTACCGGAAAATAATACTCTTCGGTTAGGTTGAAGCCGCCAACTGTTTTTACCGCGTGCTTATTGAAAGAAAAATGGATCTTATCGAGGAATCGATTTCGATTTACGGTTGATATACTTACTTAAGATCGAAAGAACCAAGGAGAATTGATTTAAACGTTTGAAACCAGCAATCGCCTTTGCATAGGACACTCTAAGACATTTTAACATATTGAAACTAAGACAGAAACTTCTTTCGGCTTACTCTGTAGGTGTCATTATTTGGTATCAACGTTTCGTTCTCCATATCACCAGCTTCCTCAGGGGCAGCGAAGCTGTTTACATTACAGAAACACCCATTTAAACAGACGCTAGAACTCGAAAGACGTTTCTACCATCAACATCAGACATAAAAGCTTACGAGAATAGATAAAGCTTGCGCTTACGTATTCGTCACAGGATCTGTTATTGGATTAACATGAGAATTGCTTTGTTTATCTGCATAAGTCAAAAATATTTATCAAATCAAAATTTGCTAAAGGAACACAAATAAATTGTTTGGAATGTATCAAGCTTAACTAAAAATATGTCGCACAATCGAAAACAATTCCCGTATACTTAGCTTCTTTTGCACAACAGAATATCCTTCTAACCTTTCAGTTTCAGTGAAGAATTGTCGCATGCCAAACTTGCACACATAAGGCATCTTATAGAAAGAAACCAAACAATGAAGATACAAGTTAGCAAATCAAAAATTCCGAAAATCGGTTCTGGAGGACGTTTCCATCCAAAATATATGACACACATTATACCAAATTGGTTCCCAACTTTCGGAAAAACTTCAATATAACATAAATGACCTAGTACGTAAGGGTAACATATTTATTCAAAGTTTCACAAAAGAAAGTTAAACAATACACGTACTAGTTTGACAAATTTGATCAAGAATCCTCAAAAATCAATTCTAGAGAATTCATCCGAAAAATATCGCAAATTTTGGGCCAAATTAGTTCTAAGCTCTCAGAAGAGTTTTAATAAACATAAATTACGTTGTAAGTAATGCTAATATAGTTATGAAAAGTTAGTTTCATTAGTGTTGAACTGTTAGAAATGGTTCCTGTTAATGACGTCTAGATTCGTCAATATAGTTACGATTATTAGTGAGCTGTCGATAATAGAATTTTAGGGTCAGAACGCAAAATGACACTTGTTACGAAAGACATTTATGTATAACACGTATTTAACGTATTTAATTATGTAATTTAGTAATATATTCTTGGTACAACTTTAACATGGTAATATTCTTAATACGTAGATATTTATATTCGCTTGATATCATAAATATGGAATTGTGTCATAAATTTATTGATAAATTTCTGAATAACTTCGTATTTTGTATTTCTATATAACTTACTGTGTAGTATTTTCTATTATTATTAAGATTAATGCCTACACAAGTAGGCATGCAATGTGATAGATCAAAACATTAATTAACTTGAGATATGTTAAAAGATATACTGATATAAACTGGTGACGATATTGTTATCACTCGCAAAAGGCATCGAGGTTGACTGCTTGAATTTCGGTTTAGATACTAGCAATAAAAATATTGAAATTTAACAAACACTAAAATAATATAAAATATAATATAATATAATATAATATAATATAATATATTAAATGTAGAAGACTCTGTATAAACGACCTAATAATAAAATTAGGTTCTTAATGGGCAGTTAACAAGTAACCGTGCAAAAGCCTACAAAGTAAGCACAATTTGCATATGCCAATAATCCTGTAGGAAATGTTGACTATGTCAATCGCAAAACGCAACTGCAGACTAATTAGTTTCGTCCTCATTAGGACTCGTCAGTACAGTATATCGTTCTGCGAGTGACACAGTGAACATTTCCAGGTGATACGTCGAAACAAAGTCAACATTTCCTACAGGATTATTGGCATATGCAAATTGTGCTTACTTTGTAGGCTTTTGCACGGTTACTTGTTAACTGCCAATTAACGAACCTAATTTTATTATTAGGTCGTTTATAGAGAGTCTTCTACATTTAATATATTATATTATATTATATTATATTGTATTATGTTTTATTAAATTTTGGCTCTCGAAAACACGATCGCTATTTTTTACTAAAATAATATGTCTAGGATATGAGTCTAAAGTCCTAAAAATAAAAATTATGCAATTTTCGGCACGTTATCATGGGAAATGGTGTGGATGGTCGTCGATGGTTTAATTCGTACGACAACCAGACACTTGAAATGATGCAAAGTCACGACAGAAAGGAGATATTTGGTGACAATATTGATGTTGATAATCTTCCGAAATTGCTAAGTAATAAAATTGGAATAAAAATTTATATCCTTTCCATATGCCCTACGTTTATATCTAAGTGCTTTAATATTCTTCAATATTTTTTTTTCACCAGAACTCATGCCGTAACATGCGAATACGTTTTAAATTACAACAAAAAAGAAGCAATGGGAGAAAACTAAGGGAAAGTAATCATAAAAGATAACTACCACACCGACTTAGATACCACCAACTAAGTGATCATCATCAGGAGGAAGCGTTACTCATGAAGCTTGGTTAGCAATTTCATCTTGCGTTAGATAAGTGCAACCTTCAAGGATGTTAACCACAGTTAACCAATGATGCTTTTTTCTGTTGCATTCCTCCGCTGAGGATGTTGAAATTTGGATTTATTTAAATCTATATTTAGAGGTATTCAAATCTCTATCGCAAAAGGCGAGAATCGTTGTATTGTAATTGTGGTTACGACATCTACGGCTCGTCTTCTGTGAGAATTGTTTACGAAAATGTCTTCCATTTAAGATTAGGGCAAATAGAATTTAAACAATAATGACAGCCACATCTTGAGTTTGCGCTTATTTGATTGTTAGTTCAATGATAGGAAGCTGGTTCTTCTGTATCTTTTGATTTATATGTACACACTGTTGTTGTTGAGATGCTAATCAGGAATTTCGAACTTGCCTAAATAGTTAGATGGGCATGAATGAGAAAGACTGTGTGATCTGCTGATGTTAAAATGCAAAGCAGAATTTCCTAAGTTACCTAAAAAGGAAGACGAACATGTATAGCTGTGCGTGGAAAACTTTGTAATCTGCTGAGATCGAGATTCTAGGCAGAATTCATCTGAAAGGTTACTTTGGTACGTTTAACTATATGTGAAAGACATTGTGTATTGCTGGTCTCAAAATTCCGAGCAGAACTTGTCCAAGAACTTAGATTGTACGTTATAGATTGTGTGATCTGCTAGTATCGAAATTCTGAACAAAATTGGTCTAAAAAGTTAGATTGATACGTATAACTGTACGTGATTTTCCGATATTGAGATTCTATGTAAAACTTATCTAAAAACTTACATATATAACTATGTGAAAGGCGGTGTGATCTGTTGTTGTCGAGATATTAAGCAGAACTTAACTTATCTAAAGAATTATATTTATAGGTCTAACTGTACGTGGAAGAGTGTGATCTGCTGGTATCGATATGCTGAGCAGAACTTGCTTACAATTGGCAATCAATTGCCTTTTATAAGTAGAGTAATAACATTTGATATGGAGATTATTCTAGAATGGTGGAGTTTACACATGTACGTCTAGTGCACGGGCTATTAAAGCCCATTATCATTTATCTCCGAGTAGTTCGATTCTTTGCTTCATTTCTTCATCCAATCACTTCCATCTTCGTTTAATTTTCCTCAACTTCTTGCAACCAGTTTTTCTTCGATCTTCTCACTTTTTGTCCTTCATTTTTCCCCGAAACAAACGAAAAGAAAACGAACACATTAGTTGGTGAAATCTTTTGGGAAACTAATATTTTGTCAGCTCCAGGATTCTAAACAGGAAATGTCCTTATCTCTGGAAAGTTACCTCCATATCATCTTTACTGGACGAAACACAATGGAAAAGCATCATGTGGGAGTTTTGATCGTAAAAGAGTGCACTTTATTCCCCTATAAGATATGATGTTTTACTTGCATAACTTTCTTATTTCTGCCATGTAAAGGGCCGAGGGAAAGTTACTGAATTTTCGTCATTTTCACTAGAGTAAATTGTGTTCTAATAATAATAATAATAATAACTTGCCCGAAACTCTTTATAAATTGATCATAGTAATTCCCCAATTCTATGATTGTTCCAGCATTCAAAAGGTAATAATGGATATTAAGGCAATAGCACATCAAAGACTCAACTTTCTATATTTTCAAGATGTTGAACGTGCCTTCGGAGTTTATGGGATAAAATCCTCTGACCACAATTGATAAGGAAGACTTTTCGAATTAAAGCACATAATTGACTTTTCGATTGACGTTAGAATTCTGTTTCGAAAGAAATCAGTTTTGAATTTAATGTTAATAGTTACATGTGTTTCATTAATTATAATTAATTGCAATGCTTAAACGTATGGTTTTTATTTGCTTAATTTCCATTACTTCGTTAATCGAGTTGGTTGGGCTTTTCGTAAGGTAGTAACGAGAAAAGTTTCGGTTATTATCTTCCTGGGCTGTGGCGTATTCCTCGCTTGGTAAAGCGAATGGTTCCAAAACTTCGTGAATGTAGATTTAAGCATTTACATTAATTTTTCTTAGTAGGTCTTTAATCGTTCCTTCAGTTGGTTTGATTTATTTCGGACTACATTCTCTTAGACCGATGATCGTAATCTGTGCAACAGTGGGCAATACTCAATTCAAAGGGGAAAAAGACCGCTGCTTGCACTTACTTGTTTATATTGGTGATCTCATGAGATTTTGGCGTAAAATTCTTCGACCTGCAAATTAACCTGTTAATCAGTTTCTGCATTTTTCCCAAATGCCATATCATTTTTCTACGAGCTTCAGTCACGTCATAATACGAAAAACAACAAAATTTCTGAGTTCCTCCACATCTATCGATTATTCGTTAAAAATAGATTCAGATCCTGTTTATCATCTGCAACAATTATTCAATTCCAAAACGGGCGACGAAAATACACAAAAACTTCAACGGACGAAATCGGAAAGGAAAAAGAAATCGTCCACCTGCCGAATGACGAATAAAATTTAAATTCTAATTACGCAAGAATACTTTGACGGTCCGTAAACAATAATAGTTATGCATCTACGGCTTAAACGGAAAAAATGTTGTTACGTAGACAATTTAAGAAGGAATTGACTTTTCGCGCCGAATTTAGTTTATGCAAGTTGTTGTCCTTGAAATAAATTAAGTAATTTAGCACCGAAACATGAAAAACGATTAAATTTTTTTAATGTTTTTCGCTTGAAGATCTGACATTACATAACGATTTATTATCTTAGAAATTTACGAGAGAATCTAGCTCAAGGAGTGTGTCTTTGGCATGACAAATTTGAAAAACATCAATTTATTTTTGTTATTTTAATAAATAAGTTCCGTAGCTAATTTTTTACGTGTGCATTTGATGGGTAGTAACGAGAATATTTGATGACCGATTCATGATTAATGTGTTCTTCGATATTTCGATTTGAATTTTATGAGAGAACCTGGTTCTTGCTTAGGATGCTATTTTTGGGAGTACCACTTATCTTCATCCGTAAATGCTATTCTGTTCTTGTACCTTTTGGATATCTTATAATACTGCTTGAGTTAGACAGCGATTCCGACTTAACGATGTTGTTAGAATATCCTAAAATCTGCTTGGAATTATGTGATAAAGATTGATTTTACAAACTCACATATACCGTAAATCATAACTTCTTGCTTACATTGACCTTTATCCAATTCGTTTGTGATTAAACATCTGCGCTCATTTCCTGTAGAAACTGTCAATGTCTTTTAATTAAGGAGCGCTACGAAATGTCATAGGTATATTTATCGTAATAAATTAATGAACAAATACGTTTATAGTACTGGTTTCTTCCGTACTGGAGTACTCTCAATTTCCATAATATAACCATCCTAAGCATAATTTCGCCGTTACATTAAGCTAAAAAGTTGCCGATAATTTTATGTACGAGGTTTAAATGCGAAGGTAGAATCCTACCAATACGAGTTCAATACGAAGTGTCCGAGAAATTTCAGATGATGCTTTCCCGTTTTTTCAAAGCAAAAAGCCAAAACTGAAAGATAGGATTTTTTTACTTTTGATACGATACCCTCTTCATTAAAAGCGTGCAGATAAACGCACACCCCAACAAGAAGGAAGCTGTTGTTTGGTATCTGCAATCTTAAAATTGATTGGGTTATATTAAAAAATAAAATATAACTTGAATTCAATATTCTGTTTTCATTGTTATTCCGGAAACTTTCCAATCTACTCTCGTACATGTCGAATATTGAAGACTATTCCCTATGCTTATTGTACTGAGAATTTAGCTAAATTTCTTAAACAAAATTGCACCGGTCTAGCTCTTGATTAATGATATAAAAGCATAAATTATAACAAATTATATTGATAAATTTTGAGAAATATTTAACATAAAATCAAGATAATTACGGAGTGTTGTGTGTGTGTGTGTGAGTGTAATTTCTTTTTCGATGATGGTTCTTCCTATATCTCCTCTCTTAACTTCTATTCTCGTTGCACCTTTAATTTCTATGGATTCTTCCCCTTCTTAGATTATATCTTCTCAGGTGTGGTGAGGTTCTTTTATTCGCTGCTACTTCTTCTTAAAACCCTTTTATTCTAAATATATTTATTGACATATTTGTTGACTTATCTATCTTGTCAATTTTTTTTTCGTCGTTAACCAAACAATCTTTTTATTTCTTTTGGAAACCAGGACTCCACTGCTTTATTTCTACCTTGACTCCAGTTCACCGAGGTATATCGTTGTTATAGGAACCTGTATTGAATGTCGATGTGTCCTTGATTATTTCCAGTAATTTTTTATGAATTCTTGTAATGTAAAAGTGCTGTATGTATGTGCCTGAATGTTAACAATGCTTTTCTGTCTATTAACCGATGCTTTTTATAAAAATTAATAATTTTATTTCTAGTAACATTTGCTTCTCCCATTAAACGTCTTTGGCTGGAGTTAAAATAAGAGGCTAACACCCGTAGAGTAATAAAATGCTCAAAAGGTGGTGGACGTGGTGTCGAAAATTAATTAGAACCCCAAAATAAACCGAATAACAATTGACGACCATAACCCCAACATTAATTGTGAATTTTGATATACTACATTATTCATTTATTAAGCTTTTCCATCTATTAGTAGCAATAAGGGAGTTTACTTCAGAACTTCCGTGAGTCACAATTCAATAATAGAAATATTGGGAAGTTTTGTTTAGACGGATCATAAAAAGTTGTTGATAGCCAAATACAATAAATTAGCATCTATTTCTCAGTTATAATGGTTTGTTGACTAATAAAAGCTATATACTTCAAACCTACATTATTTATGACTCATTCTAATGTTAATGGACTTCCGTTGAGTAAATTGAAATCGTCAATTATGGCAAAATTAATAGAACGTTGTTGCTCATTTCTTTCATGATTATAAAAAAATAATCTGCCATATGCACATTTACACAGAACGAAAGGCAAAGTTGCGGTTTTCTTGTCATATCTACTTGTACGGTGAAATGATCTACTTGCACATCAATCCCTCCCAGTTCTAACTACATATATAGTACAACATACCTTATAAGCTCGATTAGATAGAAAAAAGGACCTGAATTTCTTTTATTTTCTACTATAATATAAATGTTAATATCCGATACAGGATTCAAAGCTGGAATCATAAAGTAGCTGCTCCGTATCGATTTGCAGTCTTACCCATTACGGTCGGATCTCGACGTATTTATTACGTGCATCTACGTGTGTATCCAAGTTAAGAAATTCGAGAAAGTTAGGGATTGGATTTGCTAGGGCATTAAAGCGGGTTTTTGTTGATTTTCACGACGAACGCGCGCGTTTCTCACCTTACGAAGTCGAGGAGATTGGATGCGCTTTAAAGACATTTTTCGTATCGCAAAGTCGAAAGTCATTTCTGTGCGTTGTGTATGTCGCGCTAACACAAAGTGCGACCTACTTTTACCAACGGAGGAATTTTTATTTAATATATAAAACACCGACGTATTATTTTATGTGCGAACTGCATTATACTCGTAGCATGTATTTCATATCGCGTTTTCGTTGTGTACCAAACCGCGAAAATTATAGTCATCGGGGCGTTGCGTTATGTATCTATCATACAAGGATTCCGTTAACGAAAAACCTATTGTAATATTGGGAACTAAGTAATAGTACGAAACGAAATGGTAAATATATTTGTAAATGTAATAAATTACAATTCCGTCTCTTCCTGCTTCGTAGTATATACAGAAGTCTTTGATAAACTTTCACAAGCTAATAATTAGAAATGTTTGCATATTTTTCGTTAATGCAGACATGCTTGGGAAAGTTGCGGTAACATCATCGATATCGGCGCTGGTTCGAATATCCGTGGGTATTGTTTGCTAACTTTCGATTTCGATGAACCTCGAGGTCGAGTGGTAAAGAAGCGTAAAATATTTAAAAGTTACAGATTAAGTGCACGCTAGTGTACTTGATAAAATTAAAGTATAAACCAGAGGTTCTCAAAGTTGACATATAAAAATCCTTGACTCAGTCCGAAACCGATTTAGCAAGATGATGAGGGATCGACTAACCACTAGGCTATATCACAATCGGCAGATGATTTTACATTTAAACTTCATCAGAATTTGTTATCAAGCCATTATTTCGAAACTAATATGACAAGAAAAGCAAATTAACAAAAATTGGCACTTACGTATTTACATAAGTATTGGCTATCTAGTTGACTTCGCAACACAGCAGCAAAGAAAAGAATACAAGTGTATTCCAGTAAAGGACACTTTAATCATCGCGGATATACGAGCGCCCATTAAAACCAATTAGATTTTATTCTACTTTAATTCCAAAATTACATAATCGCGCGAATCGAAGTCAAACGAGTTCTGAAGAATTGCTTAAATTCCGCTGTTTATGACATGGAAGGGGAGGTTGTTGTTGCTTTGACATATCAATTATAAACGATGGAACACAACATTTTAAGTTTTAGTTGCCGAAATGAATATATTACTTTTTCTTTTCTATCGATCCTCTTAGGTAAACAACTTAGACTTTGTAACATCCGTTGAACTTTGTATCGAAACATAAATTTTGTAGGTTTTGACGAACTTATTTAGATAGAAGCAAGTTAGAAATAAAACGATAACAACGACATATTTGAATGTTTAAATTAACAACAAAGCGTTAAATTCGGATGATAAGAAACAAAAGAAAAGAAACCCATGTCTTATTTTTTGGTATAGATTCCAAAAGGATTTTGGTGTAGCGCAGATCACATCGGTAAATTTTACCAGCAATTGTTGTAATAGTACTTGTAGTTATATTAGTTCTGGGGCACGTGACTGTCGCGCAGTAAGACTGGCATCTCCAAAGCGCCTCTTAGATTTAAGCATTTGAAGATGCTGCTCTCATTAGTACCGTTAATTATCTGTCCAAGGACTTAAGTGTCGAATTTCATCATTGAGACGTCTTGCCATTGATGAAATAAAATAGTTAATTTTAGTTGGAATTTCTTGTTGGGAACAGTCCAAAGTTCTTTGGAACATGACTGAAACCGGCCAAACTTCTTCTGATTGTTGCGAACGCGATGATCAATGGGCGTCGAAGTCAGAAAATCTAGAAAAGCCACTTCCTCAAAGTTTATTATTCTTTGGACTTCGCATGGATAAAACCTTCATTTAATACCGAAATTTAATGTTAGAAAGCTTTTATACATATAGCAATACAAATGATGAAAGAGGGTGTAAATCACATCTTACTTCCTTAAAAAATCTAACTTACTCCATACTGTTTTACTTTCTTTTATTTTTAACCTTCCTATACTCACGTCAATATGAAACACGTATACTATACTATATAAGTCGGTCTTACAGACCGTATGCGTGAGTATAGGAGGGTTAAGGAAAAATCATTAAATTTCTTTTGAACAGGTCAATGATGTCAGATGAATATGTAGATTCAATGAATGTGCAGGGAAACGAAGAGGCGAGCCTCCTGGCGGGGATGGTGCAATCAATTCCCAGTTATCTATTTGTCTTCCTTTCATTAATTAACTAAATATCAAGCAACCATAAGTTCGCAAGAGATAAAATAGAGATGGTATCCTTCCTTTCTTTGGCTTCCTTGTTTTAATTAACATTATGCCGACACATAAAGACACAAATATTTGCCATCTAACAATAAGCCAAATTTATCACGGCAAGGTTGGAACCAGCAGAAATATGGTAATTGTAGGTTCACAGAAAATCTAAAAGAGTTGACTCTAGAAGCAGTTAGATGAGGTCATTCTAGATGAAATTTAGCATGATTGGAACCAACAAAAACTTGTCAAGTTTCACAGAAAACGTAACAAAATTTGCATTTATGATAAAATTATTAGAAAAAGGTCGAATCCAGCAGAAGTATGACAATCGCATGTCCACATGTCTAAAGGGAGTAACTACATGACATTCAATTCAAAAAAAAATCAGAAAGATTGGACCCAGTCAAAGTTTCAAAGGGGAAAAGCTGCAGTTAGGATAAAATTATCACAACAATTCTGGATCCAGCAGAAGAGTGACAATTTGCAAAAACAAGAAAATTTTAAGGGGTTGATTCTGGAAACACGTATATGACACTCAATCCAGACAAAATTGGCAAAATCGAAACCAGCAAAATTTGTCGAGTGTCAAAAGACACGCGACAAACTCTTAATTTAGGACAAAATTATCACAACAAACTTAGATACCACAGAAGTCTGACAATTGCAAGGTCAAAAAATCTGCAGAGGCTGATTTTGGAAACAGATACATGACAGTTAATCCAGAAGAAATTTAACGAGATTGGAACCAGCAAAAATGTTTTCCAGTTTCAGAGGAAACGTAACCAATGCTGAATTTAGGGTAAACTTGCCACGACAACGTTTGATCCAGCAGAAGTCTGAGAAATGTACGTCCACAGAGAATTCAAAGGGGTTCAATCCTAAAAGTAGTTTGACAAAGCCAACGTTCAATTTAGAAGAAATTTAGCAAGATTTAAACCAGCAAAAATTTGTCAAGTTTCAAAAAGGCTAGGATAATATTATCACGACAACGTTGGATCCTACAGAAGTCTGACAATTGTAGGTCCACAGAAAATCGAAATTGACTTGACTCTGGAAGGAGTTATATGAGACGTAATTCAGAAGAAATTTAACGAGATTGGAACCAGCAGAAATTTCAAGATTCAAGGGGAAACGTGACAACGTATGCATTTAGGATAAAATTATTACAAAGTTCGATCCAGCAGAAGTGTGAGAGTTGTAAGTCTACAGATAATCTGAAGGGAGTTGAGTCTGGAAACAGTTCGATGAGACTCAAGTCCAGAAGGAATGTAGGAATTTAGCAAGATTCAAACCACCAAACATTTTACAGGTTTCAAAGGAAACATGACTGCTGCAAATATTAGGACAAGGCTGGATGCAGCAAAATCTGGCGGGTCTCCACAGAAAATCTACATGGGTTGACTCCAAACGCAGACAAGGCTCAATTTAGAAGAAATTTAGGAAAAATCAGTTAAAAGATATGAAGTCGAAGGGAAGATTTTAGATGGTTGCATTGAGGACAAACATATCACAGCGAGTTTAGAACAAGGAGAAGTTCTAACGAAAAGATCTAATGAAGCTAAGTCCTGTGGCAGTTCAACATAACTCAATCTCAAGGAAATCGAGCAGTTAACGCGGCGTAGGTAGAAAAAGGCACCAACACTATAGTAATGCTCAACTATTACACTTATATCAAGAAGGGCATCCATTCCGACTTACAACAGCGCCAAAAATTGCAAATCTTACAATTAAGATGAAATATCTTGCGCGTAAGTTTCTTTTCATTGTTACTTGAAGTGGCCGTCAATAAGAACAAGCTACCAATCGCCCCTATTTCTGACGAGAAAGTGAATGCATGCTTCCATGACAACTACCATTGTTGACATGCAAAGCGAGACGTACATTCGAGGTTGTTAAAGCAATTTATTCTTGGATAGCACACCCGAAATTATCACTTTATGCTCTCCAGCTACTTTGTTAAGGGCAGCGAGAAAATACTGGTGGTGAGTATTCCAAACTCTACTTCGAATTTGGACCTTTCTGTGAATTCCCTCCTGATATGTTCAGGTTTTTATATCTAATCCGACGATTTAGCGAGGATACAGCTCTCATTTCTGAAGATGTTCGCTTGGAAGGCTGGAATAGCAAGTAGTTGCTAAAACGTCGAATATGTACTTTACATCCAAGAAATGATGAAAATAATCTAAAAACTATGACCACTCATCACCGTTGAAAGATACGCTTCGAACGAGTTGTTTTATCTTATCATTTATCACATGAATAAGTGACGCGTGTTATATCTGACAAATCTGCTACAAAACTAATTAGCGGTGCCTTTTTAGAGTTTCCAAAACTTTAAACACGACCGAGTAATATGAGATACACATACATGTGTACGTAAGAATTGTTTTGCGTAACACTCAAAATACGTACAAACATGCAAATTCTCGTGCTTTCTTTATTTACATCTCTTCGACGTTCTAATAATAACACACGGTCTGTGTGGATTGCAAAATTCGTCTGCACACATACGAAACGCTTGTATCTGCTAAAAGTCTATTTTTACTTTTTGCGACATATTGCACATACGACAAGCAAAAAATTTTGACCAAAGCGAACGAGTATAATTTGAAATTCCAGGCAACGAAAGGAACAGGTTTCTTCTGATTAATAGTGCGGAGTATCGAGTAACGTTGAACGTTTCAGTTCGAAAGCACACACGTCTGTGTACGTATACGTATAAATGTGTATGTGTGTCTGTTGTGTGTTTGTATACCTTTCGAATTTTCTGTTCTTATTTCTTTTTATTTGATGAAAATATTTAGCACGACGACAGTACCGTACACGTTAAATTTTCAAATACGTTTGACGAGGTAATAGAAGAATGTTTGCGCTTCTATTCGCAGGTGTTCGACCTTTGAACGTTGCAATTATACGTACGCTCACACATCCATAATTTAAATGCGCACGGCAAATGGAAAACAGTTAGGCTGCCTTGTACATACGAGAACTAAATAGTTGCCTTATATACAAATGCGAAATATCGGTACATGCGAGCACCAACGAAGAAAAAATTAAATTTGATTTTCCCAGAAGAAGTCGAATGAATTGCGTACAACCATCAATCTGTTGGCGATTAAGACATGATAATTTGAATAATGCGTCGTAGGTGAAGAAACAAGCCTTCTCTAGAGTGGTCATCCACATTTTTTTCTTTCTAGTTTTGACCTCTTCATTAACAGATGGCGGCAAGAAATCGAATGGGAAGCAAAGAAAAACTGACGTAGGTAGTCCAAACACAAAACCTTTCCTTTTATATTTCGTTTCGGGACAAATTCCAGCCAAATTTGGAGTAGTAATTTCGAATTAAATCAAGCAAGAAATTGTTGGCCATAACAGGAACAGATAATTTGCGTTGAAAAATTCAAAGTCCAAACTAAACTATAAAAACTAGACATTAAAGAATTTGCTAGCAACGAGCCTAGCATCTTCAAATTGTACCTAGTTAAACGAATCTTCCTTCACGAGTCTCCGGTTGCAATACTAAAGGCTCTAAATCTAAACATGTTTGTTTCTCAAAACTGTTCTTCCTTGTTCTGTCAATTTCAGCAGTACTTGTACTTTATTTACGTTTTATCTGTCGGTTCGGATTATAAAAGCGCTGGTAAAGATGCTGTATACGCGAGACAAAAACAACAGGCGTAAACAAAACGATCAAGTCAAATACATTGACTACCAACTGAAAACTTAGACCTACCAACAGCAAAGAAGCAGAACCAGAAAAACTGCGCTTTTTTCGGTGGAGTTGGTATTCGGATAAGTTGATAGAGTTGAAAAAGATTGGTTAGTACATAATCGTATTTAATGTATTCGGAAACGTACATGTGTAAAATTTCAATCAGATTGGTGTTGATCAAAGTTTGTCCAAAATTTCGAACTCCTTACAATTTTTGTCTACTTGAATCGGCTAGAAACACAGCGAAAATGATCTGGACCAGGACGAATGGCGTAAATAGAGGATAATTAGGTAAAGATAGATGGTAACATTTTAAAATCGATTTCTACCTGTATTCTCCTTTTCCTTGATGACAAGTGAACTATAAGTAAGAAAAAGAAAGTCGGGAAACCATTGGATATAAGAAGAAAACTACTTCTTATAAAGGACGAAAATTGCAGGTGCAAGCAGAGCACTGACAATACAAGACTCCCAAATGTATTGGTCATCAATCCAGGATCTAGTTAGACTCACAAACTATAAAGAAGCAAAACAAGTGAAAAGTGCTTCTTTCTCAGAAAAATTGAGTTGCTGTGGTTCGAGGGAGTTGATGTAATCGGGGCTAGTTGATGGTTTCAGTTAGTACATAACCAGGAACAAATATCGTTGAATTTCTTATTTGGACTTTTCGTTTGCTTCTTGCTAACCGTCCTTCGATTTTATGTTTATTCAAAAATATGCATCTTTTAAACAAAAACCTTTGTCCAAAGTCCTTTGAGTCGGTCTGTGTTGGTTGATTTATTACTACAGAAAGAGAGAGAGATAGAGAGGGGGGTAGTGTGCTTTTCGCATATGTGCTTAGTAAGTAGACAAATTTTCGGAACAAGAGATAGGTACTGTTGGTGTAAAAATGAACGTCGTTTCGAAATTTGCGATGAAGTGGGTATGCTTTCTTGGAATAATTTTTCATCCCAGTACGTCCCAGTTGTTGAGGACGATTAAATTTAGTTGGCCTGAATAGAATTAAAAAAACGCGGTTCATCCGTTGAGTGTCACCGGATTTAATGAAATTTATTGTTTGGTGCGGAGTTTACCGTTGTGAAACGAGGGGCGCCTTTTACGTTTCTACAGACGACCACTAGGTGGCGCTATTGACATGTGTCATTACTATTTTCGCAAAATTTGACATTTGTATTGCTGGCATCTTTGAAATAATAAGAAATTCCAAGTCAAGGTTTTCACTTGACGATTTTCAACGATTTTACTGAAGGCCTAACTCAACAACAATGCACAGAATCGCCCTTTTTGCTACGAAAGCTATCTTTCGAAGCGGAATTATGAATACATAAATCAAAGGAGGAAGTAACATATTCGCTGTAATCTGTTTGGGATCATCTGAGCACGTGGTAGGCATCTGTTTGATTGTCAACTTCTACTAAAATCTTAATGATTTCCCTACCCACTTCACCAATTATGTTAAATAGTTGTGGGAGTTGTGTTTCTTTGCCTGTCAGTTTTGAATGTTAATTCCTGCAAAGACCATATCAAAATTAATCATCTTAGAAGTAAAATTTTTCCTTCCAGGACATCGAAATACAAAGACCATATTAAAATGAATCATCTCAGAGTTAAGGACATAACGTAGCTTCTAGAAGTTCATTAAATTGTCACTTCCCTCATGTTAATTCCTTCGATACATTTCTATTGCCTTATAACCAAATTTAAGTTCGTGTAATCAACTCATACCAAGTACATTTGTACTATATAAAAAAAGAGAGATATTGCAGCAGATTCAAGAAACTTATTAAATACGACGGTGACAAACATTTCAAATAAGATTGTTCGTCTCTCTACGGAAATATTGCACGTTTAGGAAAATTATTTACTACAATGCGATGTTGAGAGATCGAAAGCATGATTATGTAAGTGCTCTAAGAATAAATAAGATAAATAACGGATTACCACATCTTCGGATTATACTGTCACGTCGGAGGAAAGGAAAGTTGTATGCCAATTATTGAAGAATAGCTCAGAGAGTTGCTAAATACAAACTTATTGTAGATGGTATATGTACAGTGTTGATGTTATGCTATCAAATGGATTGAGAATCTCAAGCTACTCACAGAGAATTTATATTTGGAGAGGTTCGCATGATAAAAGTATCGAGTTATGTAAGAAAAACCGATCCGATAGTTGCATTCTCACGAAAATAACGTATGTACAAATACAATACACAATGAAAAGAAAATAAAAAATTAAAAACTAAGAAATATAAAATGTTGTGATTTGTTTTCAAATTTTGTTCCTTCGGCATGTCAGGAAAGTTACCAAAATTCTTCGTCCTTTTCGTTATTCCCACGAAGGCGTCGCCATATTGCTTATGACATTTATTTAGTAACAATTATTTTGAACTTTTCTGGATTGCACCTAAACATAAGCTTTGAATTCGTTGCATTTGAATAGAAATCAATCAAACCACGTCGTACAGGGCGATAACGTCAAAATTTCACCACATCCTCGAATACAAGTACCGAGTTCTAAGACGTACGTTCAAATAAAAACCTTAAATTTTACCGTGCATTTTCGAATTTTGAACTTTGTGCCTCTAAATCGATGCAATAAAGACAGCTCACACGGGAGTTCCAAGTAGACTCTACGACTGATTGTGAGCGTCATCCCAAAATTGACGAATTGAAGAGAAAAATGGGTGGATGGATCAAAGCAGCGAGACACTCTAGATAAATTTCGGAGATGCTATAAGAAGGTAAAATAAGTCATTGCATCCTTTCCTTGATTAATTGACAAAAGGAAATGAAGGTGTAAAGGAAGAAGTAACATCAATTAACGTGTAAATATCCCTGTCGTAAGCAATTTGTTATAAAATTTTGGAAAACGTACATACATACATCAGACTGATTTCAATGATTGGATTTAACGTCTACATTTACATTTAAAGCAGCTTACGATCAGTGGAAGAATTTTAGAAAAGTTATTTTGAAAATTGTATATCTAACCTTTAAAAGTAGTGTGTGTAACGAATACTAGTTTTTTACAATGTTAAGAGTTTCTACGTCTTTAATTTTTTTCAATCGTAAGTGAAGAACCAGTAAGTTTACGGGTTCGAAATTTTGCTTTTATAAAGTCCTTTGTTATCGTTGCTTTCTTGAAGTCCAATAATGAGGGTAAGCCCATGGTCATTTTTCTATTCCTTAACTGGGGATAATTCAAAACATGGAGATGAAAATTTGCGCAGCTCGAATGTACCCCAAGGAGGGATATTTTAACTCACACAATTTGTCGAGAAAATTAATCATGTGTGGAACGGAAATCTATCACAGAAATTGTTATTTGAAAATCCTTTTATCGTGCGATTCATACACAAACCACAAAATGTGTTTGTTTGTCAACTCTCAATGTCAATAGCATTTCTAATAATCGCATATTAAATCAGATACACATAACACACATACAAACATATCTGTCTCCAATCTATGAGTGTCGATATGTAAACAATACTAACTAATCGCTGTTTTGCTTTCCCAGCGCACTTTGGCAATGTTTTGGTGTTATACATGCAATCCCATATAAATACGTACACGTGCATACACATATGTATGTAAGTGAAAGAGAATATTCTCATAATCGTAATATGTGACAAGAGCAAACATTAACCTTTTATCGAATTTCTGGTATTCCACGCATGTAACGGGTCAAAGGTTAGACGCAGATATGTCGTAGAAAATTTGATGGATGATGAACTTATATAAAAGTAATGTGATCTACTCCGATTGGATCTTTGTTTAGTCTTAGCAAATTCGTTAGTATCATTCCGTAACTATAAAGAAATCGTTTCTATGCACGTTCGGAATCACTCATGCACTCGCTTGAAGGTCCTAAATGTTAATTGCTAAACAATGTAAATATATTGACTTTTTCTCCGCAAATTTCGGAATGCAACGAATGGATCAATTGAAAGGCACAATTACAAAGAAACTCGTTCTGCCTCAGATAAGTCATAATTTTGTACAGGGGCGGTAATAACTAGAGACCGGATTATGTGTATATATGATTTGACTAAAATGTGTACATATATAAGTCAGATGTTGAGTAATTTAGGATTTTTCTCGCATGGAATCTATAAACGAAGAAAATTATAGTAGAAAATTTGTACACCCTTTTAGATATAAGACAAGAAAATGTTTCTGAAGTTAAAGAAAAATATTTCTATTAATGAAAATAATTTTATTCAGCAATCCAAAGCAAGTTTTTGAAACAATTGTATGGTAGACTAGAATTTGCAAAAAAACATGCAATTTGAATTAAATAAATAAAATAAAATTGTTTTGTAAAATTATCAATCTAACTATTTTACTGCCCGCTTTGCAGAGTACTTTTTCTTCGTTCAAAAGTAATTCTGGAACGGTCTTGATCCAGGAGGCTACTAAGCCGCTTTTGGCTTTTGGAATTTTTGGATAACACTCGGTAACATTCCACTTTATTCGGTGTTTGTAAATGTTGAAAAATTTTAAATGGTAAATGCTGAAACGTATACACCTCCTACCTAATTATTTTTAACCAATCAGAACTCACCTTTATTCGTTTAATTTCCGATTTTTATTCTTAGAAACCGTAACAAAATAATCTTTGCTCTTCGGTATTGAACATGATATTTCGTTTGGAAGTTTAAAAGCAATTAACAATTTCTTAGAAAAATGTAGAAACATAAGTTTCTTGGAAAGAGCATTAATCCCCATTTAAGTAATATTTATTTTATTATATCTAACGAAAATCGATAATCGTACAATGCAAATTTCCCAGAAAATCGTCTACTATATTTAAAAAATAATAACGCGATTTTCAAACGGAAAAATATATCGAATAATTGCAAATATGTTAAAATATTCGAAATATGTGGAAAAAGCCAATATATTCTAAATATGTAAAATTAAATGAGTGCAAAACCCTTTTATTTGCCCTAACTTGTGTAGATCTTTAAGCGTTCAATTGTACCGTTGATCGGGGACGTAATAATTATAAAATAAACGACAAAAAATATCGTTTTTAACCATTTATATTGATTAATTTATAAAATCGTTATAATTAACCATTTTTATAAGATATATATTAGTTTGGTTATCGTAACCAATTAAAGTGTGAAATGTTTTTTTTTTTTGGTTATAAGTAACAATTATATCAACAAAAAAATTTTGGTTTCAGATAACCATTATATCAACCAAAGAGATTTTTGGTTAGAAATAACCATTTCAAAAAAAAAAAAATTTCTTTTTTGTTATCAGGGATGAAATTGATAATAAAAAATTAATTCATAAAGTTTTAGTGGGAATATTTCTCTCATTTAAAATCTTGAATATGGATTTCTAAATCGTTATTATAATTGCAATTGGCTGTATGTAACCTTTATTAGGTTTTATGTAATGATTTTAAAATATAAAAAACACACACCGCCTTCAGCTATGCTTAGTTTTGCTACTACCGCCACAGATTTGTTGTGTTATCTTGTTCATGTGTTGTTGTTGCATTCAATTTATAGCTCATTTGTTGTTCTATTTGTTAAAATTTTTGGTTTTTCATTTTGTGAGGATTTTTGATATTGTTTTGTATATTTTGGTTTTTTCATAGCTTTTTTATGTTCATTCACTTAAATTTCTTTTTTGTTTTTTTCATCCCTGATAACCAAAAAAGAATATTTTTTGTAATAGTTATTTCTAACCAAAAAATCTTTTTGGTTGATATAATGGTTATCTGAAACCAAAAAATTATTTTGGGTGAGATAATTGTTACTGATAACCAAAAAAAAAATATATTTCTCACTTTAATTGGTTACGATAACCAAAATAATATATTTGCAATGATAATGGTTAAAAATTCCCAATATTAAATAAAATGAATTTTTTGTAACCTTTTATCTGAAATAAAAAAATAACAATTATATTTGGTCCCTGCCGTTGATAGTTATCGATATGCACAAAATATATAATCCGGTCTCTGGTAATAACTTTGATTAATGTTATTGGTGAAGTTTCATTTCCTGTTTATATTTTTCGAAATTATTTCGTACATTATCAGAATGGTTATAGATGCGAGACCCAGATTACAAACTAAACGGCCGATTTATCTTGTGCAACCTGCGAAATCCATTAAACGTTACCTAATAACTGGAATAATCAGGTGAACGGGTACGCAACAATTTGTAATTTTATTTATGCATGTGATCGTTAGATAGGATCATACGCAATACGTAGTAATTTACATTACTTTACATGTCATTATCATCGAAACAAGAACAGGTGAGCGCGAAGAAAATTCCGTTTAAACATTCATCACATTCGGCCTCGCGAGTTGTGCTGATCCAATTGTTTAATTGTTCATTCCGATTGCTTTCATTTGCGAAACAATTAGTTAACTTTCATTTCAAATGCGCGCACGTCTTCTCAGTTAACAGCCCGGAATATCGAAGGAAGGAAGTAAGGACGGTAAAAGCAATTTCCATCCTGCGATTTTCGTCATCTACATTGTTGCACGACAGACCTACATACACGCACGTGTGCCCTTTGTGTGTTTTATGTAACGGCGGACTAGGAAGAGATGTGACGACGAGTCCCGCTACAAACGATCGTAAATTTTGATCTGGATGATCGTGATCCTTTTATATAATGGCGGTTTCGCAACGGTGTTAACTGTTCGTGGGATAGGTAAGCGGGTAACGGACCAGATGCTAGATATATGCTAATGTGATTTTAACCGTGCACGATTACGCTGTAAACATCTTAAAACTGAGAGAATGGGTGTTTGTGCGTTTTTGACGTGAAGAAGAAAGTAGTGACCATTTTGTCTTCTGCTTGATACGTAGCCAGAACTGCTATAGAAGTGTCAAATAGAGAAACAATTTGTTGTATTCGCATTCGATACTTCGAATAGCTTGTTTATCCAGTTCTGCGCCGAAAGTAGTAGTTTGGTAGATGGGAGGACTCACATATATACTTAAAAAAAGTTTTGAGAGGATCGCCAAATGCACAGCTTCTCAAACTTATTACGACCACCGCTCACTTTGAGATTAGAAAAATTTAGTGCTACCCATATTTTTTAATTTATCTCTTTACATTGTCATAAGTTGCGTATCTTAAAAACAGTTATTGCAAATATAATTTTTAAAGGTGCATTAGATAGGATATGGCCCATATCCTGTATCTGAGATCGAAGAATGTTTCAATGAGAAGAAATAAAACTCATGCTTAATCATATTTACAAGTATTTTTATTAATATTAAAGGAAGGCTTTCAATTTGAAACTTATCACAGGTGATGGATGAATCTGAATATGATCTGAGTCTGTTAATATCAGGCTCGAGTTCACTCAAAAACAGCCGTAAGTCGTTCAGTTTCTCTTTTTAGTTAGCAACGTTAGCATTAAATCCACGTTCACACAAATGCGACGATGGGAATGCCATCAGAAACCATTGAACAACCGACCATAGTCTAAGCCAGGCATGGGCAACCTTTTTTGTAGAAGTTTTATGCTGTGAGTAATCTTGAAAAATATACATTTTTGTAGTATCCTTATGATTCATTATGAATTAAGTTTAGACGGGTCGTGCTAGTATGCAACGAAAGAATTCAGTAGCGGGCCGGACAAACCTTACTCGAGGGCCGCATGTGGCCCGCGGGCTGGAGGTTGCCCATACCTGCTCTAAGCCATAGTTGAAAGATTGGCTTCTGCAGCCAAAATACTTGGTAGCCATTTTTGAATTTCATCTTTCTGCGTTTGTTGTCAGTTCTATAAGTTTTTCTTCCAACTGGGATGATCCTGCTGTGTTAGCATTTGAATAAAGATCACCCACTCTGGTATGTTCATGTTTAAACTGTCCTGGAATGGTTCACTAAAATCATCGTGGAAGTTTTCCAAGTGTTGACAATAAATAAGCAAGTCATCGTTATTGAAGGATACTGCTGATAAATTGGGGACCATTTTTTACATATTTTTCATATTTGTTAAACCTCACGTATAACAATAACAACGCTTCATTAGTTGGTAACGTGAACTCATCCAACTGAGTTGAAAAAGTCATCAAATGATTGCACAATGATTCTTCAATATTTCTAGCCATCTCATCAATTTGTCTTTGCACAGAACTATTGCTCGAAGGAATTTTTCGGATAATATCTACCGTTGGTTTATGGAAGACAGTGGTTAATATTTCTTTTACTGGCGGTAAAATTGAATCTTCACCTATAGTATGTGATTTGCCGGTTTTTGTAATTAACAATGAGATATTGTATGAAGCAGAGAATCCGTCATCGTCTTGCTTAGAAACTGCTGAGATTTGTTGGATTTGAGTTACATCAGAAAATCCTGCACAGATACAGATAAAACGCGCTTTCAGTGAAAGTGAAGACTGAGCAAGGTGCAATGTACTCAAAAAGGAAATACGTATCCAGGATATGTGCTCCTTCCAAATACCCTCCCCTGGAATGTAAAAATCGTATAACCTCAGCAAAACTGAATTATTTGAGGGCTATGCAAGATTATATTCCACTGCAACATCATAGCTTTTATGAGGATCTGATTGACGAAACCTCTCAACTAATACAGGAGACCTAATCAAAGCATTGTTTCACTTAGTTTGGTATTTTTTGTGTGACCATATTTGTTTTATAATAAAACGCACAAGTTTTTGAATAATCTCTTGAAAAAACCCCATCTCTCATTATATTTTAGAAGAAGTACTGGCTGTACCTAGGACTTAAATTAAAGATGGCAAAACTATTGGGGATTGCACTCGTATTTGGCTGCACTTCCCAATAGTTCTTAATTTAAGTCCGAACGTTGTACAGCCAGTATTTCTTCTAAAATATCATTTTTGAATAATGTTGCTTTTATTTTGTATAATGTAACATAGGTCGTTAGATCCACAGTAATATGTACTATCGCATAGACCCTTTTCAATATGTATCAAGGCACCAATTTCTATTTTCAATTTCTTGCTTTGGTAGTTGACGTTAATTTTTTCTTAGTTTTTCTCATGGATCATACTAATAGGAAGTTGCTTTACTGCAAAACAATAATTTACAGCTGAGATGATAACAACGAATTGCTGAAGAAGGTTTTTCTGAATACCTCGGATTAATGATTTCGGCACTTAGACCATTTAGAACTTACACTCTTCAATTGCCAAATATAAACAAGAAATCCGACATTTGTGACAGTCTGGCGTAAACGTGCACCAAAAATAAAAGAGTTTTTTGAAAACTGAAGCCAGGCTTTGTATAGATTGTAAGTACCAAAAAATCGAAACATACCCATATCCGGAGGGCTAGTGAAAGGTCAAGGCGATGGAAATTACAGAAAAGTGCAAGTACAAAAACTTTAATACCTTTGTTGGCTCCAAAAATGACGTAATAGACATGACATTAGTGTCAAATGCATATCGGGTGAAGCAGCTGGCGTGAAACAAGATACGGTTGATGCATTTACGGAGAAACTTCCGTCATTGTTGCTTGGTTACCAACTTATAGATATCTACAATACCTATGAGAGCGCATTTTTTCTTTCGATCCCCTCGCGATAAAACATTTGTTCTGCCATCGAACAAATGCCCAGGAGGAAAACTAGTCTAAGTTTTATGTTTTATCAAGATGACCGGGCGCAAAGACCAAATTTTCACTGATTTGATTCTAGAGAGTTGAATCTCGAAAATGCGAAAATAATTTACTTACAGGAACAAACATGAAAAGAACAAGAACTTTAAAGCAGCCTCGCTTATAACTAAAATTCGATAAACGAGTCCATGATAAGTTGTGTAAAGCGGACTGAATGCTGTTGGCACATTAGATAACACTCGGTAACACTTCATTCGGCGTTTGTAAATGATAAAATTTTTTAAATGATAAATGCTGAAACGTATACACCCCTTACCTAATTATCCCCATCAGAATTCACTTTTATTCGTTCAATCTCCGATTTTCATTCTTAAAAACCGTAACAAAATAATCTCCGCTCTTCGGTGTTGAACATGATATTTCGTTTGGAAGTTTAAAAGCAATTAATAATTTCTTAGAAAAATGTAGAAGCATAAATTTCTTGGAAAAAGCATTAATCGCTATTTAAGTAATATTTATTTTATTATATTTAACGAAACATCGACAATCGTACAATGTAAATTTCCCAGACGATCGTCTACTATATTTTTTATAAAAATAACGCGATTTTCAAACGGAAAAATATGTCGAATAATTTCAGATATGTGGAAATATTCGAAATATGTGGAAGAAAGCCAAAATATTCTAAATATAGTGCTGAACGGTTTTATTTACCCTAATTCGTGAAGATCTTAAAGCGCTCAATTGTCCCGTTGATTGTGATCGATATGAAAAACCATATAATCCGGTGTCTGCTTACAACTGTGCGTATGTGGGGAGAGAAAAGGAGGGGACATTTCCTGCTTCCAGGATCGACTCAAAACTCGAATCACACCTTACATTCAAATCCAAGCAGCAGGAGTGAAATGCTCACGATTCATTATTCCTTTTTCGACCAATCAATTCTCCCAATCGCCAACCGGATATGCTTAATGAGGTCGATTTGAAATTGATTTCTCGCTAAATCCTCTATTTTTAGTATCGACCGAGATTGGAAACGCGGAAATACATAGATACGCCGCTGCATGCGAAAAAAGGACTACAATACGATAACCGTTCACGAATTGCAAGCTGAAGGTTAACCGGAGTATTCAGTTGCGTTGGCAATGAGGATACACTGAATTACTTTCAATTGTCCGGGGTAATCATCTAATATGCGGCGAGTTCTTGACGAGAGAGTGTTGTTTTTTAACGACTTAATCGGCCGTATGTATATAATACATACAACTGTGCTTAGAGTGAGCGGGGTGAACGCGAATCTCGTTGGTGGGGAAGGAAGCCGTGCATGCACGTTTGTCGAAAGCAAAATAGCCGATATAAATGGATTTGAAGTACCTACCGCACATTAGCGAATAGATTCTGCGAGTCACATGCACGAAACGATTATGTCTCCTAACGTGTATGTACCCGCGTACGTATGTAATAAACGTTTTATACCTTAATAAATGTGTAATTGATTCATTAGAGCGAGGAAGTGAACGTGAACTATTTTAGGATCAATTGATCGCGTGATTAAGTTTGTAATTTTTGGCGGTGAATAAGTCAGTCTTAAAGATACTGTCGATTGCCTTTTAAATTCTCTCTCAAATTCATGATGTTTTTGAGTAGGATTAAAGAGAAACATAAGTATGTACGAGGGCGCGTTTTAAGTTGTTACAAAACTAGGAAAGAAAAAAAAATTTTTTTGGAACAAACTGTTTTATTACTTTTCAAAGTTTTTGCCATTTAGATTTATATACTTTTGCATGCATCTAAACCAATTCCCGAAACATTTCTCTCAGTTTGAAGTTGGAATCTTACAAGCGAAGTCGGAGAATTGGCAACGAAAATCGACCTCGAGTAGAAACGATTTGGAAGTGACTCCCATATTAAATATAATATCTACCATCTTCAGAATAGAAATTTTTCCTCTTTATCTCTTTTCCCTGACCAACGGGTCTTTCCCAGCTTGCATCGAGCAACCCCAGAAAGTTTCTTACCTTTTGCCCCATGTCTGACTGTCCCTTTCGGTTTAGCACTACAGTTTATCGAGAGCATATAAGCCTTGTCGGTGTTTCGGGATGGTGTTTTCACTTGACAGCATGGTCAACACAAACTTGCAAATATTTCTAGTAACACGTTACCAGCTCTTCCTCCTAGTGTCAAAGATGTCTGCCGTTACCTTTGCCGTTTATACCTAAGCGGGAGATTGAAAAAGTCTTTATCGTGTTCATGCCTAAGTGGGAGGTTGAGAAACACACCTTTTGAAATTGAATGCTAGCCATGACTATTCATGGCAGAAATCAGAAGCCTTCTTTCCATTCCCAGTCATCAGATCGTCGAATAGAATTACTTCAATATTAGACCATTTGTGTTGGAATCACACTGTTCTTGTGTGCGTGCTTTCGTTAATATCTTCGGCAAACATTTGTTACATATTTTTTAAACTCTAGCTTTTTGTCACAATTTCCTAAATGATTAACTTTGAAACTCCCGGGAATTGTAAAGGCAATTCTGGAATCACAAAACGTCAACTTGGATGAGTCACTACGTCCTTTGACATTACTATCAACTCCTTCTTGTCTAAACAACCAAAACCATTACCTTGTGTTGCAGTCGCCTATAACATGTGTCCGTAGATTTCTTTTTGTAAATTCCAAGAGAACTATTGCCTTCTGCGCCACTATTATTTAGATCAGCGGTTACCAATTATCTACTAGTCAAAACCACCCTTATGGACTATTTGTCATCGGTGGACTACCATCCCTGCGTTTTCTTTCTTTCTAATGTGATAGAAATTAGAAAATAGTACACCGCTCTTGCGTCAATAGGAAACCTACACACTTGGAAGTTTGGCACAGTAAACTTGAATGTTTATAATCTCACATATTATATCTTATAACTAGGTGACCCAGCAAACTTCATTTTGCCCAAATTCTTTTTCCTAAACCTTCGCGTAGCAATTACGTACAAACCCGCATAAGGAAGTATCCGATTTGGTCCAGTCGTTTTCAAGTTTTAAGCGTCCGAACAAACCACGATCCATTTTTAATATATACAGATTTGGATGCCACTGATTTAGATTACAATAATTTTAATGATAATTTAATTTCGGATTAGATGGTGTAGTGGCTTCCATGTCAACCAAACCCGACCAAGGACGGTGATTTCTAATTGCAGATAAAAATCTCGCCACGCTTTCTTCTTGGATAGGAAGTAAAGACCTAGGTCCCGTCTAAATAGGCTATTTGGAACGTTCATATTCGATACTGAGAAGGTGAAATCCGGTCAGATTCGGCCAAATTCTAACTGCGTGTATGATCTCTAAAATCGAGTGCACATGATAATTCGAAGCTGCAGTGAGCAGTTGAACTTTGGAAGGATCACGAATGACCCACCTTTAGAGACGGTGTGTACCAAAAGTGCAGGTAGTATTACAGAAACTTTGCATTCGTGAACGATTGAAAACCCAATCCTAGGATCTGACAAATTAGAAAAGAAAAAACGATTGAAGGGTTGTACAAGCAACAGAGACAACGTGGAAAAAAATACTATACTGCTGCGATAAATGCTCAAAATCAATTTCAGACAATCATCAAGTAGTGTGTTGTTCAAATTGCGTATAATAGATTAGCTATTTTTTATATTAAAAGAATAAGTTATATAAGGATTTATTCACATTTTTACCTTAAACTTAACTTAAAAATTTAATTTAAAAAAATAAATAAATTGGAATATTGTTTTACGAAAAGCTCTATTTTTCACGTTCAATTTGCCTTTTCTTAAAGTTAACATGCTTAATTGGTCTTGAAGTTACGATTTTTGAAGTAAATCATTAAATTTTCAGGAAGTTGTTGCATTTGCTTGAAGAGAAATATGAAAAAAGATATTTCTTTAATAATATTTTGATTGATATATCAAGTTGAAGGTTACCAACATTAGCACGAATGAATTCAAAATTGTATGACGAAGGCAATTGGGCAAAAAACGGCCGGAAATGAGTGTCCCACCTTTACACACTGAAGGCGTTGAAAGAACGTTTACAGATGAAGGGTTAACATAAAACATCCGAAATTGGAGTTCCTTAAGAGCAAGCCCTTCCATATCGAAAAAAGCCATAGAATTTTAGATGGGCTTTTGTTCAGAAGTTGATAATATAAGTAATGCTGCTTAAAAATATAAATATTTAAATCGGTTTAGTTAATGGAGCTCCAGGTGGGGTGAAGGAATTTAAAGATCATTTATCTGTAGTGAGGATGATGGGCAATTAATTGGATGTAGACCAACCTGAAGAAGGGGCTATTAAGACTGTTGGAGGTGCTGTAATATCTAGGAAGCAAATTTCATTTAAACTTGCTTAGGCATTTTTCATCCATAAGTCACAGGATTTAACATCAGATTCTGTCGCAAGGTCAACGGTTGGTATTTTTTATACTGGTAAAATGTACGTCGCGTTATCGAGAGCTCAAAATCTCAATAAGTTGAGGGTCTTGGATTTTAAAGCGTCTCAAGTACGAGCGAAGTCCTGAGGTGTTGTCTTTTTATGAACAGTTGAAACGACGGCTTGCAGAAACCGGATTTATACGGTTAAGTTGAAAAAATGATATCCAAGGAGAAATTTATTCGCAGATAAAGAAAAGTAGACCAATGAATACACAATTTCTTATGGATAAACCATTGGTATCAATAGGATGATGTTTTTTGTTATTTTTAGTTGTGTTTAGGATCCGATGAAATATATGGTGCTATATACACAAAACTGCCATAATTTTAAGATGTTTTAAGTTTTATAAGCTATTGAGGATGATGACAAGAATCAATTTGAACTTCAGGGGAAGTTGTATTGATAATTATTGCATCTCATCCCGAAATATCTGCACCGGAAACGGAACATGTTTCCTTGTTAACATCGCATGGAGTTTTAAAATACATTGACCATTAGGCATGCTTTCTTCATTTTAGGACACAATAAGTTTAATATTTTTGCACGTCAAATAATTTTGTAGGATTCTTCTGTTAAGAAGAGTAGTTTTAAAATTTCACATAGAAATATTTCAAAACATAATACGTCTTCGTAAGGACCTTTTATTGTAATTTATGGATAGATGGACAATCTCCGGATAAGCATAAGTGTAGGTCCAGAAATATGTATTTATTGGGGAAGGAAACGTGAATAAGCTAGGATCTTATTGATTTAGAAAGTGCAAGGCGTGGTAACGTAATAATACACATGTCTTTGACACTATAAATATATGTACGTTCTACATTTGTGTTTATCACGAACTAATATTGACTATTTGAATCTGCTGACACGGTTATATCCATGCAAGCTTTCAGATTGAATGTCCTTTGATTATTTAGTGGTTTGTGTAGCAAAATAATTACTGGAAAAATATTAGTAGGGGATTTGTAACAAATACAAAGAATTCTAAACTCATTTCTATCTAAAATGTTTTTTGACTAAGAAAGTTTTTGTTTATTGTTTTTTTGCTTCAAGTTTTCAACGTCTAAGTTTTGATTAAAAATACTGAAACTTCAAAATCATAATCTTCATCGCAAAATCTATCGCGCGAGCGCAAACATCTAAACAATTCTTTGCGACCGAATTCCTAATTTCTTCTCATACGTTATCTAATTTTTATAGCACGTTGTCCTTGACAGTTTTCAGCGTTAGCGAACTCCGTCTCAGAACACCTGCAAAAATTATTCTTCGCGACCATAAACGTGATAGATATTTCTCTGAACTTCTAATCTGCAAAAAAGCACCTCTAGTAGTGGGAACTTGCAAAATGCAAATGAGCTCTTCGAAAAGAACGACGAACTTGGATATAATATCATCTAATGCGATCCGAGCGCTAAATTAATTAATAAGTCTCTCATATTAATTTCATAAGGATTCTTTGAAATGGGATATAATGATTAGTTTTTTTGTTTTCTAAAAATTGATGTGGATGGTGCATAGTGTCAGTTGGATATTTAGCAATAGGTTGTTACTGGATAAACTTATGTATTTTGAGTATATTGTAGTATTATATTGTAGTATGAATTTTGAATTAATTTTATAGAAAGCAAAAATTATTACAAATAATAATTTATAAAATTTTAGTATTATATTAACAAAATAATGAACAATATAATCAAAATATATTACCTAGTGTGTGTATAAATGTAATTTGTTTTCTAATTCTTAACTTCTCCCTCCCTCTTGTTCTCTCTTGAATTCTTTCTTCACTTCTTTCTTTGGTCCTTTCCTTTTATTGAATTTCTTTTTCTGATGTGGTCTGCTTCTTTTCAACCCTGGTATTTTGTGTAACTTTTTATCTGACCTTTTTCGTCGACCATCCCATTCCGTCGTTTATAAACAAAACTTAATTTGTTTTTGCACGTCGTTATAGCAATTTGGAATTCTAGATTATGAAATGTTTTAAGTGTATGTGTGTGGTTAATGTTTACAACGCTTTTCTATTTCTTAAAGAATGCTTTCTGTAAAATTTACATCTTTTTATTGATAATTTTACTAATGGAGTATTACCATACTACAATATACATACATAAGTGGTAATGTTTATTTCTACGCACTCGCCTTATTGCGAATAGAATTGCTTATTCTAAATGACACACATTTTCCGAATGTTCATATTTACACATCTCATTTGATATTTGCGAAAATGCTTTTGTCACTGATATATGTGGTAATAGGTACATTGATAGGACAGCCATATTTTTTATTGTCAGTTCTAATTTGCTTAAATTCAACTACCTAACAAGGTAACTCAAAGTAAAGCAACAATAAGTAGATTTTGGCATTGAAAAGAATTCATCCTACAATAACAATGTTCAGTAAATAGTCATAGCAATTTTTTCTTGCTAATAATTTTGTTGTTACGATTTAATCCACTGACGTCCTCAGATCTCCCTATTGTAAAAAAACAATTTAGGATTAAAAGTAATAGTCAAATTCGTTTAATTTTGAACTAAAGAATTTAAGGGTGGAAACAACACTTTTATACGATCCTAAGGATCCAGGAATAAGTTGTGAAAATCTAATGACAACGTCATGTAGTTTATGCTGAATTAGTTCCCTGATAATTTTCAACATATTTGAAAAAATTGTAAAAGTTTTGACCAGAAGTTTTGAATTAAATTTCGAACTCCTCTTCTTCTTCTTCTTTCACCTTATCCTTCTGCCCATCTAGGGCGTCGGAGCTGGAGTACCGCTCTCTTTTACCCATCTTTTCCATTCTTTCCTATTTGGCGTTAGTTCCTGCATACTCCTCATTTCTTTGCCTCTTTCCTCCCCTATCCTGCGGATCTGGTACATCCATGCCCTCCTCGGTCTTCCTCTTCTTCTATTCCTTCCCAATCCCGCCTCGTTAATCTTCTTTAGGATTTTGTCCTGGTCTAGTCGCTCTAAGTGTCCGTACCAGCTTGGTTATTTATTTTCAATTTTCCTCAATACCGACTTAATTTTCTTAGTAAATTTTCCACAATTCCGTCAAATTTGAGGAACTTTTAAAGTCAGAGATAGGACAAGATTCAATCCAGGAAAGATGTGGAAAAATGGAAAGTTTTGGGAAATTTGATGACGTACGAAAATTTAATAAAACGACTACCAGTTTCTGTAGTTTGGTTTCATAATTTACAATCTCCTTTAAGTGAATAATGCGAACAAACTCAAATAAGAGCAACAGTAGGAAAAAGTAAAAATAAAGGTTATTACTTCAGTCATAAGTGAAGCCTTCTTGATTTAAAAACGATTTAAAAAGAACACATATTACTACTAGGGCAATTCGTCTTCTATTAACACAATTATCAAGTTGCTATGATAAGTCCCCTTTACCAATGAATTTCAACGTCTGATGGCGAGCATAATTCTAGGGTTGAAAGCCTAATCCACGCACAAATTCCCGTTGAATATTGTCGAGGGAGTTGAATGCAATATTACAAGAACTCGAATCGTATACTCAAACTCCAAGTGATTTGACAGATTTCAAACGAGGAGATAGAAGATCTAGAAATAGAAGTCCAATAGTGTCTAGTTTGGAGATTTGGGTGGCTTACTGTGGTTTATTTATCCTTCGGAGAAAACGATATTTACAAGGTTTCTAACATTTCTTGTGCCACCACTGGCATAGTTTAACAATAGAATAAACGACAATCTAATGGAACAACGGCAGAACCACATGGAGGATGTACCAAAACAAGTTCTAATAATTGGTGCTGACGGACCAAAAATGTTTGCTGTTGCATAGTCATACTGGACCTTTTACGATTTGTCAATCTTGCTCGCTTTTCTCGAATTGCTTCATCCAGCTTGGTCAGGTGTTGAAAGTAAAGTACCTGCGGATAATAAGGCATAAGAAACTAAGATCTTATTTAAAGTGGTCCCATGAACAGGTAATTCCTATTCATTAGACGAAAATGAGGTCATTTAAATGCACGGCTGCGTTGTGTACTTTACTTGAGTATTTGGTGGTCGACCTCTTAATTTTTTCTGTATTATATATCACTACATTTTATGTTTTTATTCAGGTGTTATGGACCATTACAATGTAATACGATTGCACTAAATGGTGCACGTATGCTTCGTTTTCACCAAATTAGATTGCAATGCCTCCTAAAAGAGCGTTATAGACAGAAGAAAATGGCGGAATTTTATCCTGTAGAAAAGGGAACTCTAGATATTTATGCAGTTACAGAGTGGTTCAATATCACTAGAAGAATACTCAGAAATCATATCAGCAGTGGTAATTTGAAGAGATTGTTCAGCCAAAAAACAAAGAGCTAATCTGGTAAGGAGGATAATCGAAGTTGGTGAAGTTGCAGTACCTGTGACTCCAAAAATTATATGACGAACTTATAAATTTTCTGAAGTTTACATCAAACACAGTTTCAATTCAGTTCTGAGTTCGTAAATCCGTCAAAAACTCATGCACCAAATCCGAATTTCTGATATTCGAAAGAGCTGGGTGGCGGATTTTTTCATGATTAAATGCAGAAGTTTATTCGGCCCATTGCGGCAGCCGCTTTACAAGAAATGACCTGGGAAGTTGCATGAGCGTCCGTTATGGCAACGGAGACAATGCAAGAAGAACGAAGGTTGTTTTAAGCGAATTGCGCTAGGAATTGCTTCCACATCTACTCTATTCGCCAGATCTGACTCCTGAAATTTGAAAAAACCACTACTGTATGTCAGATTTGAACCCTTAAATTGGGTAAAACTTGCTATAAATAGGTTGAATGCAGAGACTGCAAAAAAGTTCTCTGAGGACTGTTTAGAAAAATTAGTTTCACGCTGGGATAAACCAACTCAATTAAATGGAAATTATATTGAAACAACTACAACGTAATTTTCATGAGGATGGACGAAATAAAAAAATCATACTCAAACTCCGAGAGTTTTGGGAAACATCAACGTATCTTTGCGATTCTCGAGGACTCAATTACATAAATGATTCTATCCATGTCTGCAGGCAAATTTATTCAAACCTAAATCCAAGCGGATGTCGCTGGCAATCGTACATTCTTGACATATTTGCAATTCAATTAGACCTATTGATGTAGAACTCTTAGTTCCTATAAAACAGGAAATAGCGTGCCGCTCGCTGATTTTGGCCAGCAGATTCCTTCACAATTACAATCGTTGCATTTCTGTTTCGTATGAAATTAAAACTGGTAGTTACACTTAACCGTTAGTTATTTCAACGCATTTTTGTTGCGACGATTGTATGTAATTTCTCTAATTTGTAATTTAGATCCTCTCATGTGTAATTTGCAAAAAGCGGAAACTTGACGGTGGCAATAAGCAAATCCGGTAATTGTAATATAATCTAACTGCGTACTCGGGAAACTATCGTTTCGGATTGAAACGATAATAAGGTTAAAAATATGTATTTTAGCAAATAAGTACGCGTTCCTCGAACAAGGACAAATTTTATTTCCCCGGGACTTTACTTCTAGAAGTTTAGAGACAAGTTTAAACGCGACATTGAAGGTTGCAGAACAAAAAATAGATAATAAATTTTTGCAAGTAATACTGAAATATTATTCTTACGTTTTGTATTATCTTCTAAATTACTCGCGTAATAATTTAAGTGTGTACCGCCTTATATATAAATAACTTAACTGAACACTTTAAACAAATTTCATGCCCACCGTCTAGTTTAAGAATTAAATATTCAAACGTTTCTAAAATCTAACGTGCTGATTATGTGACATATCAATTTGCATTATGTAAATGATGCCGTTACCTAATCTGGTGAATTAATTGCTCAGACCAGTTTCAACTGCCAATGCCCGAAAGAAATTCAGCATTTTACGAGATAGATCGCCTTCGATTTGAAATTTTACGAAGCGCAGGTGTTTTCCGAAAATACAGCCAAATAGCGTCGCGTTCTCGAAGGAAAAAAAAAGGAAGAAATCATAAAAAACAGGACGTAATTTACGTCTGATTTGAATAACGATTGTAATTTCAAATTTAGCTGCACCTGTGTCATACCTGGACGTTGCTAGTCCGATCGGCGCCATTTTTATTATCTATTAATCACGATGACTCCTTTTCTGTCGCGGAGTTTTTGTTTATTTTGTTCGCATATATTTTGATGTCAAATCGCCTATAATTGGAAACGTTTAGTCGTAAAATTTGCGAGTTTTGTGGTGGTATTCTGGATCAGTTATTATAATCGGCTAAATTATTTAACTCGTTAGCAACAAATCAGTTGTATGAAGTCACGCATTATTGACGCAAACATTCAATTATGAAAACTTTAATCCATCTTAAGGGTGTTCGGTACCTTTTTTCAATATCGGTTAAACTCAATTTTACGTTTTCATTGGTTCCAAAACTAATTTGAAAATTGTTATCTGAACCTGACCTTTAAAAGTAGTGTGGTTAACTATAAAATACTGGATTTTTACAATATTAAGAGCTTCTACAATTTCAATTTTTTTTTCAATAATAAGTGAAGAACCAGTAACTTTACAGGCTCGAAATTTTGCATACCGTGTATTCGTTACGATAGCTACGTCTTATCGGCGCGCTTTCTTTGTAAATTCCTGTTTGTTATTGGATTTAACCTCAATTAAGCATTAGAAAAATGACCATGGGCTTATCGTCATTTCGTGACTTCAAGAAAATAACGATAACAAAGGAATTTACAAAAGCTCGCCGATAAGACGAAGCTATCGAAACGAATACACGGTACGCAAAATTTCGAGCCCGTAAACTTATTAGTTCTTCACTTATTACTGAAAAAAGGCTGTAAAAGCTGTTAACATTGTAAAAAAAGCAGTATTTTATCGTTACACACTGCTACTTTTAAAGAGCAGATATCTAATTTTCAAAATAGTTTTGCAGCCAATAAAAAATTTAAGTGTAACCGATCTTGAAAAACAGTACCGATTGATTTTTGCATTCAGAAATTTCAATATTCTCCAAACGTCCTTCTAATTCATGTAAACATGGTATTTTCAGCGTATTTCCAGTAAATTAGACAATGATGTAATTGGCTGGTGGGGAATTCTCGCCTAAAAACGGACAGAAGCCTCGACGGTCGTTGCGTTGTAATTAAGGCGAGAATTGTGTTACAAACTCGCAATGTAGCAAATATAGACGCAAGCTGTGATTAATAGGGGAAATTAGGGGATTGCATTGAATTAAACACAAGCGAAAGCTCGGGTCTGGTTTTGCCATTTATGCGACTCCTCAGCGAGGCGCGTTCAATCCAATGCATTTTTTCCCCGGATCTAAAAATTGTGCTTTATGACGTGGGATGGCCCGAAACCAATTTTTGCTTGCCCAAATCACCACAATTTAATTTTAATTTAGGGACGAGATGCATCGAATTGGATAAGCCGCCTGCTGCCTGCTGAGCTTGGAGAAGCACTGACGCATCAGCATCACACTACTACAATCCTCGCTAAAAAGAAGCCCAATTAAGAGCGAACTTGCTGAAACTCACTAAGATTTTGATGGAGCTTGTCGCCAAATTAACTAAGGCGATTGGCGAAATCGAATCTCTTAAAAAGGGGAAAATAGACTGAGCTTGCCTAAACATAATCTGAACATAAAAATAATAAAAACTATTTTTGAGAGCCAAATTTTTAACAAAATAAAATCTGGATAACTCTCTATATAAGCACTTAATAAAATAAGGTACGTTAATGGGCAGCTACAGAGTAATTGTGCAAAAGTTTACTAAGAAGCACAATTTTCATACGCCAATAATCCACGAGAGGATTTAAGCTTTGTTAATCGCAGATCGCAACCGTAGAACCAGTCTTTATTGGATTAAACTTATTAGTATGCCATTGCGGTCTGCAGTTGACAAAGCTTAAATCCCCTCATCAAATTTTTTGATCGTAAATAGGAAATCATACTTCACTCAATTAGGCAAGAACTGTATCTAATGATAATATTTTCGGGACATGTGTTTCTATGAGCAGATTGCCTACCTAGCCTGAATAGTATATTCCACTTTATGGTGAGGAATGTGTTATTGGATTTTAACATCATCGGAGAGTTTCAAGTTGAAATTTCTGCTTCGTCCAAAGCATAGCACCGTTGGTATCTGGCACATGCAAAAGCAATTATAAATAAAATTACAGGCCAATTCTTCTAGTCTACATACATGGCATACTGCTAATTAGCACCACCCAATAAATATAATAAATATTAAACAACAATAGAACACGCCTAAATGTGTTTCGGTGACATTATCTGTAAATATGGCTTTGTTATTAGTCGGTCGTTTATTACAATGGCGTTATTAAATCGCCTTTACTGCTAGAATACCTTTCCTAATTATCACACAATGACAATAATGCAAATGTACTCATACAAATGTTTTTCCGAGAGCTCGCTCAGACGAATCTATTATTTCCACATGTAGTACTGATTATCGCGCTAAATGTTACGTAAATGCGTTATTTAAGCCGTTACACAATACAGGTAGTGTGTCCATTTTGGAGTTATACATGTCGAAGCTAGAACGCCGGTATTGAGCTCGTTGACGGACGGTTAAGGTTGTTATTCAAGAACACATGCTTTTTCAATTAATTATCCGGTCGTATCGATTACTTTCTTTACTTCCTAAAAGCATTTGGCGCCGTAAAATATTTTAAAATCGTCCGATTAAGGTGGCAACTTTCGAAACTGAAATGGAAGCATCGGAAACAACTGTACATCAAGTCTAAGTACTAGTAGATGCTTAGGTAATAATCACGAAATTAATTCGAATTGTACAAATCGCAACGCGCCTATTTCCGAGATATGACTAAGAATTCCTGACGTAATCGGTTAGACGTTTATTATTATTGCACTTTGTATGAAGATTAATAGATTTGAAATACCACATATACAAGCTGAGGATTGAATTCCCACTAAAATGGTATCAAGGAAACAGAAAGCATTCGATTTCAGTTCGGAACTTTTTCCAATCGTTCAGGAGAAATTATTTAATTAAGTGAATATGGAAACAAGGTTGTAATTAGTATTGGAAGAGAGTTATAAAAAGAAGTTATAAATAGAATAATTATGCAACGGCCTCTACATTCAACAATATTCCCTTATTACATTAGTAATTGATACGGTTCTATAAAACTCGAAAGAATATCTGCAGCGCTCGACTAACGTTCTTGACAGTAGTTAATTAAACAGTGTGGCATGAAGGTCTTCACCGTACGGCGTAAACAATTGTAACAAACTGCAGATTATGAAGTGTGTTGTTTATGAAACGTAAATTAATAATCTATCAGCTGAAGATAGTGGTCTAATATAGAGATTGCATTACCTGGAAGGCGTGGCATTTCTTCATTAAATATGGGACAAACTTTTAACTAGTAAAAAGTAATAAAACGATCAAAATTTGGAATCTTTGATCTAAATAATGCTCAATCCGGTTACTTCTACGTAACATTGCACCGTTCGTCGTAAATTTCGTTTTTTTCGATTTTTGTCTGTTCATTTAATTTAACGTGCCTGTTCCTTGTTATAAACTGCATTTGGTACAACTATCGTCAGAAATGCATTCTGAAGCTGTATCTACCGTAAAGCTCATTCCGGGAAAAGCTAACTTTTTCAATCAATTTAAAGTGAATACAATTCTTTTCAACAGTTTGAAGCGATTTTGTTACAATTATCGCCAGAAAACGTTCTCAAGCTCTATCGAGCGTTTTTGCGATTGATTTAAAGCAAATCCAACTTCTTTCAGTTTTTGAAGCGATTTTCGTACAATTGTCGCCAGAAATGCGGTCTTAAGCTGTATACGGGGAAAAGCTAATTTTGCAATGGATTTAAGGCAGTTTCAAATTTTTCATCTTTTGAGGCGATTTTGGTACAACCATCGTCAGAAATGCGTTCTGAAGTTGTATCTAGCGTAAAACACATGCCGGGAAAAGTTAATTCTTGCAATCGATTTAAAGTGAATACAACCTTTTTCAATAGTTTGAAGCGATTTTGTTACAATTATTGTCAGAAAAGCGTTTTCAAGCTCTATCGAGCATTTTTGCGATTGATTTAAAGCAAATCCAACTTCTTTCAATTTTTTAAGCGATTTGGTTATAATTATCGCCACAAATGCGGCCTTAAATTATATCTAGCATACAACTCATATGAGGAAAAGCTAATTTTGCAATCGATTTAAGGCAAATCCAAATTTCTCATCTTTTGGAAGCGATTTTGGTACAATTATCCCCTGAAATGCGGTCTTAATCTGTATCTAGCGTGAAACTCACGTGAGTGGTTTCGGAAGCTGCCAATTTATTCGTTTGCGCTCTTTCATATAAGATAAATAGCAAATCGTTTAAACAAGAACCATTCTATGATAATTAGAGTTGGTCGAGTATGGTCCGATGAAGGGCAAGAACTTCGTTGAAGAGAGCTTTGAGCGCAAGAACAGAACAAGCTGACATCAGGATCTGCTGACTGTGGACTGCTGGTTGTTAAGAGTCCATTTTCAACAATCAAATCCATTACCGACAAATGATTTAAAAGAATTATTTTTCCATTTATATCTTGTTAATACGTTTGCTGCCATCTACGAGTATTTTCCTAGATATCAAACTGAGCATATCAGCCTTGACAGTGAACTTGCTAATTTAATTTAACGTGCTTATGTCTTGTTATAAAGTCAAGAGTAGGGCACCTTGCTAATTATATCTAAGTCAGCGATTTCGAAAGGGAACCGGAATATTGGTTTGCGGGAAAGCGCCTAAACAGAAATCATTCTACGATAATTATAGTTTGTCGAGGATGGCTTGAAGAAAGAAAAGAACTCCGTGGAAGAGGTATTTGATCGAAAAAAATGGAACAAGCTAACACCAGGATTGTCACCTAAAATTTGTTGTTGTGATAGAGTCCTTCTTCAATTCCAAGCCTATTGCTGCCGAATAGCTTCAAGATGTAGTTTTTGAGAGAGTAACAACTCGATTACTGTACTACCGACTAGTCCAGGAAGTACATTCCAAGGACATCATCCCCCATACCCAGTTCGGATTCAGACAAAGTTTGGAAATTTTCTTCAAATTCTCCGCTTCGTCGAGAACGTCAAGGGTGGCTGCAACAACCACGAGTTTATAGACACCGTCTTTCTTAACGCGCCCAAAAGCTTTCCACAATGTTTGGTACTAGGCTCTAAGTTATAAAACGCATCGGAACGGCATCCTTATTGGTTATTGTCGCATCATTAATTCCTTCCTTCGCAATCGAAGTTTCCGGGTTAAAATTCAAAATCATCATTTCCGGATCAGGACCATATCGACAGGTGTTCCGCCAGCTTCAACCTTTTCTCCGCTTCCCTTCTCCATTTTCACCAGCGACATTCCCACTACATCGCATGTCAACATGGCAATGTACGAGGACGATGGATGTATCTTCTTCCGTTCTAGAAGCCCAAGGATAGTTGACGATGCTCAGCACCAGCCGAGTACCTGGTATAAACATGGTGGATCACCATCCATTCAGGAAAGAGCAACAAGAACGAGAAGGCACAGAATTTCACATGCACCAGCGGCAAAGCTGACAGTCCTAGGAGAAGTCGTCCACTTCGGGCTCTGAGGTATCTTGGAGTCATTGTGTGCTAACCAACATGGGACTTGGATGTGCAATACGATCGCGTTTATGTAAGGTATAGATGGGCAACTTCCGGCCCGCGGGCCACATGCGGCCTCGAGTAAGATTTGTCCGGCCCGCTACTCAATTCTTTCGTTGCATATTAGCACGGCCCGTCTAAACTTAATTCATAATGAATCATAAGGATACCACAAAAATGTATATTTTTCAAGATTACTCGCAGCATAAAACTTCTACAAAAAAGGTTGCCCATGCCTGATGTAAGGGATGATAAGTCGGAAAAGTAAGCTCGATGTTGCTTGCAGAGTCCAGCTTGACAAGGTGATCACTACGAATTGTCTATGGTCTGGTTAGCCCGAAATACTCATTGGTTTGTTAGGAACAAAGCTCGTCACAACGATACCGGAATGAAATCGCTTCAGGAGTTCATCCGAAAAACTGCCACCTTCATATTCAGCAGGGTATAGGAACACCCAAACCCGGTAGTAGTTGAAGCCTCTGATTAGAGCCCTGCCCTCCCTTGGCAATACCAACGACTAAGGACTATCACCATACTATCGCTGCAAGAAAGACGACAACTCGCCACCAAGAGAGTACGTAATCATTAGAGTTAAAAGGATTACAAGTTTCGTCTGAGTGGAAGATGGATAGAATAGCTGGAAGCTCGAACGGGCTTGTTAGATAACAGAAGAGGTAAAGGATTGTTCCTGGTACTCTGCATCCCGAAGCAACCATCGACCATCGAAGACGCAGGTTGTCCAGGATGTCTTCCTCTTCATCTGGATTTACATTCCTACCAACCACATTGGCTCGTCTTGTTGCTTTATTACAGCAAGTATTAGTCTAGTAGACTAAGAGAGACTCGCGGAAAATATGGAGGGGAATCATGTCGTCTTTAGTGATGAATCAAGATTCTATTTTGTCACGCATGATGGTCGCACGAAAGTTAAATGAAGACGTCGAGGAAGGAGCAATATTCAATTCTCACTCCACTGTGGGAGTTACGATTTTTTAGCAGTAGAAACTCGATCTATTGGTTCTCCATAAATATCTAAAAGATCAATAAACTCATCAAGAAGGACAGCACACCTCAAATCTATACTACCACGTCATGTCATCGAACTAGCGCTATTTTTACAGTTAACTACAACTAAATGTAAATACCGCTGATTTCGGTAAAGTGCTGATGATATCAGATTGAAGTGATTATCAGGTAATAATGAAGTTATTGAGTATCTTAGATCGTCGTCAACTTTTACGCCGGCTAATGTATGTATGTGTATATGTACACTCTCGTCGTAATTTTCCATGACGGGCACCTACACACACAATTAAAATTTGTTTGCTACCCACGCACGACAGAAAAATTAAAAAGGAAGCAACAACAACGTGCGCTTTACTACTACCAATCTTTTCGCGAGCAGGTCACGGAATTTTACCTCGATCGAATCGAGGTTCTCATAATTACCAGCATATATTTGATCTCCTTTAATTCGCGATATTATTAATAATTACGCTTAAAGAATACCGACTTCGGAAGCAAACAATGATAACCTTGCGATGAATACCCGTGTAATTTAATTTTATTTTATCGTTAGCGTATAATTGCACATCGTTCTCTTCGTAGTAGCCGTTGAGAAAATGGGTGTGAAGGTTGCGTTCGGATGGAAACGTTTTCTACCGGTAAAATATAGAGGAAATGATATAGCTAATGCGACAGGGTCATCGTACACGACGCGATTAGAAACTTGACGAGTTCAAGATGAAGAAGTTTAGCGATTAAAAAGAGCTTTTAAGTGAAATTACTTTTAAACTCGCATATATGTATGTGACAAGAAAATTGTCTACTTTGTTTCAATCATAGTATGCATAAGTAACTATTAAATTCTTGGCGGTTTTTCCAGATAGGAAAGCTTTTACTTTCTCATAATGTCCCATGGAGAAAGTAAGTACATATAGATTGTTATTAATCGTTTCGAAACATTGTTTGATATTCATTTTGTGCGAGAGTGCAAAAGGTCAAACTCTGCAATTCGGTTGATAGTGAAATTTTCCTGTTGATCTAAAGATGTTTATAAATTTAATTACAGGGAGATTAGGAAGCGGTTCAAGAGCTTTCATTTTTTTAATACCGCGTTAAATTACTGTATTATATACTGCGACATTTTAAAAACACATATTTAAAGTGATCCTTTATATAAGAGAGCAATTAAACAAACAGCATTATCGAGCTGCGTCTTTTTAGAAGTTCAAACCTGGCTTAAGCCGTAAATAATGTTTTGAGTAAATCAATCGAGTGTCTGGTGGTAAATCGTGTGCCTTAGCTACCATAAAGCGGTGGTAGAATTCATTTCATTATTGTCGATTATTCCAAAATGGCAGTTTCTCAGCTGTTAAGCCAATAACGGTCATAACATGATTGTAGAAATATCCCCTTACCATCGCTTGTTAGTACTAATCATTTGGCATCCAATGCGTTGCCTTTGCCGTGCCAGTTGTTTAACATTTTGGTTGCAAAATTCACCATTCGATTTACACATTTTTTCCTTTGGACAAATTGAGCCTTTTGTAATAATTTGTAACCACTTTTATCTGTAAACTATTCGTCTAGTTTATGACATAATTCTGTGTTCGAATGCCAACTTTTTAGAGTAATCATCATCCATACCGGACGAATCGTCAATTTGCTAGGACAATTTGATATTCTCTTTTGGTGGGTTTGGCACGTTCCAATCATATTTTATCTTTTTGTATTCGGGGCACGATGTATGGAATTATTTTCCTCAGTTTTAGAATCTTCCATGCATTCGTGTTGCTTGCATGCGCTAACGGAGGAATGTGAGGAATGGTAACTTTTCCCAAGTTTTTTGCGCTTGTTTTTATGGGGGAGTTTGCGCAAATTGAATTAGTAGAATAAGTTTTAGTTTAGTTTAGTTTAGTTTATTTTTAATTTCTGTAGTACATAGTAGATGCATAGAAAACGTCAAATTAATTGTAAATATATAAAATGCACAATGATAAAAGTGGTAACGAGTATATATACATACATACATATTTTAAATGTTCCTCTTTAGTCGGTGATACAACATACACACCAGATTAAAATTTAAAATTAAAATAATCGTCATAATTATAAAACACACTGTTACTAAGAACCTTAAATAGTGTTCCCATAAATTTCTTTTCATTTAGTTCTTTCATCTGTTTAGGTAGATGATTATAAACTTTGACCACTTGCGAGACGACACTTTTGTTCGCAGTAGCCCTTTTGTTTGAATTGGAAGAACATATGTATCCAGAGTTAATCTTGTATTGTATCGGTGCTGAAGTTCATCACCAATAAAGAAGTCATAGTTCCTTCGGACTAACAACGCGCATTCGTAAATGTACATGCAAGTTAATGTGAGTATATCGTTACCGCGAAATACTTCTCTGCATGAGTCCGTTCGTTTAAGGCCAAACATACTTCGAATACAGGATTTCTGTAGTTTAAAAATTCTTGTGGCTTCCACTGACGTCCCCCAGAAAATGATGCCGTATCTGAGGCGAGAGTGAACATAGGCATAATAAGCATCTCTACTCGCTTGTACACTAACTGTTCCAGATATTGTGCGTAGGGCGTAATTAAATGAAACTATTTTTGATGCCAAATCGTCCATATGGCATATGGCCATAAGTTAATAATAATAATAATAATATGGTAGGTGTTAGATACGTCAAAAATACGTAAAAATACATGTCAAATACAACATATAAAGAATACAAGCGTTATGAAAAATATAGTACACATATAGATCAAGGTACAATTTGTGATCATCAATAAAATCATTTAATTTATAATAGCATTGCTGAATTAGAAATAACCTTTTAACATTTTTTGAAGGGTTGAAGAGACTTCAAAGATTTTATCCGCTGAGTTAAATTTTTGGTCAACGTCGGTTCATTTGGCCAGTTGCTCTTAAATTAGGATATGGATGCTCTTCATATTTTTTGCTTTAGTCTAGTAACTCGCGATGTTAAGTTTGAAAATTGTGTGCGGTGTATGGAAACATCTTACTCGAAGGATATTTCTTTCCTTCGGATTTCCCACAATTTCACATACAACTCCAGTTCAGAAAAAGACTGTGTAGAATGGTGCAGATCAACACTAAATCGCTTTGACAATATGTACAACGTCATTACAGATGGTGAAGCACGGAGTTGCTGCTGTTATCTCAAAGGAAAGCAAAAATCGGCAGTTTGAGGTTTTGCAAGTGAGTCGATTCAAAAAAGGTAATCCGTCAAAGAAGTCGAAACAAAACGATAATTATCACATTTTCTGGGATTGTTGTTTTGGGCACGTTTCCACTCTAGCACTGAAGGATGGTCGTATTGTTACTATTGCTAAATGGTTCACTACGGTTTGTTTGCTTCGAGTTCTATTATTTACAAATATTCGCGAAAAGTGCCCTTAGAGGTAGGAACATCTTGCATGTTTTTAACGCTCAGGTTCAAATTGCTGTTCGAACGACAGATTTGAATATCGAAGGCGTTGAAATAATGTGTCATGCACCATACAGTACGGACCTCACACCCAATGTCTTTTTCTGTTCTCAAGTGCAAAGGATGTGGTACGTAGTTGACGTTTGACATCGGCCGCAGAAGAGATGGGCGCATTTAAAAGTAAAATAAACATCTTAGCGTGGGAAGATTAGAAAAATTTTTGTGGATATTGGTTTCCGGTAATACAAAAATACATTGACTGTGAATACCTTGTAAAATTATAAACAAGAATGTTTGGCCCGTATATTTTGTATTACTTTCCCTGACTCGGTGGAAAGGAGACAGCCCTCGTAGTTAAACAATTTTGATAAGTATCAATATCTCCTTAGTCGCGTCTTATATTAATATTTCCATGCTATAAATGCGCAAGTTTCGAGGAAATCAATGTATCTGTATGTGTGGCATATATTTTCAAGAAAGCCTTCGAATTCCGGTTCACTTTCCCGTTGCATGCAATTGGCAGCTTTTGAAGGTCGCCTATTTTATTGTCAGGAACACAATGGAGGTCAGCCTGAACGTTATTTGCAAACAATTTTAATTTCTCATGCTGGCAATAGGAAAGATGCAAATTAGAAGCTACTACTATGATTCACGACCTATGATATAACGCCTTAAATTGCAGAGATTTTCATTGATATTCGTCGGATGTATTTAACCTGATGTTCATCCTTTATTCGATTATTAAACATACGTTGTGCACGTCAGAACGGAAAATTAAACGAGATAAAAAGATCGAATAATATAAAGTTCCACTACCCAATACCCATTATTCTTATTTATTTATTCCTACTTTATTCATGAAGCGCAACTGGTAAATTACTAATACATGTTCAATGTCATTGCCAATATGTTGCTGACGCTAATCGTATGAAAAACAACTCTTACTACCTATTACCGACATCGAAAAAACAATTGATTAGAGCACTTTTATGACAGTACAACAGCTCCTGCGTAACACTTTTAATTTCCTTCTATTTCGGGAACAACCTTGTAAGCATGCAGTAACTAGAATACATTTTGCTGAAGTATGGACTGTATAGGTTTCTTCGTGTTTATATGTTTTCAGTAAACTGTGTTGACAGGCAATTTGTAATATTCCCTCGTAACTTTCAACGCCGGGTTCTGTTTAGTGTTGTTTGATTATACACAAGACGTAAGAAAATTGATGGAAAGCAATATACGATAGATTCTAATTTGAAACGTGCTAAGTTTGAAATGTTCGTTGTGTTTTCGGTTTTATATAATTAATCGAAGCGGGAATAACTTGTTGAAATTCCATAATCATAACTTGTAAAAATCAAAAAAAAAAAAAATACTTTGTGAGTTATTAAAGAATTTTTGAAACTCACAGAGTCTCTTTTTGATTTTTACAAGTTATACTTCGGTTTTATCTTCTAAATTTATAAGAACGAAGATGCTTTGTGCTAGGTAAATGTCTTCTTAACGCGACGAATTCGTTTAAATCGTCCTTTTTACGTTGTCCGATTAATTTTAAATGTATTCATGTGATACTTCGAGCGTCTTTGCTATTTCCGTATGTTCTGCTATGACGATGATGATACGTATCGTTATGTATCATTGATTTAATTTCGTCGTCATAAAAATGGATTAAACTGGTTCAAATCGTTAAGGGGAAAAGTTTGCGTGCTAACATCACAAGTTGGGGAGTCCGGCAAAGCTCCAGCCACAAAAACCACCGTTTAGATCGCAAGTTTGCCCTGTCTTTTGTTTCTTAAGGGTATGCTTTCTGATGTTGAAGGTTTGAAATAGAAACGAGAAAACTATTTAATGTTATAAAGCCCCAGTTTCTGGTTAAGAAAGAAGTCTCAAAGCGTGTGGAAACGGAAGTGATTGAAAGTATACTAAATTACCCATATTGACATTCGGAAGTGAGACACATAGAACAACAGAAAGATAAAAATCGAAACTAAATGATATAAAAAAGCGCTTCTTAATAACATTATCAGAAAAATGAGAACGCACAGAATCACAAATAATACATTTAGGCATTAGCTAAAAATACTGCCAGGAAAGACCACAATGCAGTAAAAGTATACCGGTTAGGACACATCGAAAGGACGAGGAGAGATATGTATATAAAAGAAAAGAATTGGACAAAAATATGTGAGGACAAGCTTGGAAGGATGAAATAAGAGAATCAGTTGCTGGTCAAAGTAAGATCTAGGGTTTAGTATCGGCATCAAACTTTGTTGCCATACACGCATCATGTATTATGTAACAGTTTGTGAGCTCGCAACGAGTGGACCTAATGAAACAAAATCTGACAAAAACGCTCGTTTTTCAAGCGGTAGTAAATCGCTCGATACATGTTTCTCTAACCCACAATTGAGGTATCAACCATCATACAATAATCAATTTAGATAGCATGCCTTGGTAACACACTGGAAAAGTTTATTTGTGTGATTTGCTCCAGAAACCATCGTGCCATCGCTTCTTGTTTCCACATTAGCAAATTAGCATCTGCTAATGGCGTGAAACTATTTTTGTCCAGCACAATTACGTCGGTTTTCATCGTAATATTGACGTGTTAAGTAAACTGTTTTATGCTAAATAATGTAAATTGCAATCTTGATAAACGTAAGATAATGTCTTTATTGTAGCTAATCCATCGTGGCCAATGAAATATAATTTAATATTCAGCACGAGCATTTTGAGTTTATACCAGTTCGAACCTTGGGTGGAGCATGTCCTATCGTCAGTGCTGACTACATATGCGTAATTTCAAGCATCCACAAAGAGCATTTTTATTTATGTACATGTAATGAATAGCAGATGATAGTTTGAAGCAAATTTGAAATGATGTAGCGTGATATAGTAGTGCTAGGACAATAATATTAGGTGCTTGCATACGAGGTACGGATCAAATCTGTATGGCTTAGTGGTTAGTGACTTCAAAATAGTGGTTCTCGAACCCCCAGGGATCCGTAACTTATCAAAGATAATGAAACAAAAAGTAAATGTACATATATATGTGTAGTCATATAAAGTCCAATACAGGAAGACATCTAAATTATTTTTCAGAAACCTCTAAATTACATAAAATTAATGTAGTTACCGGATTAGTTGATCAAGCGGTTAGATTAGCTAATCCCGAGTTTAGGTAAGAGAATTTAGATAAGGTTAAAGAAATCTTAGATAAAATAATTATCCAAATAATCTTCACGAAAAAATAATAAAAATCTTATTAATAAATTATATAATAGGGGTATTAAAAATAATAAGAATTAAAGTTATAACGTTATTACTTATAAAAAAAGGTTTAGGCGAACAAATATAAAAAGAATTTAACAAAAACAATATAAACATAACCTTAACTCTAAATTATAGTAACAGGTCTCTTTTTACTAACATCAAATCCAAATAAATAAACAAAATCAGAGTAATGTAGTTTATAAAATAAACTGTAAAGACTGTGATGGTTGTTACATCGGTCAGACAAAACAATACTTAAAGAAAAGGGTTGTACAATCATACGTATTTTTAAAATAATAATTTTGATGCAATGATCGATAAAACAAAATATTACAATGATCTGGGGCATTACTTTCATTTTGGAAACACAATTATTTAAAAAAAGAGAAAATAATTATAAAGAAAGACTAATGTACTATATGATAAATATACAAAAAGATGTTAAAACTCAAATTTCAGAACCGATGTTCAGAATTTAAGTAATGTTTATAGTAACTTATTTGCATTTGCATTTCATAAGAAGGAAACCTTTGGCTAAGCTTTTTATTCGGGTTTTCCCTAGTCCTTGAACAGAACTGTTGTTTTGACAAAATTTTTTAATACATATAAGGTTTTTTTGGTTGTTTTCATAGTTTGCATATTAAAACAGTTGTTTATAATATAAACGAAAAAAATTATAGATCTTATATATCAAGAAATTCCTAGTCATTAGTTATTTTGTCGATAGTTCCAGAATAAAAAACAAATGTTTGGTTATACATTTATATAGCTATATTTTCACTCACGAAGGTTCTGAAAAGGTTTTTCACTAGGAACGACGCATTTTGTTTTTGAGATTTCTCGAATAGGGGTGAAGTTGGCTTCGCAATTCTTTCACATTTTGAAACGTCAGCCTATGCCATTTAATCATGGAGAGATACACGTTTCAACAACGTTTGCAAATTATTCAATTTTTTTATCAAAGTTCACGTTCTATCGCCACTACGTTGCGTTCGCTTACGCCAATTTTCGGTCGACGAAACCGTCCAACAAGACGGATTATTGAACGTTTGGTGCAAAAATTCTAAACAACTTATGCATTGCATAATGTCCCAGTACCTGTGCGACGGCGTAATACTTAAAGCGAAGAAAATATCGTTGCCGTTCAAGAGAGTGTACGTGCACAGTCGAGGATGTCGATTCCACGCCGATCGCAGGCGTTGAACATCAGTGTGGCCAGTTTGTGGCGAATTTTGCGGAAGGATTTGGCTCTCCGCCCGTATAAGATTGCCCTGACTCAGGAGCTGAAGCCAACCGACCATTTCCAAGCGTCGCACATTCGCTAATTTGGCTCTGGACCAGATGCAAGCTGACGAGGACTTTCACAAGAAAATCATTTTTTCGGATGAAGCTCATTTCTGACTCGATAGTTTTGTCAACAAGCAAAATTGTCGCATTTGGACGAGTGAGCAGCCTCAAGTGATGCGCAAGGCACAACTTCATCCGAAAAATTAACTGTCCGGTGCGGTTTTCATGCCGGCGGCGTCATCAGCCCATTTTTCTTTTGATGTAAACGGCGCGCCAACAGTCGTCAACGGCGATCGCTACAGGGCCATGATGTCGGAGTATTTTTGGGGTCAGCTTGATGCTACGAACTTGGGCGATATGTGGTTCCAACAGGACGGCGCAACGTGCCATACAGTGTACGACACAATCGAACTATTGAGGACCAAGTTCGGCGAGCGAGTTATCTCAAGTAACGGCTCTCGCGAATGGCCGCCTCGTTCGTGCGATTTAACACCTTTAGACTTTTTACTTTGGGGTTACACTAAATCGCTGGTGTATGCCAACAAGCCAACAACGATAGAAGAGCTGCAGGCCAACACCGAACGCGAAATTAGTGGTATTTCGGCCGATTTGTGTGCTCGAGTCATGGAAAATTGGGTCCAGCGTATTCACTCGTGCCAGCGTTTCCGTGGCGGACAGCTGATCGACGTCGTATTCCATAACTAATGGCATCGATTGTACTTTGATTTGATATACAAATCATTGCCATAACTAACCCACAAGTCTTTTAATTGAAAAAACAAAATGCGTCGCTTTTAATGAAAAACCCGTTATTAACTCAATCTTTGTTTCTTTAATTGTCCTAGTAGTGGTAAGAAAACTATTTACGTATGAAACAAAAAATGTTAGAATGAATATAATATGGAAAATTGTAATCGTTGGAGCTTACTGTGCCCAATTTGCAGGTTTGTCGGTTTTCTAACATAAACTAGTAATGCGAGGAAGGGATGGTAGTTCTTAATTTCTAATACATTAAAGAAGGCCGTGGAAGACGGGAGGGCGAGGGGGAGTTACAATTAGTGCGATATACGGCCAAACTACTACTTATCTATTCCACCTCACACCTGGGTGGTCCGTATCTGCAATGCAATAATACGCGTGAAAATTGCCTACAAATATGTGAACCTGCATATAGTTTACGTGCAGTAACGTTCTACTCAACTATAAGAAATAAATAATTTGATGAAGGTGCCCGTTACCCGATAACAATTCATAACTAAAGTAAAGTAAGAAACTGTAAAAATTAAAACAAAAACAGTAACTCTTACTTTAGTTTAAGATATTATATAATTTCTCTGAAATTTCGAACATAAACAACACGATTCAAAGAGGCGGGAAGGTGGCAAGTGAATTATTTCTTTATATATCTGAATGCTTGCGAGAAGCCTTTTTTCTTCAAACTGGAGCGCTTATGAAAAGCTTGTAATTATCATCCGGTCGCCTAAGAATGTTCTAGTGTTCTAGTGATGAGATTAGCTCGATAACATTTACTTTGAAGATATGCACGCAATCATAACTATCTCTTCGCATTCATTCTAGTTAAAACTTAAAATTATATTTTATGTCTTTTATAGCTAACACGGGTAACACTAAACAGGTCATTCTCGCTTTTAACAATCCGATTGATAATCGTTATGAAGGAAATCTTTTAATCCCTTCGTTATTAAATTGCGACTACAACTTCTTATTTTAAATTTGTTGAACCACAAATATATACATATAATACATTCGACTTCCTTCTAATATCAGGAATTAAGACATACATACATTGAACTTTCGGCCGAAACAGTGACATAAACGTACTCTACATCGATAAACTGTGATGTCTTATCAACCGCCTTTTACACTTGTACTACTTACGTATTCATACACACACACACACACACACGTACGTACGTCGTACATACGTACTCAGTGATTAAATTTATTTCCGGGAGATGCGTGATATTTCTCTTTATCCGTCAATTTTGGGGAAATCGAAGTGTGATTATCTGCGTTTTAGGTTTCGAAGGAATCGAGAACGTTTCTGCGTTCATACGCGCGTGTATGTGTTTATAACAGAATTGATGCGCGTTGAAGGTAACGAAAGTTGAAATAAATATACAATTTCGCCATTCTCCGTTGTATTTTGGATCGTTAATTACGTATATTCGATAATTAATGATATCAAACATCACCATTTTGTAATAGAGACTAAACTTTTCGGGATCAACGCCGGAAATGCTTTGTATTTGGCTTAGCTCTACTTTATTTGAAAGTTTTGTATTCCTTTCATCGCATCTGTCACATCTGTTGTTCTTGGGATTACCTCCTCTGATATCTTTTAGTCTAATTCCTAACATGATCTTGCTCCTTCAACCGCATAGTACGGAAAATCGGAGTCGACTTATTAACAGTGGATTATTCTTTTAAAAAAATTGCAATAACACTTAAAGTTAATAAATAGAGGTTTCTGGATGATTTCTCAATAGAGATTTTCCATGCTAAGGAAAGATTTAACATTACATCGACATGGTTCATCACGGTATGAAGTATATTGTAATATTAATGTACTTTTTATTATGTTATTTATATGGTTAATTGCCATTATCATTGCTAAATAATTTATCATTAATTACAACTAAAAACAGATCAAAATATACATTAAACGTTGACTGACAAGCAGAATATAAACAACACCAAAATCAACGACAAAGACTATCTGACGAAGTTAAAACAAAATTACAATATACATTTTAATTATATTTAAAACTAAATGTTTTAAAAGAGGGAAATATGAGACAAATACAGTTTTACCGAAGACCGAAGAGAGGATCCAAAGAAGTGAAAAGAGCCTGCCCAGGACAAGAATTTCATGGTAACAGAAGAATTTACACATAATAGATTTTACACATTAGATAAATTTTTTTAATTTATGTAAAATTATATCGAAATCCTTGTAAATACGTTTGTTTTAATACATGCTTTATATGATGTTATTAATTCAGAGCTAAGCCGGTGCAATATACATAGTTAACAGTTTAAACTTTTGAGTATTAGAGTTATTATTTATTATTTCATCTAAATTCTCAGTAGAAGTTACATATATAATTTGTCTAGTTTAAGTTTTTACTACGTCATTATTTTATCAAAAGAGTAAAGACTATGTTTCTCAAGTGCTACCGATGAAAAGAGAAGCACGATTTGCGCTTGTTTCACAGCAAAGATCTATATGGACAAGAAATTGATGACGTAGGTAAAAACTCGAAATAGACAAAGTTTACATACATGTTTTTCTGCCTTAATCGTGTCTGTCGTTGTGTTTTGTTTTACTTTCTCCCTTGTTAGTATTAGACATAATTTTGTAACAATTATTTAAGATAATAAAAGACGACGTTGAACAAACTGTATTCTGTCTGTCATTCTTACTGCTTTACTTGCTTCTAAAATACAAATTTGTTGATACTTGGCCATTATGTACGAATTATCGGTGATTATGTTGCCTAATTTCGTGAAACATCACGCTCAGATTTTGCCCCAATGTGACGCAAAACAGGTTGATATACCATTATACGACAATACCAGCGCGATAATACAAACATATGTAGAACTGGATACAATCTTTATTGCGTTGTAATGGTGTTTAAAACAATTTCATTTAGCTTTCTCCCATTCTTCGTCGACAGTCAGTTAACAGCGGTCGTTCTCGATTCATAACGTATTCGTAAAATACCAGTCCGATGAGTCACTAGCACCAAAACTAAAGCAATTTATTACATCGTACGAATCTGGTTTCACTTCCATTAATATTGGCAGTATACTTGATACAATAAATGGGGCTCTCAACTTATTGAAGACCGAGTATTTGCAAGTGGGAGAAATTGAAGTAGAAAATTTTGGGCAAACCAAAGGAGAATGTAAGATATTCAAGTACGCAACGCTACGGATGGCAAAAGCAGGGAAGACATCAATAATAAAATTGGTCAAGGAAAGCGAACAATTAGACAGCCTAACTGATCAATTCTGTAGTGTGACAAAATTACAAAAAAGAAGAAATCATCTTGAACATCACTCTATAGCGAAAAGCATTGCCTTGTATGGACGGACGTGTGGAAATTGAATACGGGAGAGAAGAAACTACTAGAAATGGATTTTTGGAGACGAAGTATTAGCTGGTCTATATAAGAACGTGCTAGGAATTCCAGAATTAGAGATACTATAAATGTGAATAGGTCTACACTTAATAATGATCGAGACAAATCGAAGGGATCAAAAAGAATCTAGAACTCGGATCCACAAGGACGAAGAGGACGAGAGACACTACCGAATATTTAGAATGATGATTCACTGGACGCTATGAATTGCAGATGACTTTACGAAAACGACTGACTCGATGAAAGAGGCGCAAAATGAGAAGCAGCATACGATATTAACAGAAAAATCTCGCTCTAGAACGGAATTTTGGAGACCAAGTAATAGTACGTCCACGTGCAAACACGTTAGCAACTCCGAAATTAGAGAGGCCATGGATGTGAATAGAACAATGCTTTTTAGGATTGACACAAAGCGAAGTGGCCAAAGAATGATCTGGAACTAGAGTCCACAAGAATGAAAAGGACGAGAGACGTTAGGATCTCCAGAATTTGAGGGATTACGGACGTGAATTGAACAATACGATCGAGATAAAACAAAGTGGTCACAGTGAATCTAGAATTGGAGTTCACAAGAACGAAAAAGCGCGGGATACCACCAAGGAGTTGATGAAGACGATGAACTATATGTTATGAATGAATACCAGGAAGAGAGCGACTGGCGCGTTAAAAAGTGATGTTAAACTTATTGAAGTTCTCTGTTATTCATGCATGACGTCCAGTACACCACCTTTCATCAACTTCCTATCAACACCTTGATAGGAAATGACACTATTACGAGAAAAAGACGGAAACGTGACCATGACAGAATGCTTGTCTTTACAATTCGAATAACCTACTTGGTTACAAAGATGGAAATCCAGGCCGTACTAGCCCAATGGTAACGGCGTAAATTCAAGTTCGAGAATTTAGTAGCAAGGCGCCACTCTCCAATTATAGAACTGGATCACATCTAATTGTAAGTGTTCGGAGTCAGAGAGACCCTCCAGCTTCTTTAGTAAGTAAATTTATCCGAACCGTCTAGGTTACTGGATCGTTTATTCGGTCGTGAAGCGACCAGCAAAATTATTTGAAAACTCTATTTACAAATAACATAAACGAAATTACAAATAACTTGAGGTGAGAGAATGACGTTGAACAACCCTTTATTTGTCAGATGGGCTGTATGGGTTAATTTAAATTCAATTAACCTAGCTTCTTACCTAATGCTTACCACACTTTCGGTAACCGTTGGAATTCCAGCAGCTTTATAGCTACATTGCAGCTTTAGCAAAAAGTAATTAAAAGAAGAATATATGCAAGTGACAAGTAACTGTGATCCCCCTTAAACTACTCAAAGAATTGAATGTCTCGTTCAACAAATATATTATTAAATTAGCAAAAGCAAGGAAAACGCTTTTTACCCTAAAACCAATCTGATCCTGCCACCTTCCCCTCCCCTTAAAATACTAAAAGAATTGAATGTTTCAAAAGTAAAGAAGCCTTTTTTACTCGAAAACAAATTCCTGACTTACTACCTCTAAAATAACTAAATGATTCTAGGGAATTTTTCCTAAAACTCAACAAAACCAAAAATAAAATAAAATTTTCGGTTGTCAACTTTCGTACGGGGTGGAAATCGGTATCGGGGCGGAAGCTGTCAAAGATGGCTGGTTAAATACAAAAATCATTCATTTTATTAAATGAAATTTTATTATGGAATTTGTTTATGAATAAATGTAAGTAATTTAGTGCAATAAATTAACAAAAAAACACAATGTGAAATGTTGAGGGGCTCAGCATCGTCTATTGTTTCGTTAATATCTGCCTCTGTACTTGTAGTAGCTTTCATAACAAAACCTCCAAATGTAAATCATTTAATCTTGATCTTGTTGTTTTATTTAGGTTCATTAAATGTTGTTCACAGTTATAAATTGAGCTGATGATTACTAAATATTTCTTGGCAAGTTTTTTTAAATATCGTACTTGCAAGATCAAGTAATGGCACGTTCAGATAAAAATACGTCAAGAACTCCAGAATTAGAGAGATTATGGATGTGAATAGACACGATACTTGATACGCTCGAGACAAAGTGAGGGCGTCAAAAAGGGACCTATAACTTAAGTCGACAAGAACGAAGAGGACGAAGCAAACTACCGAGGATTTGGAAAAATGTTGTATTAAACGGTACGAATGCTTGGGAGGACTTAATGAGGGTGACTGCTTCGGTGAAAGAGACGGAAATTGGCAAGCCAGATGTTGCATTAGCAGTAAAATCTCGCTGTAGAATGGATTTTTGGAGACCAAGTTTTGGTAAGAACACGTTAGAAACTCCAGAAATATAGAAATTATGTAGATACAAAAATTCGATCGAGACAAAGTAAAGTGGTCATGAAGGATTTGGAATTGGAGTCCACAAGAACGAAGAAAGCGTGGGAAACTGCCGAGGAGTGGATGAAGATGATGTACTGGACTTCAAGTAGGCGACTGTCGCAATGGAAAACGATGGAGAACTTCTTGCAGTTCCCTGGTATCCATGCATAACATCCAGTACATCATCTTCGTCCACCCCCCAGTGGTTTCCCTCGTATACTGATCCTAGATTCGAGACTTTTAGGCTGAAGTAGCTTATATATTTCCAAAAGCATCATCTATGGTAAAAGTAACATTCATCCAACAGCTTAGATTTTATTCCAGTGCATTTACTCACAAAAGTATGAGAATTTTAGATAGGTGTATTCTGGTGGTAATCGGTTAGTGTTGTATAATAACATGTCCAAAGAGCTTCAGGTGGCGAAGACCAATACGATATATATTATCGCATTATGTAATATAGGAAGTTGAGGTATATACGCAAACCTGTTGAGAGAAACGTAATCAACTAAGTAGCAGTTATAATTTTATCGCTTCTAAGAACGATCATAATTTTAAGAAATTATGAAATATAAACGTCATAATTCCATCGAAATAGCACCTGCGCTAATATATGCGTAGCACACGTAGAGGAACTGTACGATATCAAAACAGCAAGCGCAAATTAATTCGTGATTTACTCGGAAACAGTAAACTGCAAATTTTCCGATGCAAATTATTTGTTTGGACTAGCTCGAATTGTTAATTCCTACAATTCAGCGTAAATAACCATAAGGTAGGATCATACATTTATTCTTGCTGCGGGTTTATTGACGTTACGCATTATTATTCTGTAGTTCTTCTAAGCAATGAATTCTAGTACTGCAACTATATGTAACCTTCCCGTATTCAGGCTTAATGGGCACTATTCGCTTCGAACAATACACCAGCGATACGTTTTTGTGATATTAATTATAATCACGTGCTGGAATAACACCGCCGTAAAAGTCTGCCGACATTTAGTTCCATAACGATTAACAAATTTTAACCTTAGAACCCGCGCAAAACCGATTATGAAAAGAATTCGAAGGCCTACGACCTTCGATTATTTTCCGCACATAATGCACGTATTTCGTACCTGTTCGGCAAGCACACGCAGTGTGCTAGCAATCGTAGCAAAAATTTTAACCCACAAACGGCGTAGAATATGTTCGGCGACCGAACAAATAGGCAGCAGGTATGATTAGAGGCGCTTACGAGCAATTTTGCAAGTAAAATACGCAATTAGTTAAGTAATTATGGAAAGTTTCAGAAAATTGTTGTCGATATCTTAACACAAAACACGTATGTGCATTGTGCATGCATCTTGCAAATTGCGTTACATCCAAGTTGCATGCCTGAGGTCTTGTAAGGAGGTACAACTTTAAAATGCGTTTCAGATAAACAAATTTCACGTGTCTGTCGAGGGATCGTGACAATTATCGATCGTAAATAATGAATATGTATTGGTGCGATTTGTAAGACTAATATATATAGATGCATACGTATACAGTCTTTCTCAATAGGGATGTCCAGATTTCTTAACAATAATAATAAACTTAATCTTTATTGTCCAATATCCTATTATAGGACAATTAATATAAAGGAAAATGTGCTAAATATCGACGGTTATTCTCTTCCTCGCGTCTTGTCCACTTTAAGTCTTCAGAAAATCAACGCAGAAGTTATAGTGCAAATAATAAGATGCTCTATGTAAGAAATCCATACAACAGTCAGTCAGATATTTATGGAGCCCCGCCTATGATCAAAATTGACAAAATAAAAGAAAAATGCTCTCGTTTTGTTCACGCCCCATCTGCCAACTCTTGCAAGTTTCTTAACATCTGATTTAATAGGAGTGTTTAGTAATATCTTTGACAAGTCATCATGGAAAGATACGCAACTCAAGAACGTCTCCAAAGTCGTTCAGGGAAATTATGAAAATTCTCTAATTCCCACTCAACGCGCATTACGTAAATGTTGCAGGCATCGCAATCATTCAAAACAAATGTTATATTCGTCGCCTCGCCCAAAAATTTAAGTCCAACCGATTCAGTGCTCGTACAAACAATGCTTGTGCAACACCATAAGGCGTCATACGAAAATATCGCTGCAAGACATCAAAGCGTGCGTGAAAGTACGAATCTCTCGTTTCCTCGGCGTGAGCAGATCTCACAATTTGGTGCACTTAACTCAATGTTCCTATAACATTCAATTAACTCGGGTGTTCAGGCCGCCGTGCACTTGTAGATTGGAGGTTAGAACGTCTCGAAGTAGATCTTCATTTTGGCCAACAAATCTACATCAGCGACGCAGCATATTTTAGACTGAAGTAATCGCATACGTGCAGGAAAGAATCTAAAAGTGTATTTGGGGACTTCATTGCAGCCGTAAAAAGTCACTATTTGCGAATTTCAGGTTGAAGGCATCAGCCAGTCTTAGTTTTGCGAGAACGATGGCGGCTGAGCTTTAACCGTCCATGGATAGAGGCACGAACCGAAAATTACCGACTATTTCTGGCCAAATTCGGATGATATTAACATTGAGCCACACAGATGGCGAAACGATCGCTCTTTTGCGTGAAAAATTTACCTTGAACGAATAATTTCTCGAAGAAACGAAGTGTCTGTGTGATCATTATGATCATGTAATCTAACGCTTTAAGTCTTTTTCTTTGAGGTTATCTGAAGTCTGCGCCAACTAACCGAACACCATCTCAGAGTAAAAAGCAAGATACTACGCAAAATAGCAGGTATTGAACCTCAGAAATGCCAAAATGTCATCAAAACTTGTGATTCTCGTATGACGGCTACTAAACGAAGGATCCCACTGATATCATTTTCCACTATTCCACATTCTCTCATGAAAAATAAAAATTGGGCGAAAATCAAGTCTGTTTGGATTTTACTCAACTACAAAACCCGTACATCGAAAAAGAAAAACCAGATTCACGTAGGACATCGCTAAATAGGGAAGAAATAGGGAATTTGGAAGCATTGGAAAGGAAGCTAACTTAAGGAAAGTGTACGGAGGACGGTGAGTAGCTGACAAGCGTTGGGAGCGCAGAACAAACTGAAAATTAAGGGAATTGTATAATCAACCCTTTGATAACTAGTATATTACGAACATAAAGAATTAGATGATTGGAGCAAGCATTTAGATTACCAACACATCCGCACTCAAACGAAGTAATACAAACAAATAGAGTAATTGAGAGACGAAGGGGAAGAAGGAGAAGAAGGACAACATAACCAAAAGCGATTAGGCGGACTTGAAAGAACTAGGAAAACAGGACTGGAAACGAATAAGGGGAAACAAAAAGAAATATAGAGTGAATTAAAGTAAAGTAAATTTTTATTGCAAAGTAATTAATGGAATGGAGATATGGTTTAAAGCCTTGGCCCAACTTCGGATCATTACAACATCGATTTGGATGATTCTTCATTTGCATACCGCTCGCCATCTCTGTTGAGTCTCAGAGTTGAGGTAACCGAAATTAGCCATCAAGGATAACAACGTATACGTGGTTGCAATGGACTGCAAACTAATTTCCAAGACTACCTTTCTTTCAGATGAATTGTAGGTTGCGTCAACGATCAGAAATATTTTACACAAGAGTGCCAATAATGATCCCATATTCACACAACGATACGATACGGTCAAACTTCGGATTAAGCAGGTATTTTTTCCCTTGACCTTCCAGTTGATATAGTGTGTAAGAAAAAGGGCATTTACGAGGGTGAAGATATAATAAATATAATATTTGTTTACGGGGGTCTAAACGGGTTTAAGGGGGTAAAAATGCATGCTTAGAATGTTTAATGATTTTTTTCGACTTTGGTTTATACGATTGTTCAAGATGCTTACCTCGAGCTAGCGAAACACGTGTCACCGTTGTCATAAACCAATTCTGTGGTGAGGAGTTTAGCGATGTGATCTAGTATCATAATGACTCTGTTTTCCTTTTTTTTCTTTTGAAATTGTCCAATGTCTTTTATATTTTTACACTTTATGTTCTAATTTTATTAATTCTCGTGACCTTTTTACAATTATAGTTATCTTATGTGATAGTTTTCTACCATTGACTGATGAAGGTGCTCCGGAAACGTTTGTAAACCTTCTGAGAATATAACTATCATTTCAATCACTCTTGTTTAATTGATCTAATTTTGGTAGAAAACTATTATATAAGATAAATTCTAATTTTAAATATTTATTTTGTATAAATCAGAAACTTGTTTTCTAATTTCTTTTGCTTGACTAAAATCAATTATTATTTTATATTATATGGATGTAGATAAATGAAATAGAAATGAAATGCATTGCCTCGTCCAAACCAAATCGCAGATATTAAATTATCGATCGCATCGGATGTCGCAATTGCAAGATCGATTGTCCTCCGACTTTACTCGCTCTAATCACCTAATTAATTTTACCTGCGCATCCTCGATCAGAAATTAACTTGTCATTCCGGATCGCACCGTATCTCGCCAATTAATCACTTCCAAGACGATTTCGAGGTTCCCAAAATAACTCTCCGATATTCGTTAAGGTCGTCCGAAAACAATGCTCGATAGGCCGCAGAGTGGTTCAGAATTGCGTTTTTGCGGAAGAAAATCTGTAACTTTTTTATTCGTGAAAATTATAAGTTGCTATTTTCCTTGTAAGGAGAATATATATTTGTGCTTTAGACATTATAATAAATGGAAATTTAACTGTTCTACTTTAGAAGAAAAGAAATAACGAAGAGGAAAGATGTGGGAATATGTGTGTGAATTTCTGCGAAGTCATGAATATTTGCATAAATATATCTTATTTGTAATTACTAAATACTACTTTAATATTTTATATTATTATAATATCAAATTATTCATTAGGAAGAAGAATTGGAAAAGAAATTTTATAAATCCAATGTCTAACATTTTCGCATTCTGATTATCATAAATATAATCTTGTAATAAGTGTGATGGATAAAATTCACTGCAGTAAATCTTGGAATCACCTACACTAAATTTAAATGTCTGTGTCTTGAAGTAGTGCTTTTGCATCTTCGTGTATTTCAAAAGCTTTCTTAGAAGGTAATTGTCTGAGATTTGAAATAAAAGGATCAGATGACAATAAAAGCATATGAACAACATCCTCGTTTGTTGTTAGACGGCTTATTTTTCGTGAATGATGCAACCTGTACTTCTTATAATTCTTATTTTGGGCTTCTTGGGCTTCTTCCGATAATAGTCCTATAGGTAGAGCCGCCTTTTCTATGATAACCTCGCCATGCATCAGACCCTTGTGAACAGTTGCTGGCATGTGATACCAATTGTATTTTTGCACATACAATTCAGCCGTTTCGCGTGCGTATATTCCAAATTTGTTGGCGTGAATTGATGCACTGCTAGTAATCACCTGCAGGATTACACTAAACCTTTCAATTAATGTTACATCGATTCCTGTTATATCTGCAGTGACTTGAGGTTGTGAGAAGAATTTTCTAGCAGTGTTGCCGTCGTTACTAGTGCCCACACCTTGCTTCACAAAATCTACCCGGATACCCAATCTGTTCCTGAACTGCTCTTGAATTCTCTTTCTTGTATTATCTTTCATTTGTTTTTCTTCTAAGGTAGCAGTTGCCCATTTTTGAAATGGTATTCTGTAGGCAATATGTAAAAGACATTCCATAAATTTTATGCGCGCGTGTAATGTCGAAAGACCTAGCTGAAGACTTTGTTCCAATAGAGGTTTTTGACTAATGTTAGTCAAATTGTTCATTTCTTTCGGTGTAGCTGCACATATGTAACATCTTATTAATTTGATTACAATAAGTAAATATCGTAATAATAATATCCACGATCTCAAATTTTGCGTTGAATATAACCTATTTACAAACCCTACGAATGCCTACTACGTTATCATAGTATTGCGCTATGTGCGCATTCAAACACGTTTTTCTCAGGCAAGCGCAGAAACGAGCAGCTGAAATTAAGAGGGTCATTTATGGAAGCTTTAAAGATGTCCTTGGTACCATTCTCAGGTGGTAGCTCCCCGTAGCTCCCTACTAAAACCCTTACTGAAGTTCGGTTTGGAGCAAGGAGTGCACCTGCCCAAACTATTAATGATATTACAAAATCTATGTGATATTTAGCAATAATTTCTTCGGTTACATACAGTCTGATTACTATTACACCTAACATAATAATAACATTAAGAGTTGAATAATAATTTACAGAACAGGAGTACTTTAAATGCTTGACAATAAAATGTACGAAATTTTCTGTTTGCGATTAGCCCGACTTTAGGCGACGATATTTCATGTTAAATTGGCCGCAGTCAGGGACTAATTCTATTTCTCAGGTGGATTAACTATTTAACTGCCTAATAAGATCACAAATGTCAATGGATTCGATACTTTCCCCAAAATGATTTTTTCGTACCTGGACCACTGTGGGCCGTTCCGGCGATAAGGGCGTTGCGAAAGAGGATTTCATTTATTATTAACCTGAAAGCTTCTTGCGTGGTGGAAACGCGAGACGTCCGATTAAATCGCGAAATAAGAAGACGAAAATATCCCGCTCCGATGGACGTAAGAAGAAGGAAAAAATCCGCTAATTTGTTAAGCAAACGCGTTTCGTCGATTATGTATTTTTAAAGCGTTCTTATTTTATCGCGTAATAGTGCAAATAACGAAGTCAATGTGACTATTTATGGCGTACAAGTTAATGCGATTATATAGTTAGGATACGTCCGATAATTAAGCCTGTTTTTGTACTTAAAAATATGGTATTGTGCTGAGAAATTATAAATACATAGCAAGAGTGTGCGGGTATCTATTTTTATTTATATGGAATTTCCAGTACTAAATAGTAGAAAATTTTTGCGAGAAGTTTCAGGAAAGTAAGGTCGACATCAAGATGACTCTGTTATGGCTTCAAATACGTAATTCAAGTAACTAAATCGTCACACTTACAAGGGAAAATCTCGAACCCGGAAATTCAAAAAATTATGAAACTTTGGGAACATGTAGACCACATATGGGTATGTATCACGCAAATTTTTTGTCTGCGGAAAAACAGTCTGAGTTTGTAGAAAAGTTGTTGGAAACGGAAAATTTTGGATTCTGCCAATGCGCATAACTCGCTAACGGTAGGAGATTGGGCAAAAGTTTTAAGACAAAAACTGTTTGTTTGAATGAACTCTATTAAACACACAAGGAAGGTATAAACATTTTAAATATTTTGTTCGACAGGTAAACATTTTTGGAATTAATAATTGGCAACAGAGATTGGTTGATTGTATAACAGACTTGTTGTTTTAATGTTGGATTTTATTTTAAGAACTAATAAAAAATTAATAACCACTTTGTAAATTTTGCTTTAGAGTTCACAATAATATACCAGCATTATCTTATCAATTTTATTATACGTTAAAATACTTGCCCATAGAATTTTTGTTTATATTTAAACACAAAAGGGATTACTGTGTATGGTGATGAAACTTGTCAAAGAAATGTTTAAAATACAGGAATTTGCTACACCACATATGGAAATTTGAGGAGGATGCACAAAATCTTGTTATGTGAAAGCAAAAGTTACTGAGTTTTTCAAATTTATTCGGTCTTTGGTCAAGGGATCCGCTTTTGTACCAAGCGTAAGCAAATAGGTCGTAATATTTTGGCGTCAAAAGTTGATTATGAGTAAGAGATTCTAATTTTATAATATTATTGCGTTCATGTAACACAATACAGTAGTAAAAGGTCAAGAAACTTTCTTAGGAAGTTTCTTCATATGTGAGAACCATATACATGAAGAGGTTGTATCGTTGATATAGTTTTTTCGGGATCGTTAATATATTCACATGTTTGTTGGGTGTTATACTGGTTTGTAATGTAGCAGGACAGCGGACAGTCCATGAGTCCAATAACAAAATGTTGTTGACAAATACACATTGGTTAACCATTGCTGAAATAGTTCCTTTGTTAACTTTCCAGATGTAGATGCTGTTAAATGAACATTCCACGTTTGAAACAAAGACTGTGATACACGCGGATCGAAATTATCATTTTGGTCTTTTAGGACAATGAATAGAGGTGGTAGTAGTTTTCCGGAAGCCGATATTGTTACTATTGTTGCTGGCATAGATGAAACTTTGCGCGAAACTTTTGCTGGACGGTATTCAACGCTTTCCTTCCCACTTTTCCAATACCTAACAGCGTTGGTTTTATATTCTGAAGTTACAATACCTCATTCTTCTGGTGTGCACTCTTCTTTTTCAGCCTCTATTGCTTCTAAACGTTCATTCCTTGTGGGCGCATATACTTCATCCACAAATTCTAAGGAATGTGGTCTGTGCAGTTAAAAATGCTAGGGTTGCATCGGTTTCTAGTGAAAACGATGTTTCTATTTGAGCATCGAGAAGGATACTTTTTATTATGTCCTGCAATTCGATTTCATTGGTATTCACAATGAGCCCATTATTATTATTGGCAACTTGTAACGTTACCATCAGTAAACGAATTACATTTATAGTACTTCTGGCGACCATTTTCAACCCTACTGGTATGCTATAAAATTAACCCATAACTGTTATTAATTTTAAGTTTGATGAGTTATATATACTACTTGCTTATCTCATTCTCCCTATTGTCTCTACAAAAGCATGTTTACTATTTACTGGTCTAATGTAGCTTCCTTCGATAACCTACACCTTTAAGATAAGAAACAGTCTGATTTAAAGAAAAAAATACAGTAAATACAGTTTTCCTGTGTGCTTGATAAACTTTATCCAAACAAACAATTTTTCGCTCGGAGTGCTTTTCCGCAGAAAAAGAAGAATTGTGTAGTGCATGCCTATATGTGATCTACATGTTCCCAAAGTATCATAATTTTTTGAATTTCGGGATCTTCCCTAGTTAGAGGAGAACGCTCGAAAGAAAATATATCAAGTCTTTCCTTTATATTCTTCGCGCTGAGGGTAGTACTCTCGTTGTCGAAATACGTACTTAATAGTATTTAAGTAGGAATTGCTCCTTTTTTAATTAAATAACACTTTACACGCCAATAAGTACATAACTTGAGTAACAGATACTTAATGGAGATGCGTTACTCATACACATATATTCTCATCAAGATTTACAAGAGGCACAGTGAACTGTAAATCTTTCTTTGTTAAAACGAGTAATAATGTTCGTAAACACAGTAAACTTGTTCGGTCAACAAATAAATTACGTGACGGTGTCGTTCCATAAAGTCTGTTTGTCGAAACAACTCAAGCAGGTGTATATTTATGATCCATTATACGTATATACCTACATACGTATGATAAGTAACGCATACGGCACGATTAAATAATTTTTTCCTTGCCCGCTGTTAGGGATATAATTCCGATGTGATTTGCTCGAAGTATGTTGGGAATTTGAAAAATTCGAAATATCGCGTAACGGTTCGATTGGGTACGTTCCGCTTAATCAGCGATATCGGCCGGCGCGGAGGAAAACATTTTGTGGCCAATGTTAAAAGACCAAAACTCGATTTCAAGTGCTTACGGCGTCATAGCGGGTGATCTTGACCATTTAATGTTTTATTTGATTGATAGAAAACGACCACAATACAACTTACCATTGTCTTGTTATTTGCGATGTTGGGCAGTTTTTCGTCTTTTCCTGGAAATACAGACAAGTGTATCTTACACTTGTCACAAAATAAGAGTTAAGTTAGGATATGATTAGATTTGATTATGATTATGAAGAGATTTCGTATAAGTTTTGTTGAAAATGTTTGATTGTAATCTAAGGGAGTTGCATGATTTTTAACGGAAATAATCACGAATTGCACATGCAAGTGGTACTTAGTAAGCTTTTGCACAGTTACTTGGTAGCTGCCTATTAACGTACCAAATGTAATTAGGTCGTTATATGGAGAGTCATCCAGAGTTTATTTTATTAGGAAATAATTTGGATTATCTTCGAAATAGAATGGTCGGATGTATGTAAGAAAATAAAAGGTGTACTTGTGTAGACAACCAAAAATTTGAAAATGATTTTCAAGATTGATTTTATTTGACAATTTCTTGCTTATTTCTTGAGAGTGTTAAAGTGTTGGAACATATTCTTGCGTTCATCATATTATGTTTCCTCTTCCTGTCGCCCTAGTCCGAAATAGGCCACATTAAAGATTTTTTCCAATCTATTTACTACTAATCGCGTTCTTTGTAAATCCTTCTATCTAGTCCTTCCATTTCTTCTTGTAATGCGACAGTTTCTTGATGTCATTTCATATTAATTGTTAATTTCGTATTTGCAACTCTTCTCCATGTACAGGGTGTGTCGATAAAGTAATGAGAGCGATCTTTTTCACTAGTTTTATTCCAATAAGATTTTAATTCAACCTCGTTTTCTTCAAAGTAATTGCATTGGGAAGCCACACAGTGGTGGGGACAGTTCTTTCACTCCCCAATGCTGGAAATTGGATACTGGAATAGCCTTCATCTGGTCGGTAACAGCCGCTTGAATGTCCTCCGGTGGGACGAGGAAAAACTAACAGGGAATCAAGTCGGGTGAATAAGCAGACTGTGGACCTACAGGAATGTTCTTATTGGCCAGAAAACGGTTTACTGAAATTGCTGTGTTACAAGGAGCATTGTCGTGATGCAACGCCCAGTTCATTTTAATGTTTAGTCTCTCATGCATGACCATTCTTCAAAGTTCAAGAATCAATCAAGAAAGTTTCAAAAATCTTTCGGTTAAAGTGTTGATTAACTCCTCGGTCTAGCCACAAGCTCTGTTTGAACAATCCCCTGGCTATCAGAAAAGGAAATCAGCACGCCCTTGATGTTTCACTTGCTCATTCTTGATTTTATCGGCATTTGCATCTATTCTTGGAACAGAGGGCCTTCCCCTACTTTTCTTCTGCAAATGTCTTGTCCGCCGAAACACCTGGACCCTTGACAAAACACTGTCCACGCCTGCAGAAGTTTTGCAAAAGATTCCGTTGCTGTATGTCTCAGTCTGAACCAAAACCTACTCGGACACCGTTGCTCAAGATCGTGTCACTTACAAGCAAAACTTGCTTCACTAATCAACGTCACCAGTGTTCCCCAGTCGAACACGTACCCTACCAGTCTCATTACTTTATTTACATACCCCGTATTTGGAAAATTCTCTGTTATTCCACCTACTTTCGCCACAAGGTTCTCAATCTTGATTTTTTAAATCGTATTCAGTCACTGTAATCGTCTATTGAGCTGCTCAACTTTATTAGATTGCGAAATATTTCATACTTACATCGCTGCCTAATAATGACGATATTGATTACACAGGCCTCCATAACTTGAGCTATAGTTGGGATCCAGAAATGACAGACGAAGAATGTAGAGGTAGATTCTTGGATGCGGCAAGCGAATCCGGTTGTAGAAATTGTCTAGCACATCAGGTTTTGGAGTAAGTTTAGGCCGTTTTGTCCAAATTTATGAATTTATTGCAGAGAAAAGTGTTTTCTTATATTTTCAAAAAGCGGCATCCGTCACGTCGATTTTGAGGATCTCGCGTAGATGTTCGGATGATGGCGATCAATCTTGATGAGGCATCAGAGTCCCTTCCTTGCTTTAAACATCTGGATGACGTGCCCGTGTTCAAGAACTTATACCACCAGATCTATTTGGAGATCCCAACTGCGACCCTTCTGATAACCACGTTCAACTTTTGGTAGATTGAAGTTGGTGGCTGTGGTCATCTGATTCAGAAGCCTGATGATGGCCGTTCGATCTTAATCCCATCCGGCGTGTTTGTCGCCTTTTTGAAGGCAAAGCCTTTCACTTTCATTTTCACTGCCGTGTAGGTCCTGCTTTTGCCGTCCATTACCACGATTGGTGCGATCTTCTTGTCCTGCTGATGCGTTGTTATTGTTTCTGGCGTAGCGATTTTGTTCTCTTTTCTCGTTGGTTTTGTCTCCTCTGAGATACAATTTGTTAGAGGAAATGTGCTCGTTTGTTGCAGCAAACTTCGCTTCTTCTTCGATTCTTCGTTGGTTCAATTTCTCTTTGTTTTTGGAATAGCCCCTAGGGGTCCTACCCCGGCTTTGTTTTCCAGTACCGTACCTGAGCTTAAGAATGGCGTTGCTGCCGGTACAGTTGGGAGGTTCTCCTTCCCGGTCAGATCAGTTGTATGTTATTTTTATCCTATCATGAGCATGGTAGTGAGAAGATCTGCACTCGACGAGGAGCAGTAGTCGAATTGTCCCCAAAACACTTGTTCATAGCCGATATTTTAGCAATTAGTCTTCTGTTTTATCGAAAGTACTGGTGACGTAGTGACGTAACCTGCCGATATCCAGCCTGTGCATAATCTGTGTAGTTCGGGCTGTAAACCAAAAATTGTTGTTTTACCTCCCCAAGAAGGTAAACGCGAAAAGATTCAATGAAATTCAATAGTTTTTAATTTGGATTACAATTCCTTTCTAATAAGGATTTGAAGAAATTTTCGAATATTTCAATGTCATTGACAAGAAGTATCATATGTCTGCAATATCTATTTCATGGTCTCTTCTATGGAAGAAATATCTCGTTTCTGATAATTTTTCGACTGTTTTTCGGCATTAAATCTCTCAAGAAAGTGTTGAAATCGTACCGGCTGAACGAATCCTAAGACTAAGAATGTGTAACTTATCAGGATTTCGGATTCCTTTCCAGTATCCACGCTTTTCGAAGAGGAAGAAAGACAAAAATTGTGAAATAATGTAATATAATTAATATAATTATCGCTCCAATTGGACTGAAAACTCTTTAATTGATGGCAGTTCATTCGGTGATGAGTCTTAAATAACACCAGCTCCATTCTAGTCTCTTGCTATCGTACATGGTCTTCGCGTAGTGGATTACGTACTGTCCCTATACATACATCAATGTTAATATTTTTCCTGAATAATCACCATTGTGCTTCCCGAACGTTCTATTTCGATTTTGTTGAAGTAATCGCAGCGACGAGATTTTTCAAGGAAAGTTCATAGTACTCGAAAGTTTGTTTACAACCGCACAATCCCATTACATAACTCGGAGAGATTTCAATCAAACATAACCGTCCAACATCTCATTATTACACAATAATTACGTACCAACGGATACACCAGAATCTTATACCATTTAAATAACTGTTCTTCGACGAATCGTCCAAGTGGCGGTGAGTGTTGGCGAGCGAGGACATCCTTATTCGGATCACGTTCCCATTATTATTGATTTTTGTCTTCTTAGCTTCTCGTAATTAATGAATTATTCCGCAGGCGCGGGTGGTATTTACTTTTACGATCGCGAGGTCTCGATCTGTGTCAGATTGCACAATTTCATAAGGTCGCCGACATTTTATAGAAACTACTACTATTTATATTTAGCTAATTAAGGCACGTTTCCTTATTTACAAAAACAACTTCTAATTATAAACATATAATTATATTAAATTCAATTCTTTCATTGACACTGCATTAGAGACCTACTGGAGTAAACAATCTGTTCCAAGAAAGAAAAAAGGGGAAATTAACATAATGTGTGGAATGTTTAGTAGTTGTTTATACTCTTCAAGATATCCTGGTTTTATCTACGTATATGTACATAGATGTATATATTTCCTTAGCTCGAAATCGAACACGCTCGACTTTTGCCAAGTACTGTACGCGTCTGTTTACGCAATTAAGATTCAGTAATTCCCATGGGCATATTTTGTATGCATAAGAATGTGTTCAAAGCTAACATGCATGGAAAAGTGTATTTATTTAGCGAAGTAAATTTAGTGGGTACGAACAATTAAAGGTCAAATAATTGGTAAACACGGATTATAGACGAGTTGTTTTGACATTGTTATGATTGTGAATGGGAGATAATCAATATGTTCTACAAAAAGCAAGGTAATCCGTAATTGCTGCTTCGACAAGGCTTGGAGGCTGTAACAGAATAAATGCCATTAATACAATGGCATTTATTATTAAAATAATCCGCCAATACTTTGATAGTACAATAGTGAAGACCACTATTGTACTATCAAAGTATTGGCGGATTATTTTCCAAAATCCACCGGCAAAAAATGTTAAACGGTTACAATTTACGTTAGGGCGTGCAAATCAAAAAGACATCAAAACTGGCAAAACTAATGGCGGAACTTTCCCATCTTGCACGCAAAGCGCAGTTTTCGACGCTTTCGAAAATTACCAGCTTGCTTTCTCACAATATGTCAACATTTGCTCGTCGTCTGTGAAGCAGAATGATTTGTTTTTCGGCGAGCGAAAACTAAATTACAGATTAAACGCAAAATTATATACCATTATAATCCTATTACATTAAATTTAATTGCACGTCATACTAACTAATTACCCTACCTTGACTCTGTTGTTCTATTGCTCTCTATTCGTATGTGTATTTCCGGTACGAGGATCCGACGCGATCGTTAGACGAAGCGAGAAGTACATTCTCACGATTTAAAGCTCCATTGGGACGTATATTTGTGGTAATCTGTTCCGAAAGAAACGAGGAAAACTAGTCGATAATTCCAAAGCATTGCGTCCGAAGAGTAAACGATGCGATCAAAGAATCGTATCAATTTTACGTAAAGGACTAAACAGTGATTTTCCATTAAGGAGTTCGTGTTAGAATAAACAGGAACTAGAAACACTTCTTAGTTTTACGACGGAAAGCACAAACAGGAAACGATCTATTTTACCTTTACACGTCTGGATGTAAAATACAGTTTTGCTAAACAGGAAATGATGAATTTCGAAGTTCGACACAGATACCAGAAATATTGAATATGTGTTCTTATTAAGTAATAGGAAATCAATTGATAGTGATTGCAACGACTGCGGTGTAGTGCTACTGACAGTAAACTCCCCACGGCACTATAATTTTATTAAAAAGACTATACTTATTGAATAGAAATAATCACCACCTCCTTTCCCCCATTAAAATCTTTGATAGCAATTTTAGAACGTATGTTTGAATAATTTTCCCGTTGAGTGGAATTTTACTCTACGCTACCCACATCTTCAGCCATAAAATCAAAATATTTCCGCTGCCGATTTGTGTTAAATGTTAAATGGAAATTTTTTATAAAAGCTCGAATATTATGTATTAAAATGTTCTTCTAATTACATTAGTAACGGCTTCATAATGACTGATTCCGCACATAAAACAGCAACCGACAATTATTTAATAAAATCAGATAGCTACACTAATACAATTAGCGCAAAATAACCTTGAAATCCTTATAGGACTAATTTTCTAATTTTTGCATGCATACATTTACGCTCTCCGTTTCGAATTGGAAACTGGATAATTCTCGGCGTTCTCGGTGCCCCAAGTTCTTCGTCCTCGCTCGTTAAAGCAATTAACTTTCATTTAAGTCGCCGGTATACGTAAAATTATAATGGGTAATATTTTACCGACATTTATCCATTCGTTTGATTAGCCGACACTTTCAAGCTCGAAGATGTCCCTGAGGTGATACATACGGATTATAATTAAACGTACTTAATTAAAACGGGACATAAAGGGAAATAGTATTTTTATTTTTGCGAATAACGGTACACGTTTGGCGTATGTAATCGCTTAATGGGAAGTTAATTCTAGTTCTGGTCACTCACGTCTCGTACGCGTAAGAATATCGTAGAAAATTCTAGCGAGGTCGAGGTAATGTCAACGTGAGGAATTAGTGATGGCGTTGGCGTTAGAATTTCTTGGAATTTTCCAGATTAATCTTGATTTCCGATGCAGTCACATACTTAAACTTGAGTGATATCACCCAAATTAAAGACGCATTACGTAGAAGTCCCCTCAAAAAGGAACTAATAGAAAACAACTCATAATGTTTTCATATTTGAATCATTTCTGCGCCAAGAATGATTGGAACGTTTAGAAAAGTGGTAGTCGGTAAATCTCTAGGTCGAAGTCTGATCAACGTGGTGGATAACAACGAGATTCTTTTCGTGTACTTTTAGATTTTTATTCTTGAAGCATAGTTTAGTTAGGGGTGGAGAAATTTCCTAGCCGATTCAAATTGAAGTAGGCATGAAAGACGTTGAACCCTATTTTTACGGAGTCTCTCTATACGAGTGCTTTCGATGTGACTATAAGCATTGCATATACCTGTATAATAGAACGTTTTTATGAAGCAATACAACTCCATTTCTGTTGATGAATATAAGTCGCTTAAGATGTAATTTCTTATCCATTTTGCCCAGACGAGAGCAGCGTGAATAGTTTCGGCCAATTTCGAGAAAGACCAGCCAATAATATCGGTTATACATCATCAAATTGTTAACATCATCTTCCTTCGGTAATTTCGATTACGCCATGTATCGGTGATAATCGTATGTTATCCACCTTTTGTCCCCTTTACTTTGTTAAAGAAAATCGAACGATTTTGAAGGAGAAAAGTGCAAACTTCGCTCAAATCTTTTAAAAGACTTGTACCAGTGTTATGACTTTCTCCTTTTGACATTTGATATCAGTCATTAATGGGTTACTTTAGTAGCAAATTGTGCGTAATTTTGTTAGTAGCTGTTAGCTTAGGGCCAATCTTAACATAGAGTGCAGAAACGAACATTTTCGGCCTATTTTACTTTTCTAGTTCTGTAAAGAAAGGAACGCTATTAAGGCTCACAAAGAGATATATAAAGTTTATGGCGTTGATTGCATAACCCAACGCACGTGCCAGAATTCGTTTAAAAATTACATTCTGAAGATTTTTCACTTCAACGTGACCAATGTTCTGGCCGACCTACTGAAGTTGATGATGACCAAATCAAAGCCGTAATTGAAGGGAATCGTTATGTAACTGTTTTGAAAGCTGGCAGAGGGGTTAAATGTATCGCCCACGACAATTAAAAACCGCTTAAAGTATCTCGGGCTCGCTAAGAAGCCCGATGTTTTGGGTTCCGTACGAATTGAAGGAGATTCACACAACGAATCAATATTTGCTATATGCAGCTCAAGCGCAACGAAATCGACTTTTTTCTGAAAAGAATCATCACTGATGATGAAAAATGGACCATGAACAGTAATATCATTCGAGGACAATCATGGTGCAAGCCTGGTGAATCAGCACGAACCACATCTAAGGAGGAATGGCATCAACAACCCGCCTAGTCCTCCCGAACTTCTTCAGTAGTTGACTTCTAACACCACATCAAGACCGCTTGATGTGGTGTTAGAAGTCCAACTTCTGGTCCAGGATCAGGCCAAAATATATAGCTGACGAACTGACGATAAAAGATGAGCACTGAACTGTTGTCAGCTGGAGGATTGCATTTACCCGTAAATTTTGCCTCAAGGTTTCTTTTTTTTTGATTGATTTTCAAGTCCCTCGACGGGGCCCTGTAGACGGTAGCAGATTAACTGGTCGTCATGGGAGGAGGTGTAGATCGCCGTATCGTTCGCATACAGTACTAACTTAGCTGTTCAACTTCGTGGTAGGGAGGGAGGGAGGAGGGAGCCTTGCGGAACGCCCATCAATCATCACGGAAAAAGGATCTTCTCTTTATACGATGCAATCAACTTGAACAAGCTGGCATTAATACCCCAATTACAACGCGGTCTAATCTGATGCGCCATATTAAATCGAAAACATTGTACAGGTCAAGAAACAGCTCCCCAATTGACTCTCGCTTATCTAATGGCTTTTGGTTACACGGAAAAGTTCGTGCAAAAGCTTGCCCTAAAACGGAGAGATTCATTACGTAGGCGACTTTTTTCCAGAAAATAGTGCACAGTATACACAATACAGTGTGTTTTGGGCCAACTATATATGGGTAGGATTTACACTTAAAGACTGCTGTAAATTATACAAAGTGTAACAATTGTATCAGAACTTAAAACTAGGGGAGAAATAATGTGTAAAGGAACATTTTCGTCGTTCGTATAGATTCTGCTATCTTTGAGAGTCCTGATGACAGACTAATGGGACGGTAGTCCTGGGGGAACTGCTTGTCCTTCCTTGGTTTTGGGATCACCGTAACATTAGTTTCCATTCAGATTTCGTGGGAAGATGGCTTGAATGGGGATGATATTGATCGTAATTTTCCAATATAGATCTTGGCAATCTCTTGATGACAGAGTCACGGTGTCATTGCTTCTTCTTCTTCATTCTTTCGATGAAGCATGGAAACTCTTCCTCGGTAGCTGGCGAAATTGGATCGGCTGAAATATTTTTCTAGGCGACTCATCACGCCATTTTCATTTCATTTACTGCTGAATAGTAAAAGCACTATTTGACGGGTCTCTTCAGTCAGTTCAGAGAGGTGCCCGTTCATTCAAAAAATCCAAACATTTCATGCTTAGCAACCTAATAACTGCAACTTGCCGAGAACGAATAGAAGTTACATACATACATATCTCTAGATTTTGTGTTATTTTCCCCATAAATATTTTCTAGTTCCAAATACTTGACACGAATTGCGAAACTGAAATCGAGAAACTATGTCAGTGTTACCAAAAGTAAACATACGACGTATGTACATGTACAAAACAGATTAATCTAGGCAATACACTAACCTGCACAATTACTTTCCTCTTAAGTGCATATTAGGTACCACACACCTACATATATTTCTTTAAACTACTCGTTAATGCAAGAAGAAAAACGATTTTTACGAAGACACAAAAATACATTTCTTTGAAGCGTTTCGAAACGCATTATCACATCCTTGTTAAAATCTTCATTATCACACTAACAGATCCGACCAATTTTTAATAGGTTCCGATTACAATACGACTCCTAATCATATGCAAATTAGCCACGAGCGATACAATACGAATTTATACGGACGGGAATAGATAACAACATAAAGGAATTAACATAACATTAGCGTTTTTATAGACGTGACTATGCGTGATCAAATATTAATTATTTCGTTTAGATTTAGGTGTGTTTATACTCGAAGTCGGAGGTGCCAACGATTTTTCCGATCGAAGACAATTCGCGTACTCTGAACTTAAGGAGTCGGATGAATAATGCTGCTTGTTTTTGGTGTATCATCATCGTTAAATCTTATCGTTTATTAGACCATAAATTAGCCTGAAGCATTTTCGTCTGGATTACGCAACGCTTGGTATGTCAAGTGTCAAGAGTGTTTCGGTGATCCTAGAAAGGTTCTTTATTTGGTTGTAATTGTTAATAGGTTTTATTGACATTCAATACATTTTAGTGTAATTAAAGAAATTTACGCTCATAACAGTTATTTTTTGATCAAATTAATTTTTTCCGAAATATTCACCTCAGTGAATTTTCACAAATCGATTTCACTGGTACATGTCTTCCGACGCCCTGATAGGGCAAATGGAGAACCGAAGAAGAAGAAAAACAGTAAGATTTGTGGAATTATATTTGTGTAATCATTTACTTATGAGAATAGCAACTTTAAAAAGTTTATACCTCAAAACTCATCAACAGCAAATATTCTGGTTATCACTTCCAACCTTATTTCCGCTTAAAACCATTTAACATATCGATTGGTATAATCTGCAAATAAATATTTCTTTAGTAAATTTACGACATATCAATTCATTCGTCAAAGTACAACTAACAATAAGTCTCTATTAGATTACAAAATAACAAGCTGACATATGTAAGTATTTACCCGCGGTATACTTCAAGTAAACAAACCACTTCGGTGATAATAATTTACTTAAATACCGTTAAATATTCGCCACCGTGTTTCCTTATGTATCTGCTTTGTTATATAATTCTCAAACCTATCGGGTGTATCAATCAGTATAGTGACGTGTTCTACAAATATTAGCAATAGTTCATCATCCGATTATTTTCTTTCAAAGAAAAAAAAAAAGAAGAAGGAGAGGTGTTGCGTCTATAAAATTACCTGTAATTTATTTTCGATTTCATCTCAGGTAAATTTACCGTGCAGCTAAAGCAATTTATTCTAATTTTATCGCTGATTAATAAATCTTGATTTTCAGGAAAATGATCAAAATTTTCAATCGGGATCAAACGCTGGTTGCATATAACCATTACTTACCGTCGAAGATTTTTAATATGTATAAATACGTTACTTGATTATCACAGAACGGTTACCACGTGAAAGACATGCGGGTACCGATTATAAAAGAGGTTATGCAATAAGAAGCCAGCGATTCATTATACAAACAACTGCCAAAGATTTCACAGAAACAAATTTGAAGTTGTAAAAAGTCGTGTCTCAATCGGTATGTCACATAAAGTGCGAGGAAATCGGAAGTAAGTTTTGGAAAAAATATTCTGATAAGGCCTATCCCTGAGGACCAAAGCGGGTTAGTTTCCGAAACGTCAGGTTTTGAATATGCAATGAAGGACCGAAACAGACCATTAAATTTGAATAATATGCCGCACCTGATTATTTTGATCCAACGCCAACGTTGTGATTTGATCATTTTGTCTTAACTTTTTACAGATTTTAATCCCTTATTTACTTTATATATCCGCATGTTTATACATTCAGAATCTTTCTGCCCTACAGTATAAGGCATTTAGAAAGAGTGCCCATTCCTCCTTGTTTCCAGCTTTGATCAGCATCTCTTGCCATGATATCCCCCTTCCTTTTAGAATCTGCCCTACTTCATCATTCCATTTTTTCCTTAGCCGTCCTCTGGATCTTGTCTTTTCTATTTTGGCCTGCCAAACTTGCTTTACCGGTCTGTTCTTTCTCATTCTGTACAGATACCCAAGCCATTTTGATTGTTGTTTTTCGATGGCATTTAGTATGAAGCCTGTACCCCAATTCTGCTCTTACTGCTTCGTTTCTTGTTGCGTCTCTTCGAGTGATACCTTTAATTCGTCTTAGGTACTTCATATCAATTGCTTGGATCTTAGTCTTTGATTGTTAAGATTGTACCCACCTTTCATTCTCGAACATCAATATTGGTCTAAATACTGTTTTCTACACTCTCATTTTTGGTCTTCTACTAATTTACCTATAAATGATTCACTGAGGTTGTGCTACGGCTTAGTAACTGTATTAATTCCCTCAGTTATTATGTCTAGGATATGGCCTTCCCTATCTATTATCATTCCTAAAAATTTGAATGGTCTCACTTGTTCTCCTTTATTTAATAATTTTTTTAATTTTTTTTTCTTTTTGGAAATTAACACTATATTCCATCGATTTGTCTTATGTATTTGGGTTTTTACGCCAGTAGGTCGGTGCCATTGATGAAAGGTCTCACCTTGCTAATGGAAAATTTTCTCTGTCTTTCCTTCCCGACCAGCGGTCCAAGTGCATGGTCCCAGCTACATCGCCACTTCCATTCGGGTTTTCCCCAGCGTACGTTCATCAGCCCCAAAATTTTTATCATTAATCCGAGGTCTTCCCTGTTGGAATCCCCGCATGCTACAACGAAAGTAGATCGTCTGTTGAGTGGTGTGAAATTTGTTCGCTCCTTTATATTGGCAGCATTATTGATTACAACAACGGCTTCAGTCAGTTAGTTTTTATGAAAACGATGATATTTGGGCCCTTGGACGCGTTTCGACCGTCACACATCCTTAACGACACTTCTGATATCAATATCGCTTTAACCGAGATTAAAATACTTTCAGTTTATTCAATTGCAACTTTTCCCTACACGTGGAAACACAAAATAACGTTGAAACTGCGTGTTTCATGTCCACGATGGAATGTGATTTGAATATGTCAATGCAGTACGTTTAATGAATAAAATAATAACAATTTAAAACTCGGTCGCGTGACATCGCTCTCATCTGAACTGACTCCCCGTTACGTAAATACATTTTCATACAATTCTGTTTGTAATTTGGCGAAATTTCCTAGCATTACAGTGAGAAGCAATGATAAGCACTTTCACCAGTCTAATTCCAGGTATGATGATAACAAACGATGGGATGACAAGCCTTCTTATAAAACTGTCTCTGTAAATTGTAGGAGCTTCTACTGATTTAGAAGTTTGTCTGACTTAATAGTTAAGATTTGTGTTCTCTTTTAAGCAATAATAATAAGCAGTTTCATAGTGTAGTGCCAGAAAGATGATCAAAGTCTAAGGGATTTAATTTGGACCCCCGATCTGTCCATCTGAATTAATGCTCATGGTGATAAAAACCAAAGATTTTATTCATTCATTCATTATCTTTTCCCCTTTCTACCTTTCGGTGTAAGGATTCAAATATTTTATAAAAAGTCAAAAGATGCAAGTCCTCGCATACGCAGACTCCCAGAAAATGCGCTGGCAATTAAATAACGGGACCGGCTATTCCCTATCTTGGTTTGGTTTCTCCCTCTGAGTCAACCGGACATGGATGTCCTACTCCCTCCTTCTCCATCCGTTCGGTAAAGCTCTTCAACGAGAGTACACAATCCTTCTCACTTCATAAGTGTATCAACTCAAGGGAAGGAACGCCTTTTTCCAAGAAGTCGAATCTTCAAATTCTCCAACATTTCCACATCTTCTCTCGATTTGGTCCAAAATCAATACACATCCGATCACTATCAGTACCAGTCTTCAAATTTCCCGAAAAAAAAAAATTGTACTAGTTTCACTAAATCTTTGAAATGTCGTTGTGTTCTCGAAAATTTACAGATATCCAAAATTTTAACTTTATATAAGTTCGTCCTGCAATTTTGGCCAACATTAGATTTAGCTACGTATGAATAATTTAAGAAATGGATTCTAGATTTATTTCTTCCGAAGGTGCTTAGACGTAGCGGTAAGGTATTGGAATATAACTTTATAAATCCCTGTGTGATAAATATTACGACTTGACAAAATACCAAAAACATCGTGAGATCGAACCGAAATTACAGATTATCTCAAGAAACTATGCAAAAAAGAAACATATTGACGAAAAGAACGAAGCTGCGAATATGAGTAGAAAACTGCAGTCAGGTCAACGTCAAACTTCATAGATTGCAGTTAACTTAATACTACGTATAGTACTATCTGAAGGGCGAGACGATATGATAATGAACTCAGAGGTTGCAGTGATTTGGATTAAACGTATGCAGGTATAAGTCGTGACCTATGTACGTATTTCAATATGTATCTTTAGGATTACCTCCACCGCTTTCTGCGTGAAACAAAAACGAATTTGAGATTTACAGCTTGTACCAAATCCTCTTTGATTGACCTCGAAAGCGCTGAAGGTCTTCCGAAAAGTAAGTGATGAGGATATGTTAAAGGAATGTTAGAGCATTGAAAGGGGAGAAGAATTACAATGTGAACCATATATGAATATCACGAAAACCAAAGGAAGACCCAAACTTGAAGACTAAGAGCAGATAAAATTTTCTGATTTTATTCGAAGCTATCGCTTAATTGTGTTATCCCTGTCGTATTTTATGCAGAATTCTACCAACGATAAGACCGGATTTTAGGAATAATCCGACGAGTGTTATATCTACATTTCGATAGATGTCATGCAATATAATTGAAAGAAAGTTTCAGTGGAAGAAGTGAACCTCGTTCGATACTGTTACACCTTCAGTTGGTTGTAACAGTTAGTTTATAGAATTCATTTCTGCCAACGGAGATCCAATATCCACGTCTGCTTCTGAAAGATGCAGCTTTGAATATCAACAGTGTACGGTGATCGTAGTTGCAGTTTTAATACTGTAAAAACTTATTATTATTCAAATTTTCATTCCATTTTAAGATACGGCATTTTTTATTGGGATACAGGTGCAGCGTGTATTTTTATTATAGGAAAGAGCAGTTAGAATCGTGCTAGGTATGAACCGGCGTGATAGTTTGTAAGGAAGCATTTAAACATTTTTAACCTTTTACGACGTGTATATACTAGAAGTACTTTGTTCTGTTTTTAAATATAGGCCTAAGTTTCATATCGAATCCAGTTCTACTTATTCTACCGGGAACGTTAATTATCTTCTTCCACCTCTTCATAAAACTGCTTTATTTCAGAAAAAGCCTTTATTTCATGGGTTGTAAACTCTAACAAATTACCATTGGAAATTAGAAATGTAACCGTTTTCACTAAGTTTAAATCTAGTGTTAGAAATTTACTTTTCTCTCTTAATTGTTATAATCTAGAAGATTATCTACATATGTAATTATTAACTATTATCTTTATTACTACTATTGTTGTTATTATTATTCCTACTATTCTTGTTACAATTATTATTACTTTCTTGTTATTAGTTGTTTGTTGTTTATTTTGCAATAAATGATATTATTATTATCGTTGAAAATTCATAAATTCAGATGGAATAGGAGCAGAATAAATCGACGCGACTAAATGATATTAAAACTTCATCCATGGCTCTCAAGCCAATTTTCAGCTTCTACAAAGCCGAAACGGGTCTATTTCTACGTGTTAATTACACCAATGTTATGCGCTTCGTTTTCAAACCTCTGCGTCTGTAAATACTTCCTATTGATTTTCCTAATTTTCTGACAAAACAAGGCCTAATAAAGGCAGTCCTAATTAATATTTCCTTTAATATATTTAAACAAGTCTAGTGACGTGATCACTGTTTTTATTTGTTCAGCAAAAAGACTTCTGACAAGGTTCAATTTGGACGTGCTAATGATCTTAAGCGCTTATTTGTTTCAATGAATAACGAAAGTAAACGAAAACGTGATAGCTCTAATCGAATCACAATGAGTTTACAAGCGAAATGTTGTTGTAAGTGATGAGACTTGTTTGCGTATATCTCCATAAGTTTTCGCGATACACATGTGAGTAGGTTACTCGGATTTTATTAAAGCACCAATTTGCGAGCAATGATCGTATTACCAAATGTATTACATACATTCGAAACAAAACCGTTTATTCCAATCACAAATGTGAGTAACATATTTGTACATTCGTAACCAAACGAGATTTACCGCAGCTACCTCGCGCCTAAATCAAATTATTATCGCGAAATGCACTTACATACGTGTATGTTTATTCTGATCAGTAACAATACCAGATGCATGTTTACATCTTGGATAATTTCCACTAGAAAAACGTCGTGGTATATGCGTTTGAACAAAATAATCGTGCGCCCGGTGGATATATGGATGGATATTAATTGAACAGTCGGCGTCACTCGAGGTAATAATCATTGCCATCATTATAATTTACAATGAAATTCAGCGCTATAATCGTCATGAAGTATCTGGTATCATATTACTAGAAGGTCACGTACGGAGTTCTGTTTAGGTAAATGACTAAACCATCTAATTTATGCGTTTAATTACAATAAAAGTGGTGACGTGAATTGTACATATGAGCGTCTTTTTCTTCGTGCATATACTAATAAATTTAAAGTAATTTAATACATCCAACGTCGGAATTATGTACGTAGTAGGTGTTAGAATTAGACAGTTATACTTGTACGCCGTCAATAAAGATTAAACGATCCATAAAATGCGTTAAATTGAGGTAAGTACACGCGGCGGAGACAATAGGATATATTTTATGGAATCATGCTCCACGGTAAATAAAACAGCAATAAGAATAAAAGCAGTAAAAACGCGCGATTGTGTTGAGAGAGCGCAGAGTGAGCTTGGGAACCCCTTAGAGGTGTATATATACAGCGATGGACAAAAATGTCGAAAGATTTATATTTTGATGATAATTTTAAAATACCGTAAAATGAGGTGAATAGGGTCACTTTTGAATTTTGGAATTGTGTAACTGCCTAAGTAATAGACATAGAATTTTAATATATATGTATATATCAAAACATCAGTTTATACCTGAGCTACTCATTTTCTATGCCAATTTTTGTTTATATCGAGTGTTTTACTATATATAATTGTTTTTATTCTCTGATCCCATTCACCTGTCATTGTGGTGAATAGGACCAGCGATCCTACTACTAATACTAATTACTTTGAATGTAGGTCTCTTAAGCTCGGAGTTCCAGACTAAGTTTTTGCACCCACTAAACCAACTGATTAATAACGTTTTTGGTTATGTATTGATTCTCAGCACTACCAAGTGCTGGTGACGAAATATTGCCAACCTTAATGCGACTATGATATAAGGAGTCAAAGAAAGCCAAATCGAAAGTTTTCTGTGACATATTTAGATGTTGTAATTTTTATAAACAATTTCCAACTTTTCGATTCTATTCACTTCAGCAATCCTATTCACCCCATTTTACGGTACTATACATGATATGGAAATGGCAACACCAAGAAGAGGTGCAATTTCTTTTACCAAACTTGGCAGAAATATTTACCTATTCAAATATCGTAATTGATTAAAATTTCAAATGAGAAGGACAACAGATTAACACGCTCTATTTTCTTCATCTGTCGAAGACATTTTAAATTGTTGTTCATTTATCTTCTCTCAATAAAGTCTTTGTCTTATCCGGTTTGTTATTGCCGATGAAGTCGAGTCCCGTGTCCTCCTTAATCCATCAAACCCTTCTCTTGGAAAGGAAATCTAAAATGAACTTTCATTTACTCCTCTTGGTTGAGGTGATTTTCTTATGATTGGCACCACATCCTGCTTCCTACCTTTCATCGCCTTCATTGAAGCAATCTTCATATGATGGTTCTCTAGCCGCCATAGCTTCTTCAACGTCATCCTTCCAAAAATATCGTGGTCTTGTTCGTAGTTTTAATTTAGTTTCTGTTTCTGCCCCTGATATGTATTTTCGTTAGTTTCCATTGTCCCCTGTCAGAGAAATTTTCAATTGTTATTCTTTAGACTATTCTTTCTTCCTCAACATCTTCTTTTCGAAGATATCTTAGTCACATCCGGGTTTTATTTTCGATTCAGTCTACTTTGGTTTCCTCCTTGACCAGACAATTCCTCCTCTTACTAAAGAAACCCAAATTTGTATCCTTTTCTCCTTTTTTGTGGTGTTTTCCTTAAGGTTAGCGCTTTCTCCAACTTCCTATTTCTTATCATCTTAATTGAGGCAATCTTTATTTAGCGCCTCTCTAGCCACCATAGTCAACGTCTTGGTGTTCTTCGTTGCTCTCTTTATGTATCTAGGTCTATACTTTTTATGAATTTTTGTATTAAATTTTCTCCAAAGGTCCGTATAAGTTCGATCTTTGGTCCCAATTATAAGCATTATATCCAGGTTAATTTCATTTTTATCTCTCTCTGTAGTGACCCGATAGCATCGCTTGCAATAACAATATTCTAGTAAATCAATTTTGTTCTACTTGTACGCCTATTACTTTCGTTAACGTTTATTAGCTTTCCATTGCTACTATTGTAGCTATTCTTGTACCTCCACTATTCTTCCAAGAAAGTCTTAATTTTACCCGGCTTTTTTATTTTGGATGAAGTGTAATCCCGTGTCTACTTCGATTTATTAAATTCTGCTCTAGACAAACAAACCCCGATATCGACTTTTATTTTCTCCTGTTTGTTGTGATGATTTCCTTAATGCTAGCCCCGCTTCCTACGTTTTATCATCTTCGTTGAAGCAACCTTCTTTTGTTTCTTTCTCTAGCTCTCGTAGTTTCTTCGACGTTTTCTTTTTAAAAATATCGTGGCCTTATTTGTTCTTTTTCTATATGTGCTGTTTCACACTTTTTATCCACTCTTATATTTTCTGCAAATGTCCGTGCCAGTTCGTTCTTTCGTTCTACTCGTGTCCATTATGTCCAAGTCAGTTTCTATATGGTTCCTATCTCTCTGCGTAGTGAACCGATAACATCGTCTACAATAGCAAACCCCTAACCAGCTCCAGTTTATTTTCGAAGGAAACTATACGGTTCTCGAAGTCAAAATGTATTAGGCATACTATTGGACACTGTTGAGAAGTCTTGGATCAAACAGCAAAGAGATAATTTTGCAAAGCTTTTAAACGTTCCAGTGACTACGCCAAATAGTATGGGTTTCAATGAAATTGGAGCTATCTCCTGGCCCAGTGGCTAGAGAACCTACCTCACATACGTGGGTTCGTGAGTTCGAACCTGAATCATTTCCATAGATTTAATTTTTATTTCTCTTTGTGTGTGCTTCCCAGGGTATAGCATTGTGCGGCTCTTTGCTTTGTGTTTTCTGTTTGTCTGTTACTGTGTCCGTTTTGGTTAAGAGATTCTCTATTTCTCCTTGGACTGTTGAACAACGGTGGTTAATGATGACGTTTTCTAAGTATGTAATATGTACATATGTCCTCTGCTAGAATAGCCTGCTCATTGGTTTGTACTAAGCGACTGACTTAAGAACCTTACTTTCTTCAAGGGGGATGAAACTCGCAAATTCTTGGTGGTAATATTTCACCCATCATTTTAACTATCACGCTTTAAGTTTTTCCGCTTTATTTTGAAACAAACAATTTTGTTACCCCCTCCACTAATGTTTTGCAGACATGAGATTCACAATGCTGCTTTCGCAGCTCATCAGTAAAATTTTATCATTTTGGATGATGAATCTCTTTTCCTACTTTCACATGAAGGCAAAGGGAGAAAACGAATTGTATAGATACTAAGCTTTTTCCTGATATAGTACGTAAATGCGACGAAAACTTTTATTCGTACTTCTCCATATCGAGAATTTTTCAGCGTCGTTCTTTTCTCTAAAATATTTAAGAAGTCAAATATGGATAGTAATAAATGGATGATATTTTTGTATGTTCGCCAATTCTTTTTACCATCAACTTGCTACCATTGTTATATATTTCCGTGTCGATTAATACAGCGTGCAATCTTCATTCTTCATTAATTAAAGAACGTGTAATATAAATTTAATTAGATTTAATTAATGACAACAAAAGAATTTTTTTGCTCATGCATGCATGCACGAATATGTTGCATTTGTACTTAAGCGTATATAAACAGAGCACTGATAGGTATGTAAATGGTGTGACCTCGTGTTTTTGATGAGACCTGCGACTGCGCTAAGCCACCTGAAACAGGTATCAAGAGAGGTGCTCACATTTGTAACACACTCACACTTGTACAAAATCACATCCAACCTGCTCCATCATACTACACACATTTATACGTATGTATACGATACGTCGCCGCGGCCCGATCCAGTTTTACTAATAGTCCTAACGATTATTAGGGACGAAAAGTTCGATTCAGCGAAAGTCAGTCATCTACCATCGATGACACTACAACGTGCAATAGTTTCGTGCAATACGCGCCGATACGCAATCCGACGAACCGCGATAAATAAACAACATTCAGATAACGACAATGACTGATACAGTATGTTTTTATTTGAATTTCCTTTTCACGTGTTTCCCTACGTCGAGGATCTGATTTTCTTCGAAGCCATCGTTAATAAGTGCCGGCTAGTATAATTAAAGTGTCTCGTTATTAGCTCAATCGGGATTTATTAGCGCAGAAGAAAGTTATTATGTAATGACGCTATCGGCGTGCTGTGTCTTTCCCCGGAATATTTCCAGCGCTCCACCTGCTTTTAGATTGAAAAGTGTGTACTTTTCACGTGTTCTTCGGTTCTATACGATATTATACGCAACATGTGTGCTATTTGTTTAGTTGTTGCTAATAATTTTGTGAGGCATATAAGTGCTTAAAGTGTTAATTGGCAGCGCGTGCGAATTGTTTCGATTGTTAAAAAACATGTGTACCGATAACAAGTGCTCCAAGAAATACGAATACGAAGGTATGTTTCCCACAATCTCTTTCACTACTTTTTGGGGATTACCGATATTCAAATTAATCGCTTATTATATGCATTCGGATAAATCACGGTTAATTTAATTTAATTCTTTTGCAATGACAACTTTCCTTAAATAATGGTAATCTATGATAAAAGCTATCATAAAGTGACTATTCTACGCGAATTTTAATGTAGGAATCAAGCATAAATTTGAATAACAAAAATTTATAATGGAACTACGTTTCCGCGCTTTTCAATGTTTGCGTAGGTTTTGCGAGCATTTGTAACTCGATCTTGTCGACAGAAAAGATAGATTAATGGCCGAGAATGATGGCACCGAAACGTCTGTTCGGAATCTTGAACGAATTTAATTGAATAAGCACTAAGAAGGTCTAGGATCCAATTTTTATTACTGCCACCTTAGAATTTATCGAATTCTTATTTAATGCCCGGTAACATACGCTTAAATGGAAATTAGTTTGTAGAAATACATACTTTTTCTGCTAGTATCCTTGAATATTTACAACGTAATCACATAGGTATATAATAGTTCTAAGTTGCTGCTAACAATTCGGTCGGAAATCGAACGAGTCGAAGCTATCGTGCGATTTCTGACCGAATTGTTTCGCGAAGAAAAATTTTCGAATACCATGAAGTAACATGACGCTCTTTCCATAATTTATCCAAATTTAAAATGGCAATTTTCAAAATTGGGTGAGTTTTGCATAATTGGAGGTAATTTCGATGTCGTATCGGTTCAAAATCCGATTTTTCCCGAATTATGTAGTAACCGGAAAATTCCCGAAAATGTCGAAGACCACTCCTTCTATTTTTGGTCCAATTTTGAAGTGGCCATTTTCAAAATCAGGCGAGTTGCGTATTTTTGGAGGAAAACTCCGATCTGGTATCAAGTGTAAGGAACATTCTAGATCAGATTCTGGGTGAATCGTTTCTGTAAGTGAAAAATTCCAGAACGATAATCAATTATTTTTTTCATATTTCCTCCAAACCTGAAGTAGTTATTTTGAAGATTAGGGAAGTTGTGTCTTCTTGGGTATTAACTTTAATGCCGTATCGAACATTAAGGGAGGATTCAAGTTTCGATCTTGAACGAATTGTTGCCTAAACTTGAAAAATCTTGAAAATATCCAATAGTATAACACTCCTTCTATACACCGTTCAATTTTGAACTGGTCATTTCCAAAATGGGACGAGTTAAGTATCTTTGGCGATAGCTCTGATCTGGTATCGGATGTTGGGAACGTGCGAGTTCAGATTATGGTCGAATCCTTTTAGCAGTGGAAAATTCCCTAAAGACATCAAGCTGTCGAAATATTCTTACTATACCTTTTCCAAACTTGACGCGGTTATTTTCAAAATTAGGTGATTTGTGTATCTCGAAAGTTAATTTGCATGTCACATTCAGCGATAGGTCGATTTTGGGCGGATTGTTTGCAAAATGGAAGAACTCCGAAAGACATCAAGAAATCTAACACCTCGTCTATATCTTTCCCAAATTTCAAGCTTTCCAAAATTAGGCGAGTTGTATGTCTTTGGAGGTAGCCTTGATTCTTTATAAGACGATAGTGTAACTCGACTTTAGATTTTTACCGAATTATTCTTAAATTATCAAACAATCTAACGGCTTTCGGACCCTACATTTTCTCTAAACTTTGAGCGATCATTTTCGAAGTTAAATGAGTTGCAAATTCTTGGAGGTAATTCTGATGTATTGCAACTTTTTGGGAAAATAACTGATTAGTTCTCAAAATGGCAAAAATGTTAAAAGGCTTGAAGCAATTTAATGCTTCAAATTCGAGGTGACCATTTTCAAAATCAACCCAACTGTGAATCTTTGGAAGTGGTTTGATGTATCTTTTCGAACGTTCGGGAGGTTCGCGTGTTAATTCTGACCGAGTTGCTTCCAAAATGGACTAATCCTGAAAGGCGTCAAGAAATCTGACACCTCCTGTACATCCTTCCCAATGTTCAGATGAAATTTTTCAAAATTAGGTGAATTGTGTATCTTTGAAAATTGATCTGATGTCCTGTCAAGCGCTGCCTCGACTTCCGATTCTGGCCAAGAGGTTTGTAAAATGGAAAAGTCCCAGAAGACTCCAAAAAATGTATCAGCCCCTTTCTTTTTCAAATCTCAAGTGAAACTGTTCAATATTAGGCAAGTTGTGTGTATTCTGATGTTCTGATGTTCCCTCTCTTTGTATGTTAAGGTACCTCGACTTACGATTCTTGTCGAAATGTTTCCATAATAGCAAATTTCAAAAAATATTAACAAATTTAATTCCAACTCTATATCTTTTACGAATTTCAAGTGAAAACCCCGAAGACATCAAAAAATCTAACACCCTTACTAAATCTTCCCCAAATTTCAATCATTTTCAGGCGAATCCTTCGTATATAATTCTGATGCCTTATCGGGCATTAGAGCACCGATTTTGACCGGATTGTTTGCTCAATTAAAAGAATTCATAAAATATCAAACAATCTAACAAGTTCTCAACACCTTCTCTACGTCTAAAGCTGTAATTTTCATTCTTACAATTAGACAAGTTGTGAATTCTTGGAGGTAGGCTCTTTAGAGAATTCTCATTGCGATTGTAGCTGAACTGTGACCACGATGATCAAATCCTGAAACTTAATACACTAAGTTTGCAATGATAATTTTCAAAATTAAACGAATTGTGAATCTTTGGAAGTGGTTGTTACGTCGTTTCGAGCATTTAGGCGGTTTAGGCGTTCCGATTCTGATTTAAATATTTCTAAAATTGATAAAGGTCTAAAAATTTCGAAAAAATATATCATTCCTTACTCACCTCGTCCAAATTTGAAATGGCCACCTTCTAACTTTTGGAAAGTTATTGGCTCTAATATTTCGGTTTTTTGAAGACTGATTTTTTCCGATTTTGGTCGGATTGTTTCCCACACGCAAGAAACCCGTAAGAATTCAAACAATCTAACACTCCTATATCCCATCCAAAATTAATCATTTTCAAAACTAGGCGAGGTGTGTATCGTTGGAAATAGCGTCGATGGGTGTTAGGAGAGTTCTGATTGCCATTCTGAGTATATTGTTTCAAAAACTGAAAAATCCAGAAAGACATCAAAACATATCACATTCCCTTTACATCTATATTAAATTTGGAGGTGCCGATTTCCAAAATTCGGTGAGTTGTGTAGTAACATTTTATCTCATATGAAAATGTCTTGGTAATAATTTCAAGGACTATGGGGTAGTGTTATTATGATAGGTACTTTACCAGCGTAATGTGATGCCAGTAATTATTATAAAAGTGAATCAACAAATACCTCAATTATTATGATAAATGTGCTTTTCACTAATCAAAGGATGATATTTCAGTTTCTTCGGACACTTAATGGATTCCAAAGTACAAATTAATTGCCTTACATTCAAGCACACAGAATTACTAATAATTATAAACGTGTTATTTATTGCTTGAATGTAAATATCACATTAGGAATAAATGTACAATAATGTAAATACATTATAATTTTCTAGACAAAATTTACTTCAATTGTAGATATATGTAACTATTTCAAAATATCGAAGCTGCTTGTCATTTCTAATTTTATTTAAAGGAATTTAATCAGCGACATATCATCCATTATTAATTTTAAGAAATGAGATTATATGTTTCCGGGCATTAATCCAATCTTTTGAAAGAACTGCTCTCTAGAGTCTAGAGTAAGTGCTAACCAAAATAAACTAGGTCGTAGATTCTCAGTGAGTGTCATTAAATACGAGTACCGTTCACCATCAGTATGACCTCAAGAAACGGTCAAAATGTAAATTTCAAGTTTTCTCTCACATTGGTTACTTTCTGAAGGTTTTTCTTCCTTTTGGCAAGGCTTATTATTTTTATCCTCGAGACGTTAAATATAAGCTCAGGAGTTTTGTCTACCTCATTGCTTGAGATTGTTGAGATGTATGTATAAAACAGCTGGAAACAGACCTTCTACGTCTAGAACTGAACCAGGCGTTTTTAGTTTTCCTATTTTTGGCTCCCCACAGTTACTAATTTGTCGCTTTCTCAGATCTGCGTCTTTCCATCTCCTCCTCGATCTTCCCCGCTTCTTTTCACATTTCGGTAGACTCCAGGTGACGTCGTCTACATTTCTTGGCGTGTACAATTTTTAACCTTCCTATACTCACGCATACGGTCTGCGGCACCGATTTATATAGTATAGTATACGTCTTTCATTTTGACGTGAGTATAGGAAGGTTAAGAATGACGACTGCTTCGATTTGATAGTGATAATTAGGTAGAAAAATATTTCCAAGAGCATGGAGAGAGTTATAATTACAGAGAAGATATGTACCTTATATATGTGTACCTTCCTCTACAACGGGATCTTGAAAGAAGATTAAATCTTTGTCCAAAATGTGGAAAAAGAAGTTGAAATTTGCTTGTAAATCGCTGAACTAATGCTTCAACGTTTTAACGGAATACGTGTGTGAAATTGAAGTTTTCTAATTCCTGTGGTAAGGATAACTATAATTTCATTTGGAGTTCATTGGTCCAACACTCTAAATCAAAAAAGTACTATCTCGTAATTCAAAGCAAGATGGTAACAAGTTGTGCTTTATTTCAATATATTTTAGAGATTTAAAACTAAAAGAAAATTAAATTGACAGCTCGAAGTAAAAATGAAACTGGACTAAAACGCATTAAGTTACTATTCCTCAGTTGGAATGATCTCAATAGCTTCGTTTTATGTCGCGGGATTGTGGTGAGTCTCACCTCCTTAAGAGGACGAAGAAAAGATTTTTTTAAACCAGTTGAATAGCCTCTGCATGTAACTAATATTTGGAATTATTACTGAACAGTATTTCCTAATCCTATCATCAGTATTATCTAAAAATCTGAAACTGGATATGCATATTTTACCTACCAGATAAAACTCTCGGACTTAATACGTTTTTTTGCGCGCATATTTCGAAGCCGCCTAACCAGATACAAATGAATCATTTCACACCTATGACGACACCTAATGTTTCTTTATTATTTCACGCGGGGCAGACATGTTACTAAACCTTCGCTAAAAAATTTAAAACATTTATAGGTACACGGTCAACGATCACAAACTCTTACGTAATCTTCATTTCGCTACTAGATTTTTGTTTAAGGTAAAAATACGCGGTTTATTTTGAGGCAACATAAAACTTAATTCTTCGACCCGAAACAGATCTCAAGATCTAATAATAACTCGTATGTATGATCGCTTACCAAAAATGTTGATCGAATTTTATGCGTGTTATATAGTAAACCACATACATATGTAAGCCGGGTACAGACGTATATCGTACGTACGAATCTGCTCGACACTAATAAACTAATAAAAATTCCGCGCGGAATGTCGGCAAATGTAAGTGGATCTGAACATTTTGACTTGCATATGTTATATTTTCCTAGCTATCGACGCCCGGTTAAGATAAATATATATTTTAGAATGAGAATTGCGCCCGGCAAAGTGTGTTTTCGAATTATCGTAATTATTTATTTCGTACAGTTAGTTCTCGAAAGATTCGAAAAGTACAATAATATTACCAATTGCTGTTATCGCATTCCTTTTTTTTTAAATCTTTTGCAATGAAGGCAAATCAGTTGAAGCAACATCTAAGCATTTCTGCGAGTTCGTCATTGTTTAACTTAGACCTAGAATCACGTGAATCCGAGCGAGAAAGAATAAAGAGCTGTACGTTGACAATAAGATCAGAAGATCAGAAATCACACTTTACACGCCTCACTATCTTAAATAATTCCATTGTAACAGTAGTGCTCCTCGTTCGTCTTCACTTGCCCTCCCGTGATTCCAGGCCCATGTTAGCGCTGTACATGTATGAACACGGGTAATCTAACTACCTCAAATTTTTTCGTAAACTCAAAATATTACCAATAATGAACATGCCTGTGGATTATGGGGACGATTTCTACATATTGATTAAGACATACTAATTTAAAAAGCTCCATTTTTACATGGACTCTTATGGGACTACTCGAAAATGGCATGACGCGATGCTATCGGTACAGTCTGAGCATTTGAGCAATAATATAATTATTGCGTAAATCTTCAATTTGAAGAAATTTAAATAAAAAATATCTGCTTGTAGACTAAAATCCCAAGATCTTTTTGACATACCAGCGAGTTCAAAATATTTCTTTTTCACAAGAAATAAACACTACAAACCGAGAAATTAGAAACCTCAAAATTTGATCAACTTTTTCCACAGACACATCTACTTTCTTAAGCACAAGCCGAACCCGAATATTTCTATGTATATGTTGTCTTATTGGATTAGTCGCATTACGAAGGAATCGCCTTCCTTGAAGTCTCGCCACACAACCAAACAATCAATTAGGATGTGTACATCATCCAACAACTAATCAGATTGAATAAAGCAATTGAAGAGCAGCGAGTAGAATTGGCGAATCGTGAACCACTCCGACAATTCAAGACTACACGCAGGAAACACAGAAGCGAATCTCCTTGTAAGGGACAAAGCAAGGAGGAAACTTGTAAGCCATCGGCCTACATGCAGAGTTCCTTATCAAATCGTAAAGATCGAGATGAGGAACTTGCTGAAGACGACGCACTGCCCTCTGTTGGATATTTTACTTCTTCTTATTTAACTGTTCGTCGAAATTTTGGTCTTGTGTGCATTGATTTCGCCAAATTAATTATTTTCCGATACACTACCTTTCCCATTTTGAAATTAGCCACTGATTTCTAACACAGAATTTAGTAAAATATAGTTGGCAACATTGTGAATTCATCTCCAGCCAAGCGTCCATCACATTTTAACAAACAAATGTGTAACTCTTCCTTTTATGGTTATTCCGAAATTTTCTCTCATTCCATGTTCCCCGGTTTTCTTCCCTAAAAATCTTTTCCTATTCGTTCTTTCGTAGTTGTGGATATTTCAGTTGGTTTTACTTAATGATTAGTCGAAATTTTGCGCTTGTGGACAATTGCTTTTGCCAAATTTCTTATTTTCCCATACGATACCTTTTACATTCTGAAATTAGTTACTGATTTCTCACATGGGATTTCGCAGAATACAGTAGGCATCCTTGTGGATTCGTTTCCACCGAAAAGTTTATCGCAGGTTAACAAACAAATATATGACGCAAAATTATCGATAGAATCAAGTGCTTGCACTACATTGTACTACAATCTACAGTCTTTGCAACCAGTGGGAAGTATCACTTTTTGGCTCTTCCTTTGTGGCAGTTTCTAAATTCTCTCTCATTTCATGTTCCCTGTTTTCCTTCTCTGAAAATCATTTCTTACTCTTGGATATTTGACTTCGTCTTACTTACGATACGTTCCTCGTGGACATTGCTTTCGTCAAATTTCTTATTTTCCAATGTACTGCCTTTCCAATTTTGAAATTAGCCACTGAATTCCGACACCCAATTTAGGAAAATACAGTTAGTAATCTTGGGGATTCATCGTTAGCCAAATAGCTATCACAACTTAGCAGACAAATATGTGACGAGGAGTTATCGATACAACCAAATGTTTACACTACAGTGCACTATACCACAATCCTTTCAACCAGTCGGAAATAACAATTTTTGGCTTTTCCTTTGTGGCAGTTTCGAAGCTTTCCTCTCACTTCGTATTCCCCATTTTCCTTCTTTGAATATTTATTACTCGTTCTTTCTTCGTTTTGGATATTTTAATTGGTTATACTTAAAGAGTCGTCGAAATGTTGATCCTGTTCAACGTGGACATTTCGCCAAATTTCTTATTTTCCGATCTATAGACTACCTTTTCCATTTTGAAACTAGTCACTGATTTCTGACACAGAATTCATTAAAAGACAGTTGGCAATGTTGGGGATTCATGGCCAGCGAAACATGTATCACAAATTAATAACCAAATCTGTGACGTGGAGTTCAAATGTTTTGACTACAGTGTATTACACCCCAGTTCTTGCAACCAGCACAAGGTATTACCTAACTTCCAAAATTTTCTATCGTTCTATGTTCCTTGTTTTCTTTCTCTACCGAACACCTTTTCTTACGCTGTGTTTCTTCGTCTGCGGTTGCTTTTTCTTCTCGTGTATGTACATGAAGCCATGACCCAAACATGGGCCACATGAAGTTCATCTAGGACTCTTTGGTAATGTGCAGACGTACCTACCAAATTTCATTGAGGTCCACCAAAGATCAGAGTTATTTTTAAACGAACAGCAATTATTACTATAATTTCAATTTTCTGGCCCACAAAAACAAGCTTCTTTCATTTACGGCCTTTACCTATCAACAAGTCGTGTACCTCTGACCTAGTCGCCATAATTTTTCTTTCAGGCAGGTGTGCTGGTAACCTATCCCTAGATTCTCGTCTTAAGATTTGGGAAATCTTCATACACCAGAACTAAAGCAATCTCGAGACTTTCAGAATACAAAATACGACAATTGCTGCGAAGGACCAGGTACCAAATTGGAAACGCAGTGGCTCTGTTGGCAGGTTATTGTCTTGACAAAGATCTCCGCAGCATAGTGGGAGGGCAAAATCATATCTGCAGGAGCCTGTCGTGGGGATGGGGAAATTACCTTCTGGAAATCCTCGGGAACTGCGCAGTGTTGCTTAAACACGTTGGGTCTTGGTTGCTGCAGACAGAAGAGGTAAAAGAGATTCCCATTAGCAAGGTCGGACATTTCATCGGGGACAGAATTCTGATAGAAAGGATATGTAAAGGTTGCGATAAGTAAACGAACTTCAGTGCTGTATCCTTGGCAAGAAGAAAAACTACATTTTTACTGATGCGGAAAAAATTGGGGTTTGGTTGCCCGCTTGGACCTTGCACCTTCAGATTCGTTATTTGCATAACTACTTAAATCCTAAATAGTTAATAATGGTATTTATATCGAACCGATCTTGACTCAATTTTTTGACGAAAAAGGAAAAAACAGTCCTAATAAATCTGGAATTTGATGCTGGTAGACGAATGAGGCAATACATTACCGAGCAAATTTATTTCGTTCGAAACGAAAAAATACGCAATTGCTTGCTTATTGTTACTTACCAAACTAACAAATAGTTATTGTATCTTTAGAGAGTTGTTAAGTAGTTCATTAACGTTTTCCGTACGAACATTTTCGAAAACCGGCACGCAATCCGAATCTATAATACCTATCAAATATATACGAAACAACTTTTACGCTTGTGCAATGATAAAACGAAAATAATCACCGAAAACGTGCGATCGATAAGATAATCCGCGGGTACCCCGCCGTTTTAGTAACGGGTCGCGAATATTTTTACCATAAAATCGGAAAACTTGCAGGTGCCAAATTAGAAATATACATTTATAAATAACCCAGGTGTTCGACACAAAAAATTCCTTTATTATTCAAATATATGCAGATTCTATCGCCACAATATAATTCATGTGATACAAACACCCGCCGAAGGAAAAAAGGCAGAGGAAACATTCTTTCACATTACAAGTATGTAAATTTTCATTGATTCTCGAATCTTTTTATAGTCTACAAACTGTAAATCGACAATTTTGAATTAAACAATTAGTTTACATGACTGAGATAAATTACGTACCAGACGTACGTACGTATATAGAAAATATTCTTTGTTTTTTTTTTCCGTTTCAGAAATGTATTTTTGGATCTTAACAAGTTATTACATACTTACATGTTTTAGGTAGCGAACATATGATTTGCATGTATACCCATTCTCTTTAGCACGCAAATTTTGTTAGAAAAAGTCGGAACAAAGAATATTTTAACGACGGTCTCGATAGTTCGTTGAACCGCGGGTTAACGCAATTCATTACGAGAGAGAAAATGCTGTAAACCTACATTTTCGCAAGTCCGCGAATCAAATGGGAAATTCCACCGTGATCGGTTACCGATTTTTCTTTATTTATGTCGTATGTATACGCGCGTATGTGGATATAAGCGGGCGCAAGAATTTTGCAATCGAATTAACAATACCGAAACCATAATCGCAAGTACCTGACGTCATAAGTGGTAAAGGTAATTCCCGAGATTTTGATCTGGTTATATTTGTATCTTGTATCTGATTTTTTCATTTGTGTACCTTCCTAAAAATATGCATGATATAACCAGAGTTAATTGAAAATTACGGCGTTTCTTAGATATCCAATATGTTGTAATTGAAATGAAACTTGACCACCAATATTACGCAAAGTAATCGTGTGTGTGTCAACATAACAATTAATTAATAAGCACATGACATGATTTAATTTTTCCCGTATCGCCTCTATTGATGCTAATTTAACTAGTGCAAGTAATAAAGGGGCGTGTAGTTGACATAATGTATGTAGTTTCTACTACTTTTGCATTGTAACATTAATTACTAATAATATTAATAATAATAACAATAACAATAATAAAATCCTACAAGATAACGGAAAATTTACTATTAGAACAAATGATCTTATTAGAAAACTAACACGAACAGCTCTGAAGTACTCACGTAACTCATTACTTTCTACTATATTATTCTGATATTTCCTGTTTCGATTTGACGTAGGAAAAGCGTAATTAGATACTAAAAGTGTTCAAGAATGTGGATGCTATGATCTTAGGGAATTGTTTCACCGAAAATACCAACATTATCGTTCGTAGCGTTGGAAATACACTAAAAGTTCTGCGAATGAAGAAACAACCTGTTGATAGCTTAAGATCGTAAACCAAAAAGCTTGCTTCCCTGGACCTGAAAGTTGAAATTGTGTTAACGATATAAATGGTTTTTGCTCAAAAATAACTCGGTTTCTTGGCCGACTTTAACGATTTCTCCGCAACCTCAAGAAAATCTAGAAACAAGTACTTTTGGAGCATGGCCACTTGAAAATAAACAGACATTTTTATGGAGACAATCGACAGGCATATCCAGCGTGTAGAAAAATTAAGAGGAACGAACGAGAGAAGTCATGGGAATTGCACATGCAACAGTAGACGAAATAACCGGTAAACAACTGATCTGGTGAATCTGGCGAATTAGGTAATGGGGATTTCAACAACAACAAATTCTAGATTTGCAATCACTAGACAAAAGAAGAACTGCTAGACCGAGGAGTTCCAGGGGAAAGAATGAATAAATAAATGAAAAATAATGAATTGAATGATGCCTTATGGGTTAATAAAGAGAGGTGTAAAAACTGGAAATCGAAAGACGTGGGGGAGCATATGCAAATAAGTGCGAGTTTGAGTTCTTCGAGAGCCGTCGAAAGTTAGGGTAAGCACCTTTGCGTGTATCAATTGACAATGAAGAGGACCTTTTAGGAAGAGTTTTTGCATCCTCTGATTGCTTTAGGATTTTATTTTTATTTTGAAATCAGTCACATCTGGATTTGTCATTTTTGGAGGAAAAATCTCACACGTTAATAATTGCGATAATTATGGTAAGGTTGGTTGTGGTAAGAATCTTCGTGGTTTTCCGAATTATTATGTAGGAAACTCGCCTTTTCATCACTAATCAGTTTTATATCGTATCCACATTTTCACAAGCGACAACTGCTGTCTGGGGGCATTCCATAACTGCTATGCATTTACACCATCTATACAATTAATAGAGAACTCTCTTCAACTAGAAAGTTAATACCAAATGCAGAACTAGTTCTAAGGACGGCTTCTCTTGCTCGAGCTGAAGCCAAGGCTCCAAGGGTTCACATCTCTGGTATGGCGGCTTCTTCTTTGCCGCCTCGAATTTATGGGAAATTAAAATGAAGAACTACTTACGACCTAATAGTAAGGAATAAAATTGTACGACATTGCAGTTTGGGCAACGATAACTTCGACATTTCTTTAAAAACGTTCGGTCGAATCTTAATAAATCCCATTTAGTAAAATTTTGTCTTCAGTGGTATTACTATTTCTACCACGATTTAATCTATAGGGACTGAAAACGATTATTTGAATTGTTGTGCTTTTGACACCATCTTTTTAACTTATATAGTTAGGTGCCCGCTGCTTCGAAATGTAGGTATATAAAGAATTTCTTATTCGGAAAGAAATCTAAATGTGACAAATTCGACAACGAAGTTGTCATTTTCATGAACAATTCCACTGAGGATCACAACTGTTTTGAGATTTCACCAAACATTATACAGGGATGGTCAACTTCTGTCGTGTCAGGGTGAAGATTTTTCAAGACCATTCAAACCGAAATAACTATGGGACTAGTCTCGCTTTACAAATGCTTCCGGATGTGACTAACGTTTCATTTACTTGTAAATAGAATACCTATTGATTATTTTAAAATTTACTTACTGTCGTAATCAAAGTCTCCTTCAGAAGTCCAAAATGCATTTCTAATCATTTAACCTTCTATTTCAAGTGGTCACTACCTCCAAATAGTTATCAATTCATTTCTTGTGCTTGCTTTATAGTATAATTTAGATAAATTACCCAGATTTATTCTGTACAGGAGTAAAAAATTTACGATCCATAAGAAAAAGAATAGTAATTGCTGATCGTATCGTATAATGACACGTTTGATAATCGCGGTTATCATCGATTAATATTCAAACGGACCGTATTCATTTCTCGAAAGAAAATTGACGTTCTTATTGCACGTCACTTACAAAAACATAACATAAACTCCGTAAACGTCAATAACGTCAGCTTTTGTTAACTAGAACCATTAAGTCAACTTGGAAATGAGACGATCTGTATGATACCAACGCTTTGTTTCGTAACACAGCAGCATAATTATGTAAATAGATATTAACATCAATTCATGTGCCCATCAACACATCAACGTTTACTAAGTGATTCAGCCATTATTAGCGTGTGTTATAAGTATGTAAATATATATAAGTATTTTACTTTAACGTAATTAGGATTTCTTCGTTTGTTATAAAACGCGGGATCAAACATAAATATTTTACAAGTACGGTTTGTGGAGATTTCTAGTGAAAGGTCAACCTTATTATTCATATTTGGTCATCAAATTTGGGTAAATTTGTTATATTTTGCTGTGCGACTTATAAAGCAGGTTGCTTAGAATTAGTATACTTTTCAATTCCAAAATTTGAAACAAATCTCTTATAGTGCGGCGGTCCTTCTCTATGTATAGTCCCAGACAACATTTATGAAACTGTAAAACTCTTTTAAGAAAACAAGCTTGTCATTTTGACACACTCATCCCAGATATTTGATCTGTGATTCAAGCATATTAACCTGAAATCTTCTTTATGTATGTTGGCTCCGTCCACGGGGAAAACAATAAACATTTTTGTGCTTGCTTTGGTGGAAAGATGTGTTTCTCCAACCATTCCTAAATAATTGTTAAACGTTTTGAAGGACCACGAACAAGGCACAGTGCTACCTAACACTTAATTCCTTTGTACCGAATCGAAATCACTTATTAGTTCAAAACTAATAAAGCTACCCGGTACGAAAGTAGTGATATTCGTATCATATCAAATCTTGTTTTTGTTCCAAGATGTCCCAAATTTGACTTTGAATTTAATTTTCTTTTCCCAAATTTCCAAATTCTAAATTCCTTTTTACGTCTTAACCATCACCGTACAGATTCTTTTTGTTTGCAACATTGCCCATCTTGAACGGATACGCTTTAACTCAACGTTTCGTCCTCCCAGCACCACCGCCACAACCGATAGTAAATAGTATTTCTTTGATCTTAGTTTACTACGAAAAGTAGTCCGTAGAAATTAGTCTATAGGAAGCTAGCGATTATGCGACGTGCGTAGGAATCGCGAGAAATTGTAACGGGTGGTAGAAAAAGGGCATTCTTCGAGTGAATGTGCCATTAACCGTCGGAGAGTGGTTGAAAATCGGAAATATATGAAAGTAAATTTCCTGTATCTAGCAAAATGCAATGCAGTATTTTGTCGGAAACTTCGTCTCCTCTCGTCTACTGAGGATATTTGCTGAAGGATCTCGACTCAATCAAAGCTCCCATCAACGTTAAAGTTAAGCCAGTTGACCTGATACCCACCTGTTAAAAATTCGCTGCTCATATAAATTAAGATTTTTTCCATCCCCTCCCTCGCCCCCTCTGTAGAACGCGGATTTTTGTCGTACCACAAGATATTACCTGCAACAATGTGTATGCACGCATCGTACAGTGAAGTGTGTAGGTATTAAATTTCTTAATGGTGATAACGACAGAGCTATAAACGAGCTCGACCCTTCCCTTGTTTTATTCTAAGAAAATACAAAATTTTTCTTCCATTCCCATCAATCCTTTCCGAAGATTTGTTTAAAGTTATTCTTTTAACGTTGCTAGTTTAAAATTTACTCTCAATGTTCAATATTTCGTTTTTCTCGAATTTAAACTTTATTTTACCAATTTTAGATTACCTGTAAATTTCGAACTCTACCGGAATTAAAACCTTGAACAACACCGTAACTTCTCGAATAAATTTAGGGCTTATTGTTAGTGTACTCGTCAATTGATTTGCTTCATTTCGAATTGCAGCACCTTACTGTTAAATTAGATCATTCAGTATCTGTTGCTTTTCTTTCATTATCATTTCACTATTGTACTCGATAACCTCCGAGTTTGTCAAATTATATTCTGTTGTGCTTTTTTGTGCTTTTAACCAAAATCTAACCTCGCACTTCGAGCAGAACTTCAGTGAGAGGAAGCAAAGGCAAAACTCCTCCAGGTAACTTTATGAACCGTCGTGTATGTTCTAATGTAATTCTTATTCTCGTCGGTGTAGAAAGGCTTAATTTACCCCTTTTACCGAATCAGTAGACCCCATATTTTACTTCCACCAACAACCAGCGGTAAAACACGCATTTTGTCACCCTCCGCTGACTTGGTCGAAGATGTTTCTGCTTGTCATTAGATTTCCCGTAATCCAACAACCGCTTACTTCCTAGGTACGCGTGTTTCCTTCATTTCGTGTGTTCGCGAGTCTTAAGGACTCGCTTGATCCGTTTACGGATACTTCACCTTTCGGAATAATCGAATAATTCGAAATATACAATATACAAAGTTTTGCTTCCTCTTTTAACAATAAAGTACTAATCTCTGCTTATTATCAAATTATTTACCGTTTCCGTAAGATGTTTGAGTAATTCATAGAAGACGGAACAGAGGAGCGTACGTTGGGTGTAATATGTAAACACTGACGTTCTTCCTTTTGAATTATGTATACAATCATAAATCTGTGGCTAATTAAACTTCAAAAGAATGTGGGAACGGGATATTATTACGAGATTGATTTATGCGATAATAATCCATTTAAGTTTAGAGACTGTTGAAAAATATTTTATCGACTAACGAGCCAAGCTCTGCATGAAATCCCCACATATCTTCGTTTAAGTTTATAACGATTCGATATATTTTACGAAAATTCCATTCATAACATTGGAGGAAAAGCTCATTAAGCTCCGATTTATAACTTAATCCTGGGATGATATCGTTAAATGAATAATGAAACGCCCAATTTATAGTTATGAACGTGGATGCAATTCTATTAATTTACGAACGTGGATGCAATTCTATTATGCGAAGTTTGCACGTTGCAAAGCTTTTGTTTTTCTGCTCCTTCGCGGTAATATTTGCATAAAAGTTTACATTAGCGGATGACATGATAAGATAGCATTGTTTTCCGTTTGAGTAATATGGATTGGTGGTTTTCGTGTTACCAGTACGCGGACGCAGTACTGGTAACACGCAGTACTGAACGTGACTAGTCACAGCATAACTTCGTATGTATTTATTTAGGCGTAAGTACTCAGAACATGTTTATTGGAATCTCGAGGAAAAATTATTTTATGGTTTGAAAGTCCTAAAAACGGACAATATACTGGCTTTACGTATTAACAACTGAGACAAGCATCATTATTGACGTATTGGAAAATATGTTTTACTTGCTTATTTTTCTCTTGAACATTTCAGAAATAACGGGTAATTAAAATCGGACTGCTGCTCAATGGTAGCCTCTGCAATATATATTATCCTTGAGCAAAGTACGCCTACACAGTCGCTATAATATGTGCTTCGAAGTTTCCGTTTGCAGTAATGCAAAACCGACAATCACTGTGTGTGGTCTCCATTAAAAATAATTATAAACTTTAGATCTTCTTTAAGTGTCTCGCGGAATTTCTTGCCCTTTTCGACAGAAAACGTGGCGAATCACTCAACGGAAATATTCCTCTAGTAGGGTGACGTTACCCCGTCGCCCCATCCTCCCATCCTCTACATAATATTGTGTTTTGTGACACCCTTAAAATGGTTCTAGTGCAATAAACGGAGCCGAAAATCTTTTCCTAGCAAGGCTATCTTCATATTCTGGCATTCCAATCAGGGTTATGTTATGATTGGCCAACTGCCTAAGAGATTACTTGCACTCTCAAACAGTTCCTCCAGACTTAAATATATTATTGTGCGTAAAGATTTATTACTTCAAAAAATGAGAGAGAGAAGCGGCCATAAATTGCGATGAGTGAAATTTGGACCCACATACTCGTGCACCGACTTCGTCATTTGTATTTGGGCTCTCAGTAAATGACAGTGAGGAGAAGTTGTAAAAATTCTTCTATTATCTCAATCAGGAACGCAGATTCATCTAGTTTACTATGAAAGTTCGACAAGGACTTAAAGTTAACTTTCCTAGGATGTACGTCCCTACTACATAGCCAAAAAAATGAATGCCGATAGGATTGTATCACCATATGCAAAAGGAAATGGCAGCAAACTGGCCATTTTCTAGCGAAAGAGCAGTCAGGAGTACAGCGCCTCTGGAAGCAGAGTAGATACATATTACCGAAGTGCTGAAAGGAATCCAAGAACAGATGAAGAAGATAACTACGAAGATATTCAAAAACCAGCGCTTTAAACAAAATCTAAGATGTTTTCGAGAAGATCATCACAATTTTAACCGAGGAAGGACCTGTAAACTCGATTTTTTAACACATTTTTCTCCACTTTCTTCTTATGACTCCTTTGTAGCGTCGGGGTATGGTTTTTCACTTTAATTTCTAGCGGGCTCGTACCTCAAAAGTTGAATAAAATCGATTTTGCGACTTTTGATTTTTTACAATGACTGCTTGTGGGCGAATTCTAAGTTCAATGGCCTAATATAGTTGATAATCTACCATTTTCTTTAATGTTAAAGGCTCTCTTCCTCTCTCTCTGGTGTGTTCTATATTTAGTACTTGCCAAAACTTATATTTCACAAGGGGAAGTTCCAAGTTTAGTTGCCCATTAAACGTGGATTTTGCAACTTCTTTCAAAGAAGTTGGAGTCTTAATCGGAAAATAGTTCCAAGGGCACGGAGAGAGCTATAATTACAAAGAGAGGGCAGAAACATAAATAAAAATCTACATAACTCTCACAAAAATATCCCAACTGAGACAAAGGGATGCACTCAGCCTACATTGCACAACTTTCCTTGAAAGTTGCCGAATAAGCTTCAGTGAGGATATCGTTTTGAGAGTTATGTAGATTTTTATTTGTAAGTTGGAGGTTGTTTCTCTTTTTCAATTTCCTTTTGTGTCAATAACCTCATAGTCTTACCACAGATAAGTGAACTAGATACCACATCCAATGCATTTACGTAAAATCATGAGGATTGCCTAGATTATAGCTATTTCTCGTCTTCTAGCACATGGTTTAATGTAGGAATTGTTTCCAAATTATTTCTATTTGAAGGCGATTACCGTTGTTAAGCTATATATATAATTCCCTTATTTATGTGTTCCTCTTTTTTGTCTATCCAGAGCTTTTTGAAGCCCACTGATGGGCTAGAAAGCTGAAAATTGGCATGCATATAGTAAAACGCCTAGGCCAAATCCTACCGTAGCCGGATTTTTGATTATTATTACAATTAAGACGAAAAAGGGGCGTGGCAAAATGCAATTTTTTAACATTTTAGCTCATATTTTCTTTTTCTTCCTGCCTGGCAGGGACAGCCTTAACAGCTAGTTCCCTCATAAAGATGATCTATCTGTGTCACTTACATATCTGTGGTATTACTTTTAGAATTTTTCATAATTTCCTCCAAAATTGTAGTTCTCTTTCTGGCGAGTTATAAGGTTCTGCAACTTTGTACAAGGGTAAGAGTTTTATTTCAATTGTGATGAAGACGACACGCTTTGTAACTTAAGCTGAAGAAATATCCACTTTTGGGCTTTTGCTCCTTCGAGGTGACCATTTTTAGAATGTTCAAAATTCTCCGAGGATGGTTCGAGTTTTATCGATAACTCTCTCGATTTCAAAACTAAACTTCGATTGCGAAAAGTTGTTAGAATTTGGTAACATGTGTATATAGAGTTAGATATAAAACGACGGTTTCAATGTAGAAATCCCAAACACCAAGAATGGTGGCAAATCAATAGAAAAAAAATGACAAAATAAATATTGAGTGAACTGACTCTGTACCAAATAGAATGGCTATAGAAGCAATGGCCAAAACACCCGCTAGGGATGCGTAAGTAAAAATGACACTACAACCACTAGAAACGGGACATTTTTATTAGGAGGAGCGGAAGATGAGTTTTGAAAAGATAAGACTAAAAGCGAAAACGAAGAATTACGTTCAGAAATGATGAAAATAAAGAAAGAAAGATTAAATTAAAATCTGAGAAGTGCTACGAAGTGAAAACTTAGCATTCTAATGAATCGCCTACAAATACGTATGTATTGTTGATATATGTATGTGCTATTGAAAATCAGTATTCTTGGAGAACTTTGGTAATGATTGCAAGAACTGTGATTTAAGTATAACTGACACTATGACATCGGTCATCATACAATTAATTTGTTACATCTGATGACATGCCTTTCACTAGCAATCGGGCCAGCATTCTCAGATCTGACTATATAGATAAGAAATTGGTAACCTCAACTAATGCAGCAACACGCACCCGCATTTTAAAATTCTTTTGGACGTATGTTTACTCCTCATCCGATTCCAGAAAATAGTGAGCTTTTGCAAAGAGGGAATCATTTCATAAATCGCTCGACCTCGCTGCGATAATGATTTTGTATTGCTAACGGGAGGATACGTTTAATAAAATTAATTATTAATCATTTTCCGGTGGATGTTATTGTATGGTAACTACGAAAACAAACTCGTTTATTACTCGATTATTGCCTTGACCGATAGTTTATGATGATAAAAGCTATCATAAACTATTTCGTTATAATCGGTTGTTGTAAATTGACAATAACAAGAACCTTAACAATTTGTCTCGACCTACGCTTTTGGACGTGTTTTTCTCTTCAAATCTGGTAGCAATATGGCAATCATCTGTTTGTTAGATTATGATGATAATAAGAATATTATTGTATTTTATTATCCTACAAATGTAAATTCGTTTCGGTTACAACTTCATAAAATACGTATTGTGACAATTATTAGAATCGTCGGCCAAACTAACACGATAACCAAACGAAATTTATTTGATTTTGTAAACAACCGAATTTATCGGAAAGTTGCACAATTTAAACCAGAAATTTGACAGAAGGAAATATTCCATCCAAGAGTGCAGGAAACCGCAAATGAAATATTGAGAAGTAGGCATCGGCTTTCTAATTGTACACGGCAACGTACGAACATGCTCAACGTACAGTATAAAGTAGTATCGCATACAACTTGCTAATAATAATAACTACGACATACAATACGCGATTTATTTTATGTGCTATTGATGACTTTTCGCTTCAAAGTCAAGGTCTTGGCTAGCCGGGCGTAAAATAATCGCGATGATTTGCGACTTGCATGTACAGTTTTTCTTTTTCAACGCGGTAAGTTTTCCGCCGGAGGAAATTGAATATTACTCGGTTGTTCGTTATGATAAAGATACTTAAACCGCGATCGATCCTTTACGTAATAAGCACATACATAAACACATACATGGAAAATCTCTCGAGACAATTAAATAGTAAACTTGCAGAACGGATGACATTGCACGATATCTAACCGTATCTTCATATATTCGTCGAGAATCAGTATAAGAATAATTAGAAATGTCTATCTTCGCGATGTATTCAACATGAAAGAATGATATCATTGGACATTACGTTAGAAACTCAATTCCACTTATACGTAGGTACTAGGGGGTCACAGATTCGCATAGCATGCGTTCCAGAGTTTTTCTTAGACTATTGAAAAACCTACGGTTATCATCATTCATTATCTGTGCTGCGATTTTAAAATAGTATTTCAAGTGATAGGAACCAGTGAGGAGACGAGTTACTTGTTTTAAGTCCTCTTCGTGTATCTCAACGAATTTCTTGGCTTCTTCGGCAGGTAGTCATGGAGTCTTCCTTCAGTGGTAGATCCTTACTGCTTCTTCATATTACTTTCCTATCTTATTTGCGTATCGACCTAAAAGAGATTATATCAATTGTCAGAATGTACATAAAGCTATAACTTCTGAGTATGATTGTACGCATAGCGTGTTTCGTATCTCTTAATATAAATTGGGAAGGATATGCCCCAAGCCAACGGAACGATGCTAGCAATCTATGCGGATGACATTGCTGTTTTTGCGTCAGAGTCCAAAGATCGTACGGAGGCTCTAACTCGGTAAAAATAAGTGCGCTACAGTCTGTTTCGGAAGAAAATGAACAATTACAGATAACAAGGAGGGTCATCCGTCAAGTGTCTGTAGGTGATTTTGGATGCTGATTTATTTTACTTGACTTTAATTTAAAAGATTGTGGAGAAGATAAAGTAGCTGCAGAGATGGGTAGACGGAAAGAGAAAAGAGTGGTTAGGAGAACTATTCAACGAAGTATGAGAATCTCAAAGCCCACCAAGAGAATAGCAAAAAGAATGTAATAATCCCAATCTAGAAGGAAAGGAAACTAACTGAACGAATTACCGAGCCATATGTTTGGCACCTACTATCTTAGAAGTATATATATGTCTAACGGAACTAAGAGAATATATCGAACAGAAGCTAGAAAAGGAACAAGCAGTACGTAGACCAAACAGAAACAAAAATAACAATAGGTACATTATAAGAAGATTACTAGAAAGGAGAATACAAGAACGAGAAGAACTGCAGTTATATATTTGAAAGCAGCCTCTTTGATACGGTGGACAGACTGAAGATATGGAAATCCCTATAAGAAGTAAAACTATCTGCGATACTCACTAAAATAGTTAAAAGTACATATCAGAAAGTGAAATGTAAGATATAGATAGGAAGAGATTCGAAATGAACAAGGGTATAAAACAAGGAGGAGTATAGTATAGTATTATTGCAAATTATAGTGGCAGTGGACAAAATAGTAAAGGGAACGAAGAAAACGGGGAGGACATTCGAACAGTAATAGTAGGCACAAATGTAGTATCGATCTAGATAAGTCACTTACTATATGCAGACGATGTGGTGCTTAATAAATGAAAGCTAGGAAAAAGAACAAATGAATAAGATTATAGCGTGCAAAGGAATTGACGTAGGGTGGAATGCGGATGGTTTACCAGGTGGTATCCTCCCCATGATGCGAGATGTTTTTACAAACGACCACTAAGTCGAACGAGCCACATGTATCATCATTATTTTCGTAAAATTTGACTTTTATTATTGCTAAAATGAGTGGACAGTGATTTTTGTAAAGCAATAAAATAGTTTGTTCCAAAGAAACATACTTTCTTTCCGATTGTTTTTGTTTCCTGGACGCTGATTACTATTTCTTATGTATTCTGCCTGGTAAAATTACCCTTACCACACTTTTCGGAAAAAATCCAGATACGTATTTCGGTAACTAAGTTGCCATCCTCAGTGGAAAACTGAGGAATTCAGTATCACCAGCGAATTCGGCCAATGCCCAAGACAATGCTTTAGTGTTGTACAGTGTTGTTAGTTGTGTAGTGTTCATCTTGGGCAGTTTTCCACTGAGGATGCCAATTTAGTCGCCAAAATACGTATCCGGATTTTTTCGAAAGGTATGGTAAGGTTAATTTTATTTATTTTATATATTTTTCGATGTTGATTTTGAACCCGTCATCAGAAATTGTGCGTCAGGTATCAGAGAGTTAGCCTTTGTTCCTCGATCACGACGGATTGTTCAGTGTAAAAGACATGCCTAGCACCTTCGAGGAGATTTGAAACTCTTGTACTTGGTCTTCAACTAGGACATACCATTTTTTTGGTTTTTGTACGAGTGGAACAGCAGAGATCGACTAAATCGTTGCGTAAAAAGCAACGGTTACTAAGAAGACAGCTTGTTTAGGGAACAAAGAGATTTCGTCTGTCAGTGCCTGGTGGATCCCCGAAAAGTTACACCTGCCACCCCTACACATTAAACTTGTATTGAGAAAAAAGATTGTTAAAAGAATGGATAGAAACAGCGACCGTTTTAGCTTTCTAAGAAACAAATGTCCACCGTCCAGTGACGCAAAAATTTGGGAAAGCATATTCGTTGGCCCTCAAAATCGAGAATTATTGAACGATCCTGAGTTCGATACCGCCCTAAATAAGGAAGAAAGACCAGCATGGGAGTCATTCGAGAAGGCAGTCCAGCACCTACTTGGAAATAATAAGGCGGTCACCTATAAGAACCTTGTGAAGGAGTTGTTTCAGAACTATAAAGCTCTTGATTACAATAAGTCACTGAAGATACATTTTCTTGATTCACATTTAGATTTTTTCCTGGAAAACCTAGGTGATGTCAATGACGGTGAGCGATTTAATCAGGACGTATCCATTACGGAATTGCGTTATCAAATTGGGCCCAAACATGCCAGCCGGTTACTTTTGGACATTAAAAAGAGATATTTCTGCTGCAAAATACAGAAGAAAATCATGTAAAAGTACCTTTCGTGCTGTCATTAATATAAGAATTTTAGCTATTTTAAGTTGTTAGCAAATGTGAAAAATTTTAAACTCGTGTTGCTCAAAAACTATGCCTGATATACAAATTTCCGAAAGCAGATTCAGAATCAGTGGGGATAACACTATAAGAGTGGCCTTATTTGATCAAAGGAACATGCTTTAGCACTGCTATGCAAATGCAAATCCACATCTTTTAGACTCCTCCTTTTGGACACATTCCTCGCCAGTCAGATTTATTGCGTTGGTCATATCTGGGTGTTAGTGTTAGTTATTACAATGAGTAAGGCGTACGGATTAAATCTTCTGCCTGTAATCAACCTCCATTGTTCCCCTTTCCGAGAAATCATCGTTTTGTTCTCTGGTGAGAGAAAAAGTATATCCATATGTACGTGTATGGAGATGCTTTTAAGTGTAATTGGAAAATGCCTTTTATGTCCATTGGGTTGGGTTAAACCATGAATATAAAAAATAACACATAAAAATTAATTCAAACATGTTACATCTATTTATGTACGTATTTATTGCACGTTTGTATACTAAATAGGTCATGGGGATTTTATGGCGTAGGGCAAAGCAAAATGTTAATCATTTTCGTTAATTTATGTACGCGTTTAAGTTTCCTATATGTGTAAATTATTTGTTTCGAGCGTAGAAGTGATTTTATGCCTTTTATCTTTCGACAAATAGCTAGGAGCGTCTCGTCAAGTTTCTTTACTACGAAATAAATAGCATGCATATGGATTAATTGTGTGCGGATTTGCTGATTCAAACGCTGAATACAGGAATAACTCCAAGCAAAATCGAATTATGCAAAGTCTCGTTAGTCACTCAATGATGTTTGCTTAGAAATGATGACCCGTTGGTAGATGTTAACTGTAAATCCTGTTGTATAATACGCGCTCGTTTTTTTTTTTGGTTATTTGATTTTCATGTCCCCGTCACTTCGCCATCATTAATCAAAAATTACCTTCGCTTCTTAAATATTTTACTAAGAGACTGTCCTGGATGGACTATGATATTAAGCATAATAGAGGCGTTTTAACGAGTAAACAATAATTGCAGATCGACGTGGAGAAAAATAAACTATATATATATACGTACATATGTATGTATATTCGCTGTTGATTGTATTTTGAGCATAATTTCTGAGGAAATACAAACAACAATGAAAATTCAAATTTGTCATTCAAGTTACTATTACAGCGTTTTATCTTATCGGATATTGCACATATACATACATACACACACGCATCATGAATGCATGCATGCAGCTCTAAAAGTCTCCATTTTCTCACAGTCCGTTTCAAAATTGTTGTTTAACTGGTCGTAATACCCACGTCGATAATGCAGTAATATTAAAACTGGTCGTTCCAAAGGACTTCGGTGGTATTAAGATAAGAGATATATGTACATAACTATACGTTTTCGGCAGAACTTGTTCGTGTCACCGTTATGGGCCGAGATTCAACCAAACAACGACCAATTACGCGCATAGCAACCAAGAGTTTTCTCGAGATAAAAAGCCAAGCTCTCGATGCGAGGCGAGAGGAGGATGCGTTTAAATTAGAGTTGAACCTGGTGAATATGTCTTACGCAATTAATGGTGCTCTTAAATCGAATGGTTCTGGTAGGAATATACATATGTGCATGTGAATATATATGTACACACACGATCAGAAATAATGCCATCCTATACGTTTTGACAATTAAAGCAGCGTGAAATAGTGTGCAGGTTTCTTAAGTCGGAAACGGATACACTTGTTACTTACCACGCGATGGTTCACCAACGAAATTTTATATACAATCGAATTAAAAATGATATAAGACTATATCAATTGACGTACAACGACATTACTTCTGAGGGTGATTGTACGCGTAGTGTATTATGTACATATGTGTTGATATAATTTGGACTGGACCCAATCTATGCGTATGGCACTGTCTTTTCTTACATCAAAGCGCCAAGACAAAATAATATGTAGTAGACAAACTCCTGGTTTATCAGCGGGGGCTTCTAACTCGTCAAAGACAAGTGCATTACAGTCTAGTTCAGAAGAAATTGGCCAACTCGCGACGACAACATCTTCATCGATGAGACACGTCTTCCCTGAAGCTCATCTATCATGTCTACATGTCTTTGACATTGTATGCTACAGGACTGGTTCATCATATGCAAACTCTAACTTAACGATGACAAACTCGTGGCAGTCTGATTCAGAAGGAAATGACTAACTCGCGACGACAACGTCTTCATCAATGGGACATGTCTCCGCTGAAGCTCGCTCGTCAAGTATCTGAAGATGGTCATGGATACTTCCGGACTTCTGTACCAGATGGGGAGTCAAAGTCAACGTTGACAATTGCGTTACAACCTGGTTTACAAGAAAATGACCAAGTTCTGACAATAACGTCACCATCGATAAGACACGCCGCTACTGGAGCTCTTTCGTCAAATATCTGCAGATAATTCAAGACTAGTTCATCAGATGAAGACTCAAATCAACGATGCCGAGTGCGTTGCAGTTTGTTTCATAAGAAAATAACCAACTCCTGATAACAATATTATCTTCAATGAAACATGTCTCCACTGGAGCTCTTTCGTCAAGTATCTGAGGATACCTGAGGTATCGTGGATACTCTAGGACTGGAAAAAATTAACCCTTAAAATCCTTACTTACCCACGCAGTTCTATTCCGCTACAAAGCTGTTAAGTGTCAAGATTGTCTGAGGATGGGGCTAATCAGAATGTTTAGGATAATCTCAGAGAAATTCAAAAGCAAGCTGATTTGGATATCCCGTTCCTTCCAGGCTACATGTAACAGATTGGGATGTCGACAGTCGAGTGGATGAAGGGCTCAATCCGATAGTGCGATTAGATTCGGATAGACTCCCTCTCGGATGACCGTGAAGAAGGTGTAAGAGATTTTACATTCCCGTGGCAGCGTCTAGAACACAAGATCTTAGTCTTGAAAACGAAACCACTTGCAACATCGACCAGAAAAGTCGCTTGCATATCTCTAACGACGGCTCAAGAGAGTGGGAGGGGGAGTTAAACCACCAACCAGCAACAAAGGGTCTCATTGAAAACACCCCACCTTGAGGGCAGAAGATGAACATCTGCAAATCCATTTTTATCACCAATGCTGGATATTTATGTCAAAAACTTAAATTTCCTTAAGCTTATGCGGATCCTATAAATTGAGTTTATTTCAATAGTCAAGTTATATCAAGCATTTCCCGAACACTAGCACTAGTGAGAAGCAGTTTAGTATTGCTCTGATTTTCCTCGATGTTCTCAAGATCGTTTTCTAAGTTTTGTTGGTTCTAACTGCCTGATTAAGTTGGAAATGGCCAAGGGTTAAAGCAGATAAGTTTTATTTTTCTTTTCATAACAAATTTACTTTACTTTTGGAGTAATTATAATTTGTAGTATGTTATGATCCACCCCTCGATCTGTCATACACGTTGGCATAGCAACTCTTGAGTATCACGATACGCATATTCTGTAATTACTAGATTAAAATTCGGTCATGGTTGCTTCCCTTCTCATTTGTACAAATTAAATATTTCGAATTCTCCGGCTTGCCCGTGTGGATGTGGGGTTGGTGGTTTAAACCACTCCATTTTGGCGTGCCGCGTCTACGAACGTCAGAGATAAAATATGCATTTAGTAATTACAAATTTGGTAGGTATATCTTTAACATTTTATTTTGTTATCTTCTTTTCTATTACGACGCGGTTTAATCGCGGAAATAATTCTGTTAGTATAAAACCTAAGGTTATCGTACTAAAACTTAGTTCTGTCAAAGACCTGCAACCGTTCTTCACTTGCGTGTTAGCTCGAAGACAGAAAAATTGCAAGCATAACAGATAAATCCGATTTATGTACTGCTAGGCCCTCAGCTACGCCTTAATTAGTATTTCTTTCGTCTCCTCTTTTGCGGTTCAAACAGGATGTACTCAAATTTTAACGACCTTTCTTACAACCAGCCTCGTTTCTCGGACCTAAATTGAAGCTAATTCGCCACGCGAAATTTTTGTAAGCGAGCACGTCATCGCACCTACCAGTAAAACTTTACCGTCTGTTACATAATTAACTTAATAGACAATTCAACGTAACCGTCCCTCGTAAACGTATTCAAGTAATTATCTTTCGATAGTAAAATGGCGGAAAACCCTTACCTCTGCGGGGCGAATAGTTTTTAACGTAAACCTAATAGAAATCGTTCTTATTTAGCGTGAACGCTTATGAATATCGCGAAGTCGAGAGGCGCAGATTGAATTTGCTCGCAGGTGCTGCGTAGAGAAGGCAATGCCTTTCTCGTAAAGGCGGCGACTGTACCTCAACCGTCCGACAGTTTTATAGTTTCGCGGCGGATAAAAATTTAAACGGCGATTCTTCCCGGCTATGTTTATTATTTCATTAAGTTTTTTCGAGTGGCGTACTGTTCATTCGGCTTCGAGTTGCTTCTTTTTCATTCCTTCGCCGGATTCAATGCCCTGACGACGGCATCGCCATGGCATTCGCGGTAACACGCCACATTCGAACGTAGTAGATTGCCATACACGAAATGCTTTTTTCACGTACTTAACGTTGGATATTTTGCTATATGACCAACTTTCTATGTACATCAACGCAAGGTATGTTTGATGGAAGCGTTTAGTTGGACTATGGCATTTTAAGGTTTGGCCTCACGGTAAATATTTGAGCCATTAGTAATGTTTAGGTAAGCATTGTATTCATTTTAATTAATAGTTAGAGGAGAGCTGAATATTTCGACGCGACGTCATCGCTTTTTGCCAATTACCTGACATACACTTTGTTCATTACAATCCGACAAAAATTTAATGATCAGCCGGAGACGTAATAATAGGCTGCTGGTAGTTACGTTTTTCATTCAAAGCAACGAACTCGCCCGAATGAATTGTTGCTACACGTTAACGACTAAAATTTCGTCGAACTTCCCGAAATCGACCCTCCCATAACTCTCATTTCTTCCTAAATCGAAATCTTCAGTTGATTCGAGCGCTAGCATCCAATTTTGTTTTAAAACGCAACACGATTTGCATATGCCAATAATCCATCAGGGGAATTATGTAGTCCATATATGTGGCCTTGTGCGAGCCATTGGATAGAACAGACATGGTCAACACAATATTAGCATAATATTTAGCGTATGTTTACAGGGAAAGAAATTCTATGCTCATGAGTTAATACAAAGGTTCAAATATTTTCAAATGAAGCTAAGTCCTTTTCCTAGAAATGTGGCTGAATGGAAATTTGCCCATTTTCCAGCGTTAGAGACCATAGTTTTAAATATTTCAAAAGGAAAGGTTCGAGAATTTAACTACAATACCCTTGCACTAATGACAGATGTCGAACAGTGATTTGACTGCTTCAAGAAAATTGATAAAATCATCTGAAATCCATTTTTTGTACATGTTGATATGCAATTAGAAATAATTAATTTACAATGTGGTGAATTATTACATGAGAAGTATCGCGAAGAGCACGAAAATTTGTGCAATTTTATAAGCAACGATATTTAAAAAAACTTGCGAAGAAATATTTAGCAATTAACAGCTCAACTTACGTTTGTGAACAAACTCTTTCTTGTAATGAATCTAAGTAAAAGTCCAACAAGATCAAGATTGAATGATTTACATTTAGAGGCCGTATTGAGAATAGCTACTACAAGTATAAAGTCAGATGTTAAGAAAATAATAGGCGAGGCAAAGCGCTTCAACACGTCACATTAGTTCTTTTAGTAATTTGTTGTACTAAATTACATATATTCACAAACAAATTCCATAATAAAATTTTGTTTTCTTCAATGAATCGTTTTTGTATTTAACATTTTTAGAGCGAAACTCTTTTAGCGAGGTTCTGCGGCGAGAATTAACTGCGAAAAAGTGAGACGCCTGAAATCGTCACTAGACGCTTTTATCGTTCATTCTCTTCTTTTATTAGTTTCTTCTCACACACATACACACATACTCATCACAGGAGCAACGAAGAAATACATCGTATTGGCGTCTCTCCCCATCAGATGGCGCTCTTAATATACGGACTCGAATTTACTTCAAATTCAAACTCAACTTATTTACCATCGGTTTCGAAATGAAATACTTTTTCTTTATAGATTATTTATTCAATTATAGAAAGCTACTTTTTTATGAGCTTTGCTCTTGTCGCACCACACCTCTCCTTTTTCTTTTAATTTGAATATTTCGTTCGCCTCGTGAAAAGAGTTTTCTTTCCAATGCCATGCCTGGGATTGGATGTACAATTTTAAGAGGAAGATTATCCCATAGTTCACTATATAGTAATGATAACTCCAGACTCCATATTGCTTGAGGAACTTGCCATAAACTAGGAAAACTCGATGAATTGGACTTGCTACCGTACTGCAGACAACATGGACTTCTCACCATCGCACTCCTATTTTCTGAGGTGACTATCAAAGTGTTTGTCTGAACGAATTTCCGCCAATATCACCGAGGTAGAAGCAAAGTGTGAGTTCCTCGCTTCTAAACTGCAGGCATGGTATTATTGGGGCATAGAAAATTTCCCATGACAATGGCGACAGGACATCTAGCGGACATTTATTTCCAATTTTAACTATTCTCGTATTCCTTGCCTTCGAAATTAAAGTTCCGCATTTAAAACCATAAAAATCTTTGCTCCATCGTAATACTAGAGAAAGATCTTTGATAGTTGAAATAGGATGCTGAAGCTTGTGTCATTAAAACTGCCTTTTCCTGGTCTTGAAATAATTGCAGAAGATGTCTTAACATTCGACTAAAGTGTACCCCATTATCCTCGAGGATCTAGAATTTTAAGTTTCCAAGTTAGCAATAGGCGGCGGGAATGAACAGATTGTCAGCTTTGTTTTCTTAACACATTCAATGCTGATACTATACATCTTACCTAATCTGTTCCTGGACGCGAAATCATTTCCATTCTCTAAATTTCAATCGACGTTTCAAAGACATCAGCAGTGAGAGCGTTAACCCAAAATTCAAGCACATCACTTTCAAATAGCCAAACCATCACACCAAAACAATCACTAAAATCATAGCAACGTATCAGTTGACGCATACGCATGACAGTTTATGTAAGAAAATGGGAAACGTCACCATAAAGACGACGCATAGACGAAAGATATCCAAAGTACTAATGTATCTTCCCACACGCTTCTTCGGTGCAACACCCAGGATTCTAATCAACAAGAACCTCATCGAATGGAAACGAAACGTCTTCACTTTTACCGAATCCGACGACAAAGATTGGGATTCCGCCTTGGACCTGAGTTGCGATTCCGAAAGGTCAACCTCCAATCAACCGTACTCCCCAAGAACGATGCGTCGGCGAAGATTTTCGTATTGTTGCGGAAGATCTAGCGATAAGGAGGAGTTACAGGCGCTTCAAGAGGAATTAAAATCGTTACGGTTGCAAGTGAGCGAGTTGATGGCTAAATCGGAGGCGGAGAAATCTGAAAATGTACCGGAGGCTCGCATACCTAATCCGCCACCTTTACCGTGTCTTCTCGAAGATGACGATGTGGAAAATATTTATTGCAGTACGCCCAAGTCGGATCGAAAAGAATTGTTATTCAAGGATATCACAAATGTGAAATTGAAACCGATAAATCCAAGCAGCGCCAAGAGGACGGTGCCGAAAGCTTCGGACGTCAGACACGATCTTCATGAGATTTTGAAAAAGAGATACGCGGCTATGCATTCTCCGCGTCCCAGGAGATTCTGTTTTAATGAGAGTGACGAAGAAAATCGATTGACTTATAAAAGTGATTGCATATTTGCGTGCTGAATATTGTGTTTGTATTGTTTCTACCGAAACTAGTTTTTAACGAATTTTAATCCGATTTCTGGACGAGTTTATGCCTATTATTATGTAGGTTGATTATACGCTTATCAATTATTAATAATGGCTATCTTTACGAAAATATTGCCAAGTGTGTGATTCAATACTTTTTGTTGCAGTTTTGGGATAAGGTCAAAATACGTTAAAAGACGTTTTTGAAAGTATCCGCCCTTTAATCAACAGACTCTCAAAAGAGTTAGAAGCAGTTGTCGGGGTACTTTTCTCAATCAGAAAACTAACTTTTGTATGCTGCCATAATCTTCACAGTTGAAGAAAAACGACTTACATGCTTCTACATTATATCGTTTGAGGTTGTTAAAACCAAAAAGGCTTGAAAATTGCAAATTAATAGAAGGAATTGAACCTTTTCACCGCAATTCTGAGTAATTCTGACCTTAAAACGTTTACAGATGAAGTAGGGATGAGATCTGAAAGTTTGAAATTGTTATAAATAAAAGTAACCTCAATAACTCAGAATTAAACGAAAAATGCTTATAATTTTGATAGTAACGACCCAAATTCTAATTGAATCGCAATTGCTACATCAATTTTGACCTGAGAATCGTATTCCGCGCCCCCGAAACCTTTCCGGACGGAGCAGAGATGAAGTCCTAAAAAAATTTGAATTTTAATAATTTTCCCAAGGGATACCCCTTTGAATTTCTGCGAAAAATGAACATACCGGAAAATGGGTGGTGTTACACATCAAAATGAAGTTTTTGGCTCGCAGATTGAAGAAAAAATATTTTTAAGTCCAAATTGTTACCAGTGCCAAAATTACTAGCAAAAACAATAAAAAACAAAATGAAATTCTTGGCATATTTTCCATAATTTAAAGAAATCAAGCAAATTTATAAAGGCTGCTTGTAATATTAGTTGCTATTTTACGATGTTAGTATCAATCATTTTAAATGAAATCGTTTGAAGTTGTTAGGAATAAAAAAGATACTAAGAAATTTAAATTTAAACGAAAAAATCGATAATTTTTGAGTGTTAACCCAAAGTCTGAGTAAATTGCAATTGCTATATCAATTTTGACCTAATAATCGTTTTCTACGCCCAAAATAACGTATACAAACAGAGTAGGGGTAAAATGTGAAGAAGTTTGAATTTCGATAATTTTTCCAAGGGTACCCCCTTTGAATTTCTGCGAAAAATGAACACATCGGAAAGTGGGTTGTGTTACACATCAAAATGAAGCTTTAGGCTCACAAATTGAAGAAAAAGTATTTTTAAGCCTAAATTGTAACCGGTTCCAAAATTATTAGCAAAAACGATAAAAAGAAAACGAAATTTTTGGCATATTTTCCATAATTTAATAAAATCAAGCAAATTTATAAAGGCTGCCCGTAGTATTAGTTGCTATTTTGCGATGTTTGTATCAGTCATCTTTAATGAAATCGTTTGAAGTTGTTAGGAATAAGAAAGATACAAAAAAATTGCAATCAAAACGAAAAAAATCGATAATTTTTTAGTTAACCCAAATTCTGAGGAAATCAAAATTGTTGCATCAATTTTGATCTGATAATCGTTTTTTTACATCCCGTAAAACGTTTACGAACTAACTAGAGATGAGATCTGAAGAAGTTCGAATTTTAATAATTTTTCCAAGGGGTACCCCTTTGCATTTTGCCAAAAATGAACACACCGGAAAGTGGGTCGTGCTACACATCAAAATGAAGCTTTCAGCTCGCATATTTAAGAAAAAATAATTTTAAACCTAGATTATAACCGGTTCCACAATTATTAGCAAAAGTAACAAAAAAGGGAACTATATTTTTGGGATATTTTCATAAATCTTGGTAAATTTAGACAATTTACGAGAACTGCCCATATTATTAAGAGGTATTTTGCAGTACTTGCTTCGATGTTACTAAATTAAATCGCCTGGAGTATTTGGAAATAAAAAAGTTACTAAAAGATTGCAATTTAAATGAAAAAAACGATAATTTTTTAGTGCTCACCCAAATTCTGACTAAATCGCAATTGTTATATCAATTTTGACCTAATAATCGTTTTCTATGCCCAAAATAACGTTTACAAACAGAGTAGGGATAAAATGTGAAGAAGTTTGAATTTCGACAATTTTTCCAAGGGGTACCCCTTTGAATTTTGCGAAAAATGAACACACCGGAAAGTGGATTGTATTACACATCAAAATGAAGCTCTCGGTTCACAGATTGAAGAAAAAATATTTTTAAGCCTAAATTGTTACCAGTTCCAAAATTATTAGCAAAAACAATAAAAGAAAACGAAATTTTTCGCATATTTTCCAGACTCTCGGAAAAACCAGTCAATTTACGGGAAGTACCCATAACATTAATAGATATTTTACAGTACGTGGTTCGATGTTCCGAAATTACAAGCTCTGAAGCTGTTAGAAATAGAGCAAATTAAAATATTGGGAATTAAGCGAGGAAAGTCGATAATTCTAGCGGTATCAACCCAAAATTCTGACTTGTTGGCAGGTGTTTAGAACTTGAAATCGCTTTCTGTATCCTCTCAGAAACCCTTTTCCCCGGAATTAACGTGACATCTGAAAAAAATTATATTTCCACAATTTCCCCTCCTTTGAATTTTTGCGCAAAATTAACATGCCGAGAGGTGAGTCATGTTACATATCAAATTGAAGCTTTCGTCTCGTAGATTCCAGAAATATTTTTTCTAAACTCAAATTGTTACTAGTTCCCAAAATTATTAGCGAAAGCAAGGTAGAAATGGCTTTTCCAAGAAAAATTAGCATGTGTAAAAGTAGTTCGTGTTACACATTAAATGGTAGCTTTCGAATCGGTGAGTCTAGAGAAAATATTTCTAAGCCTAAATTTTTACCGGTTCCAAAATTACTAGCGCAGGAAGCAGAAATGGGAATTCAGAATTTTGATAAAAACCACAGTTGATTACTATTTTGCAGTACTTTGATGCATGTTTCTAAATTAAATTATTTGGCTTTTGATTTAACCCTTTTCAAGTGCTGAATGATCGTTATGCTATCGTCCCATATCAATGTATGTATATCTTCAGCCACTGCTGAAAATAAGGAAAGACTTAAAAGCTGCAAATGAATCGAAAACCATTATGATTTTGTAAAGTTTGATCCGAATTTTGACTAAATCGCAAAACTCACATTAATTCCTAAATTTATCGCATTGATGTTTACAGGATATGGCATTTATACGAATCGTTACTCTAAAATCTCCGCGAGAAAGGTGAAAGTAACTCGATTTCTAGATATAAGCGAAAATTGGGTATTAGTTGATGTCACCCGGTTAAATATTAACACAACACAGATCGCAATGCATATATTATGTATGTAGGTACCTATGTATGTGTTTACAGCGTATGTACTATATACAACGCATGTTTGCATTTGCAATTACTAAAAGTTTTGCATTCACATGCCTATTCTCGTCGAGCAAATACACTTTAATTATATAATTCACGAATTCGCAATTTATTAGGGAATACTTACTAATTGTGCTGCGCAAATACGTTTATACAAGATGGCACAAATACGATAATTATCGCTGTTAAGACGCATTCTTTCTTTATTTTTCAATTGATTAATTGCTCTTGATTCGTTTAAGATAGCGTCGATGCTCAAATTAATACCTTAGTATGATCGTAAATACATCCGCATTTCTGGATACGTTGAAATGTTAATACCGCGGCGTATGTAATTGATATCGCATGAAGTTTCCATAAATAATGTAAAATTAATAAGTTCGATTAAAGCTGTGTGATTAGCGTGGAAGAAATCCGGGTTTAAATAGGAAAGATTGAGTTGTGTACAAGTGACTATACGCGAGAATATTAATGTCAAGATCACAATCTCGAGTCAAATGAGGGAACATTAAGTTCTTAAGGTTACGTCGATGGGTTATAAATTATGTTAATTACAATTCATCAATTTTCTCTGCATTTATCTTTCAAACAATTTAGCAAGACGGCCTCAATACAAATAAGAAAGAAAATTATGTTGTACAAGTATGGGATGAAATGCTTTCGGCCTAGCAACAAAAATATGTAAAATATGACATAAATTCATTTTATTTTCTACGTTCTACGTTCTTTTACGTATATTCCCAGTGCTCAGATCCTTTCTTCGTAGGCGCATTCGTCGAAATCTGCAAAATAAGCGTTCGTCACTGCGATGACTGCGAAGCTGTACTTTCCTTCAACAAGGAATTTTTCCAAATTTGGGAAGGGGCTGAAGTTCGAAGCGCCCCGATCGCGTGAACGGGGTGCACTCAGCACGATTTCACACTTCAATTTATGAATTTTGGCCATCACCATTACACAGCCATGTGCCTGAAAGCATGGTCCAGAAGAATTATAATTTCCTTCTTCGCCAAACCTGGTCTACCTTCTTTAATTTCCTCACGTGATCAAAAAGTTAGCATCATATACGGCGTTAATTGTTTTGGCCTTTTCTACATAATCTGCCAAGAAGATTCCTTTAGCGTCCCAAAAAACAGTGCCCATGACCTTCCCCGTAGTCGGGACACTTTCCGCGTTTTTCACTGTTACTCCTACTTTGTCCGTGCTCTGTTTTAATTCTCATTTATTCTCTGGCTAGGTGGTGGAACTAGATGGATCGTCCACAGTAAAGAACTTCCACAAGAAGTTGAATTGGATTCGCAGCCAGTCAAACATAGTTGTGATACGATCATGCGTTGTAGTCTTTGATCTGGAGTTAGCAAACGCGCCATCTATCCTGCGGACAAGATATCTCCAAGATATTAGTTAGGATATGATGCTCCCTTTTCTTGATATGCAATCAGTCCATTGTGGACTTCTTGGATGACTTCTTATTGGAGGATTTTGCCCTTCCAAAATACGCGTATGCACAGCCGAAATTGAACGAAAAGCTCACTCAGTAGAGCGTCTTATACCCCCTTAATCTCTGTAGGAGATATCCCTTTGATTCGTACATTTTACCACACTGAAATTTACGGTACTCTGACACGAACAATACCCGATTCCTAAGATTTATGCAACATAAAGGATAAACAGTTCTCTTTAATATAAAACACATATTGCATTTAGAAAAATATTTCTTTGAAAAAACAATCCATGGAATCCCTATTCTTTACACACATATATTCGTTTCCATGGAAGAATCTAAACAGAATTATGCTGACTCAACAATATAATTGCTACTACAACTTCGTTTCGTTCGTACTTACGATTAAAATGAAAAAATAACAACGTCGGTCTTATGTAATCGTATCTTAAACCCGGGACGTTGTCTACTCCGGCGTTGAAATCTCCTACAAGTCATCGCGGTTGATCGCATTAGTACAATACGACGTCATTCGAGGCCGAAAATAAAGGCGTTAAAGTATATACATAAATATCTGGGGATTGGGCGAAAATATGTCGCTTCTAAATTTGTGAGAGAAAGCACTTCTTGTACGAGCTCGTTGGGTACAAAGTTCTGGGTATTTTCACGTAGCTAGCCGGTATGTATTTATTATTGCCGGACGATAGAACAAGGTCAACTGGAAAATTGCATTGCGATTAGTGAAAAAACAAAGTACGAAATCGATCAGATAGACATTGATCTCGCACGAACAATCCGTGTATTATTTCTCTATATAAGGTTTTGTGCATTATGACTTGCTCTTTAGTTTCCTCGTTTTGTCGTCGCGATTGCGTGCGTGCGGTATTTATTCTTGTTCATCTTCGCCTGCTGGTGTCGCGGTACCTCAATAAAACAGCAGGTAATATTAATTTCTTTTGAATGCACTATGTGCCTTGTAGTAGGTACGTTGTCGTATTCCTCGTAAAAATTCTGAACTGGAATCGTAATTTATCGTCGATTCTATTCAGCTCCTTTTGTTGTTGTACGGTGTCTTAAAATAGAATGAGTTTATAACGAATTAAACGAGTCTGGAAATAGAATGTTATTATTTCAGTGACGCAAAAAAGTTATTTCGGTTTTCGCATAATAATGTGTCCTAACGATTAATTATTGGGTAACAATTGATTCGTTTTGTATCAGATATATAATGCGCCTAGATAGTAAGTGTTGTGCCGTCTATATTTGGTTTGAAGTTGTTTTTGTTGACTTTTACGAATTAAAAATGTCCAAGACTGATGATGAGACTTTATCAATTGACCCAAAATTGATAAAATCTTTTGGAAATTGGAGGAAAAATGCATATTGTCGCATGTATATTGTACAAGGTGGAAGACCAGGATATTGCTCCAGAAGGTGATGGTCAAAAATGCAGGAATGAAGAAGCTCGCCACCTTTCGGAAGACATTCAATGGTGGATGAAGCAACCGTACTGTCAAGTGCTGAACCAGCCCCGGTCACAATAGCTCGGAGAGACCTCCAACTTTCCAGCGGAAACAAAGTCGTCATCTTTTCAATGGTACATTTACGTTTGATGGGGTGCTTTGTCGTTTAACGTTAACCTTTTAGGGGTGTTATTATTTATAAAATTTCCACAAAATGTACCATGAAACCTATGGCCGAAGGTCACCGAATTTCGACCCAAAAGATCAAAAATTTTGCTTGAAGTTTCGCTTAGTCACCTAATAATTGCTACCAGTATTTGCTCCTTTACGGTGAATCGTAAGTCGGCACTCTAAGAAGTTAGAAATAATAAACAGCTGATGTTGAAAAGTACCCCAACATTTGACTAAGGGGAAATACGATGACCTGCGCTTCATTGCAATAAAATTCTCATCAACACCCCAGAATTGTCGTTTCTTCAGAAGAACTGTAGCTTGTGATGAAATATTGATCTATTATCGCAATCCTAACAAATCAAAGCAGTGGCTCAACTACTTTCGTCCGCATGATCCACAATAAGGCAAAAAAATTCTTTAAAGATGTGATGAGGTGCGGTCGCTGGAATTGTGAGGGTGTTGCCCACTCTAACCAGGTATCTTGAATCCGGGACTATAAATGCTGATCTGTACTGCGAGTCACTGGACAGCGTTCGCGTTATTTCAAGAGAAAAGTATCCCGTTTCATGGAACTTCTTTCGTAAGCTGAGGTTGATATTCATTATCTTGAACTTCTTGGTCTTCGCCCCGCTGTTGAGACCAATTGTCCTCTTTCCGTAAAATGTTGAGTGGAAGTCGGCTTGATCTATTTGTCGCCTTTCAGGAACACCATATTATCCGTACTGTATTTTGGTTGCTTGTTTATAGTGAAGGTTTAGGACGTTAGATGTTCGTACATATGAGCGTTCAATTACGAAATTCGGCCATAATGTACTAATTGCGCATTTTTGCAGCTATTTTCATTCTACAGAAGTAGACAACTTGTTTTGCCACAAACTCCTGTAGTAGCTACAATCGCGCACTCGGCTAGCCCGCCGTGGGAAAACAACTTCGTAAACCAATTTCGTAATTGAACTCTCATATGTACGAACATCTAACACCCTGGCTTACGAGGGCGGATTGATAATGAAGCTACCTAGCGCTACATGGCAGCACAAACACAAAAACTTTTTTTTTTTAGAAATTGCGATCTGTCAAACGTCAGCTGTTAAAATTTCACCCAAATTCATCTATTAGTTTAGTTGTTGTAGTCGTTTGAAGTCGTTGCAACTTTTGTGTTTCTTGAAAAATGGAAAAAAGTGAATTTCGTGCAGTGATTAAACACTATTATTTGAAAGGGAAAACGGCGAAAGAGACAAAGAAAAGCTCGATAAACATTACGGTGAGTCTGCCCCATCAGATTACATGGTAAAATATTGGATTGCTGAATTTAAACGCGGCCGAACAAGCACTGCAACAATACCATCAACAGGAAGGCCAAAAGAGGTGGTTACTGAAGAAAATATTAAGAAAATCGTCGATATCGTTATGAATGATCGCCGAGTCAAGTTACGTGAGATTGTTGAAATGGTAAACATATCATATGAACGTGTGTTCAACATTTTGCATGAACATTAGCATATGAGAAAGCTATCGGCAAGATGGGTGCCGCGTTTGTTGAGTGTCGAACAAAAACGAGTTCGACAGACCACTTCACAGCGGTGTTTGGACATGATAAAGCGTAATCCTGTTGATTTTTGGCGTCGATTGATAACTGTTTATGAAACGTGGGTCCACCACTACACACCTGAGACCAAAAATCAATCGAAACAATGGGTGGAAGCTGGTGGAAGTGCTCCGAAGAAGGCGAAGACAGTGAAATCGGCTGGCAAGGTTATGGCCACTGTATTTTGGGATGCACACGGAATATTGCTCATCGATTACCTTGAAAAAGGATCCACAATCACAGGAAAGTATTATCGTGCATTATTGGATCAATTGATTGATACAATCAAGAAGAAACGACCACATTTAAAGAAGAAAAAAGTGCTCTTTCTTCAAGACAACGCACCGGTTCACACAGCATTAGATACGATGCTAAAATTACGTGAAATACACTTCGAATTGGTTGATCATCCACCTTATAGTCCAGATTTAGCTCCTAGTGACTTTTTCCTGTTTCCAAACTTGAAAAAATGGCTCGCAGGAAAAAGATTCATCTCAAACGAAGAAGTGATTACTGAAACTAACGCGTATTTTGAGGGTTCTCAAAATCGTATTATTCAGATGGTATAAAAAAGTTGGAATATCGTCTTACTAAGTATATTGAGCTAAAAGGAGACTATGTTGAGAAATAAATGGTTTTCGAAAAAAATATGTTTTTTTCCTACTTAGGTAGCTTCAATATCAATCCGCCCTCGTATATAGAGCTTCTATAGAAATGAAAACTACTTCATACAGTCGCACTGATGAGCGGTATGACCGCGAAACGCGCGTCTGCGAATAGTGAAAGTAGTTTTCTAATTAAGCACAAGGTTTAGGACTTTACATAACCGTTTTGATTTCTAAAAGAGTACTCATGAATCTATGTACATAAAAGCGAATTTCTGTACATATGTACAATGTATCTTTGTAAGTATAGAGAATAACGATTTTATTATTTTCGCAATCTTTTCTCTTTTCGGTGGTGTTTCAGCTTCGGTCACTGTTGAGTTGATTTGTTCCATCGGGTCATCATTCATTTTTCTTCTTCTTTCTCTACCCCATACACATCTTTGAAATACTTTGCCCATCTATCTAAACCCTCTTGTATACCTCCCACCAGTTTTCCTTTTTTGCTTTTACAGAAGCCCGTTTTATTTTGTTGATTTTTCTTTTTTCCCTTCCTATTCCTTGCTAGAATTCTCTGGCTTGTTTTTTGATATAGTTATTTTCAAAATTTTGCATTTGACTTTTAACATATTTTCTCTTTTTATTTCTGCATATTCTGTTTGCAATCTAAGCGGATTGTTCATAGTTTCTTCGGTTTTCTATATATTCTTGCTATTCCTCATATTCATTCTGGCTTTTTCCCCGTCAGCTACTGCGTGCCTGCATTCGTCGTCATACCACACTTTCGACTTCTCTCCCTTTTATCAATAAACTCCGCACCACACAATTGTTTAATATAATTCGCTGACACGTGTTTCGCTAGCACCGAACCAATCAAAACCGTATAAAATCCAAGTTAGCAAATCATTTTCTTAAAATTCTAAGCATGCAAGTTTACGCCACCTTCACTGTAATTGCGGGTGATGCGAAAAATATTTTCTTGGATGCGCCCCTCTCCCCCTCCCCTCTTCTCTTTCCGCGATGCCTATCCGTCGTAAATGACCCTTATGGTATAAATAGCATGTCAAGTGACATGCGTGTCTAATTTCTAGACGCAATTTCTACAAACATTTGAAAGAAAGAAAAAGTACCTTTTAGGGAACCTCACTCATCGTCTTTGTAACTCAAATAGATTCTTGCCCCTCATTTCTTCCTATCCTCTGAGGTATTTCGCTTTCACCCCTAGGCGAAAGATATGCCTTTTCATTGTTAATTACGAAGGGGGTGTTTAATTACGCGGGGGGTGATTGTGGTAAGAAAAGGAATGAGAAATAATTGATTGTTTGATCGGCTAGCTAGGCACCTCCCTTAGGCAATAACATTAATGAATAATTTTAGTAAAAGGTGAACGTGGAGGAGTGCTATGCAAAAGGGTCAAAATAAACCAAAATGAAACATGTATTTTATGTATTTGATTGATAAATAAAACAAAAACCATCGTTTAAGAACGTATATTAATTTAAGCAAATGTAAGAAACGATAATCAAATGTAATTGAAATTTGGGAAACGCCTGGCAGTACGTGGCGCGGTTTGGAGTAACAATAAGAACAAAATAAATTAGATCAATTAGAACGATACGGGATGACTTACTGCGTGGTACCTTAGCTTGAGGATCAAGTTTCGAAGTTTGTATGTCTATTGAAGATTTTGCTGGACAGCAAAATGGCGGAGTAGGAGGTTCCAGTGGTAATCGTGCGTGTAAGTGGGTGTGTACTTAGTGGGTGGCACTTGGGGTGTGAGTCAAGTGAATACTTACTTAGAGGTACTAAGTGAATTGTGTCGAGTGAGGGAGTATTACAAATGAAATTGCCTGCGATTTGTTTTCGAATGTTGCTGAAGAGTTCGAGGGGTTAACTAACGGATTGTTGGAATAGGAAGTGTGGATGGTCAATTTAAGAAAATATTCACACTCTTTCTACCTCTTAGGGGACGAACGCTCGGTACAAGGTCGCAAGAACGTATTACCCAAAAGCACAAAATTGTAGAATGAATTTGAAAATAATTTCCCTTCAACTGAATTGGCTAATTATTGGAATTTTGGCTAAAATATTAAGAAAAAACTAATAGTAAGGGCGTATTTAAAATGATGAAGGAATTGTTTAAGTTATACGAAGTGTAACATTCTGCGCGTGGACTCGAACTTGCTGCCGGAAAAACCCATTCCGGCATCCAGTTCGACATGTTAACTTAGCGAACAAATTTCTTCGGTGAACATCTGAAAGGCCTCCGGTAGCGTGCAGGATGTGCAATTTTGCAGTCGACGCAGGCCGAAGGCTCTTTCACGGTTTATCGCATTTCGCTTTTTTCGTGTGAGCTCCTACAGGTGACGCATTTTTTGGGGGCGGTACATCCCGTCTGGGCAATATATCCCGTTCATTTCAGAAGCAGATTGTCAATAGGAATCGTATTATTCTAGAAAAACAATGCCAAACTGCATAACACTTAAAAAGCTCGTCGTTAACTGGAAGATCTCGATGGGTTAGGGTTGCCTTCGCACCCCTGCATACGCCGCTTACCCAGACTTATCGCCATCCACCTACCACTTGTTTAGGCCAAGTGTGCATTTTCTCCATTAGTATCACAAAGAGAAAAGGATGTCGTGAGTTCTTTGCCTCTAAACTATAAGGACGAGTATTAGTAAGATATCGAAAATCTCACAAGGCAATGGCAACAGACCGTTCAACATAATGGATTTTATTTCCAATTTCATTTTTTCCGGCATTTCCTTCGTTTGAAAATTCGACGTTCAAAACCGCGGAAGTTTTCGCTAAACCCAAATTCTATTAATACAGTCTTAATCAACGCATAACTTAAACGAAATTCCTGCCAAAATATTCTCCTTTCAAATCGCCAATCCGCTTCGTTTTTATTACATTTCGCTCGACTCAGTTGTGCAGAATTAAATGCATTTTACCCGACTTTCTAATTATTTCAATTACGGGCGGCCCACTTTGGCATCCAAGATAGTATCCAAACAATTTGGTTCTACAGTTCAAGTATCATACATACCTACTACGAGTGATGCAACAACGCCTGGTTTAGGCGAATTTTTTTCGTAATTAATTATAAATTTTTGCGTGTGTACGTGAGCGATGGCTTCCAAACCCTAAATTATAGTGAGCACAAATTCCATAAGCAAGTACTTCAAATATTTATTAATCTTATAAGTTGTCCAACACTAGGTAAGTCACTTTCCTTATTTTTACTTCTGGGTCTGATCCATACATCACTAGATCTGGTATCTAGATAGAAATTGCGGTTTTGTGTCGAAACGACAGACTACGTCTACGTTTAACTATGTTTAAGAAAGTGTTTCTATAATAGAGGAAAAGTGAATATGCGCGAACGCGCATCCTCGAACGATTTTAATTATAAAGCATCTCGCCGGTTTTCTGCCGTAATGAAAGCAAATTTATACGTTTTCTTTTAGGTTATTGGGGCAGCCGCTAGCGTGTCAAGTCTAAAATCGTAACGCTTCTTAAGAAGTATAAATACTAAGCGCTGAAGGATGCCAATTAAGAAATTAGTTAATTTATTTCTCATTTAATGCTAAACTACTTAATTGGGTTTGGTAACTTAAAATTAGTAATTATGGATTGTTTTATTAACAAGCTAAGAGATCTCTTCTTCATCGAACGAAATAATTTTGTTCAGTAGTGTATTGTGGATATTTGGCATTGATCCCTTGCCATCTCTAAGTTTGCAAGTAAGTAGTTAGTTAATAATTCCACGCGTGTAAAATTTCTTGATTTTGCCGGCGAAACAGATGAGATTTGACATGATCATCTTTATTCAAGTTTTTACGATTTAATTAGATTGCCGAGATAAGGTGCCATTCCCCCATTGACTCATAAGAACCAAACCAAACAAGGTACATAAATACTCGTTTTATTTCTGAACAATATACGATGCATAATGCTGCCCTCAATCAGTTCTTTATTTAAACTACGATAGAACATTCTAATGGATGGAACCTTTCGTAGAAGTTTCCTACGATTTTGCCAAAATGGCTAAAATGACAGAAAACTTCCGTGTCCATGCGTTAAAGGCGCCTTAACACGGAACATTGCGTCCACAGTATGAAACTGATTTAGATACGTATACCTGAGCTTTGAGATAACCCCTCAGTAAAAATCGTACTGTTTTAAACCCGGCGAAAGCACCGGATATCACCACGCAAGGAGATAATGTGTCCAAGAAATATTTATCTGAGAATTGCAAGTTATTGACGAGCTGTGTGAACTGTTGCACGGCCTTGTTGTCTTTCTCCACGTCCAACGACAAGATTAACAAATTTAGGCCGGAAAAATTTCTATGGCGTTGTACAATAACGATTGGAGACCTCCTCGTAAGGGCAACACAGACCTCAGACCTCCAAAAACGTACGAACCTCCTATACCAAACCTCAAAAACGGCACGTTGCAGTATCAGTTGGGCTATGGAATGGTGGCGCGTTACTGTAAGACCAGTACCGAAAATTTCGTCTTTAATCTGCGCCAGATAGATAGAAATGCGCCTCGTCTTTGAATGCTAAAATTTCTGTCGAAAGAGGACTTTTCCAAGGAGTTCTTGATACAAAATTGTACGGCTTTCCCAACCTTTTCCAGTCAGTTCTTGTGAAATTACGATTTTGTAAGTATTCATTTGGAGATTGATGTGCAGATTTTTCCGAACACCTCGCACGCTTCCAGGCACAATGCTGGTTGAAATTGCCATCACAGCGACCACATCCCGATCCTAAGTCGACCAGACGATGTCTGTTTCGCCGGAGAATCTGTTGATTTGAAGTTTAGCACCCCAATTGTGCATGTAAATTGATGACAGCATAAAGCTTCTAGCGCCTGCATCGTGAAGGTAGAATCCTAAAATGACGAATATTTGTGTACGCCTAACAGAACTTGTAACTCGTCTCCTCGATACAAGAATGTCAGTGAAAGTAGCCGACGAGAAGACGCTAGTAAATTCAAGAATAACCCAGATTATTAGGCCACGCGCTATATATGGGGAAGCAGTTGTGGTTGCTCCCAGTCTAGGTGAAAATCAGTTGGGAAATCCAAATTCAGGGAAAGCAGGTTTAGTGAAGTTCCCACTGTTTTGAAAATTTGAAAACATTTCTGCTCCTAAAATATGTCCGGACCCTCAAATAGTAAATACAGAAAGGTTGATTCTGACGGTCGTACATTCCAGGAGAAGTGGACTGAAGAATATGTTTTTGCTATTTATAAAAACAAGCCAAAATGTCTGATATGTAATGAGGCCGTCGCGGTTTTGAAGGAGTACAATTTAAAAATACATTATACCACTAAAAATTTGCAAAAATACGAAAATTTAACAAGGCAACTAAGAAGTGACAGAATCGAAAATTTAAAAAGAAATTTAGCCGGTCAACAAAAAAATTTCAGTGTAATAGGCCAGGACGATGTAGTCGATGTGGTTAGACATCGCGACCACGAATTACAGGCTATGATATTTTCACAATTTGCCAATTCTGCTCGTTTTCTTGATTTGCATTGTTCAGCTTAGTTGTTTGTTGAATGTACATACCTAGATTGATTGTTTGGTTACGTGGCAGAATTTTTTTAAACTACAACTTCATTGCAACCCCATCTGACTAGTAACATAGCCTTCTTTCCATGAAGATCAGTTCGTTAAGCTAGCTTATCTCATTTGCTCCACGATCTTCATCGACTGACATTATGGCAAAAAGATTTCACGCTTTCCCGCCAGTAGTTGATATTTTTAAAAATAAATAATCTTCATTACTTTTCCTAAGCAAATCACAGGTGTTAAGGTGTGTCGTGTTAAGTGAATTTGTCTAATCTAGGGAGGGACCAATTAACTGAGCTTGTTTATGTGCAAAATTATTTTAGTTGCTTTCTAATAATATATCGCGCTATGCTGCAGTCTTGTATGTTGTAGTGTTATAATCAGAATCGACGATCACCTTCAGCTTTGTTAGTTAGTTTTTAATACATATTTTTGGTGTTTGTACATATGAGAATTCAATTAAGGAATTCCCCCAATATGTACTTAAATGCGCAGGAATGGACAACTAAGTTGCCACAGACTGCTGCAGTAGCTGCAGTCGCGATTCTCGGCTAACCCACCGTGGAAAAATGTGTAATTAGAAAAGAGATTAGTCGAGAAGTGCGACTGCAGCTACTGCATAAGCCTGTGGTAACTTAGTTGTCCACTCCTGTAGAATTAAATAGCTGCAAAAATGCGCATTTAATTAGGACATATTTGGGGAATTTCTTAATTGAATTCTCATATGTACAAACATCAAACGTACTAATATATAGAGTGCTTATCTGCAAATGAAAACTACTTTTCATAAAGTCGCACTGACGAGCAGTATAACCGCGAAACGCATCTGCGAATGGTGAAAGTAGTTTTCCATCAGAATCGGTTATTCTTTCGATTTGGCTATCAACGTTAATTAGATTGCTATCCGGATTCCTTAATACCTCCTATCTAAAATTATGCAAAAATTTGAGTAATTACTTTTGTTTTTATGCATCCTTGGTTATAAATATGGTATCGCACTGAACAAACAGATACACCGACAAGTACCCATCGTAAGCAAAAATTTAGCGGCAAACATTTCGCTTTTCTAACTCAAGGACGCCAATCGACGACGACGACTGTTACGGCGATCGTTTTTAGCACTGAATGGATCCGTTTCCGCTTTTTTATACCCACATTTCTGCACAGTCTAGCACCTATCGCGGTTTAAGGACAAGTTAAGCATGACTGATTCGGAACCGCGTAATAATATGCCGCAATTTTGCATTTTTAAATCTCGAATTGTACTATTAGGAGTACAAGGACATCTCTAACAAGTATAATACGTATTATGTTAATACATATAAACGTGGGCTCTTTTAAATTCTTAAGCTTAACTTAGATCCTTGCATGTGCGTAACGACGGTATTTAGCAATTATGTAGAAGAAAATTGGGTGTATAATTTGAAGTTAACGATGCTAGTCGAAAGAAGAAAGAAATCTAGACTTGGAGGAATTGCATTTAATACAACAAATTACTACCAGTGCAGAAGTATAACCTTTTAAAGCCAACGTTAACCTATTTTGATTTCTCGTAAATTACGAGTTTGTGGTCGAAATGCGCATTTGAAGTTTTCAAATAATCGGTGTGCTAAGAAGGTTCAGACGTCCCGTTTTTCTTTAACTGCTAACGCTTTAGAAATAAATCTGATATTACCGGCGTTAATTGAATAAGAAAACATAATATACAACATTTGATTCATCAATGATTACCACGCCTACATATACGACTGAATGGCAAAAGATTATACATGTTCTTTCCACAGCAAATAAAATAATATTTATATATTCTCCGCCGTAAACTGCAAAAGGAATCAATAAGATATCAACACATGCAAGCGCAACTTGTTTACGTTCTTGAGGCCGCCGTTCCTTCTACTCGTTTCTCGAAGGTCCGTCTTTACAAGACACGTACGAATACATGAAATGTATCAGCTCACATGTGCACATGTATGTATATGCGCTAATGACAAGAAGGCAACAAATAACGATATTATCGTAATTATTTTCTACCTATCGTTAGCAGCAGATAGCTACGTGTACAATGCGGAGAATAGGAGTAGAGTCCCGTTAATAAGTCTACCTGGAATACTGGGTATGAGTGGAGTCCCTGAAAGGGTACGAGTAGAGTCCCGTGTAGGAAGAAGATAAAATTAATTTATTTTCGAAAATCTTTTATTCTATTTAATCGTTTCCGCCCTAAAATAGACAAGTAGTTATTTGAAATTCAGATGTATTTTTAATTATTTATTCGGAATCATTAGAAAGTACTAGCTTTCTATTTAATCGTTATTTGTTCTTATTAATCCTTTCCGTCTTAAAATATTCTAATGTCCTACCTGCCCTAATTGAGTTTTACTTGCTTCTATAAAAGTGGACATGAATTCAAAATGAACATCAGTCTAATTTTGCACTCCTTGCGTAAATTTTAGAAATAAAAATGAATCTTGAAGTAATGCAAAGCGAAAAGGGAAAACCTATTCTTGTTATAAACAACTTTAAGTTTAGATTTCAAAAAATTTTAGCCAATGACGTTAAAAAGTGGGTTTGTTCAGTTGGTGCTACAAAAAAGTGCCCTGCGTTCCTAAAAACAATTGGTGCTAATGAAATTATTGAATTTAAAGAAAATCATAATCATGATCCAGTGAGTGATAGGCTGCTAGATAGACAAAAGATGAGTAATAGTTTAAAGCACAAAGCAAGTGACGATATAACGGAAAGACCATCGAAAATTATCCACAAAGAACTATCAAAAGGTGATATCGAAACTCTTCTTCACAAAGACGTAAAGTGTATAGCAAGAAATATTAGTGCTGCAAGAAAATCTGCTCTACCGTTCAATATACCAAAAACAAGAGAAGAAGTACACCAAGTGTTAGAAAGGTTAGACTTGAAAACAAATAAAAATGAAACTTTTTGCTGTATAACAACAACGAAAATGGCGTAGTAATATTTATTTAACAATATTTTTGTTTACAAAAATATTGTTAAACTTTCAAAGTGAAACATACATTAAAATGCGTAGTTCTGTTCTTATGCCCTTAATTAAAAACAATAAACTGAGTATTTTTGTTAAGGAAAAAGTGAAAGAGTTTAATGATAACCATATTTCAAGATTTGATTTTATAAAACTTGTTTCTTATAGATTAACACCTTATTATTAAAAATGTATTTATGTATTTGATAAATTTATATGTGCAATAAAAAAATAATAATAATAAACTGATAATTTTTTATAACTATATACTATATGTTTTATATATATATATTTTCATTTAAAATAATATACATACGAGTAGATATTAAAAAAAAATTATTTTCGAATTTTATTTGTACCTACCAACAAGGATAGAAACTTTTACGTCTCGGGACTCTACTCGTAGTACACCTTTTTTGGGATGGGGATTAAAACAGGTAAACGGGACTCTACTCGTATCTCCCCGTACAATGTATACATTTTCATCTATATTTCTCTTTACGTTTCAATTTATATAGATGAAATTTTGCTACCTAAGAATGGGATTTTATCGTTTAAACTTCTCCAGAATATGTGGCAAAAATTCTCTTCGTTACGTTTAGCGATGCTTACATGGTTTTCGTCATTCAATCTACCATCTTTAGTCGACCGGAACCACATCCATTAAAGATGCGATCAGAGAATACGATATTACAAAATACCAGGTCAAATCGATGAAGGTAACTTACTATAAGCAATTCCAATTTATTTCCTGGATAAATATTGTGTGTTTGAAGGTATGCAAATTTTTAAATGTTTAAGCAGTAATTTGGCCACAACTTTGGAGGACCCCTTGAAAGTTGTCTTAACCACCTTTCGGATTGCTATTTTGACCTCACTGTCGCTTTTTCTTGTACCATCACAGTTATTATTGACTGACTAAATTGGCTAGGAGGGCATAATGAAGTATTGGCCTTTTGCGTAGAGGGTTGAGACCTACTGGTTTTGTCGTATTGTGGGACCATTGTATTATTGTCTGACTAAACTGTCTAAGAAAGCACAATAAGTCGTTGGCGTTCTGTAGAGTGGGCTAGGAACCAAAACCTAAAAACCAAAACCAAAAACAAAATAATTATAATTCCAAATAAGCCAAGCTTTTCGAAGAAAAAGATTTTCCTTCTTACCGATTTTGACGAACATTCCTCGCTCCAATAAATACGTCTACAAACATGGCGATCGTCATGAGGAATTACCATGGAACTTCTACAATTTTCTATATGGAAAACAAATTCCTTATGAGGCCGCCAAAAAATGCTAAAATGCACTGGTGTTTCTGGTGGAAGATACCAAAGTTACTCTGCAACGACTGGCTAGACATGCGGATGTAAGAGGAACTAGCAAGTCTCTTAACTAAGAAGAGGGCAAATACAAAGATTATTAGCGGAATTTCCGATCAAATCTTCAAGATAAAAATGAGGAAGCGGCTAGAAAAGCATCACATGAAATTGTGTAAAACTTCTTGGAGACTTCAGAGAGTCTTGGCCATTCATTGAAGTTCCTTCGGTGACTAACACTAAAAAAATAGTGAAAGCTAGCAGAAAAGATGGCAAATCGGCTCACGAAGAGGAATTACTGCTTCCATAAACAGTAGGATAGTGGAACATTCTATCTCCACAGCTATTCCATTCTAGCAATTTCCCTATGACTATCAGGAATTGACCAAAAGTAGGTTCAAGCATTTTGGAGATAGAAAATGAGCCCATGGTTTGAGAGGAGAAATCTTCTTAATCCTTAGCGGATTTGTCACTAGTGAGTTTAAGGGATAACGTAAGTTAGCATAGTCACCCAAACAAAACGTGTGATCGTTTGTGCTGTTCTTCATAACCAACACCCAAGCTGAGGTGTTAATTATAAACGACGCATTATCTCACCCAAATTTGCACTGCGGCCCAGATAAAGCGTCGTTTATAACTAACATCTTAAGTTAGGTGTTGATCATAAACATCATCAAAAATTATCGAATGCTTTGTTTGGACGACAATGTTGAGTTACGTCATTTCATAAATCATCCGCTTTAGTGATAGATTCGTGGTACCTTGAAGATTAAAACTTCTAATCGGAAAGGTGCACAATTTTATGGAAACACCAAACTAAGGACAGCTCAGGGAAAAAAGCTTTTACACCACCTACGCAGTATTCAAATTTGACTAATTTATCTTCGAATACAGAATTTTATCCACGAAAATGTCCACATTACTCGAAAGTATATTTCAAAAATTCGGGCATTTCATGGAAAGTGTTACTTCGAAACCAAACCTTATCTTTATAAAATATTTATTTGACGTATCGTTATTGTCTTTAAGATGAATGAATCTATCAAGAAATTAGGTAATTGTCGAAAAAACCTTTTAAACTAAAATAAACTTCAAAAAACACATTACTACCATCAGGCGATGTGTTCTCCACTGAAGATGGCCACCTAATCCTTGATATACGCATCTGTTTCCCAAAATCAGACACAGACATTTCTTTTTCCTTTCTTTTTGATTGGAAGCTTGTTTAACACTATGTCTATAGAATATTTTAACGTTACCATAGGAATAGCATTCTTTGGACGCAAATATACGGCCCGTGTCCATACCGATATCATTAGCAGACGCTAATATACAGTCATACTTCATATAGTTAGCTTTTGCCTGACTCAAATAGTAGTAGTAAGAGATGACGGCTTCTGGGCCCACCACGTCGAACATCTCGATCGATGTTAATGATGTTAATTGAACTATACGTGGCTGAGAGGTACAGGTGGGAAGGTGACGCAAAGGTCGAATTTCAAAGATTGGCACGAGTTTTAAGGTTTTAGGTTTTAAGGTAATTTTGAATTTCGAGAGAGAAACAAGGAGGGGGTGGTTGTCGTAGATGTCGAATCTCAGAGGGGGTGACGCGCATTTTTAATATCTGGATGGAGCGGATTTCGAATTTCACAGGAGATTGACGCACAGGTTTAATGTCAGGGTGGCTAGAATTTTGAATTTCGTGTGCTAGTGGAGGTGATGGCGCGAATGTCGCGCAGAGTTGGCCTACTTTCCAGGCTTGTGCTAGTTTCCAGGCATGCGTGCACGAAGGGTTTGGCTACGTTACACGAATATATGGACAGCGTTTGGTGTATTTTCTAAACATCCAGAACCCGTCATATTCTACTACTATACTATCACACACTCCATACCGATAATCTCGACAGAACGTAGATATGCATTCATAGCAGTCAAAATGTTTAAATCTGGTTTGGTTAAGTTTTGATAATGTATTCGAACGATAAAAATAGAAATAGTAAACTATTTTCGAGAGCCAAAATCTTAATAAAATTTAAGAAAAAATATTTTGATAATTTAGTAATTTTGTTTAATGAAATGCACTTGTACAAGACTGCATTTGTACGATTAAATAGACTTTTCATTTCAATATCAACAATTGATCAGGATCAGTATTGTTGAGCGACTTCAAGTTTAATACTTGATAGATGTTAAATAATTTAGTCTTCGATAGAAACGAAGAAAATCAATGTTTATCATACTTATCGTTCCATGTTGCAAATTCATCACAAAATTGAACGCACACAATGTCGATGACTTCGAGCGTACATTTAAATGATGTCAAGGTTTCGTTTCCTAGGCGAGGGTAGCATAACAATACGAATCTAATGAACTACATCTGTATTTTTACGGCGTACACAAAGCTCGAAAACAGATTATTCACGAGGAATTCACCGTTCAACCGAGACAGACCTACACACTACTTACTTGAATGACTTCTTCAGAAGGAAAGTGATAATTTGTTTAGAATGAGAAGAAAATTACATAAATTTGTTAGCAGTAACCAAAAGACGTATTCGTACATATGATCGTATCGTATCTAAGAATTATTTCCGTTTACGATTCCGCGAGGATCACGTGCATCGCAATTTGGTTTCGCTAATTGCGTGCTCTATTATCTATTATTGATGGAGTTCGTGTGACCGGCAGTTGCTGATGAAAGTTAATTGATCGACGTGGCGCGTAATTCATGCCGGTATGCGCGAGGCAAATATTAATTGTCCGTAGGTATTGTAAAAAGGTAAATTGGCGATTTAATGAAACGAAAACTTCGAACGTTAGATCGAGGGAAATTGAAGTATAGTTTGCTTTCGTAATACGGTTTGCTATGCGTACGTTTATATACTACCGTTGCGGTTAAACAAATTAAGGCTGGTATCGTATATGGAATGAGAAATAAGTCTATTAATAGATTCTAGGTTTTTCTTAGCACGTGCAGTATGATATAAGTTTGAACTAACAGAAATAATGATCTGAAATGAAATGGTTCTTACCCTTACGACATAGACTTTTGACGACTAAGTAGGGAACCCAAAAATTAAAAAAAAATTGGAACTTTGTGAACAAGTAGTTGACACCCAAGGATGTTGGAAAGCATTTCCCTTATCGGCCCAATCTCATTTCAATAAGGTGATGATACGATTATTTTGATATGTATGCAGTTGTGATATATTTGTTCCAGTCATTGGCGAGTTATTTTGAAAGAGCCCAAAATCTACTAAAATTTCAAAGGTAATTTCGATCTCAAAACCAGATTGGGTCGATAAGGAAAATACTTCCTTGGGTGTGGACTATCTGTTCACAAAATATCAATTTTGTTTTTTAATTCTCGGGTTCGAGATGTTCCCTTGTAAGTTGCTATCCTCACTGGTAATAAGAAAAGAGAAGAAAACGTCGCTCGTGAGTTTCGGTTAACACAGTAAATATGGGTGCTTGTTAGAAGTATCCATCACCCCCAAAATCAGCTGAAAATAGAAAGAGGGGCACTCAACCAGATACACACCATTATGGATCTTGGAAAGAGCACAAATAGCACTTAAACCATTCTAGGCCATTATAAAACTGCTGATTACACGATCAGGGATTGTATTGTATTGTATTGTATTGTAATGAGGTGGGGTCTGGCCCAAAATGGCCCTTTGCACTGCGACCACGTTGATCTATTGTGCTTCCTCTTGTTTGTTTTATTTATTTATTTAATACGCTGAGGAACAGGATCAGCTCCTTCAATGGGAGTGTAAATAGGTCCTCCTCACTCAGCGTATATGCATGTAGTAGTCTATATCTCCTGTGGCCTAGTGCCCCACAGTTAGTGATCAAGTGTTCCATTGACTCCTCTTCTTCACCGCAGAATCTGCAAGTGTCCGTGTTGGATAAGCACATTTTGTGAAGGTGCTTGTTACAGGTATAGTGGCTTGTGAGTGCCCCTGTCAGTGTTTTTAAGCTTCCCCTGTCCAGTTTTAGGGCGAGGTCCGCCCTCCTAGCGTCGAAGCTCAGAAATTTTTGGAATGTTCCAGCCCGCTGGTCTCATTCCAGTGTTTCATTGTAATGGACGCTGTCCATTTCTTTATCTCACCTTTAAGGAGACCTTTGTTAAACCCAAAAGGTGGGAGAGGTCCAGTAAAGCTTCTCTCAGCCCCTTTTTTTGCACAGATGTCTGCCATCTCATTTCCCCCGTGCCCCTCATGTCCTGGCGCCCAGACCAGGGTGATTTGATTCTGAGTGGCCAGGCCATTAAGCATGTTGCGGCATTCCAATAATAATTTGGACGTGATTGTACAACTGCTCAGGGCCTTAAGGACTGATTGACTATCCGAGAATATTTTAATTCGTATTCCCTGTGTCCCCTTTCGGATAGGATTCCTACAGTTTCCAAGATTGCGTATAGTTCCGCTTGGAAGATTGAGGTGTCCTTGCTCAAAGTTATTGATCTGTGTGTTCTAGGCCCCACTATTCCTGCCCCCACTCCGTGGAGCGTTTCGATCAGGGATAGTATCTTATTTGGCGCTTTGCGTCGAAGCGTACTCAAAACAAACAAAAATTGCGTTTGTACTAAAAATTCAAAATGGCGGACCAATGTTGCGGTTCAGGTATTCGAAAAGTTTAGCAAATTACATGAAAATCGACATTCGGGGATTGCTTTCACTGGCTGATAACGAATCTGAGGTCAATTTCACATTTTTAAAACGATCCACTGAAGATAACGTTCAGAAAACGACCAAAATCCGCCTTTTCCTTCGCCAACTGTTGTGCAGTGGTTGTTAAAATTGCAAAAGTCTTTTCGTGGGGTTCACTTGATGATCGAAAGTTGGGAAAGTTTGGCAACTGACAGGAAAACCAGTGTTTGAGAATTTGTGGGTAGCCGATAACGGATCTGGCGTTAGCTTCGGATTTGACGAAATCACCGACTAAAAATGGCTTTTCAAGATTGATCAAAATCCGACTTTCTCCTCGTTAACTGTTGTGCAGTTAATATAAATGATAAGAAAGTTGGATTTTGGGACAGATTTGAGGTATTAATGTCGTAGATGTTGGAAATTATCAAAATATTGCCACTCCACTAAGATTCTCCAACATGGCGGATCAATATGGCAGATCGAAAATTGGAAAAGTATTGCAGCTTACATCAAAACCAATGTGGAGGTTCATAAATCCGAAAAGTTTAGCTAATTACATGAAAATCGACATTTGGGGATCATTTTGGCTGGCTGATAACGAATCTGGCGTTAGTCCTGCATTTTCAAAATGACTTACTGAAGATGACGCTCAAAACGCGACCAAAATCCGGTCAAAGATGAAAAAGTCTTGTTGTGTGGTTCACTTGATGATCGAAAGTTGGGAAAGTTTTGTAACTTACTTGGAAATCAGTATTTGCGAATTTTTGAATTGCTGATAGCGGATCTGACGTTAACCTAGCATATTATGAAATGGTAGACTGAAGATGGCATTTCAAGATCGATAAAAATCCGACTTTTAGCTCGCTAACTGTTGCGCAGTTAATACAAATGATAAGAAAGTTGGGTTATGAGTTGAACTTGGGGCATTGGTCACGTAGCTATTGGAATTGGTCGAAACATTGCCACCCCTTTGAGATTTTCCAACATGACGGATCAGTATGATTGGAAAAATATTGCAGCTTACATGAGAACCAATATTTGAAAATTTTTGGGTTGCTCATAACGCACCTGACTTTAGCTTTGCATTCAAATGAAATGGAAGACTGAAGATGGCTTTCCAAGATTGATCAAACCCCGACTTTTGACCCACTAATTCGTGTATGTTGTGTGTGTTAAGAAGGAACATTATGAATAGTCTGGACAAACAGCGGTAATAGCATTCAATTACGAAATAAGTTATGACAGCGTCGTTGACTCCCTCCACTCTAGTCAGTGCGCTGTATGGGAGAAGTTCTGAGTATATGTAGGTTGTCGTAATTTATTTCGTAATTACCGCTATACGCCCAGTTTAACCATGACTTATATATCTTCATTTCAATTGGTCTCTACAATTTCTTCTTCTGTGTCTTTTGCGCCATTTGCGAAATATAAGTTTGATAGGTTTGGGAGTGCCAACTTAAAAAACGCAAAAGCGAACATCAAATTCGTGTTCAGTTACAGTAAAAACCTCAAGTTAGCCGTTCCTATAGAAATTGAAGAACTTTCTAAATCTTGCCATGTTTTAAAAATCCAAGTGAGTTAGCAATTTTTCGACGAATTCCAATAATTACGAGAGTACCACCCCAAATTCGACCCATGAGGCTTTATAGTTATTTTTTAACGCGTGCCAGTGGGATTTTGGTCGATTTTGGAGCATCATCTTAAGTCGGCGATTTTACAAAAAGCGAAACTAACGTCAAATCGCTTATCGGCGATAGCAGAAAGCGCCCGAACACCAATTTTCATGCAGTCTCCTTTTTAATTTTCGAACCGTCGAATCGCTGCTTTATTTCCAATTTTGAACGTGAATTTTTTTATGCTTTGAGTATGTCTGTCACGATACCTCAAATGAAACATTCTTCCAGCCTGTTCCATCAGCAGTTTCCAGTATCCTTGGGTTAATAGAAGTTTTAGAACCGCTGCAAATAGATTAGCAATAAGATGTGATAGCACTGCGTTTACTATATACATATTTCATGCAATTTCCTAAAAATGCATCGAAAAACAGTGAGCCACACTAATTACATACTTCTACCGTCGTGATTTATGTACGTATTTTTATTTGCACTAGGAATAAGATATCGCAACTAGCACGTGAGAAGTCACGCTTATCTACTTGAAATCATGTTAAATATGTTGACCTTAGGACGAGGATTGTAAATTAATGATACACCAAACAACTTTTTGTATTACTTTTCCAACAGTTTCAGTAGTAGGGTACGGTTATTTTGAAGTCGTCCTCCGGTATTATTTGCAAAAGCTGATAAAAATAAATTCGCAGCTAAATTTGCATAAACGCGAACGAAACGAGTTAGGCCACAGCAAATCTGGCAGAAAATTGTTTACGAAGTGACGTAAGAATTTCGAAAATTGCGGATGGAAACTGCCAAAATTAAATCGTTTTCCGCCAGTATTCGGAATGCGTAATATTTACGTTAGTTATATACGCGCATAATCTCACACATTCGATACGATTTCAATAGAATTTTATATGCCGTAGACGTGCTAATTGGATTTGAATGTTGGACAATTTGAATTCGTGACGTTGATAGCACGTTTTAAAGTATGAGGAAGCGGTGTGAATATATATGAATGAAACGAGCATACAATGCGAGTCTTTGATTGATGATAGATGGATATTTTTCATCTTGTAGTGTGCCTTCTAATATCCTCTCCTGTACCACTTTCAGGTCAATCAAAGAAGAAATCTGAAGTTAGTAACTATATTTTCAGTACTGAAACTTTAGCCATTGACTTCCGATTTGTTGTTTGATTGACCTGAAAGTGGTGACCTATGTACTTATCTTTTACACATCCTCTCCTCTACCACTTTCGGATCAATCAAACAACAAATGGGGAGTTAATATTTATGTTCTTGCAGTATATACAGTAGCGTAGAGTGAAAATGGCCAAAAGGAAATATTTTTCTTTACAGATTTCTAATGGTGATAAAAGTTACTGTGTTCTGTTGTTTTGAAAATGGCTTTTGCAATTTTAACATAAAAGAATGCCCCGAAGGTCCGCTGTGCCTTTAAAGGGTAAAATTTTAGGGAAAAAATCCTTTTAGATATATTAAAATATGTTTTACTACTTTTTGTTTCCTAGTAGCAACAAATCTTTAGATAATGCATATCCCTACATAGTAAAATTGGAGTTTTAAAGAAATATTTATATCTATGTACATAGTCCGCTAGAATTAATAAAATTCTTAAAAAACATTATTTCCACCCCTTAACCCTACAAAGCACTCTTAGTATAATTTTTGCTGTTAGTAACATATACACTTATACACGCAAATAATGAAACCAATATAAGTTTTTTTGAAAGTTGCAATTTTCAACTTCTCTTCTAAAATTCGTGGGTTTGGCGGACCCAGTAAATATAAAGCGATTGATACAAAAATTGGCATAGATAATATGTGACTCTAAAGGGAACTTTTTGTAACTATTACATCACTGGAATGAAACATATTTTTTTCATTCCATCCTGATATACAGGGGCCACACTCTTAGAAGTACATATTACGTCATCAGCGTAATAGATTAAGTTGCATGTATGTACTTTGTTAATTTGTTTACGCGTCTGCCATTTCGTTTCCGGCAGGTTGACATGACGTAATATGTACTTCTGAAAGTGTGGCTGCTAAAACGCAACGCTGTCTTAATACGCACGAAATCGCAACAAATTGGAAGATATTTAGCATTCATTGAGCATGTATTTTAGCAAGTCAAGAATGTTCCAATTTATTTATTTGTAGTACATTTTCATGTAAATAGACCTAAGTACATTCAGCCTGGTTTCTTAAACGTATCACAACCGACTAATCCATCACAACTTATTCATTCCTGATATCACGATATCAAAATATTCAATACGTGCTGGGGACGAATAGACAATATCGCTAAACAGGGTACTACATACTTCACCGCCACTCGACACGACATGAGCGTTTATCGCGCAATAAACAGAATCGTTTGCCGATTGCATGATTACAAAGATAACATTGCTCAATACGATTCTAATGACCTGTACGACTTGAGATATCGAAGTGCAATTATCTAAAAAGTGGATGTAATTGCACAATTTTTAACAAAAGCAACGAACATTGTTTCACATTTTAGCGGTGACGAGTTGTTTTTGTGTTTTTTCGTTTATTGATTCAACACTCCACCCAAGGCTTGGTATTGGCCTGGTGTTTAAGGACTTCGTATTTGATTAAGTTGCGTATCTGCTTCCCGATAGCCGGATTCTGGAATCCGACGTCTTTGACAATGGGTCGTTTTAGGGATGTTTTACGTTTAACGACATACACCCACTGGCATGAGTAATTTTTGGTTTATTAATCATCGCTTTATCAACAGAGTTTTGCCTTGCCAGAATTATTGAAGCTTTTGTTCTTGGTTTTGTTCTGTACTTTTTGGGTGTAGGTTTCCCCATAACCTTCGTGGGGATTTCACCGATGTCGATGGTTTTCTCAATTAACGGGACGCCCCTTCACGTCGTAGAGCGGTACTCCATTAGAAAATTTCATAAAATATCTATAATAATATGAATCAAATTGGGATAAAATACTTTGAGGTTTGTTGCAGCTTCAGCGATATATTTTACAGCGTCAAAAAGCATGAAAACGATTTTGTAAGGCGATAAAATTTGTTGGTTAGATTTTCTGGAATAAATCTACTTACTATCTACTTGTTGGTAATTACATTATTCCCTCCTTCTCTTTAATTCTTTAACAGCGATTTAAAAATACGATTCTGATACACACACACAAACAAGTCGTAATCTTAGCAATGGTTTTGGGATTACATTTATATGTAGTTGTTCTTTTCCGAGTGCTTTCCAGAATGCTTCTTTTACAGTATTTTCGAAAAAAGGACGTCATGAAAGTAGAGTTATTGGAATATTTGCGATAAGCGTGATCTGACATTAATCGAATTCGAATGTTTTCATCTTTGGCTCTATCGGCGATGTATAAAATTTTTGGTATAAAAGTCTCCGACTCCCGTCAAGAGGTATTCCTCAGTATTGATTATAAGATGTGTGCTTGAAATCTATGAAACAAATTAGTTGATAACTGAGAGATATCAGATAATACAGAAAATTAACAGAAAATCAGCTGAATTCTACCTTATTTAATAAAAACGATAATCGTTGGTGAAACCCACCCTTATACTGTGTTTATAACAGGAAATAAAAATAAATAAGTAAAAATCTTTCTACGTTATACACCCAAGGATAATTGAGGATAATCGTTTGGAGTACCTTTTCACGTAACTTTTTTGGATACTAATTAGTAGTACTGACCACTCTGTTACCAAATTCGCGGATACATGAAGAATGAATAATCAAATATTTGCGAGCAGTCAATTTAAAATTGGTAAAATGGAGAAGATTTTCTTACCTGCCGTTTAGTGCCAATGACCAACCCTGCTAAAATTGACGATAAAAAATGTCGCAAATATACTCAGAAATGCAAAGAAGAAAACACTAAAATACTCAAAGAAATGCAGAAAATTACTTACATGTACAAAAAATTCAAAAATGTGTGTTTTGCATATAATTCCAACTTTAATTATTATTAAACATCCCGATCCCAACCCCCAAAAATCCGAATATCAAAGAACAACCTCTCAACTTACGAGTTACTAATTTCTGTCGTCATTCCACAAACCAGTTTGTGCTGCCTAGAAAAAGAAATGAACTCTGGGACAACCGAGTAGCTCACGCAAAGCTTCCTTCAGTTCATAATTCGAGATGAATTCACAATCTTTAATTCAATCTCTGAATGGATAGAATTGCAGGAAGCATAAACAAATATCGCGTGTACTATCGACATCCTCCAACAACTCAAGTTTGAAGCAATGGTTTTGCATACCTCTTCAGACCATGAACTTTTTCGCAAGAATTCTAGCATCTGCACCATTTTATAATTACTTTCGCGATAATTATTAGCACATGCAATTTCTGCTTGCTTAGTAAGCCATTGCACAGCTGCTTTTTGAGCTGCCCAATAAACGAACGTGTTCAGGTGACTTTTATTCTTCCTCGTCTGAAGTTCTTCTACGTTAGTTATCCATTGCTGATTATCCATAATTCCTTACCTATAAGCGAGGCTTTGTGTATGATGGTTGCTACTCCACATTCATCTTGTTTTATTGTCGAACAGTCGATTTCAGAAGAAAACTAAGACTAAGGCAGATGTTTTGGGGAGATGGATGTTGGGAGGAATGCTGGGTTGAGCCGATAAGAAGCAGCCCAGTTTCAGGTTAAAGATCAAGGAGATGCACCGAAATATGCTAGAACCAGATCCTTAACCTGTCTTCCTTTCGTCCGTGGATCCTCTTGCCATATAGAGAGGATTGGTGTAGGAGATTTTGGATAAAATTCAAGAATGAAACCTCCTAACAAGATTCGAATTAATTACAAGACCTTGCGACTTTAATAATTTAGTAAAACTAAGGAGAAAAAAGGATTAAAGAAGAATTGAGAATTGTCATCGAAAACGATACATGAAAATATTACCAATAGGGGAAGCGGGCAAAGAAAGTACAAGGAAGAAGAATGTATGGGAAAATACAAGTAGAAGAGAGAAAAATGAAACACAAAATAGATGAAAAAGGCAAGAATATGTGTGAAAGAAAGAAACGAAGAAGCCCTATAGGAAAGTAACAGTAAAGAAAGTCGCATAGTGGAGGAAATGTTAATTTGTTTTGAAGACACGTAATGTCTTGGCGCAACGATAGGAAACGTGATTACAACTTTTCCATTTTTATTGAAATAAAATCGCTAGCTTCATTGCAGATAATTTTTGTGTCAGTATCACAACACAATGCAAATATTTTAAATATGTACATGTACCGTGTGGGAAAGCGTAGATTGACACATGCGGGGAACATATTGGGCGCCAAATCGCTGACGTTACGTGCGAAGAGTAGAGTTGTTTGTTTAGTCTGTGGTAGAACTTTCCCTTTTCAATACTTCGAGAATTCTAAATAGACGCCTAATGTGTGGAGTTGCTCAATTTGCGCCAATGGTACTACAACTACCTAAAACTGAATGTATAGTATGAAGCCAGCTGTGTTCGTATAGCGCAATGTTACTATACCTAGTATAGTCGTTTTAGATAGTTGATAGTTGGAGCAAATCGAGCACCTCTACTAATGTGATGCCAGCTATATGTCGGTCGGTTTCCTCCCAATGTTGTATCATATCCAATAAAATACTACCACAGTAGCAGCAGAAAGTCTACAGGCAATTATCGCAACATCACCTTGTTCAAGCAACTTTCAAGTTATTAACATCGGTTGTTTCTAAAGGCACTGTAGGAAGTCATACGTATAACTGAAAATCGACAAAGTTTCAGGAAGAGTAGTGATATAATCTCCATAATTGGTCGAAGACACAATAGAATTGAATTCCATCGCAGATTTTATCGATGCATTCGATCACCTCCAGTTCAAAATAAGTTGATAAATAATTTCAATGCATGTACTTTCGTCGGAGAACAAGAACAGGTTCTGCGCTTGCGAATCCAATTATAATAAAAGAAGCAATTCGATGGGCGAACCTATTAAGTCGGTTGTTAATCGACGTAATCGAGTGGATGGCAACATTGTAAGTGATTGTGGTTTAGATATGATAATAAAACGCATACAATCGTGTCTACCACACCCAATCTGGACGTCTGCAGATGCATATTCGGGAAAATGGGTTGGGATTTTTGCGAAAAATACCGGGAATCATTAACCGCACGTGAAGTCTGAACGTCCAATTCGTAAAGCTATACTAACAATTAGGTCGTCATCTGCAGTGGATCTTTTCATGTTAAGTCTTATAAAATCTTAAAGTTACATAAGTAATGGATGTATAACTTTCAGCAGTAAATTAATTTATAAAGCATCAAAATTAAATCCGGGAAAGGAATACTCAGTTAACAGATCAATTGCCAGACAGTACTTTTCCGTCTACAGTTTCGTACCTTTCGAAAAACTATCACGCTGAAGTATCTATTAAGGAAATGTATCCACTTTTCCTACACGCGAATATTTAGCTCGAATGCGGTGGCCTTCGCCACATCAAGAAGGAAATACATACATCGATATTAATTAAGCGGATTACTGTGATGCGGTATCGCAAATTATGGTCGGTCGCAGTGTTAATTGTAAGTGATTCTAAATTAGTTTCATACGCGAATCATGTAAATACAAACGAATAACTGTTCCGTTTAATTAAATTTCATTACGAACCACGTGGAACGGTACGTTTCCGGTGAAAAATGTTGATAAACCGGCAAGTTATTACGCAAGAGTTTTTGTTTATGTTTTTTTCTTTTGTTTAATGATATTTGTTTATGCATATTATGGTGTTGTAATTTCGGAAGGATTTTACTTTTTAATAGAAGTAAGTAATTATCAACTTCATTGTTATGATAGTTTTAGTTGAATTTCTGGGTGTTTACGTATTTGAACTGAGCTACAAGGATGAGATGAACATTTTCCGGTTATGTAAAAAAAGCGGTAACATTTATGACCTCAATTTACCTTGCTTTTCTACATAGCCGTTTTTTAAAAGATATAGATACATTTGCGCCATTAATACTTCAGTTCTCCAGTTCATTCTTCCTGGGCAAGAAACTTTTTGAATTGTCAGGAGGAGGCTGAAGTCCAAAGAGTCGAAATCAAGTGAATAGGGTGTATGCGACACGATTCCAGACTTCAGTTCGTAAATTTTGGCCATCATAACGACATTTTCGGGCTAGCAGCGTAGTCTCGACAATAGAGGATTTTTCTCTTCGCCAGACCTTTCTTCCTTGATTCTTTTTTGTTTTAACTGATCTAGGAACTCAGCGAAATATTCGAAGGTATTTCTCCAACGCTCTGTTAGATAACACAGATCTGCATTTTAAAACTTTTTAAAAGTTTCTTTAACCATTCCAACTGATTCTTATGTTTTTGGCATGCTAAACCCGAATATGAGCTCAGTTTTCTCCCATCACATAAGCATTTTCCACAAAATGGAGTCAAATTTTCAATAAAACAGTTAAAACGCACATTTTTCATTCAAAACAGTTTGCTTTAAAATTTTATAATAAAAAAGTATGTACACGGTTTACAATATATTTACATCTATTTATTCATCGTTACATCGTCTTTTCTTTTGAGTAAAGCTTCTTGTTGAACTTTTCCTATTGTGGTTTCCCGTCTCTTCCCTATGCAGCGACCAGCAGTAGTCGGTCATCATATTTACACTCCATCGATCCTGATATCGTCTTTCCATTTCCTTTATATCCTAATGGAACCTTTGCCGTTGTTCTTCACTAACTGCTCCAAGATTTTCTGGGAAAAAGTGTAGGTGGGAATCCCGAAAATATACTTTTAAGCTCATTGGGCAGCCCAATACTTCCAATTTCAGCAACATATTTCGTTACAATATTCTTGAACTTTTCGCTTTTTTGTTGCCGAGAAAGTTGTTGACAACATCTTTAAAACTGTTCCAAGCCTCCCGTTCTATTTCTTCCACTTTTGTTTCAAAATCATCATCTGCCATAAGCTTCCTTATATCTGACCTTACGTGATTATTTTTTAATTTTATTTTTCTATGAGTTTCTACACAACATGAACAAAAATCGGTGATTTGTTTTGATGAAAACAGCTATTCGTACAATGCTTTTTGCATGAGATGGGTGGGGAGCTGGTATAGCCATTGCGAGCCCCTACTAGGAGGAAAAATGAAAATTATGGCGAATCCTGACGTGATGGATTCTTTTCACTATTTTTCCCGGTTTTAGCGCATGAAAATGCTTAAGAAGCACCTATTACTCTTAAAAACTTTTTTCAATGTCGACCTGTGTAATCTATCCAGAAGAATCCTTTAAGATCGCAGCAAAGCAACGACCATGACCTTCGCGATGTTTTTCCGCCTTCGTTACGATGGTACCCAAGTTCCTGTTTGTTACCAAGTCAGAAATCAATTGTTCGAAACCAGCTTATGAAATCGAACAAGCAATATAGGTCAGTTGTATTAAATAATTTCCAGTTTTTCTTTAAATCAGTGGTGTAAGTTTATATATTAAAGTAGTCCACAGCTAGCTCGTATCCACAATCCACATCCGTTTCTTCACGCTGTGATTAAATTAAGATTTTTCCGATTAAAATATTGTCCATACTATCTGTGAGTGAGCTCCTTCTTATTATGGCAGCGCCGCACCTTATTCTTCGGTAAATTTATCCCAGCACAGTCGTTGCTTCGATTATTATTGATGTCAATGCCTTTTGTCCATTAAGCATACTATAATGAAAAAACCGTGAACAGCAAAATAGCTTCTTCTTCATGAATGATCACTATAAGATTCGTTGGAAAAGCTAATTTTTCTTGTAGATTTTAGGCAACATGTTTTGGTCCTCGGAGAATATTTATCCCTAACTTTCTTCCTAACAAACGTTACGGTTGAAGAATAATAATAAGCATCATGACGTTAGCACCGGGAACCGTGTCCCAAAATTCCTAATCGAATGTGTAACAAAATGTGTTAAAAATCAAGCCACGTATAAAACTAAAACTAGAATTCACACGGGAAAAGGGAAAAGATCAACGAAAAAAGCGGGGAACAAGACAACGAAAGCCTCCCTTGAGGTAATCTAACACCACCGTACACATATCTTAACACGTTCCTTTCTGAAGTTTTCTTGCATTATTATTATTATTATTATTATTATTATTATTATTATTATTATTATTATTATTATTATTATTATTATTATTATTATTATTATTATTATGTTTCTCCACTATTTCGACTGTTGTTTGGTCTCGAGCGTGGGATGTGTTTTAAGTAAGATTCTCTTGGGTTGGACTCGTAGTGAGTCAAGCACTGTTTCGATGCGATTTTTTGTTACAATTTCTAAACGGAAGTCAGCAATCGCAAGACGACTAGTTTTGTTGGAAAATTTATCATCTGTTACCGGTTAGGATGTGATGGACTTTTTCTTTCAATATATCAGCTATCTTAGCTACCTGCGTCAGATTCAGTCGGCGGACATTCATGTTTTTCAGGACTTTCTTCACTTATTAAAGTTTTGATCTTCTACAACGCTAAGTATCCCGACTCCTCGTACAATAACGTTTGAAATCCTCAATCCACGTATCTAGAGTTGTTGTAGATGAAAGCGCATACTCCTCTAATGTAATCTTTAGCTCCCTCTGAATCTCTGTAGGAAATAAATTTTTGATGAAAAAGGGGTTTTGTCGCAGATCGCAATTCCATTTCTTCCATATTTGGAAACTAACAAAACTTCAGGTGTTAGCGATCATTCATAATACTTTCGTAGATTTTTTGGACGACTTTTGATCCCCTAACATCTTCAGTGCTGGTATCTATTTTATATTTATTCATCGTTAAATCATCTTTCCCTTTGAGTAAAGCTTCTTGTTAAACTTTTCCTACTGTGGTTTCCCGTCTCTTCCCTATGCAGCGACCAGCAGTAGCCGGCCATCATATTTACATTCCAATGACCCTGATATCGTTTTTTCATTTCCTTTATATCCTGATGGAACCATTGCCCTTGGTCTTCACTAACTGCTCCAAGATTTTCTGGGAAAAAGTCTAGGTGGGAATGCAGAAAATATACTTCTAAGCTCATTGGGCTGGTACGAGCACGTTCGAAATTAAGTTGAGATATTGCAAAGACAAAAACAACTCTGCGAAAATTGTCTGATGACATAAATCAAGACATCTAATCATGTTTGCATGGAATATATCAAATGTGATTTGGTGTGTTACGCGTCACGTGTGCTATAATATCTACAGAACGTAGCAATAACGCATGAAATATCCATTAATTGTTTTGAACGGCGGCGTGTTAATTTCCGTTGCCATGTAATTCCAACACATGTGCGCTTACAAACAAGTTACAATTGGAAATTTAGATAAGAACTATTGCGCATATATCGAGCTACAAGGATGTAACTTGAAATATGTCCGTTCATTTCCACTTGTTTTATGTTAAACAATAAGCAAGCAACTCATTGTCTATATTTCGTAATTCTACTGCTGTTAATTAACGGAAATGAATACGTCCAATCGGACGTATTCATCAATAAGGCATTAAACCGTCGGTAATGGATTTAAACGATCTGATTGAATATAGCAAGCATTTTTTTACAAATCGTGAAATAGAATAATGAAATGATCAAATGGTTAAAGTACAATAGTAATTTCAAGCTGGGGAGATATGTGTAAATTTGATGAAACCTGTATACATCTATGTATGTATATGTACATACAACGTTGCATTAATAAAGTGATAAACGGATTAAGAAGTATACATTCACGCTTTTAACGAGCGATAATTAAAATAATTATGGATTTATTGCTTCAGTTGATATCAGGAATTATCTCGAAATAAAAACTTTAATATATGTACATACATACGTTTCAATTTAAATACTGGCTGTGCACTTAAAACTTGCTCAATGTGTTGCTACATCCACCATATAATCTCCAGCTTGCGCCATCAGATTATCAACTATTTTAGTTGCGTAGTTAGTATGTGTGATGTTGTTGAGTGGATCTAATAGCTCAACAGTCATACTGCTGGTCTTAAGTCCGGGTAAAGGGGAGGCTTCACAGGTCAGATCAGCAAATCTAACTGCTCTAAACTAGGCTCGGTACAAGAATGAATTTCATAGATGACGACCGATGTGAGAAAAATAAATGACTGAGACTTGTGAAGAAAGCCAAATTGGATAAACCTTTTGGAAGCCAGTTCTTCTTCCCCAGACCGTTAAAGAGATGGAGGGACTGCTGGATCTCCACTTCGGAAGAAACATAGTTGGGACAGAATAGGTGCTCAGCCTACTTACATATATGGCATATAAGAAAGAATAAGAAACAGAAGGAATTTAGTAGAAATAGTCCGAAAAGAGCAGAACTCAAACTTAGTATTGGTAGAAACTCTTACTTATTACTAATCTACCTAAATCATCCCCGATGAAGAACACGCCTTAAACCCATAGCATTCACATGTCTGTCCATTAAGTATAGAAAGCTGCTGTTAACTACAGCGTCGTAAGAGCATAGTATGTGCTCAGTAATTTCATCTATTTCACTAAGAGATTGAACTCAGATTCATTGCTGAGCCTGATTTTATCCAGAGGGTAGTCGATCCATCCAATGTCCGGCAAGGAGACCAATTGCGGCCTTGAGTTGACTTCTGCTTAGATTTGGTACGTCGATGGCCTTACTACAATTTAGCAGGATTTCCATAAAAGTCTTGAATTCCTTGAGGCTTGTCTGTGGTTGTTGTTTGGACCGGAGTTGGTCTTCAGACAAATCCACTTCCTTTGCTTTTATAGGGGATGCGGTATTTCCGAAAGTTCAAGTCCTGTGAGAATAATATTACTATGTTCTCGATTCAATTGATTCCATTTGTCGCCTCGTTGCCTTCAATCCCTCGATGGGCTGGTACCCAAATTAGGTAAATCCTATAAGTATAACGAAGATTTTCTAGAGCTCGTTTGCAGTTAGATGTTAGTACTGAGTGGAGTTTGGTTAATTTCAAGCTCAATTTTTGACAATTTGTGACAATAGTTCTGTTGAGGTGCTCCTGGATGTAAACCATGATTGAATCTTTTTCGCCTTGATGAATCGTCCGTTAACCACCAAGCTGCTGGCATCATTATATAGGAAACTCATTGAATGGTAAAAATTTTAATAATTATAGCAACTTCAAATTATATTCGACTCAGTTCTTCGCTGATAAAAGCCAGACATTTTATGGACGGAAAGTTATGGTAGCACCAACGGCAGTTTATAAAATTGGACGCCACACTACCTAATGAGAATCAAGAAATTGTCTTTCATTCTGTTTATTTAGTTACCAAAGCAATATTAAGAAAACAACGTAATAAAACATGTATGTAACCAACTGTTTCTATCCTTGAGCTTAGAAGGTTTCCTAACGAACAATAAAGTATTCTTACATCAAACATTAACACGACATGACTGCTAAAGCAAATCTAGGTATCTAGTGGTATTTACATTTTCTTAATCTGAGGAATAATATTGATTTTAGAACTGATTGTTTACCAGTCCAGTTTCTGTATTGTTCCGTTAACCTCTACCGTAAACTACCTAGTTAACTGCGCAATGTTTGTTTTCCACTTTAAACGTCCGCTTTACCTATTTCTCCAAAACGCAAAGTGTATTTATTAAAGCTAGATCCCGAAAAGTTTGGGAGGCGTTTGTAACACTTTGTAGAAGGAAGCAGGTAGCACGGGGATTTCTGGGTACAATCAATCTCTAATATTTGTTGAAGGTCTTTTGGCGACCAACAGGAAGAAGTTGCTGTGAACAACGAGGAAACAAGTGGGCGAGGTGGTGAGTGTGCTAACAGGATCGTGTGTTTGCAAGGAATCTTCAACTGCTTCAACAGTGTGAAGCAGTTGAAGATTCTAACTGCAAAAGCATGTCCTGAGGACGAAGATACACCCCACCATGCTCTCCGTGACTCCCAGGAACTGATCAGTACCAGGTTAAAACACTTCGGTGACTGCTTTTTGATACAGGAAATGTTTAGATCGAAATAATTCAATTCCGTGGCCTAAGTATGGCTTTCATAGGATCTGATCGTTATATGAGAAATTAAGAGTTAGAAAAAATTGAAGGAAATGTGTGGTTTTTAATGCAATTAATCCCAATTAGTAAAAATTATTAAGAATAAAGTATCTAGGCAACACTTTCGTAGTTATGGAGTTTAGTGTTAATTTTGGAATGGGTTCTGATAAATGCAATATATGTGCGCTTACTTCCAGACGATTGTGGAAGATGTTAATTACTTTCTTCCTATCGCGAGGTGTAAGACTGTAGAGTCAAGTTGAACTAACCATCCCTTTCCATGTTTTCCTATTCTTCGGTAAGATTTTGAACTGCTAGATGTTCAAGATTCTGAAAGATGTTAATTAAATACTTTAACATTTTCTTTGTATGACCCTCAGCGTTCGTTTCTCTCGGGACCCGGAACCCGGAAATACAAATACAGTTTGGGGTGTACCATTTGAGTGGATTTGTTTTTCATTCATCACCAATTTGTATCCAGCATTTGATCACAGCCGAGTACGAGGGACAAATTTAGCAAAGAAGCAAAATACGCTAGACTTCTCGTATCAGAGCTTGAACTGCTTCGAATAGGAAGCTCAGAGTTTTTTATTCAGGAGCCCAATCATCAGAGCTATTTTGAAAAAAAAATTTCGTTTATGGAAGTATTGTTACTGAACGTTTCTACGCGAAAATTTATTAATAATTCATCAATAAAAGATGGCAAACATTTAGATTCTTATAAATACCGTTTCTGAAAGTTTCTAAGTGAAAGTTTATTAATAAAAGATGGCGAAAATTCCCTGGAAGAAAACATCAAATGTTATTCGTAAAAACGCAGCAAAACTTACTCCAAGCTTGTTGCCCCTTACAGCCGCGGTAAATTCTTAGAGATGGCCAACTTCTGATGTTGGGAGACTGCATTTTCGTCTACCCCTTCATTAGGTTTTCTAGTTGTAAATAGCCATTCTATTTCCCATAATTTGTTTTGTAAACCAAATCTGCAGTCATATGTGTTAATTCCTTTCTTTGATGTTCCACACCATCACCAATATTAATTTCGTGTATCCCCAGCCAGGGTATGCGTCACCCCAGGTTGGAAATCGCTTACATTTTAAATTAGCTACCTATATCAGTTACCTACTTCCATATTTAAATAAAAATTGATTGATTAGATTTTACTTCATATTTTTTTCCAATGTATAGAAAATGACTAATTAGTTTCGTTTCTCCACGTTTGGAAACCTGCTACACACAACCATCAGCTGATTATGCAACTTTAACAAACACCGCTTCCCATTCAGCTCGCTCGAAATTATTTACCTAACACGGTAAAAGTTTAACAAAGCTTAAAAACAATAGACGCAACGTTATCGACGCACACTACATCTAATAATAAACGTGGATACAATGCACAGACGGTGGATGCAATATTTTCTGAATATACATGTGAAATATTGTTCTTCTGGACGGAAGTGCCTTGTGGATGTCGTGCATTAGTTAACACGTGGAATGCGATTTGTTTTGGTAATATGTATTATGTACAGGTATTAAATAGAAATGTGTAAAGTTGAAATGCATGTAATCGTGTTCCGTAGGCGTGGAATAACAAAGCCCTGCATTTGCAAAATCCCTTTTATTTACAAATGTTTCGAATCATCGATATGTAACTGTTCTTCCCACCGAAACGCGTGCAATTTTTGAGAGACATGGATAGGTACACCGTTTAAAACAATTAAGAAATATGGTTAAAGGTTATCACTTAAAGTTAATTTTCTTTTTGGTCGGTTCGAAAACTATTTCGAAAGCGGTATATTTTAGCTCTAAAAGATGTATGCATAACGATAAAACATTAATTGTTTACCATTTTAAGCGTTCAAGCAGGTCTAACCTTTTTCAATAATAAGTGAAGAACCAGCAGGTTTGCAGGCCTGAAATTTTGAATACCACAGGTTCGATACGGTGGTTAAGACTTGTCAAAGAGCATTTTTGTAAATTCCTTTGTTATTGTTGCTTTCTTGAACTCCAAAATGGCGGTAAGGCCGTGGTCATTTTTCTATTCCCTAATTGAGGTTAAATTGAACAACAAACAAGGAATTTACGAAAAAGCTCGCCGATAAGACGTAGCTATCGTAACGAATACACGGTATACAAAATTTCGAACCCGTAAACTGACTGGTTCTTCACTTATTATTGAAAAAAAAATGAAGCTGTTGAAGGTCTTAACATTGTAAAAAACTAGTATTTTATCGTTACACACATTACTGTTAAAGGTTAGATAAACCATTTTCAAAATAGTTTTGGAACCAAGAAGAAAATGTTTAAGTTTAACCGATCTTGAAGAAAACTACCTTACAACCTTAAAGATTGCTGCCAGATGATGCGAGCAACGTTTCTAAAGTTCTAGCAATTTGGCTGTAATTTTCTCATTTTGACAATTTTCATCAAAATTACAATTGTACCTCATATTTTAAACATTTTGGTAGATAATCGCATAATTCGCATTTCTTTAAAACAGTTGTTGATCTTGAAATTGACTTTTATCTTGTGACTTTAGGAAATGGATAGCAATAACAAAAACAGTTACCCCATGCTATACAAGTTAACTGTTTTGATGAGCCTGTAATAAGATCATGGCTAATCGATTATAAAGAACAACACCACGAACTTATTATTCGCGGAATTTTTTGATAAATTCTCGCGATAATGATGTTTTTGGAGACTTGAAATTATTCCTGCGAACTATCAGAGAAACAGAAACGTCGAATTCGTTTTTAAAGCTATTTCGTGTTGGAATGCAATTATTCGTTATCTCGACTCACCATAAAGAAATGGAAATGTAGTCGTTGCCGCGCTGTAACGTGTTTCAATCTTTACCTATATGTATCTATAGATATATGTACACTTAGAATAAAAATTTATACGTATTATTGGAGCTATTATCTACTGGTGTTTCTTGAACTAATCTGGCTATATTAAAAAATGGGTTGAAGGTGAGTAAATACATATCTAGAAAAGTCCCATTGCGATTTTTGTTTAAATATGAAGAAAAAGTTATAAATGGTTAATAATTTCTAATAATTTTTGAACACAGGTGTGTAATATGTTATCAGTAATTACGCCAAATTAAGAAAAATGAAGTATTAATTATCAAATCATCAGTGTACGTTCTCTAGTTTGAGTGCTAGTACATTCTGTAAGCTTCTGGGTATAAGAATCGATAATAAAATATTGGTATCGTGCAGTTTTCAGAACTGAAGAGCTGGCATCTTGGATGAAATTAACAAATACGAAATATTGAAATTAAATGGGGTTTTAGTAACTTTCGTTGGAGTTTTAAGCAGCAAGAATATGTTGCTATCACGACTTCCACAAATACAAAACTGAAGATGCTTGGCGCGTACTAACGAAACACGTGTCACCGAATTTAATTAAACAATTGTGTGGTGAGGAGTTTACCGATGTAACTGAGCGTCAAAGCAAATCTGTTAAAGAACAACTCCGGAAGATATCTTAGGCATAATTAAGTATTATTAAGTGCGGTCTCGGTAACCTTTTGTCTAACTTTTAGCTAAGTAACAAGAAGAGCAAGAGGTTGGTGGCTACATCATGCAACTTTTTTAAACTACCAAAGATTTGAAGGACAATTATGACATAACCTTTTGGAAAAACTACCAAATTTTGAAGAAAATACTGAAGTGAAATGTAATTTCGGTAGCTTTCATCTGAGCTTTAGCTTACCAACATGAGACATAACTGGTTGATAGCGCCACCTAATATTTTAGAAACACCGAATTGATGAAGAGCGATTCTAGAAGATTTCCTAAGGGAAATTATCAGGGTGCAAATAAAGAATAAACTTATCTTATATGATAGTTCTCTACCACAATTAGATCAATTAAACAAAACTGGTTCAACTGATAGTTAGATAGTTAGTAGGGAACTATCATATGAGATAAGTATAAAAGGTCACGAAATATATATATATATATATATATATATACATTTACGAAAGAATAAAGTGAAGTATGAGTTCAGATGTTTTCTGGTTGACCTCTTGCGAAGCACAAAGAGGAGTCAGAGGTTCGATATCACGACAGGAAACTTTTTAGGACAACAGAACAGTTGAGAAATAATTGTGCAAGATATTTACAAAATTATCAAATTAAAACGATAATTTGAGGTACAAAATGGTGTCAGAATCTGTCTGCTTGAACCTTAAATAACAAAACAAAGACGAGACTGGTATGACGAACGAGTTTAGAAAATATCTTAGACAAAGTTGGCGACCTAAAAAGGAAGATTGAAGTGAAATATTGTTCTTAACTCATGAAGCAACGTTCTTCATGAGTTAAGACACAAAACGTTTCAATCTATACAACTCCGAATTTCGTCTTTCATCATTGATTTTACGTTCTCTAAAAAGCTTCGGAAAATTGCCAACTTAAGGAGATAACGTTAGAATTTTGTAAGCTCTCAAAAGTATATGAAAATGCAATAGAAATTGTACAGAATACGTTATGTATACAAATCTGTGATTCTGTATTGTCGTCTTGAAAGACGACTGGAATGTTACCTATGGATTGAGAGTAATGGATGCACGCCCGATACTTCCAATTTTAAGTACCGCCTGCATCTCGAATTTGGATGTAAATCGTAGTGAAAATACAGTTTTCAAACCATCGACAGTGTTGAAGAACATTTAGCCGCATTATCTTCTGATATTTATCACATAATATATATTAGAAAGTCATTCGCCGAAACGACATCGTGAGTTTCATTAGAAATTGCCGATGAGATTCCCATTTTTCTAGGAAGAATTAAACTAAACTTCAAACGGTTGTTTATGTGCACCTACATTCGTGCAAATATTTATGTATACAAACAAATTCTCTCAATTCCAAATTACACACGATCGTAAAATCGAAATCGTCCTTATCTAAACATGGCGTTGATCGTGAACACGATATTGATAGGTTTTAAACGAGATATTTAGTAGATAACGATGATACCGGGGATTAATTGTGTATTAACTTAACTACCTCCTTTCGTATACTATATTCATCTTTTAATTCCATGTTAATATGAGATATATGCCTTAACGATACAACTACCTCTTTACCTGGAAACACGGATAATAAAATTTACAACGAACATACAAGAAATGTTGATTGCAATAAGAAGAAATGAACTAACTTTATTAAGGAATGCGTTGTCCATAATTCTCAATCACATTTTACTATCTCTCAGGCAACGGTCATAATTCCACCTTCATAAAACTTTTATATGTGAAAATTGGATAGGATCGGAAACCATCATCACTATTATAATTTTTACCACTCACGATGCTTTGTAAACAACAAAACAAGATGCCTGATTGAGATGTCCGCTACTTTGTGGTAGTACAATGGCACTTATGACAAGAAAACACTACTTTGTTAAACTACCACTTTGTGTCAAGTTTGGCAATGTAACACTGTTTACAAAACTGCAGTCACGTTTTTATATACAATAAAACAAAGTGGTTGTTTAACAAAGTAGTATATTTCGTTTCATAAAGGGAACGAACAAAATAAGAACTACGAATTTAGCATTTTCAATCTATAAAAACGCGTAAAAGTCGGATTACAACCAGCAGTTAGTGAAATCAGAACTTCTTAAACAGAATTAATATTTATTCTGCGAGTGATGTTTGTAAAATTTTAGGAATCTGGCTAGAATTTTGTGAATTTTCATAAAATTTTGTAGTTTCTCAATGCAATCTGCATTTAATTGAATATACTTATTCAAACGTGGAACAAAGAGCTGCCCGTGCTTCCATCAAGGGACTACGCACGACGGTGATGGAATTCATTGTTCCCTATATTGCCTTGTCAAAAGACCTACCATGTATAAGCGTAGTTCAAATTTTTGTGTTTACTTTAAATTTGATAAAAATCTCCACTTTTATGAACTTCAGCAGAGCTTTAATATCAACACTTTGAGAAAAAAACTTGACCTACCGCTTCGATACTCATCTGGCGAGATTTTGCTGTATGGACGCCCCCGAAGACCCTAAGAAATAAATCTCAATTTTTCGCTTTTAGAGAAACTTAGGCATCTGCTTCGCCATTCATTTTGGGGCGATTTTGATATACGGACGGCCCCGAGTACCTTGAAAAATAAATCCCAAACTGTATTTTCTGTTTCCAAGGCATAATACCAATAGCACATCTTATCAGGTAGGATTCGTTACATATTTGATAAAAATCTTCGCTTTTATGAGCGGGCGACTTTCGATTTTCCGGTAAGAATAACACGTATCTTCAGAGGAGTTGGAACAACTTTTGATTTTTTTTGGATCGTGGTGTTGACCAGTTCGAAACTCGTAAGTGAGGTTGGTTAATAATTTAACGTAAACACTTAGATCGCCAGGAAATTTCGCTTTGAAAAAACTTAAGTTGTTGTTAGAATTTTGTGCTTACATTTAATTTGATAAAAATCTCCACTTTTATGAACTCCAGGAGAGCTTTAATATCAACACTTAGATAACCAGGGACTTCAGCGTTAGAGAAACTTGGCCGACTGCTTCACCACTCATCTGGGGGATTTTACTGTACGGATGGCCCAGAAGACTCTAAGAAATAAATCTCAACTTTTCGCTTTTAGAGAAACTTAGGCATCTGCTTCGCCATTCATCTTGGGGCGATTTTGATATGCGGACGGCCCCGAGTACCTTGAAAAATGAACCCCAAACTGTATTTTCTGTTTCCAAGGCATAGTACCAATAGCACACCTTATCAGGTAGGATTCGTTACATATTTCATAAAAAATCTTCGCTTTTATGAGCGGGCGATTTTCGATTTTCCGATAAGAATAACACGTATCTTCAGAGGAGTTGGAACAACTTTTGATTTTTTTGGATCGTGGTGTTGACCAGTTCGAAACTTGTAAGTGAGGTTGGTTGATAATTTAACACTTAGATCGCCAGGAAATTTCGCTTTGAAAACACTTAAGTTGTTGTTGGAATTTTGTGCTTACATTTAATTTGATAAAAATCTCCACTTTTATGAACTCCAAGAGAGCTTTAATATCAACACTTAGATAACCAGGGACTTCGGCGTTAGAAAAACTTGGCCGACAGCTTTACCACTCATCTGGGGGATTTTACTGTACGGATGGCCCAGAAGACTCTAAGAAATAAATCTCAATTTTTCGCTTTTAGAGAAACTTAGGCATCTGCTTCGCCATTCATTTTGGGGCGATTTTGATATACGGACGGCCCCGAGTACCTTGAAAAATAAACCCCAAACTGTATTTTCTGTTTCCAAGGCATAATACCAATAGCACACCTTATCAGGTAGGATTCGTTACATATTTGATAAAAAATCTTCACTTTTATGAGCGGGCGACTTTCGATTTTCCGGTAAGAATAATACGTATCTTCAGAGGAGTTGGAACAACTTTTGATTTTTTTTTTGGATCGTGGTATTGACCAGTTCGAAACTCGTAAGTGAGGTTGGTTGATAATTTAACGTAAACACTTAAATCGCCAGGAAATTTCGCTTTGAAAACACTTAAGTTGTTGTTAGAATTTTGTGCTTACATTTAATTTGATAAAAATCTCCACTTTTATGAACTCCAGGAGAGCTTTAATATCAACACTTAGATAACCAGGGACTTCGGCGTTAGAAAAATTTGGCCGACTGCTTCACCACTCATCTGGGGGATTTTACTGTACGGATGGCCCAGAAGACTCTAAGAAATAAATCTCAATTTTTCGCTTTTAGAGAAACTTAGGCATCTGCTTCGCCATTCATTTTGGGGCGATTTTGATATACGGACGGCCCCGAGTACCTTGAAAAATAAACCCCAAACTGTATTTTCTGTTTCCAAGGCATAATACCAATAGCACACCTTATCAGGTAGGATTCGTTACATATTTGATAAAAAATCTTCACTTTTATGAGCGGGCGACTTTCGATTTTCCGATAAGAATAACACGTATCTTCAGAGGAGTTGGAACAACTTTTGATTTTTATTGGATCGTGGTGTTGACCAGTTCGAAACTTGTAAGTGAGGTTGGTTGATAATTTAACACTTAGATCGCCAGGAAATTTCGCTTTGAAAACACTTAAGTTGTTGTTGGAATTTTGTGCTTACATTTAATTTGATAAAAATCTCCACTTTTATGAACTCCAAGAGAGCTTTAATATCAACACTTAGATAACCAGGGACTTCGGCGTTAGAAAAACTTGGCCGACTGCTTCACCACTCATCTGGGGGATTTTACTGTACGGATGGCCCAGAAGACTCTAAGAAATAAATCTCAATTTTTCGCTTTTAGAGAAACTTAGGCATCTGCTTCGCCATTCATTTTGGGGCGATTTTGATATACGGACGGCCCCGAGTACCTTGAAAAATAAACCCCAAACTGTATTTTCTGTTTCCAAGGCATAATACCAATAGCACACCTTATCAGGTAGGATTCGTTACATATTTGATAAAAAATCTTCACTTTTATGAGCGGGCGACTTTCGATTTTCCGATAAGAATAACACGTATCTTCAGAGGAGTTGGAACAACTTTTGATTTTTATTGGATCGTGGTGTTGACCAGTTCGAAACTTGTAAGTGAGGTTGGTTGATAATTTAACACTTAGATCGCCAGGAAATTTCGCTTTGAAAACACTTAAGTTGTTGTTGGAATTTTGTGCTTACATTTAATTTGATAAAAATCTCCACTTTTATGAACTCCAAGAGAGCTTTAATATCAACACTCAGATAACCAGGGACTTCGGCGTTAGAAAAACTTGGCCGACTGCTTCACCACTCATCTGGGGGATTTTACTGTACGGATGGCCCAGAAGACTCTAAGAAATAAATCTCAATTTTTCGCTTTTAGAGAAACTTAGGCATCTGCTTCGCCATTCATTTTGGGGCGATTTTGATATACGGACGGCCCCGAGTACCTTGAAAAATAAACCCCAAACTGTATTTTCTGTTTCCAAGGCATAATACCAATAGCACACCTTATCAGGTAGGATTCGTTACATATTTGATAAAAAATCTTCACTTTTATGAGCGGGCGACTTTCGATTTTTCGGTAAGAATAATACGTATCTTCAGAGGAGTTGGAACAACTTTTGATTTTTATTGGATCGTGGTGTTGACCAGTTCGAAACTCGTAAGTGAGGTTGGTTGATAATTTAACACTTAGATCGCCAGGAAATTTCGCTTTGAAAACACTTAAGTTGTTGTTGGAATTTTGTGCTTACATTTAATTTGATAAAAATCTCCACTTTTATGAACTCCAGGAGAGCTTTAATATCAACACTTAGATAACCAGGGACTTCGGCGTTAGAAAAACTTGGCCGACTGCTTCACCACTCATATGGGGAGTTTACTGTACGGATGGCCCAGAAGACTCTAACAAATAAATCTCAACTTTTCGCTTTTAGAGAAACTTAGACGACTGCTTCGCCACTGATCTGATTGGATTTTGCTGCACGGATGGCCCCGAGGACCGTAAGAAATAAATCTCAACCTGTTACGTTTTGTTTTTTTTTGGTGGCGCCTTTATTATACAGCTCTTGGAGTTTATTAAACCCAGTCCCTCGCCGACTAGCTGGCTGGCACCTTAAGTGATGGCAAAGTTTCTTCCTGGGGCGAGATTCGTAAACTTTCTGTTGCCGATTTAAAATTCAGTCTTCGGTAATTGGATGCGGTGACTCTAATACACGACGTAACCAATCTTGCGCTTTTAGAGAAAGTTAGGTATCTAACCCGTCTTTCAATAGAGGTGATAGGATTTTCAATAGATCAAGATTTCCCGGTTCCTTGTTACTTCCAGGTGTCTAAATAGTCGGTATAGTTTGCACTTTCATCATTCAGCGTTTGACGCTTAGACAATTTAGAAATCATTCAAAAATATTACTAATGAATAAAACTTGTAGAGCAAACAATCCACTATATTTACCAAAAGATGTAACTTTCATTTCGCCCGCGCAATGGTTTATTTATTATTATTATTATGGATCTTCACCAAGGAAAATATTACGTAAGTTCGGGCTCCTCAAAGAACATTTTCAATATGTAGTTATGGTGTTCCGAAAACGTTTGTAAACGTTCTGAAAATATAACTATCGCTCAAACCAGCCTTGTTTTATTGACCTATTAGTGGTAGATCTCTATCATATAAGATAAGTATAAAAAGGTCACGAGAAATATATATATATATACATTTAAGTTATTCCTACATTAATTTCACGAATTTGTCTGTCATATTTCAGTAGGTTTTCGACGGTGGCAACGTTTCTTTAATTTACAACGTGGATGTTCTTTCAATGACGATCTGGCTGCTTTAAAGCAACCGACGCATTGATAGACTATATCTACTACCTTCTTATTCTGCAGAATCACTAAACGAACCATTTTCAGACGTACTATTTCTGAAGGTTTTACACCCTCGTCAAATGAAAAGAGAATGGTAGTTTTTTGTGATTCAATCGCCTCTTCCATGATCGCAAAATCGGCGGCACGGAAATACGCCTGTATCAGTTAAGTAGCTGAAGATTACTAAATGATATTGCACGGAGTGACTGCGTGAACGTGTCAAAACTTGTCTCTTAACGTCACCTATAAATATTTACACAAGTGAACTCGCATTTTAGAAAGAGGCTTTAACCGAAGTTTACATCAAACGCTTTCAATTCTTTTTCTCTTGTAAAATGATCATGCTTCGTTCCACTTTCAAAAAAAAAATTCCATACAATTAATATTATATTTTCGGATAGTACTTTTACAACAATTTCGTTTTGCGAGGGTCTAAACCGAGGTAAACTAAGAAAGTTCTATTTACAGACAACGCGCAAACGACCTCTGCAATCCATCATCCATTTACGTTAAATTGTACATACATACATTGTTTGTTTACTCATCTAGACATAAATTATGACCGCACAGAATGTTTGTACGAAATTTATTCCCAAGATCCTCCGATGAATCCGACGGAGTCACACGATTCGCTATTATCATACACCTTTTATCTTCCTCATTATCATCTACGTTAATAAATAATTATTATATGTCCATTATTATAAATGTGAAGTGTCTGTTGATGGAGTTGCCATTTGTCGGGCAGGATCGGACTAGGTCGTAGCGCGTTTGGTTTTTAAATTTCGCTTTTTAAAAATTTTACACGTGCTCAGTGGCGTGCGTCGAAGGTGTGTGTGTCTGGTGATTATAAGCGGCTGTTGTTTGGTAAAGGGATTTACTAAAAATTTTCAGGTAATAATTTACTACTTTAGTATTATTCAAGCGAAAAAGCTATTTTTATTCCTATTCCATGTGTCAACAGCTTTAAAATTGTTGGCTAAATATTAGACATAGCATTTTAAATGTTCGTTCTTGCTCGAAACTGCTAGAAAGAAGAGAATTATAAAAAGAATAGAACCAGTACAAATTTTCAATTTAAACTTGTGTTAAAACCGTTTGTAAATCTTGTGCAACATGCTTAAACCGCTCCATTTCTATGGACGAAAGAAGTAGATAGATTACCAACGTACGAAACGTGCCGTTACATATCCCTCGATTATGCTTAGTGCATATTTCTCGCATATTTATTCTAAATTGCTTCCTCGCATTTCCCACTACAATCAAATTTTTAACAAAGGTCGATAGACAAAAATTTGTTATTCATTCTGCTTATTCTAGCATTCAGATATGTGAAATATCGCGAGAGATTTTGCCCTAGCTAGTCTTAATGGTATTTACAGTCGTGTGCGTGCGGTAATGGAGTCCGTTTTTTTTTCTGGAGTTTTGGCTACGTGCTTCAATAGCGTCTTTTTTATCATTGTCATGTGCACTACTAATCTTTCTTTGATTTCCATTTTCGATTAGATTTATGAATATCATTCAAGTTAATTTCAAATCTTATCGAAATTTAACACTAGATAATACGACAATGTTTTTCAAAACTTGTCCTTTTGGGCAACGTTCAAGGATATCTTGGTGGAACCAAGTGAATTTTGTCCGTTCTCAAACTCCCAATAAAGAGATCACAAGCTCCTGGGCTTCAGCATATCAAAAACATTTTCAATGGGGGAGGACAAGAACATTACCTTAGCTTAAAGTTCCTATTTCGATATTATGGGAATAAAAGGAAAAGTCCAAGCCGTCACACAGTTTCCTTTGAGAGCTGCCTAAGTAAGGAACCTCTGCTTAAATTTGTTCAACTGAGAGTTGTATTCAATTTTTTTGTTTTTCTTATATTTATTCTTTGAAAAGTTCTAATAAATCTTATTGGGTCCATCGATCATAGCCGCATATCAATGCTGCGCATAAAACAAAAATATCTCGAGATTATGATCCAGGTACAATTCAAATTAAACAGGCCATCAACTTAGGATTATCATGGTCGCAAAAAATAAAGAGGAGGGAGGTCTTCTTTATCCGTACATTGTATTAGGATTTATCTGCCGAGCATCTTGGCGAGCAAATAATTGCCGTAATAAACGACTTTATCGCGAATATACATTTTATCCGCATTGCGATCTCTAAGATTGATTGGGGCATAATTAGGACTTATTTATTGCCGTCCCGTACCTCTGACGGACGGTGTGATTTAGCATCTTGACATATAAATCTGCAACTACGTCATGGGAGATAAGAGCCGACACACGTGATCTTATGTGTGTGTATATATATATGTATGTTAATAGGTTTGTTCGTAGAGCAATCAGCAACTATCAACAACCGTCAGACGCATGCGTATTCATATATTTGTGTTCGTAGAGTTAAATTTCAAACTGATGACTAGAAATCCGGCGTTCGCAGAGTGAATTTTATTCAATTTCCAACCGATTGGCAACCGTCAGAATAATTTCTTACAGAATTGAAAATTTTTGGTTTGAGACATGCGCAATGGCACGCGCCAACTTTAGTAATGTTGACTCCCAGATTACTTGTTAATCTGTGGTGATCCATTCCATGATCTGTCCCACATCTGTACGTTGACGATATTAATTTGTGAATATGTGTCGCTTTTGTTGCTTTCTCCACATTCTTACTACATTTAGATAACTAATGCTTCAAAAGACCTACAAAACCTGAGTTTTGCGCCACCTTTAGAACAAATTACGCATTCGTTCTTCCTTTTATGTTCGTAGAGCATTAAATTTAGGACAAATTTGCAACTGTTTCCAGTCGGGCATGCGCATTGAATATTAGTTGCCAACGGTTTCCAATTTACTCTACGAACAAACCTAATATTTCGGGACATTTCTAAGAATTTTGTTTTGCAAAGGATTTCATACTTTCAAATGCGATCTGATAGCAAACGCCAAGTTGAAGGGTGGTTAACAGTATTTAGAGGATGGAAGAGTATTATAGCACACTTAAGAGAAAAATTCTGTACAAAAAAGAAAACGGAATTAAAATTATTGTCATTTTTGGATGTATGATCGTAGATTCATCGTTCTTCCATATTTAGGGGAAAAAGGGACGAGTTTATACAATTTTTTGAACATTTATTAAAGATTTGAAAGAAAAATGTAATGCTCAGCTCAAATGTTTAAAGAATTATAAGTAAATACATGTTCCCTTGAAATTAATTTATACTTCACAATATTAACTACAAACACACATAAAATTGAATCACAATGTTACAGAAACAACGGACTTAAGTTTCGTTTATGTTCTCCGAATCCTTTTTCTTTCCAACTGCCCGGGCGCTGTTTTTGCATTTCTTCTCTCCATTCCGCAATCTTATTTCGTTATGCCCTTCTCTTCTTCTTTCTTGCGTAAAATCTCATCACATGGCTCTTGTTTCAGCCGTCTTTCTTTCTCTTTTTCAATCTTCTGAGAAGGAACTTCGCCTTTAAATTCTTTCAAGCGCTTTTCTTCTTTAAATTTATTCTGCTTCCTCCTTTCTCCTTTCTCTTTCTTGCAATTTTTTAAGCATTGAGGTCGAAATTATCACTTCCGAATATTGTTTGCGGTTCAGATTTCCATCGAAAATCAAATTTTCAATTTGAGGAATGGCAATCACTTGTTTTAAAGCCGCAATGAAATTTTCCTGTCAAATCTGGCGGTTTCTAGTCATCGAAGATGGTCGGTTTCCCAAATCTTTTGGCTCCTGAACAACAGTATCTTCAAGCGTTTCCTCAAGAATCGCGATTGCAGCGTTGTTCACTCATTGGCAACTTGAAGGGATCTCCTGTAGACCATCGATTGGGATGATGGCATTGTTGGGATCGTCGAAAATGACAGAAGTTAGCATTGAAACATTTTCATTCGCGTGATGATGGTTTTTAGGGCGAATCAAAGCTGGATCGTTGTGGAATATGTATCGGCTCAAAGGATAGACGCCAGTGCTCATAAATCCATTTACTTCCTTGTCCACTGTTGCGAAAAAATACATTTATAATAGAAAAATGTTAGAATTACTGATATTACTGACTCCACAAAAAATTTTACATTCCCTCTTTGTGAGCTTAAAAATTAAATTTCGAAGTGCACGCGGTGCTTACATCGAAAGGAGTAGTTTTCATGATACGAAATCTTTTTAAACTAACTATTTGAAAATGATTTATAGGTTTTTACCGACATATTGTATTTTCCCTTAAATCGTAATTTTATATGACGCCCGTATGACAACAATACCCTTCGTTCCCCTAACCAGAAATAGTGGGTAAAAGGAAATTACGTTTGCCGTTATCCATTCTAGAAGGATTATTCGCTTATTTTCGCTTTGGATAAGTGAGATTGGTGTACGTAAAATCTGTTTTGTGTAGACTCGAGGTCCATTTGGAAATTTCGGAAACACCTCGAAATTGTAAAAAAATGCGTGTTCACAGCTAATGCGTGAAAATATTTAATTCAATTCATTGTTAATGCACAAAGTATGTAGTTTTCATGAAATATTGCAACACCAGCGAGTCTTTTTTCCTTTCTTTCCTTTCGTGTTACTCGCAGAACTAGGCAGAAATCCATTGGGGACGATAGACACAATTCTCAACATCACGCCTTTCCATGCCTTTATGAGATAGAGTGCCCAAAAGATTTTTGAGCCATAGAATCCAAAATCAGAAATGGCCGTGTTCGAAAGCCAACCTTAACAGAATTCAACCAAAAAATGTTTTTTGTTTGGTGCCTGGAATGTTATAACTGATTTTGTCTTTATTTAGTGATAATGATTCCAAACATTGGAACTGTTTCTTTCTATGTAGATGAAATAAACGACTTCCATTGTAAAAGCTTCAATTCATAAATAGTGTTGTTATCAACCAACGCATAAACCTTGTACTTGCCGTCGATAAAATCGTCTTCAGCTCTCGCCATTTTACATTTTAGATTTGAAATTTTAACCTAGATTTCGGTGTTAACGACTTGTGCAGACCAAGATTCCAACGTCAATCAAGCCAAACATTAGCTCGTGTAGGCTTTGCAAATGCCATTAGAAGGGGTTTGAAGATGTTCGTTACTGCCGTTCACGCCGAATTTTAGATTAAATTTAGATCAGGAAGAGACAGATAAAAGTTTCAAAAAGGTTTTAAAATGTCGAGCAATGAAAACGATATATTGATAGCAAGTGTAGGGGATATCATTTTACGTTCATTATTTTCAAAGGAAATAAATTCCGACAAACGTATGCAAACAGCTGAGTAGCACTAAATAGTAAACAAATACTGGTCAAATCAAATCGAAAGGTTTCGATTTGATGGATCGATCGAAGGCCAACGCCAACCTTGCAAAACAGTTTGGCCATGCTAGTTACATCGTACACACCAATTCCAACGCTTCTGAATTCGTGACCACCATGGAATCTCGGTCTAGACGCGACTTAATTTTGAGTTACCAAATTCGCTAAATTCTTAACCTTCTTCCGTGTAAAACTATAGACTTGATAAAATAGTTTGTGAATGTTGCTGCTTATGATGGATCATATAAAAGCAACGGGTGACTGCTATCTGGGAAGATGGCATAAGCACGTCATGGTAGATTAGTGCTGGAATTAGCAAAAGCACTGTCCTAACAAGGTTCATTTCAGATTATCTCAAAATAGCAGCTTTCGAAGTGTCAACTAACTCGGTCTCGTAAAAATTCGGTTGACACCAGCGAAAAGCAAGATGAAAGATTTTAGCAGGATATAAAAGCAATAAGAGATCGCTACCAGAGAAAATAGCATACACACGTTATGGCAGAAAGCGGTTGGAATTTGCAAAGAGACTATTCTAACAAAGTTCATTCGAGAATGTGGTGGAAAAGAAGCATCCGAAATGTCAACAAACTGTTCTTCTAATTCCTATTAATCTTTTATCTAATGTATTGTTACTCTTACTAACAATGCTGCTTTCTTATCTTAATAATGCTCAACAAAATACAATTATTCTGTTCGTTTAATCTCTCATGTTTTCCTTTTCTGAACCATGAAGTCCAATTAAGAATGGAGTTACGTAAATCACGCTATTGTCACATCCTAAAAAATCGGAACTATTATGGGAAACATATTGTCATATTTGAATTCCTACGTCAAACACCAGTTCATAAAATTCTGGCACTAATGCATGTGGTGGACTGCATAGTCAGTTAGTTAAGATCCATCGAGATAATTGCAGACATTGCAAAATTACCCCATCTAGCTGGAAGAAATACGTGCAAACTTTAAAAATCGGTTAAGTTGTTAAAATAATTTCGTGCTTGTGACGGTGCTCCAAACAAATTCCTTCCTCACTGCAATTTCCACTTAACACCCATCAACAGGAAGTTACCTAAATGCATCTTTATAACAGTAACTTATTGACATCACGTAGGAATTTCATACTACGCCATATTTGAATAAATCCCACGTTTTCCAATTTATCGGCGCTTAATATACAAATAAGTACGACACGAACTTATCGTCTATCACACTCGAAATACTAGACTTCGAAGAATTTTTTGTTATCTACAACGAAAGCAACGAAGCACTAGATGAAAAACGATAATCACGAGTTGATCCGTATCTATGTGGAGTGCATTGAATTCCAATTAAAGTTGGCAAATATCCGATAAACAGGAGACACTCCATCGATAAACAATCGTTGCTTCTATTTACAAAATACCGAAGGAAATTTCTATTATCTAAGATAACGAGCGATTTGGCCACATATTCAACATAAGTCGGTTCGAATTACCCAAAAGTCTACATAAATTTCAACAGGATAAAAATGACTACGATTCTCGTAGAGTTGGAATTACGCCTCGTCGTTCGTTGCATCATTACCAAATTAATTTACAATTCTTAGCCATATAAACATTTGTTGTTAGTACGTATGTACATACATACGTTCCATTTGAAACGCAAGAAATAATTGTTACGACCTCGACGAAGGTCTTGTATAGAAGAAATTAACATGTTAAGTCTCGAAATTATCCCATCAATTCCCGAATCATAAATTGTCCTGTTATAATGAAATTTGATAAGCGGCGTATTTTATGAGCTTTTCTTAATTGCTTCCAGTGATGTCTACCGAAGCGCAAATTGCCAGTGAAGACCCAATCCAGAGTCTACTCAATGACACCGGTAAGTTTCGGATTTTTCCTATACCTACATTTATTTCATTACGAAGCAAATATAATATCTAGAGCGGAATCTTTTATTGGTATGAATTCATCTTTGCTAAAATAGACATAATTTTATGGAACAATAACGACGTTTTAGATAACGACTGCTCTTCAATTAAGATGCATTTGCGAATGGTGAGGTTTTTTTAGTGTATTGGTATTAATTGTAAAGAGATGTACCTATAAGCATCGTTCATTACGTTGCATGTTTTACCAAATACCTCCATTATCGTACATTAAGAAACATGTTGTATGTAAATGTTTACTGCTCGATACGTGTATAATGTATACATATTTACCAATTAATTTATGTTACGAGTACATTAATATTGACTTTTTCTCTCGTAAGCGAAGAATAAAACGACAGTTTTCTTTGTATTGGGAGTTATTTTTCAAGAAGAAAAATTTTTCTGGAATTATTTACCCGAAAAAGTGAAAAAATGATTTGCATTTTTACACTGAGAAATTTTCAGATCTTCTGCGTATGTGTGCTTAAAAGTGACTACTGCTTGTGATCGCATTATCAATGTTTCACCTTAACTTAACACACTGTTCTCTTTTTCTTCGTCCTTAAAGATAGTTCTTATCTCAGTACAGCGAAGTTAATGGTGTTCTGTGTTCTCTAATCACTCTACTCCACCAGGTCATAATCCCCAATGAAACCCACCATTTTGAAAATGGCAAGCTCCTTCGTCTCTTCTGCCAGTAGAAAACAAGATCCGAAGTGTCCAAGTATCACACTAAATGAACTATTCTGAATTGCCCACCATACTACTCCATATCATTTCCTAGATTGTGAAAGTTGAAATGCCTTCCCAATTCTTGTAAGAATTTTAACGTCTATGTTCAAATTTATTTTAATAAAAATGTGAGACGAAAATTTAAGTTTTCAAAAATCATGAGATAAAGCAGAGATTTTATCTCGGATATCGATTGAAAATTGTTACTCCTCGTTGCGCCCTCTATGGAATGAGTAAGACAAAAGAAAGTTATGTAACTGTATGTAGATTAGATATCCTCTATCTAATGATAATGATAATCTATGCGTCATCTATACAGCATAAATCCATACGAGTAGACTTCTATTATTCCAGTAACACGTAGCAACCATTTAATCCTAGATGGCGCAATTATCAGCGTAACATATAGATTAAAATTGAAATTATCCGATAGCAATTTAGCACTTACTACACTGATTTGTAGATGATGCAATATCAAAGCCAAGAGTACTCTATTATTCGATAGATAGTAATAATAACTAATTAACGTTATAACAAGCCCAAATTTGAATTAGTAGATAGCAACTTGACTCGTCTGGGCCATTGATGCACAGATGGCGCTATACGGACGCTGAAAGTATACTATTACAACATAGATGGCAGTGGTAACTCCTAATGTGAATTAACAGAAAGCAACTTGATTCATCTAGGATACCCGTTGATAGATGGCGCGGTATCAAGGTTGGAAATACCGGTATTAATTTCTCATTTTGATTGATATTTTATATTCCCCTTAGAGATGGCGCTATTCGCTACTATTTGTAGACTGAAAGGTTTCCTTTTGAATTAAAAATTCGAATCGAAGATGGCGAAACTATTCAAATCTGCGAAATACAAACAATTGAAATACTTATTAGAAAGATATCGGCAATATTAGAATATATTTGGAAATTAGAAGAAAATTTTTCCTTTTTAAGGACGTTTCGTTGTATCTGACCAATTCGATGATAAAATTGAGTTGTTAGAGAGTGATGATTCGCATGTTGAGTTGCCTATCCCTTGGGGGTTGGTTGGCCCAGATATTTCTCAAGAATTAATAACGTAATGACTAAGCTTCAACAAATGAGTGCATGGTAAATTGTGTAAACCGGACTGACCCTGTCACTCCTCCGAATTTTAATATCGCGCCTTGCACATAAGTGGGGCGAGCGGAGGTGGTACAGCGCAGCCCAGTTTACACTACTTAATGATAATTTATCATGCACTAGTTTGTCGAACCTTAGTAAAGACATGGTCTATACTACATATCAACCATTTCTACCGTAATGTAACCAAGTATGAAAGCATACAATACGAATATTTTATTCATTTTTAAAGATGCTTAATTCGAAAGCTTCTTCAACTTGTTCCGGTGAAAGTTAGAAACGCGCAAATATTGTTGGGGGCGAACTGCGGCATTTAATAAGGTTAGGGGTCAAGCATAAAGGACGTACATACACAACATCAAACAATTTTCCCTAGTTAATGGAAAAGTCGATGTTTACTTTGGACGTTAATTTATTTTGGTCGCCCAAATCGAAGCTTATGTAATTCTTTCGAGATTGCCACCGTGTTTTGATATTCGGAAATTGGTGTTTATACGTTTCTAATGCGATATTCGCAATTATTGCCTATTTCTAAAGCAATGATTGTTTTAAACATCCTACTTCGAAAATAGGATTTGGAGTAAAGGTCAAGCGTATTGAAAACGTAACTAGACCAGACATAAACAATGTTTCGTGACGATTTTTCAGTTAAATCTACGACTGAAAACTAAATATCGAAATTTGCCATTGCCTGGGTTGTTTGACATTTGAAATATCAGGATATTACATGTATTTACTTTAAATTTGATTATCAACAAATCTTTCAGATTAACTCCACCACTTTTTACATCAATAAAAGACATATTTGACATTTACAGCATGAAGTTAGTCTTTTACTGATCTAGAAATTGGTGGAGGTAATCTGAAAGAGAAGTATTTAAATAGGTCACGAATTTTAGATATGGATTTAGTTATCGACAAATTTGAAGAAAAGCGGAATAACGGAAAAATAATATTCTATTCAGTGAAATAAATCGGAACCAAGAAAATTTAAGCTAAAATTTTCCAAAATAAATCCGCTTTGAATCAGAGAGCGTACACAAAGACGTTTTAAATCGAAGCCATTGGAACCACAATACCTTGAAAACGAGGTGTTTGGAACCTGACGTCCTGGAATTAATAAGCTCTGAAGCAGGAAAGCTTAAACTGCAGTTTCTAAAAGGAAAACAGCCTGAATTGAAACGTTTGAAACAAAGGCGGTTTGAAGCAACCCCCGTAGGAATAAATGCTTACATTTAAAATAAAACAAGGTTGACTTGCCCTGACAAGCTCGAGATGAAATCTGGAACCAATTATAGTTATTATAGGGAAGCATTCTGATGTTCCTAGGTGAATGGCAGCCTCAAAATCAGCTAATCCCAACTTTATTACTTTTTTATAATGTCACCATTCAGTTACACTTAGACACAAGTTATATATACCTAGAACAGATTTATGTATGAATTGAAAACAATTATAAGATTGTATTTTGTATTGTAATGAGGTGGGGTCTGGCCCAAAGTGACCCTTTGCACTGCGATCACGTTGATCTATTGTGCTTCCCCTTGTCTTTTTATTTATTTAATACGTCTAGGAACACGATCAGCTCCTTCAATGGAAGTGTTAATAGGTCCTCTTCACTCAGCGTATATGCATGTAGTAATCTGTATCTCCTGTGGTCTAGTGCCCCACAGTTAGTGATCAAGTGTTCCATTGACTCCTCTTCTTCACCGCAGAATCTGCAAGTGTCCGTGTTGGATAAGTCCATTTTATGTAGGTGTTTGTTGCAGGTATAGTGGCCTGTCAGTGCCCCTGTCAGTGTTTTTAAGCTTCTCCTGTCCAGTTTTAGGGCGAGCTCCGCCCTCCTATCGTAGAAGCTCAGAAACTTTTGGGAATGTTCCAGCCCGCTGGTGTCATTCCAGTGTTTTATTGTGATGGATGCTGTCCACTTAACAATTATAAGATATATTTACAGCAGAAGTCAAGTGTTCCATCGACTAAATGATTGCTCGATAGCAACGAAATTCTAAATTACTTACAATTAAAAATACATATTACAACTATTTCAGGTCCTTTATCGTTGTATGTAATGAAAATTGAAAACATTTTCAACTCGAGTTTGGAACTATCTGGGCACTAGTCCAGAATATCTTGAACATCGTCAGTCGAAGATGACAGATTCGGGATTGCATTTCTTTACACGCTGTATATTTTTCCTGACAACAAATGCAATATAACTTTTAATAGTGTGGGTATTTGACTGACTGAATGACTGCAATTGTCGAGAAAGAGCCGACTTCAATCCTGTGGGGGATTATCTAAGTCCAGGAAATTTTATTTTAGAAAACTGTGTTACCCCCAAAACTGCGTTACTACTATCTCTCCGAGATAGCAGTAACTGAGGGGAACAATTGGCTAGAGTGCACAAGACGACAAGAACAATACAAGAAGAGGCACATACGCTTGTCGCAACAGGCTAGCCAATGCCGTGCTCAGCTCAATGGGAGGTCGTGTCGGTTCTTTTTCAAGCTCTAAATAACGGTCGTTGAATACGGTCTTGTCAGGGAAAAAGATAGTATGGGCGCAAACCATGAAATTTGGGTTAAAGGTCATAAGAACTTACCAGATATATTTTCATGGTCAAATAATCGGTACCTTTATATCGATCGAAGAACTGTCTGACGTCAGGAGCGACCAAGATCAGCTGGAAAATGCACGTTGATTCTATATGCTTAGATTCTGTTACGAAAACAATAAAATTCTACTTGAAAAACTACACCCGGTTATTCAAGAACTTGTGTATTTAGCCTTTAGTTAGAATTCATTAAAAACATTAAAAAACTACATAAAATTTGAGATAAAATTAGCTAAATAATGCGAACAGTGCGGTAACCGTAAATCAACATAAAACGTTTTATCTAAACTTTCACAATATAAACTACAAAATGCGTGATGTTAACTGTTACTGTGAGTTATGCAAAATACGATACAGGTCTAGTAGGAATTTCGATATATATATGAATATCAATGAATTTAATAAGAAAATACGGCCATCTAGATAATAATGATTTTACAAGCTAGTGAATATTAACGTTGAATTTAGTTGAAATTATTGATACGATATAGGAAATAATTGAAACAAAGAGAAAAGGTTTAAGACATATACACCCTCTGTCCCAAAAGTAACCGCAATAGTTCGAAATAAAGCACGCTATGTATGTTATGTCCACAAAAATCATTGTATTTATTCGAAATATTCTCCATGTGCTACAATACATCGATTTGCACGGTCAACGAGTGCTTCAAACGACTTTTTCATGTCGATCTCTGGGATGGCCTTTAGGATGCCGGTCGTCGATCTTTGAATGGCGTCTACGGATGCATAACGAACTCCTTTCTGCTTCAAATGAAGACGAGGGAACAGGAAATAATCGCATGGGGACAGATCAGGCGAATACGGTGGGTGCTGTATCGAATATATTTCATTTTTCGCCAAAAAATCGGTGACAATCGTTGCTCGATGACACGGTGCGTTATCGTGCAGTAATCTCCAGCTGCCTGGCTCGCGATATTCGGGCCGAACACGACGAATGCGACCCAGCAAACGCTTCATAACATCGAGGTAATATGCACCATTAACCGTTGAGCCGTATGGAACGAACTCCTTATGGATAATTCCCTTCGAATCGTAGAATGAAATCAGCATTGACTTGATTTTCGACTTCTCCATTCGTGATTTTTCGGATTTCCTTCTTCTGGTGACCTCCACTCTGCGCTTTGACGTTTGCTTTCTGGTTCGTATTGAAAGCACCACGTCTCGTCACCAGTCACAATCGTTTTCAAGAAGTTTTCATCTGCACGGGCTCGTGCAATAATGTCTTTGGAGTGTTCGATTCGAAGCGTTTTTGGTCGTCGGTCAATTTGTGCGGAACAAACTTCGAATTGACTTTCTTCAAATCAAGGGTTTCAGTCAAAATGCGCTGAATAGTTGTTTTAGGGATGCCAAGCTCCATTTCCATAAATCTCACTGACGATTTCTTCGAAATTTTCACAAATTCGCGCACTTTTTCCACATTTGCCTCGGCCAAAGTTGTCGAAGGACGACCGGCTCTTTCGTCATCGTTAACATCTTCTCTGCCTTTACGAAATCGTCGATGCCACTCGAACACTTGCCTCTTCGACAAACAATCGTCGCCATAAACAATTTGCAGCATTTCATACGTCTCGGTTGCAGTTTTTCCAAGTTTAAAACAAAACTTAATATTGACTCGTTGTTCGTGACTCATTTTCTGACCGTTTACGAAAAACACTCTCACAGGATGCGTGATGTATCAGCTGACTATGCACCAAATGTCATGAAAATTTGTCAGGTTGGTAAGGAAGAGTCCCACTACAATAATCAATCAACTATCAAGAGATGACGCCACTGGTTTCTGATTTATAGACGCATTGCGGTTACTTTTGGGACAGAGGGTGTAGAATAAATGCTTAGCTGTCATGGCTTCCGGGTGATGTCATCGCATAAGGTTTCTACCCTTTGTCTGCCTCGGATGTTGGAAATGGTCTTACGGATTTGTCCGACGGATTAGACGATCGGTTTTCCTTCGTTTAATACCTTGATGGGGAGGTATAAGGACAATGATGTTCTATTAGGCACGACGAGGTGTAGGAAGGTTCGATCTCGGGTTTCTTTTCCTCCGCGAACGGGATATGTACTTGAACAATACACTAGAGGATTTGCTGGCGAATTCCCCACTACAGGGTAAATACTTTCTTGATGATAATTCGATAAACGATACACACACTTAAATTTTCTCAGCCATAACCTCTTCCGATCTCGTCACCGGTGTTTTACCACTCGCTACCTAATGCCTAATTCCCTCTTTTTTGTTGTTACTACGCCGAAGCTAAAATTCGCTTCGCGTTCTCGTGATTGGACGAATTCGAAAAATTCAAGGGCAACTAACACGCAACGATATGATGGGTTCAACGGGAGTATCGTTAAGCGATATTAGGAAATAACTATTGTCCGAAAGGAGTAAAATTTCAGCTTATATTTCTAACAAGTTAAATGAAATACGGAACTGAACTAAGTGAAATTTGTGCACGTAACAACTGACCGGGACCGCAACTGACCTTATTCGATATTTAAATTATGTCGATTATCAGCTTCATCCTGAGTTTATTATGAATCAAACTCCAATGCAATTCGACACGTTGGAGAATGGAAATCGAACTAATTTCCAAGACCGCAGAACAAAGATAATTACTATGTGGCATTACGTTCGAAGATCGTTTCGTGTTAAAACGAACCGCGTGTCCTCCCACTTTCACATATCTTCCCCCAATCCGATCGATTGACATTTGGAATCCCCAAGACCGTCTTTCCATTCTCTCCAAATTTCTTTTCCGACGTCCGAGGATACCGGACGTACGTGAAAATTGAGCTACTTTCCAAAGCCGAGCGTCTGACGAAACGCACACTATTAAAAACGAAACGTGTAAATTCGACCAGACGTCTGCGTCTGCACGCCATGCGTAATCCCCCCGATAGTACCGCATCATTATTTGCAAATTGCTTTCCCGTGTGATATACAACACCTTTACTGTCTGGTGTGCTTGCTGCTGGTAGATTCTATTTCGGTCGCAAAAAGTACAGACGAAGCGCACGTGGTTTTATAGTAAAAAGATCGGTCGAAGCGATTACTTTCTCAGATACAAAATCGGACCATCAATTATTAATATTATAGCGATTTATGATCTCTTTGGATAGACACGTACGACACGTCTTCGAAGCAATTAACTCGGGCAAAATATTTGTCTTATTTCAATGTATTTGTGCCAGCAAATGAAGGGAAACGAAAAGTGGCAGGTGCCGTTTTGAGCGAGTACCATCATAAAGGTGACGCGGAAAATTTTTGGGTAAGGAATGGAGACATTGGCGAAAGTAAAATTAGAAGTCGAAAAGTCGTTTTGGAAAAATTGCTATGACTTGTATGACAGCGCATGTGTACGCACGTATAAACAATTTGTGTTTAGAACCATTGACGTTCTTAGATCATCTTTCAAATTTGAGGTTTTAACGGTTAAGACGTCTACGCGTCGTAAAATTTGTTTTTCGATTTTATTCCAGGATTTCCTTGTAATTTCGAGATTTGTTGTTTAAGTGGTTATTGTCGCTTTGACGTAACTAACGATTGGCATAAAATCGGCTAGCGTCTGTTAAACCGCCGACTGAAAGCTTGTTATTGAAATTCATTGAAAGCACATGTTTCGAGCTTACTCATTATTAGTCTGTCCAGTTGTTCAAGGTGGATGTATGTTATTTATAAATCACAACTAGATTGTATATGCAATTTCGTTTCGTAATTTTACGAAACCTTATATCATCGAATTGTTTCAATTTTGACTGGATTATAGAAACAAAGAAAGAAATTAAAGAAAACGTTCATGCCTAACTAAAATAGTTATTTAGTAGATTTTATCAATTTCTTGAAAAACAATTTCAAAAAATGAATTTTCTGATGACAACAATTCTAGCAAAATCAAAGAAAGAGTTAGATAAAGGTGTGAGAAGGCTAGTAAAGGAAGCAAATCGATTTGATCTAAAAATAAACCGAGACACACCAAATATAAGTTAAATGTGTGATACACAATATGATACAGAAAATTCTCTACAGGTGCAAACAGATGATCAAACACGCAGCTTTGAAAAAGTGCAAGACTTTCCATATTTAGGAGTGAGAATAAGAGAAATTGGTTATGAAGCACAAGAAATAGAAATCAAAATAGTAAAAGGAAATCGAGAAATTGAGATCGCCAATGAAGTCGAGTTGTGTGTCAAGAAGAACTAAGAAAAATATATATAGGGCGGTAATTAGAGCCACAACAATTTATGTGAAACCTGGGTATTGAATAAAGCGGAAGAGGAGAAATTGGAACGATGGGAAAGAAAGATATTAAGAACGAATACAGAAGAAGGACAAATAGAGAAATAGAAGTACTATACAAGGAGCCAAAAATAACGACGGTGGTGAACGCCCAACAAATTAGAAGGTTGGGAGATGTGCAAAGACTGGGGAACCATAGAATGACTGAAATGGTGATGTGCAGGAAGCCAATCAGGACAAACGAGGGTAGACCATGAAAAGGATAGTTCAGAGGATTTAAAGAAAATAAATAATAATAACCCCTACACCGAAAGGTAGAAAGGGTAAAAGATTAAGAAGAAGAAGAAATAATAATAATTGGAGAGAAAGAGCAATGGGCAGAGACAGCTGGAGAAAAAGAGTACAAGAGGCCCTAGGAAGATGGTAAATGAATTTGTGACTGAGATCATGCACTATTATTATACGTAAAGAAAAAAATGTAAATAATTTTAGTATTAAAATGTATAATTAATCTATGCCCAAACCCGGCCAAACATGGTCTGCAGATCAATAATAATAATAATAATAATAAACTTCTTGAGACAATTTCCTTGCTATTTCGATGTCGCAATGTACTCGTTTAATGGCACAGTTATCCTTTACCTCCGCATCTTACAAATTCTAAAAATAATCCAACCACATCCAACAAAGCGCTTGTTTTTAATCTCTCTGATTGCACCGTTTCTAGGAGCATATCTAACGCTTCAACGAAAGAAAATATAAGATCTTCGATATAAATATTTTTGTGTACATCTCACGTTATTAACACTTCAGCGTTTTTAAATAGGATATCAAGTAATCGCTCTGGAATGTTGACCGACTACAACGCATAATTTTCTATTTAGAAATAGCAGCAATGTTTTCGATTCGCCCTGGAGTATGTGTGCAATCAAGTGTCAGTTGAAATATCGCCAAAAATTCGCGACTATGTCATTAAGTACGGAGTGACGAAAACACGTGACAGTCTGGATATTTCGTACAACTTCTAATACGTAATAATAACTACATAGTAGCTCATTTTGTTCAATTTTAAAATTGATTACAAGCTGTTGATAGAATATTATTGATTTTTTCGAGAAATTTCGATTATCTATTATCTATCGAATAAGTTTGCGTCCTAGCTAACGAATACGCATCAGTTAATCTTGGAGAAGTTCTGTATCTAAAAGTTAACCGAGACATTTACTCCTCTCAGCACAGCTTTCCGATACTGCGAATACAAGACGCCCTCATCTTTGTATCTCACTGTCCAATTCTTCCGAATTTCACCTCATCTCTCCAATTCCACCAAATCAAAAAAAAAAGCGAGTGAACCTCATCCAGGTCGACTGTCAAACAAAACACTCAGCTATGTCTAAGACCCACAGGAAACCAAATGTCTCGAGCAATTTTTAGATGCAGTTTTGAATTTCTTATGCAGAGGACTAAATGTCTCGGGGACTGATTGCCTTAACTCAAGGGCCTCATGCTCAGCTAAGACCAAGAACATTTTGCGTCTTCTGGCCTCTCACGCCTTCTAGGAAAGCTTATATAGTCAGCTGTTTCAGCATATCTTCGAGAAAACTTGAACTTTCTGAAGGCATTCATTATCACTTTGAGTTCTTAGCGCGTGCCCAAAAATAATGAGCGTCATATAATTCTGTTGCTGATTTTCAGGAATTGTTTGTAACATATTTAATACTTCTCTTCTAGGTGGCGCCATTAGTCTCTTTGCCTTATCTCTATCGATCTAACGATTACTTGTATCGGCAGCTTTGAATGGAATTATATTAAATACGGATGTATACCATGACACTTTCAAACTGTCTGCCATGTTCTAAAGTTTTGAATCAACTTAGCTTTCTATGTACCATGTTCCACAGTTTCGTCTTCTAGGACAGATATCAATCAATTTTGCCTAAATCACTTGAACTCGAATAGAAAGATCTTTAACTTTACCACATCGACGTGGAAATTTCGACAACTAGGTAATCATCTTCCGTAGAGAAAATAGAAAACAAATGAAGGGAAATGTCGCCGGCAAATTTGCTTCTTTTACACTTGCTACCCTGTCAAATATCTTTGAACTTGAACTTTCCTCTTTTGTTGGCTTCATTGAGTAAAACCCTACTAAATTCCGAATATATTGTAATTATAAAATTTCGAGAGGGATCTGTTTATAGCTTCTTGATCGTAAATTTGCCCGAAAGCGCAACGCGCGAGTTGATTTCGAACGAAGAAAGCCAGGAAAATTTGCGACTTGGGTTGAACCGGAACCGGAATAAAATGGTTCATACCTATATCACCACATTGGTTTGGATATTTCAATACCTTGACTTAAGTTGTCATCCTCGATAGGGAAAATTTAATACAAACAAAGTGTCACTAACGAATTTTGAAATATTCCACCATTTCGCAGATGGCATCGTAGCAACTTTCACGAAACTAACTTTCTCGCTTTGTATTTCCCTCACCGAAAATAACTTAGTTGTTGGCGCGAGGCTTACATCTACTACATGAATTTGATAATCATCAAATGCTAATTTCGGCAACTAGATTATCATCCTCATTAGTGAAAGAAAAAGAAAGGCAAAAGCAGGAATACCCTTTGGCTCAAGCTTGCATTTCACTCTTTCAAAGCTGTGGTAATTTTCTTGCGTTTGTGTTTCCTCCACTGCTGATGACAGCTCAATTTACAAAAATCCTCCTAAAGATTCACGGTCGATGTCGGTGGTGAAACCCCCTTTCGGATTTTACCGTGTGTCGTTATTTGATACCGATATTTCGTTTACCGGGAAAATAGAAGAAATTGAAGAAAGTGACAGTACAAAGTTTTGCACTTCACCAATTCAGAGTCGTGTTAACGTTCTTGCCTTTGTGTTTCCTACACTGCTGATGACAACTCAAATGTCGGTTTCACACTTATTTCGAAGAAATTCGTAGAAATCCTCGTAGACTTACGGTCGATGTCGGTTCTTGTGTGTCATTATTTGATATGAACGTTTCTTGTGTGTCATTATTTGATATGAACGCTTCGTTATCCATACTACCGACGTCTTCAGGAAAATTGAAGAAATTGAAGAAACTTACAGAACGAAGTTCTTCAAGTCACCAGTTGAAATGTGTTTCTTGCCTTTGTGTTTCCTCCAGCAATGAGGATAGTCGAATTGCTGACTTACCATTTATTTCTTCAAGAAAATTGAACAAATTGAAGAAAATGACGGTATAGAATTTTTCATTAGATCATTTCAAAGCCGCGTCAATTTTCTCGCGTTTGTGTTTCTTGCACTGCTGACAAAATTTCACCTGGTGATCTTATATTTATGTATTTCGAAGAAATTTACGAAATTGGTCGTAGACTTTCGGGACCGATGTCGATGGTGAAAACTTCTTTTGTACTTCACGCGTGTCGTTGTTTGATATCAGCGTTTCGTTGTCCATACGTCTTCCGGAAAATTGAAGAAATTGAAGAAACTGACAGTTTCTGGCACACTTCTAAAAAGATCATTCATAATTTTATTTGAAAGGAAAGAATGTGATTGTTGGCACTCTGTAAGCTCTACCATTAATCTGAAACGAAGCAAACTTACTGCATAGTATCTATTCCTGCAGAATAAATCTACGAAAACTTACTAATAAATTTTTTAACTGCACAAAGAAGGAAAAGCATTACACTTTGATATTTCTAAATTTAGTACCTACTTTCAAAATTCGCCATTCCCTCAACATTTACGTGTCATCTTTATGGCGTTGTTTAGAACAGCACGTGCTAGTTTTCGTTTCCATTCATTCTGGCACAAGTATGTATGTACATATGTCTAATAAAACAAATATTTTGCACGGATTTTAGAATTAATTGCCTCGAACGTATGCCTGAAGAACGCTTAAACTCTTGCTAGGATAATTTATCGTTGGATATCAAAATGCTCGAATTTATGTAAAACGATCAGAAGCATAACATTTAGCGGTATTTCCACTTAAATGCGTTCAATATTTTGATTATATTTACGAGACTTGGCGCCTAATTATATATGTATATCTGTCACTTCTTTTGTTGTTTGTGCAAAATACGAACAATATCTCGTCTCTTACTCCTTTTTCGTAAACAAATTTAAAACTATGCGTATGCGATTTTACGCAGCTTAACCTTCCTATACTCACGTCAAAATGAAAGACGTATACTATACTATATAAATCGGTCTCACAGACCGTATGCGTGAGTATAGGAAGGTTAAATATTAAATAATCCAAAAGGTGTTTGTAAAAAAAAACCATATTGAAGTCGCTTTTAACATTTAGGATTACGATTTCAACTTTGCGTTTTAATTCCTTTGTTTAGAATTTAGAATGTACGCGGCAATCTTATCATTAACGACAGTTAGAAGTAATGATGTAACAATCACTAGACATTGTCGTGTTATGCGGATAAAATACGTAGAAACTGCATTACATATGTATTGTATGTACGTATGCGATCTGTACTCGCAAATATGACTGGCAATATCGGCATATTAAACAGTGGTTTTGTGATTGCGATTCGACTAAAATCTTTTTGGCGCAATTCTTTTACAGTTCTGACGTTTTATAATCATTTCCTTCTAGAAGGCGAGACACGAAAAAGTTATTATCCGCGACGTACGTAATAACTCGGCGAGACTACATAAATGCTGTAAGAAAAAAGAATAATTCGAATTGATGTGATTTTTTCCTACTTGCGTATTTCTAGAATTGCATAATTCTGAATTATGCATAAGCGTGTGGTTGCATAATAATAAGCATTTTTGCAAGAAAAGAAGTTAAGTTGACTGTTTAATCTAGAAACATGAATATCCGTTCATTTTCCCGTTTCGTTTTCAAAAAGTGGGATACGTCAGAACTTACCATCCTTCAGGAGGGAGATAACTCGTCGATGTTAATTGAAAGATTTCGCGTTCGGCATGCTTTCGCCGAGTAACCGTTACGTTAGCAATTTCGAATTATTAGTAGCAGACGAATTTTAGCACTTGCTCCACGCTTTATTTAACATTTACTTCGAGTACCAATTAACAGATAAGCGACGGACGTCGTCTCTCTTTGCTTACGTTAAAATATTCCAGCGGTTGCGGTTACTTGACTCGTTAACAGCACGAAACGACTTCCCATCGATTACTAATTATAACGACGTAAAGTAATACATAATAACACGCCGAGATCGGTTTTGGGCTTGGAACTATTATCGTAAATTATGATATGGACGATTACCTGAAAAACAATTTTATTGAACAAAATTTATTGTGTCAAAAATGTATCGTTAATATTTGAATCAAATGAAGAGATTTTGTTTAAAACTGCACACTTTTAATTTTTACATTTATGTGTCTGGCGTTCAAAATCTATAAGTCAAATTAAATGTTAAGAATACATACATCCATACATTCTGGAAAGTTTTAAAGTTTGGAGTGCATTTGAGCATAATTCTTGAAACTTACAGGCACACTGAGGATGCCCTTAATTTGAGGCAAAAATTCTGTAGTAGCAATAAACGATATCTACAAAATTTAGGTCTTTTCACCTTGACCTTCCTGAGAGTCTAAGCCATTGTTACTTCTGAAGTTTGTAGATACGTCGTACTCGTTACTTCTGCCTGCCATAATTCTTGATTCATGGTCAGATATTAAGGGATTACCACAAAAGGAAAAGTTAAGAGAAAGAGATGGCACTTTATGCCAAGGTAAATCTTTGGAAATTGCAACTAAGTGCTTCACTAATAACTATCGGCTGCTTATTCAGCGACTTCTTCTTAATGAATAGGTACATAAGCAAATTACAGTGGGTTAATCTCTTCATTTTAGCAGCCCAGGAAAGATCTTCAGAAACCTTGAAAAGGCGGTTACTACGTTCTCTAATTTTTTCCTTCATTTTGAAGTACCGGTAAAATGCTTATGAGAGGAGGAGGAAGGTGGACAAACGTATGCAGCTAGAGACGGTAAAAAAGTATCTGAAATTATTGCGCATACAGAATTGGACAAACTTAGCAGACGATAGAACATGGAATATAGGAAGAAATCACGCAATCAAAACAATTTATGCCAGTAAGCTGTACGGCATGCCGAATCGTTTTAGGTACGATCCTGCCCGTTTGTCGAAAATCTCTTACAAATCGACACGGCGAAGTATCATCGTTGACTTTTTTTTTTAAATACGCTACTAACTAGAGAAGTTGTGGAAATCGCCTCAATGGTTAATCTTGTTCAATTAAACCCCATATCCGAAAACTGAAAAAAATAATAATTCAGGTTATTCGCTACAAAAAGAAAAGAAGAACCGCCTTATCCACTGATACACCTGAATAGAAAACAATACGAGAAGACAAAAGATCTAGGAAAAGAGCTGAAGAAAAATGCAGATCTTGAAGGCGGTTATGCCCTCAGCAAAACATGTCCGTAACGAGACTGTTGTGAAATTTTTTTTTCTCGGGCGAAAAATGCGAAAATATAAAACACTGTAATGCTAAGTAACTGTTATGGTTTTAACTCGACAAAGTACAATGTATGCGCGCACTGTTGTGCGCGCATACATTGTACTATCTGTTAGTCAACAAACGAATTACATGCGTGTGTGTGTTCGTTGACTAAAATATAGTGACTAACTGGATGCTATTTTCCATCACTTTCTCCCAGATACTGTTCTTGCCAACTTTTGAAAAGGAAAAAGTCTATTACCTTAAATACTTGCGCCACCTAACGCGTGCATGATGAGTTATAGATTAAACTAAAAACAAAAATTAATTCAAATCATAAACAGATCTGAACAGAGACAGAAGAACTTTATTCTCCATTAAGTCATTTACAGTCATAAAAATATAATTTAGCCGTAAGGAAGAAGAAGCCCAGTATAAGCAGCGCCAGATCGATATTAAATTTTGACCCACGACGAAGTTCAAAACAAAGTTTCTATCATTGATATCAGCCGTGAAAGCCTACGAGGATGTATATGCACATATAATTACCAGCTCTTGAAATCAGCCCAGATCCTCCCATATTCGGGAGATGTTGAGATTCCTGCATGATTTCAGAAGTATTTGTTGTCTTCTTCCATATCATTTTTTTGGCAACGAAATGAGGGACCACTTTCAAGGCTACACACCTCAGTCCTGTATCATACACCGTCGGTTTTTGATATTCCAAGAATTTAGTCCTTCGTACGTAAATTTTAATGATTCTTTTAACCACTCTGCTGACTTTAGTCGATGTTGCATTCAAACTTTGATAACGCCATCGCATTAAATGGACAATTTTACATATCTGCATCGATTTTCAACGAAATCCAGTGACTTTTGACATCTCGTCGAATTTTGATAAAATTTACTACCTACAGTTCAGGAGAAATTTCAGTCAAAAAGCGACCCACGACTCGCACGACCCTGCTTATAAATCCAGAAACGGCGAATAAAGCATAAACCTCTAGAACTTGGTTATCATTGTAAATCCTCTATTCCCGCTAGTTTTCGAAATATCAAGGTCTGAAGATGAATACACGTTGATCTGAATTTTAGCGATTTCAGTCACACTCTGTTACCTTTATTCGAAGCCTTGTTTCAATTTCCGATTACGCCGTCGTGTTCAGCGTACCAATTTCGACTTTCAGTAAAATCCGATGATTACTGTCCTCCCATCAAATTTCATGAACTGTATCTGTTCAGAGAAAATTTCGTCTGAAAAGTGAATCTCACCCCATCCTGCTGAAACTTCTGAAGCAACCTGTAAATTTCCGCCTGTAGGATTCACTTCTGCCAACAGAAATCTTCTATGCCTTTCAGCTTTTCTAACATACGCACAACTAGGCCATCAATAAGTTAAATCAGGCTTCTGGAGTTTTCCTTCAAAATTTGCAGGTTTGCAAGTTTAAAATAAAGGTAGTTATTTATTCGCAGTTATTTTCTCAGATCCCATTTGAATTTGTAAATCGAGAGTGATTTGGATGTGTGGATAATATCGGGGAAGCTGAAAGTTCAGGGAGGCTTGCCCCCAATTTTTTCTGATAAAAGCATATTCCAATGTCAAAATAAGAAATTGCTTCAATTTCCGGTCCTAGGACCGACTAGATAATAACCACAATTAGAATGACAGACTAATAAGTACAAAAAGAAACATTAACGAACAAGAAACGCGTGTCCGATAGTTTGATATGAAATTTATATAAATTACTACGCGTAAACATGTAATTTGTTTGGCTTTTATTCTTATACATGCGCGTGTTTGTCATATACATATAAACATATGTACATCAAGATGTTATTGTATTGTTATTTAAATACATATTTATAGTCAGTATGTAAAAAGTATTTTAGGTTCACCTTGACGGAAATGATAAACTACCAGTTTTCAATAAAGACAACGAGCTAAATATCATCTTCGTGTATAAAGGAAATCATTTGCTGTAATACCAGTGGTGTTCCTGCAACAATTTTGACAAACGTTAAGGTCGTTGTTTGGATGCAATTAGCTTCATTTATTCGAGTTTCTTTTGGCGCTAAATTAATGGTGGTAAAAGTTATATCCCCCAGTTATGGGATTTATGAGAAGTATTTTCTGAGCATTGCCGTGTTTGTGGTGACATACTTGGCGTTTGGCTGAGTGTGATACCAGGTAAAGACAGTACCTGGAAGTTACTTCTACGTTAGATAACGACCGTAAAAGTCTAATTTCATGGTCATGAAGTTGACAAAATGGTCCTCCCTTTTGCTTGCCCTAAGGGCATGGATCCAATTATGCCGAAAATTTTTGCAATCCTTTCACACTTAAAAATTGATGATTTTATCGTCATTGCAACGAAGTTCAGAACTTGATTGGTCTTACGATATTTATTTGGAACAGAAGTAACGGCGTGCTTTGCAGCGATTAAGTAGGGGTTAAAGCATAGAATGACTCCAGTAAGTTTATGAGGAGCTAATGATGATAGGCGTCTCAAATGTTTCTTCCGCGTTCTGTTAACACTGGCAGCTTATTTTTTGAGTGTTATTTCTCACCAAAAAGACAAATTTTTATCTGTTTAATTACTAATTAAATCGCTCGACAGTTCTCGAGGGCCTAGGACGTGCTTTCCACTTTCACTTTCATTCCCTTTCTGGTACTTGGTGCGCTGTTTGTCTACATTCTTTTCTGTCTCTCGCCTTTGTTATCCACCATTTCTCAGGTTTTCCTCTACACTTTCACTCCATATTTTTTCCGGCCTCCCTAATCTTTTTCTCGCAATTGGTGTCCTTTTCGTTATCTGCATCGGCATTCGTTCTTTTGACATTTTCTCTACATGGCCCTAACCATCTAAATGTTTGTATTTTTATGTGTCTCATTATACTTAGTTCCTTGAACAATCCTTTCAATTCCTCATTCGTGCTTCTTTTTCAGCCCTTTTCTGTTTTTTCGTTTCCCGATAGATACCTCTTAGTATCTTGCTTTCCCATCTGCTTAGAATATCTTTTACGTGTTTAAGAACTTTAAGTTTTAAATGAATGTCTACCCCGAGAAAGGCTTGATCAAAAGCGACAATTTTGTTATGGTTATAAATAATTAAAAGTATTCATGGCATCTAACATTTTCTGCCCCCTAACTTCCCCTGTAATCATTTCACGCGTTAATCCCCACTCATTGACACATGTCTCCTTAAATTTATTATTCTATCTAACACATGCTTTAGCATGGATTATCGGTAACACAAAATAGGGAAAAATCATTTGGTTGTATTATCGACGTATTTAAACAGAAACGTACACTTGACCCATTTGATTCCGTCATTTAATAATCGACGCAACGTCCTCTTCGCCCTGCTTTTAGTATGATGAGCTGAATTAATTTGTTTACGAGTCGGAGATATTAGTAATAGGTGCGATTTATCTACATACTAATGTTGTCGCGATGCATTTTTTATAATTGATTAAATACCTAGCCGTAACATGTCTACGTGACGGCTACTGTTTCACGACAATTATCAGTATACGTCGAATAACGGACGCTTATTACGAGTTAACGACGTTCCGAAACCACTAATTTAATAATCAGGAAACTTTTTACTCCTAAAATGAACGAGAAAAAATTGCTTGTCTTATTATGCTTTGATGACCGTTTTGGTGAAGTTTTTGTAGGTGTGAAATGTAAACCTATCATTTAAACTACATTTACGTAAACAAAATTTTTAGTTACACTTGAAGGAAAAAAATCGATTAAGGAGAAAATTGTATATTGCGGTATCGTACACATTTCCAATTACGTTGTTGATTACCAAGACCTTCGTAACAAATTTACTCGGAGTTTGTACCGAATTCTAAGTGTAGGTCATTAATTTTTAAATAAAAAATTGACATATACGACGGGAAATTAAGATTATATGTTTGTTCGTGTGTGTTATTCGCCGTGAACCTGCTAATTTTAAAATTGCTATCTTGCTCGTATTTACATTAAATCCAAATCAACGACTGATAAATCCCATTGTCGACGATCTTATTATAAACCTCTGCACGCCAGTGCAAAAGTCGAGGCTTGCGATATATCCCTTATAATTAGCATTGTTCTGCGGTGATTAAAAGAGATTGAAAATAATCCATTGTTGATTGTTTTCGTAAATACAGCGAATATGCATAAGTCGGCATTTAAGTCCTTCGATGTTATCCTTATACGAGATTTATTAAATCATAATTCCGCATAACAAAGGAATTCTTTCAAAATAAGTCTGTAAAGCTAGGCTGGAAATGCCAGATTTTATCAGGTCATTTAGAAAGGTTCCTGTTTCAAGCATTTTTGTATCTTAGCAGTGAGTTTTTAGCAATTTTTGTTTGTGACGAAGAAGCTTTCAGGCTCTCATCGGCAAGAAGTCGAAGCAAATGCGATTTAGGTTTCCTGTTTTTCGCGTTTCCGTATTTTCGCAGAATTATTTTCAATTTTCGTTTGTGATGAAAAAGAATAAAGGCTCTTATCGGCAAAAATCAAAGCAGTTGCGATTTGGGTTTCCTGTTTATATGACGCTTATATTTTAGCAGAGTTATTTTCAGTTTCCGTTTTTGACGAGAAAAATTGCAGACTCTTACCAACAGAAAATCGAAGGAAATCCGATTTAGGGTCTCTGTTTCTGGCACTTCCGTATTTTAGCAGAGCTATTTTTAATTTTCGTTTGTGACGAAGAAAATCGAAGGTTCTTACCGGCGAAAAGTCGAAGCAAATGCGATTTAGGTTTCCCCTTTATAGCGGTTTTGGATTTTGGCAGAGTCGTTTTGAATTTTCGTTTGTAACGAAGAGGAATGAAGGCTGATACTGGCAAAAAAATCGAAGCAATTTAAGACCTATCGTCATCATCAATAATAATAACATTTTTGTAACGAACAAATTGACGTGGTCATAAAACCTAATCAAGCTTCAATAATTTTTAACGAGCAATCAGATTTATGGGATCGTGTGCTTTAAGATGGAGGAGCCTGTTCTAGCTCAGTTGTTGTGGAGGTGGACCATAAACTCGAAGGTCCTGTTTTCGATTCCTCCACCTCGATTTTCCTCTGATTATAAAGCTGCTCGTTAATGAATTGAGTAATAGTGGCGAGATTGGTAACAAGGGACTTCTAAAAATCCGTATTGCAGGGTGAAAATTATTGAAAATTGAGGAGTAAATGACGTGCTCAAAAATCTTGGCAAAATTATATAATATTGATATAGGTCGATAACTTGAGTTCAGCGGAAAATTGGAACAATTGTTGCGTTTTTTCCATTCATTCGGAAAAAGTTAAAGTATTGACTGCCCGGTAGACTATAGGCGACAAGCGATTAATGAAAACATAACTTGCATCTTTGCTTAGAAAGCTTGTAAGCATATCATCGCCAGCAATTAGATTATCTGGAAAGGTGTCCATTATGTTAACTAATTCCTTCTTTGTAACACCAGTTAATGAGACAGAGGAAACATTGACGGACGTAGTACTTCCATGACCACCACCAGTACTCTAGATAAAAGTTTTAAAAAGCAAGCTAGCAAAGCCATTAACTATATCGGGTAGCTTTTCCGCCAATTTATCCACAATTGGCGAAAAAGCTGCACGTGGAATTATGAAATTCTGAATCGAAAATCTCAATACCAAAATATTGTACCACGCTTCATGCGTCTTCACGAAGTTCTAGAAGTTCGGGCTTTTATTCCACAAATAAGCCTTATTGTTCGATATCTATTGATAGAGGTAGCTGTAATTTAGAATGAAAATTTTTGATACTATTTGTTGGTAAACGTTTTCTTTTTGACTTCCAATTATGTTTTTAACATTCCTGCATTAACATACTTTCACGAAAAGCACACCTTGCAACGTTGCAGAGCAATAAGATTGTATTCGAATGTGATTTCTATCGATAATATTACTGCCAAATTTTGAAATTTATGTACAGAATTCGACTTTTGTATTATCATTCTGTATAACTTTAGCTTTTTTCGTCATTATTTGTATAGTCTTGATTAGTTCTTATGTTTCTTTATTTTTAGTCCTTTTATTATTATTATTACTACTATTATTATTAATCGAATGAATATGCCGTTATTTACATGGTGTACGTTTTCTGTAATGGAATACGTTTCCCAAACCGGAGGCATCCTCTAAAGGAAATGTATTTCGAAGGCTGGATCAACGTCTTGGCAAAACTGGCTCGTGAAATATCAGATAGATATTCCAAAATGAATTAATTCTATTATAAAATGCACTGTAATTTTACGGTTTTCAGTAGGTATGTATTATTTTGACAATAGATAATTTCAAGAACAAATCATATCTCGCGTAATGTGTCGAATTTAAAAATTTAAAAATTCGCCCATCTGATACTACTAATGACGAGTAGAATGATTTGGAAAATTGAATTTCAGAAAATATTACAATACCTACTATTACAATAGTATGCGAGTGCAATGTTTCCAAATGTCAAGTGTTTCCTAAAAACATACGAAACATGATATAACATTTTGAGATTAAGATTTTCGATTCAGAACCGAGCGAAGGATGTCGGATTTATACAGAGCCCCTGTGTAACAAAGATACTTTAAAACAATGTTATCGTAATAAAAATGTTGTAAAAGCAAGACAAAACTATTACTTTGCCTTTCTACGCACAGCTTTACCGGTTCGTAGGACTCAAGGACTGCAAAAACGGAGAGATTGACCGTCTCCCATTTTTCTTCAATAAGAAAATTTTGTACTGTCGATGCGAATATCAATCGGAGGGACGGTGGCTGGCGCAGCCATAACCTCGAGGATGTTCCTGCTGTTGCTAAGACTAAATTCCCCAAAACAGTAGTCATGTCGTAAGTGATATCATGCTGCTGCTCCTCTTTCCAGAAAGATGAAGGCGTAACCACAGAAGCTTATGTAACGATCCTAAAAACTCTCGTGAAACCCTGCTTTTGACATTGCGACGCGACGTCTGGAAAATCATACGTTTTTCAGCAACAGCTGCGTACCCCAGTGACTTAGTGCAGAAATGGCCTTCTGATAACATGAGCATGTTGCAAGATTTTGCTTCGTTTGCTTGGTTCAGTTGATGGTCAACTGAACTATAAACCCGCAGGATCTAGCTTCGATTTCCATACCCACCATAATATTGAGGTGATCTTTTCAGACTTCGCGAGCCATTGAGGTCGTCAAAATGAGTATTTAGGAATCATTTCCAAAAATTGGAGGTTGAATTGGAGTTGATCCACACGACCTTTGACTTTCCAGGCGTTGCGTTGCTTTGAAGCAACAAGCTGAGATTTAGATCTAGCAAATTATTTCTTTCAGGGCGCCATTGAGTGATCCTCCTATGCTAAGTGCTGAAATTCCAATATCGCGACGGCAAAGGACCGCTACCGAGACGGCGTGTGGTTTTCGTTAATGTGAACAAGAAAATCTTGAGCAGGGCATTCGTCATATTGACTGAATTTCTTTGAGTTCATGAGGAATTGAGATTGAGCATCTTTACTTAGCCAAGCTGTATTAAAAAATATGCTTTTTAATGCATATGGGTGATTGCTATGTTTTGATTGTTATTGACTTCAAATGGATGACCTGAATAATATTTATTCTTGAGTGAAAAATTACCAGAACTTTATTATTACCAATTATCCAAGGGCGTTGCCACCATACACGGTACATAACTTTCTGTGAGCTTGCGATGTGCTTTCTCCTATGTGTAACTAATGATGGGAAATATGACGAAAACGCTCGTCTTAAGGTTAGTGTTTACCCCAACCAGCCAAGACCAGAAAATATTCTTAGGTAACTTCTCATTCTGGCGAACTTATTGTACAAATGTCTTGCATGTAATGTTTCTTTAAAGCGCATACGAGCATTTAATTTTTGTGTTATTTTGACGTACAGGCGAAATTAACGGTGCTAATGTGTCGTTGCTTTGCTTTTATATGTATGTAAGTATTTCAGTCCCGCTTTCTCTTTGTTTCAGATTCGGAATTATCCAGCCTGTCTCACCTCGGTAAGTACCTAAAACATATGTATCTATGTTTATCCATACACATACATACATACAAGAAACTTTGCTTGCTCATTTCGCAACGTTTTCCATTCGTAAATACGCGCATCCCGTCGCCACGCGGATATGCAGAGGTTGAAGCGAAAACGAATTGGTCAAGTTAAAGAGTAAAGGTACGGAGATTCATTGACACATCGCGAAATTAGATACGGACACGTGGAGTTCTTTCTAATTTTATATTTGCACGGCCAGCGTCTAGGCGATATAAGACCTCACTTTATATGCTTATCGTGTGAAGCGAAGGTAATTCAACTTGACGGTGCGCCTTGCGCCTTGTCGGATGTATTTGCAAATGTCAGTATTAAATGTCGCTCGTAATCTTATTTGAAATAATATGCACGTGTATGTATGTAGTGAGTGAAATGTTCCTTTAAGATCTGTTCAACTTGACTTAACTTCGTTTTATTGTTAGACGAAACGATTAAGATTAGCGCGCAAGGATATCTCGTATTAATTACCACTTAATAGGTCGTGATTACACTGTTTATTTGCGGATTACTTGCAAAATGTTAACGCGATCAAAGCTAAGACCTTCGAAAGATATCGTTCGCTTTAAGCTGGGGAGAATTAGCCGTTTATCGTCGGTTGGTATTTAAATTTTAAAATCTCGGCTTTGCGAAGCGCGTCACGTCAACGAAAAAGGTATTGTTTAGGAGATTTGCGTAAAAGCAAAGTACAATGACGAGATGTCTAGGCCTACGGCAGGAGAACTCCCGTTAATTAGAAATTAATCTTAAAATAATCGGTTTGAGTATGCACCGGGCTGCTTGGCTGGTGTAATAGCTTTCTAAATTACAAAATCGGGCTGTTTTAATTGAACTTCTAGGAAATAGCGATAGTATTGCAATCATTAATTGATCTCGAAGCGTGCTATTTTTTATAAGTGGATCTAAATACGTACCTGCGTATAGTCTGCAACTCGCTATTGTTTATAGTTTATCTGTCGATTTTGAGTTAATGATGAAATATTGTTAGGCTCTACGTATGCAGATATTGTACACCCTCGTCCCCTTAACAATCACCCCTAGTGATGTAGGAATCGAAAAATAAGCAGCAATGTAACAACGATGCGCTTGACGGTCATCGCCGACCGGCGCGAAATCAAGTTGGGAGCGCTGTCGAGCTTCGCTCTCTCACCAGTTTCTCTGGGAGAATTACACACGAAGGTGCTGCGATTCATTATCCCTAGATTGCGTTGACAATAGGACAAATGTGCAATGGGCATTGCAAAGCTTGCATTTTCAATTCGTCAAGTATGTTTGCTTCTTTTTATGTTTCTTCTCAAATAACTAATTGACCCTTTCCAACCCAGAACATAACGTCGCTTTCCGATCTGTTTTATACGGTTTTGATAATGTTTGTGCTGCGTGCTAGCGAAACACGTGTACACCGATTTTAAATTAAATTAGAGGTGTGAGGTGTGGTGAGGATTTTACCGATGTGATGTAATGTAAGGAAATGTTCGATGCGAAAGCCAAAAGCAGTTTCTGAAACATTTCTATTTGGACATTTTCACGTCTAAACGATGCAAATTATATATACACCAATCTCCGCATATAACGAACCTCGCCGAACCGACAAAAACTGTTCGCTATAAGCGAAGTTCGCAAGAAACGATAAATATCAGAATTTCATTCTTTTTATTAATGTGTAGCTATAAATAAGTACATACATGTCTCAAGTAGGTACATAATACGTTTTGTAATACATATACATACATATGTACATTAACAATAGTTTGTTATAAGTTATCACTTATGTGAGATTACTTTATTTTTGTAAAATGAATGTCATCAATATGTAATTCCACTTTGGCTAGTCGATCGAGTACACGTTGTAGAACATTTCGCGACTGACGGAAATGACGATGTCAATCTGTCGAAGTGCTCCTAATGCGATTGGAACTGGTATCAGTTTCCTACTCCGAGATTCTTCACCTTTATCTTCCTCCTCCTCATCATTAATGTGAACTGCAGAAGACACGAAAGCGACAACAGCATCATCATCCAAGTATTTGACAGCTATAGGGTGGGCCATCTATTGGTCCGATTTTGAACAGCCTGTCGATAATGGCGCTGTCAACTTTAGCACCATAAGTTGTTGATTCTAGGTTAGTTCTAACCTTCCGCTGAACAAATATGGATCGGTTTTCTTTGGAACAACGCTTTGAAATACTGAAAACTTGTTTTGAATGTGGTTCTGTCATGAGTGAAACATTGCGAAAAATGCGTACAAAATTTGGAAGAAATGCAGCGCCTACCGCGCGTGCAATTCGAAAGTTGGTGCATAAAGTTCGTGAAACTGGGATGCTGGTCGATGCCAGACGTGTGCCGCATACACGTCCGGTGCGTACAGCAGAAGCAATCGCTGCTGTGACCGAAAGTGTTCGTCAAAACTCCAGAACATCGACTCGGCGCAGAAGTCAACAAGTCGGCATTTCACGAACCACTCTAAGGAGGATTTTGCACAAAGACCTCGGTATGTTTGCGTATAAAATCCAACTCGTTCAGGAATTGAAACCGAATGACCTTCCACAACGTTTACGCTTCGCTGAGTGGGCTTTAAATGAGTTGAACGATGACCCAAATTTCGCACGAAAAATCATCTTTTCTGACGAAGCGCATTTTCACCTCGGCGGCTACGTCAACAAACAAAATTGCAGAATTTGGGGAACGGACAATCCACACGTTGTCATCCAGAAGCCAATGCATCCAGCTCGAGTCACTGTGTGGTGCGGATTTTGGAGTGGTGGCGTGATTGGTCCTTTCTTTTTCGAAAATGCGGAAGGTCGCGCCGTGAATATCGATGGTGAACGTTATCGCGACATGATAACTGACTTCTTGTGGCAGGAATTGGAAGATATCGATCTCGATGAATTATGGTTTCAACAAGATGGCGCAAGTTGTCATACCGCCGCGCGTAGCATCAACCTTCTGCGCACAAGATTCAACAACCGTGTGATTAGCCGTTTCGGCGATGTCCACTAGCCTGCTCCCAGCTGCGATTTGACGCCGCTGGACTTTTTGTGTGGGGTGCATTGAAGAGTAAAGTTTATGCCGACAATCCCCAAAGAATTGATCACTTGAAACAGAATATTCGTGCTGAAATTGCCCGAATTGACCAGGAAACAGTGGACAAAGTTCTTGAAAATTGGTGTTCCAGGATGGCCTACTGCCGAGCCAGCCGTGGCCAACATTTCAATGAAATCATTTTCCATAGTTAATCGGAAGAAACACTGTAGCAAATCAAGCGAAATTCGTTGCAAAAAAATCAGCTTTTGTCTATTTAATGATCTACTCAAAATCGGACCAATAGATGGCCCACCCTCTAGAAGACTGTCAACAGCATGGACATATTTATTGAAGTCATTTTCATTATAAGGGAGATCGCCTCGAAGATTGTTATCATTATCTCCTTGTTCAAATCTCTTCAGCCGTTCGACTAATGGTAGGCCATCGTCTGAATCAAAATTATTCTCAACCTCCAGGAAACCGCTGTGTTACAAACAATTAAAATTGTGTGTTTTGATACCATCCGCGATGCCATATGCCACTATCAATAAAATCTACCATTTTCTAGAGAAGTCGACGATAATAACGATAATAACACCCCTCATTACTCGCTAAAATACCGAGTTCGTTATAACCAAAGGCTTTAAAAATTAAGGTTCGTTATATGCCAAAAACCAATATAACTTTAGTTTGTACCTAGGAAATAAGTTCGTTGTAAACAAAAGCTCGTAATAAGCGGGTTCGTTATAAACGGACATTACTGTATTTTGATTTGAGAATTAGGATTTTCGAAAAATGAATCTTAAATGATTCAGGGATGAAGTTGGAGGAGTTAATTGGGACTTTTTCGGTTCTTATCGCTGCATATTTCCACTGATTATATACATTGAACACTGAAATTATATACATCCCGTATCAAATAAAACCTACCTCTTTAGTTTGGCTACCTAACTTGATTCGCAAGAATGGAATATCATGGAAACACTGGAATTTATTTGGGAAACAGATTGAAAATAATAATATTTACTACTTCTTCAGGGAAGACGGTCAAATCATTAACCCCTGGTAAGTACTGCACTTAGCTGGATGGAAAGCAGGAATTTTGCACTGAGCTCTCTACATTCGCCAACGGAGATGATTTCTTCATGATGACCTGCCACCACATACGACAAAACTAACAATTCGAAAAACTATGCTACTGGTAATATGATTCTCTTTACCATCCACCAGAATTACTGGAGCTCAATAATTGATTATTATCACTTTCTGACACATTTACACCATCTTTGGCCAGGAAATTGTTCAATAATGAAGAGTTTGTCAAGAGCACCTTAGAAAAACTTTTTACGACTAGACAGTCGAACCTCTATGAAAGTGACACTATATCACATCGGTAAACTCCTCACCACACAATTGTTTCATAATAAATTGGGTGACACGTGTTTCGCTAGCTCGTGGCAAGCATTATCACAACCCTATATACTGAAGTGAGGGAAAAAAATTTCTTTCCTTAGAGTACTAAGGATGTATTTTTACCTCATTTTTTTATTGTAAATATGAAGTGTATAACTCTAATGCTAATTTACTCCTTTTTCCATACAAATATCTTATTTCATTCTTAAGGCAACACCTTTTCGCCCAATTTCGGATTACTTGCAATTTTTTGAAACATTAACTTTTATAAATTTTGGAAAAACATTATTTTTTTGCAACGTTTAAGAAGTCTGCTTGTAGTAAACTAAAGTGTCTACTCACTTTTCTGAAGCGATTTAATTCCTTCGGCTCGTTCGCTTCGGTTTATGCGGTTGTACTAATGCCTATCTCGAGCTAGCGAAACACGTGTCACCCAATATATTATGAAACAATTGTGTGGTGAAGAGTTTACCGATGTGATATAGTGTCAGTAAATTACACCACAGCCCTTGCAATCACCTTCACTCTATGAAAGTAATACTAATCAACTTACATCCCCTTTGAGGAAATGTACTATATCTCGTTGTGTCTCTTTCGACCAATAAAAGTTGGTTTTAACGAAGTTCCTCTTGCTTAAAACCCCACCAGCAAATTCGATGTTTCATGTGTGGCCTCATATTTTTCGCTCTTAAAGCCTATAATTGCAAATAGGAATAAGGAGACTGTGGTTTAATTAATACATAAAAAGGTTTTCCACTGAGGATGGCGACTTAGTTGCCGAAATACGCATCTGAAATTATTTCCGGAAGGTGTGGTAGGGATAATTTTATTTCCTTTATATAAAAGCATATAATCACAATTTACATATCAGCAATCCACTGGCGAAACTTTTGTCACGAATATATCTACTTTTATGGAGTATCAGGTCTCTTTTTTCTTAATTTTCACTAAAAATGTATTTCATTTGGCGATACTTGTATCAAATACATACGTCTAATTATGTATGGTTTCAATTCTTTGTTTTTTAAATATTACTTTCACGTTGCAATTTCCGCTGTTAAAGCACTTTTCTGGAGGTAAGCCTCTAAACGGTTCCAGCATTTCTTTTTTTTTACTTCTGTTACCAATCAATCGTAAATTGTGTTACTTTAGTAGCATTGACGCTGGTAAAATTGCGACATAATCGTTTCAAACTCGATGCAATTATCATTGTACCAAAATCGAAAAAGCATTGCCGAGGCATTGTCGAGGAACATTTCATAATATTTAGAAGTGGTCGTTCGATTAAATCGTTTCGTACCGAACCGAAACTGGCAGTCTATCGGTGGAAATAATTTAGCAACGTGCATACGTTGCAATTGTTACGGTGGTGGTATTGCTAAATTTACGAAGTCTCTCCGGTTTCGCGTGAAGTCAATCAGTTCTTCGTTCTGGCAGGTAATTTTTTATATTTTACGCTTTTACCGCACCCTATATGCATACAAAAATATCGTGTTGTTGTCGATGTCACAATAATTTACTTTCATCACGATAACCGTTTCGCTTTTAAACGGGTTATTCTATTTCCCAGCGAGATGGTTTAATATATCTTAGCCTTGTAACAATTTGTCAATCATTTACATCAGCGCCAGTATCATTTCATTGTCGTTATCTAAGTGCTAATCACATTTTCAATCGTGGCTTTATTGAGGAATGGAAATTTCAAACGAAACCGTACAATCCGCTCGTATGCAATAAATAACGCATGTGGAAGAATCTTGCGCGGTATCAGGTTTTGTCAGTTCAACAGCCAGGGGCTTCGCACAACTGGTAGTTATTCTATCTTTAAAGCACAAGCAGAAAGAAAGCAAAACAAGGCCCTTTCTAAATATAGACAGATGTACGTTGTACATACATATATACATACATACGTCTACGTATATGAGCTCGTTGATCTTAAATAAATACAGGTTTTCATGCGATATCATCCGGTGCTGATGTGCGGCGGAAACCGCCAGTCTATAAGAAGTGGAGATTAGAGAGAAGGTTACTTCGCGCGCCGCCACCGTTGGTGCCTTTACGGGTTTCGTTTTCTGCCGCCGAGACCGGTTAGAGCAAGCGGAAAGGCGCCTGGAAACCCCTGCAAAAACCGAAGGAGAGAATTACTCGACCACTAAATATAAATGACCCGAGAAGGAAATTACGAACCCTTACATTACGAACGTGCACACTGCAAACGATCGTAAAGCGTGGGAATGCGTTAATAGGAAGGGAAAATGCGATATTCTACGAAAAGGAAATAACACGTCTCGTCGCGTCGGTCGTCGTGTTGGTCTATAAATAAATATTTAATGTAGATCGTCGCTTGTGGAAAGATGAAATGCCGGTTTTAAATAGGAAATTGACCTTTTTCGTACGCAGCAACTCTATTGTTATGGCATCGACTTGCCCATTTAGTTAGAAGTCGAAGAATTGCTCGTCATAAATTCGAGACAACGTAAATGAAGTAAAAACTATCGTTGATACAGTATGTAATCATGGAGTTTTGGCGTGTCTCCAGTAATGACCTGATTTCGTAATTGGCTCAGGGTAACTCACGCTTGAAAAGCAACTACTACCCGGACGAATGCGCCCACGGTCGAAAACCGTGTGCAGACTTGCAACGCAACAAGCTCGGACGTTCGTGCTAATTAGTTAAGGACGGGAATTGCATTGAATTAAGCAGAAGCGAAAGCCTCGGAGCGGCTTCGTTCCAGTTTCAATTCGTCAGTGAGGCGCATTCGCTCCTGTTGAATTCAAACCACATCGCTTCTAGATTTCGTAAATACAACTGCCTGGATATAGGGAAATTGTGTTGATAAAAACTCTGCCGGTTAAGACATTCCAATCCCTAGTATCCGGAGAGGCATACCAATACTATATGTAAATTCGGCCCATTCTCACATCTTCTCCATAATAAAATGTTCAGTCTATCCAATGCATTTTAAATCTCGAAGGTTATTGTGGCAATTTTGTCTCTTCTAACACACGGCCTAATATAAGAATGGTTTGCAAAGCGTTTTATTTTAAAGCCGATTACCGTTGCCAATCCTACCATAAGGATAACACCATTAAATAGTTCTGATATGAACATGGAGACCCATAACCCATGACGCACGTCTTTCTTTAGGCACCTTGTCGGCAATTTTGTTACCTTTGATTTCCTCGTGCCCTGCCACTCACATCAGAATTACTTTCTTCTTGGCCAGCTACTTAAGATATTATTTATCATCCCAGGTAGATTTCGATTCCAGTACAACTGATTTAAGAAGCTTTAGCGTTGGAATTACGTCCAGGTTTTTAATTTACTACAAGCATTATTGTTTTTCATTTTGTTATAAAGATTCGCCCACTGCAATGGTGCATTGTTCATCAGGGTCTTAGCCGGGGTGAAGGGGCGGAATCGGCTGCCCCATCTCACCGCTGATGCCTTGGCCCGCTTGGCCCCCTTGGCTCCCTTGGGCCCCTTGACCCCCTGGGTCTCCTTGACCCCCTTGGCCCACCTTGGCCAATGTAATAATATAGAAAATTTATTTTATTTTAAACCTACACCTTTATCATTACAAAAGAGATCTTTATATTCCATAATGACACCGTAAATATTTTCCATATTTTTATCGCTCTGATAGAAATTTTCACCAGATCCACGTTTCATTCACGAGAGAAATATTTTTGTGCTTCGGCATTTGAAAGTCCTCAAGTTCTAAACAAACGTTTTATCATAATTGAATCAACTGGAAACTTTTCTTCTACCTTAAAATCTGCGTTTTTTGAAGTATCCGACATAATATTAACCGAATTGCAACAGCAGCTTAATGTCGGTCTGCCTATAAATTCACTTCAGGCAGCCCAAGATTTGGACTATGGCGGTATTGGTTATTTTTTTCCTTTGAGATTTTGTTGCCTTTCAAGGGAGACTTAACAGTGGTCAAAACCTTTCTAAATGATATTGAAGGTCCAAGAAATGTCTTTGAAGAAATACACAAACAGAAAAGACATTTGCATGCAGTGCGGGTGTTTGTAAATACAACTTTTCGGTTCTAACTAGAATTAACGGAGTGCAACGTTTAACTATGATCCATTAAATATTAGCCAACTTAGCATTTGAAAAACAAAGAGATTGAAATGTGGGATATGCAAAAGTTCCTACTGACACTATATCGCAAAATTGTTTAATAGTAAATTCGGCGACACGTGCTTCGCTACCACGAGGCAAGCACTATCAAAACCGTATATAAACTGACCTGCTTTCAGGTTTATACGGTTTTGATAATGCTTGCCCTGTGTTAGCGAAACACGTGTCGTCGAATTTATTATTAAACAATTGTATCAGTAAATATACCACAGTCCTTGCAATCACTATCAAAATTTCTACAGAAAAGTTGCTTTAAATCATTCATTTATTCTACTTATTTTCTACTTTTTTGTTTCTTGTTAAGTTTTATGGATGATTATTTCCTTTTTCAATACATACAGTATATAATATTTACTTAATAAGAATGAAATGTGTACAAGGTATTTTGCAATTTTATAAGTATATTATAATACATAAAAACGTTTAACTTTTTATATGTGATTTAGGCTTCAAATGTTTCTCTATAAACTATCTTTTGTGCAGTAAATACTAATTGTTAGTAGAATATGATAAATTTCATATTCTACATATTTTCGGTTTTCCCTGATTTCTTACCCATCCAGAAAAAGATTTGCTTCGTTTGAATGTTAGAGCGCACAAAGCGTTTCGTCAAGAACCACTGGTCGCTTTCTCACTGAATATATCTCTTATAACGCGCCTCTCGTATCGGTAATTATTTTAACCGTAATCTACGTGAGAAGAGCTTTAATTTGATGTGTAATAAGTCCCACTTTCGAACATTTAGATTTTCTTCGAAATGTCAAAGGGGTACCCCTTTGAAAATTCGGGAAACATTCAATATGTTCTGAATTAGATGGGACATTGCATACGTACATTTTCGAGGGCGTAGAATACGATTCCGGTGTCAAAAACCATGAGATTTGCTTCGTTTGAATTTTAGAGCGTACAAAACGTTTCGTCAAGAACCACTGGTCGCTTTCTCAGTGAATATTTCTCTAATGACGCATCTCTCGTATCGGTAATTATTTTAACCGTAATCTACGTGAGAAGAGCTTTAATTTGCTGTGTAATAAGTCCCACTTTCGAACATTTCGATTTTCTTCGAAATGTCAAAGGGGTACCCCTTCGAAAATTCGGGAAAAATTCAATATGTTCTGAATTAGATGGGACATTGTATACGTACATTTTCGAGGGCGTAGAATATGATTCCGGTGTCAAAAACGATGAGATTTGCTTCGTTTGAATTTTAGAGCGTACAAAACGTTTCGTCAAGAACCACTGGTCGCTTTCTCAGTGAATATTTCTCTAATGACGCATCTCTCGTATCGGTAATTATTTTAACCGTAATATATATGAGAAGAGCTTTAATTTGATGTGTAATAAGCCCCACTTTCGATCATTTCGATTTTCTTCGAAATGTCAAAGGGGTACCCCTTTGAAAATTCGGGAAACATTCAATATGTTCTGAATTAGATGGGACATTGCATACGTACATTTTCGAGGGCGTAGAATACGATTCCGGTGTCAAAAACCATGAGATTTGCTTCGTTTGAATTTTAGAGCGTACAAAACGTTTCGTCAAGAACCACTGGTCGCTTTCTCAGTGAATATTTCTCTAATGACGCATCTCTCGTATCGGTAATTATTTTAACCGTAATCTACGTGAGAAGAGCTTTAATTTGATGTGTAATAAGTCCCACTTTCGATCATTTAGATTTTCTTCGAAATGTCAAAGGGGTACCCCTTCGAAAATTCGGGAAAAATTCAATATGTTCTGAATTAGATGAGACATTGCATACGTACATCTTCGAGGGCGCAGAATACGATTCCGGTGTCAAAAACGATGAGATTTGCTTCGTTTGAATTTTAGAGCGTACAAAGCGTTTCGTCAAGAACCACTGGTCGCTTTCTCATTGAATATTTCTCTAATAACGCGCCTCTCGTATCGGTAATTATTTTGACCGTAATCTACGTGAGAAGAGTTTTAATTTGATGTGTAATTAGTCCTACTTTTGAGCATTTCGATTTTCTTAGATTTTCTTTCTCATTGAATATTCTTTTCCCATAAACATGGAAATCTTTCATACTCTTCCAAAAACTTCAGTATGTCAAAACGTTCCGCCATTTTAGAAAGTGCACAACAAGAACTCAACGAAGAGAAGAGCGAATTATCCCATTGGATATTTGCAGTATTCACGGTAAAAGTAGGCCTGAGAGTTCCTTTACTCTCGCCAGAATACTTTCAACTATCTAAGACGAGATAGTGTGAGAGCGCTCTCGCGCGTGTACGCTAGCGACTTACAGGTTGTCTATACGGCGACAGTGGTTTTGATAGTTCTGTCATGGCAGCAACAGAGCAAGAACAGGCGAGCGCTCCAACAAAATTGGATTCCGAATCCAATTCCATACCATTTGAAGGTCCACCAATTCTTGAAATTTAATATGTTCATTTCTTATTTAGATTTAGATTTAAATTATCCACAGGCAAGTTTAGTTTTCCGAAACCATTTTCCCCAAACAGGTACCTTAACTGAGTGCTTCACATTTTCTTAAACTAATCCCCATTCCTTCATGCAGATCAAGGGTATCTAAAAGCGGTTCATGTCCCAAAAATTAGTTATTTATGTCTCTTTTGTTTCGGGCTGATTTGTGGCAAGTTTTTCGAAATGTCAAACTCGGATTGTTCATCCTTTATTTCGAAGCAAATCCACAAATAGCAGCTTTAAACTTCAGTGCCAAAGGTCACTTTACGTTTTAATACTGAAACCGCTGAAACGTACACAATACAAACGAACCAACTTATATATATCCTAATGATAGCGACGATGTATAAACAAATGCTTACAACAAATAAATCGTTACGGAAATATCAAAAAGGGGTTAAGTTTAAGCGATGCGTTAAAATAGACCGCTAGTGTTGATAGAACTGATGCAATACATTTCGATTTACAACGTCCATCAATCATATCGACTCATCTTAACGCGTGAGAAAACAGAGGAAAATTTTCCAGTTACTGACTGACACTTGATTGAGATCGTTTCTAGGTCTTCGCGGAATTATTTCTAAGTACATACATACATATATTACGTGCGTACACACTCAATATACGGACCGCAAATACTTTCATCGTTGCGGCGTGATTGCTTCTAGTTAATACGTTTCCATAACAATGTAGAATCGCAATTTATTTGCCGGAGTAATTTACGAATCCTGTACACTCCATTTACAACTGAATTTCAGGCAATTTGAGTAATATCTGTTGACATACAAACGGCAATGTATCAATGAGGTATTTATATATTGTAGAATGACACATCGATTATCATTAATTTTCACTGCTTGTATGTATATAATCTGGTAGTAAGGAATGCTTTAATATGTACAAGTCCGTTTGTATAGCATGTGCTAATATATGCACTCTGAAGGAATTAATTAAATAGAAGCTGGACATTGCATGTTGCGCCTTAGTCCATAATTATTACTTGCAGAAATTGCATAGAAACTTTATATCTGTTATATGCTTTCTCGTCGTCCAGTTGCAGATGCAGCAGATGACGATCAAGTTATAACAATAATTAATTCGTCAGATTGGCAACGACTCGATGTATCACATATAGGCATTGAAAAGTGTCGGAAATAACTCGACAACGTACAGAAATCCGATTTTGTTGATGAGGATGTGTTGCCTCGTCTGCCAAGTGGTCGTGACTTTTTTACCAGGTTATCATCCATTTCGTTCTTTTGCTAAACTGCTGGGATTATACAAATTTCAATAATGCCGTGATGACGGTGAAAGGCACTTAATTCTGTTTTCTTCCGATGAAATTCAGAAATTTGACAAATGTGGAGTGCGAATTATTACTTCATAATTATGACGTGCAGAATTTACACAAACACTTTCTTTCTACATGTTTCCTCGTCGTCCATTTCAAGCAGTTGGCCAGATTATGACAACAATTGGTTCGTCAAATTGCAAAGAACCTCGATGTGTCATATACATGGCATGTTGTCCTGATCTTCTTCGATTTCGTTCTTTGCCAAACTACTTGGATTATGAAAATTTCAATAATGTGGTAATGATGGCGAAGAACACTTAATTCTTTGTTTTCTTTTCTATAAAATTCAGAAGCTTTGTGAATGTAGACTGTGAATTATATTAGTCCACATTTATTACGAGCAGAAATTACGCAAAAACTTTCTTTCTATATGTTCTCTCGTCGTTCATTTGAAGCAGATGATGACCAGATCATGACAACAACTTATTCGTCACAAGATCATCATCAATTTCTTTCTTCTTACTAAACTTCTTGGATTGTGAAAATTTCAATCATATACTGGTGATGGCAACAGATACTTATTTCGGTGTTCTTCCGATAAAATTCAGAAATTTTACGAGTGTGATTGTAACTACAATTGATCCGCCAGAATGCGATGTATCACAACAGGCATTGAAATGTGTTGGAAGTAACATGTCAAAGTAAAGAAATCCGATTTGTTGGTTGCCTTGTCTGCCACCCGATCTTCCACCAGATCATCACTCGGTGCATTCTTTGCTAAACATCTTGAATTATGGAAATTTAAACAATGCGGTGATGATGGCAAAAGTCACTTACTTTGCTTTTCATCCGTTAAAACCCAGAAATTTAATGGATGTGGGGTTGTGATGACAGCAAAAGAAATCATTGCTATAAAAAAGTTATGTTTTCATCCAAGACAAAACTGTCCAATTTATTTGTTTAACCAAAGCAATAAACTAATAACTCCTCAAGCTGAGCAATAGAATCTAGCGTATTTTCAGAAATATATTTCTTCATGTTCTTGATATTTAGACTGCAAATGTTTCCGGTTATCCGATTATACGGTTTAAAACCAAACAAATTATTTTTACGAAATATTATTGCAGAAACGTGTACCTACATACACACATCAGTTAATATTGGAAAGTACATTATAAGATTTTATGAAGAAGCAATGCGAGTTCGCCAGAACATCAATTAACACAATTTGCATATCCAAATTCCGTGGAAAGCTTATTTTTCTTTAATAGAACACAAATTTAACATGTTTTCTAAATTATAAACACTCGGCTAAGCGTTTTCGTAAGCAAATTTTTATATTGATTAAATATTTATTTTTCCAGCCGACGTATAAACAATATTTCGCCCAAAATTTACATCTTTTTTCGTGTATAAACATTGTGTATCCTTTAGTACATATATTTCAAACCGTCGTTACAGACCGGTACAAAGTGTAATGGTAATTGGTCGATTATTCTCGTATTATATTGTACTATATGTATAAGCTTACGAAAATACATCGCTCCCAATTGCTGAAATAAATTTAGGGGAATTATTTTAAGCCTAAAGTGCATGTACACATGTCGTACTAACGCTGCAGTATTCTCAGTTCAGACGAATATAGCAAACATTAACACACGACTATATATTTTCAAACCCTAAGCGCATTGCAAGGTCAGTCACCTCTCGCCGTTACGTTACGCCTTTAGTTATTGATCTCTTTAGATGAGGTGAATTGAATTAAATTTTCTTTTGGGAACCTTTATCTACTTACGTTTCGAAGGAGGAAATTGTACACTTTGTGACTTTTATCCCAAATTTTACTACACTAGACTGTAAGATATGTTTACCTTTTCATTATTAACTCGTTGATCCGTTATTACTAAACCCGCGTCTTGTTCGCTAGAAGAACTGTCTATACACAGCGAAAAAGACGGGGGTTTGTCGAAAGTGGGCGATAGACGATATACGAGTTTGATATATGTGACGGAGCAAACATATATCAAACTCGTATAGGTCTCCTCCTTTCGACAAACGAGTGTCTTGTTCGCTGTATACAGGCTGTTCTCTTAGGGAACGAAAACGCACGTTCGTCGAACCTTAGTTAATACAGACTTGATATCTTACTTATTCACAAGTTAGAACTTGTACAAGCAAATTCAAAATTTGAACGAGGACAATTCTTGGAAGTATATGTGAATTTTAAATGCCCATTCTTAAAGAGAGCAGCTCTAGGAAGCTATCAGTGGCATTCGAGGTCACTTGAAAGGTGTAACTGTACAATTCATGATACGCTGCTGCTAATTTTCCCAAGACAACCGGTATTTGCAGGCCATCTTCAACGGACTTCACGAATGAGCCAAAAGATGGAGGTTGAAAATCCATTCGGAAAAAGTGCTGCGGTAAGATTTACCCCCAGACGCTATCCTCAAAGTGATAACATCTTTTTAACGGAGTTCAGAGGCTGACCTTTCAACTCCACATTACCACCGTGCTTGAGAAGTTTCAGAGGGCTCAACAGGTCGTTTTACCTCTGCTGTATCAGCGTTCCAGAAGAGATTTGAAAATGAAGCTTCTCATCTATAAGATTTACATTGAAAAAGAAATACATTACAATACTTTTTAGGATGTATTGACCAACAGTAATTCTAAGCAAATGACGATACACGCTTCTAACCATTCTTCATCATCATTTTTGAAGTACCTCTCCTTCCGGATTACAGGAACTTATCCTCAACGTGGCGTTGACTACACGTTGTTATTGGATATGCCACTTATGGCCACCAGTCACTTAGACACCGGCGTGATGTGCATGGTGCTAGATTTGTTTGGAAGCTCACTAATGGATTGATTGACTGCTCCTATCTTCTTTCCTCCCTTCATTTTATTATTCCCAGATTATCCTCTCGCTCCTCTTCCACATTTCTAATTCCTTGTTCCAGAACCAACCTTCTCTACGGTTCACCGCTCCTCAGAATGTGTCATTTTTCAAACTGCTATTATGATGATATTTTTTCAGTGTTTGTTAAGAATTATGTATGTACCTTACCTTTGTCCTGTAAATGTAAAACTTTGGACAAAATAAATTATTATTATTAATATTATTATTATCAAATAACGATTTTCCTGCATGTTGTGGTATCTTGAACCTTGATAATAGGTTTTGAGATGAGAAATTGTCAAATATAAAGAATAGACCACATTTATTGTGAATTCAAAATAACAACAACCGGCGAAAAACAGAATCTTCATTTTTTCATTTCTGATGCGGGTTTTTAAAAGATTAGGGGTTAAAGGGTTAAAATTCTGTGGTATTTACTTCTTCAGCTGATATGACGAAGTAAGAAATGACAGCTGGGAACATTTTTGAATTATCATTGTGACTGCGTGAACTTATTGGCGTGAAAAAATCTAGTTTGAAGCTTTAGTCACCTTTTCCTTCGGTTGCATTTTATTGCCGGTATTTTAGAATTCGAGCATAAACATTTGATAAAAATATCCTGCAAGGCGAAAATTTTATAAAATATATATTGGTTCAATAATGTAGGTTTTGAAAGAGAACTAAACACCGACCAGAAATTGAACAACATTTTAATATGTATGTGTATATATTGGCGGCTTGGTTACAATTTTTAGGGCCACAATACTAAAGTGAAGGTATCATGGTATCAGTTGGAATATGTGATGAAGGTCACACGCACCTTCATCTCATTTTGGACGGTCTTCTTAATGTACATGCTTGAATGGGACTCTGCAGCCAGTTCCTCTTTCCTATTCTGCAGCAATGGAAAAGTGGTTCACTTACATAAACGATGATCTTCGTTCACATCGAGCCCATATGATTGATAACTCATCAGATTAAAGGGGAAGAACGGACTGACCACCAAATTCTCATCGTAATCCAATCGGACATCCTGGTATGCAATAGAAGCACGCGTTTTTACCCGAAATAAGTCCTAATGCATGATTCTAGAACTTCACATTCCTTTGCCGAAAGAACTGAATCGAATTCTGCAATAGTTGTTTGATACTTTAATTGGTTCAATGCCTACAAGATACGTAGGCTTCTTAGCGGTTCGTGGAGGTCACATGTCTTGTTAATTTCTTTGTTTTTCATATTCCTGTCAATATTGTTTTCCAAAGTATAATAAGTAATTTCCGGGAAAACGCGCCTGGAGAGTCATGCCAACATGGAATGTTCGGCGTGTCTCGAGTAAATTACCTAATGTTGTAATTAGATGACGGACAATCCTCGCTTAAAAAGCATCTGGTACCCGGATAAAAGTCCCGACGATCATTGTATTATATTTAGGTCGATAATTATGTGCAAACTTGCAATATAGCGAGCATAAACGCCTGGGCTAATTAAGTTGCAAATTGGCGCATAATTTTCCATCTAATACAACGCAATAAACGTCGGGGCTTTTTAGCGTGTAGCAGTTGTACATTTTTCGATAAGAAGTATCCAGCCCTCTACCGCATCCTTGCTTCCAGATCTCTTTGTTCAGGATATCATTCTCTTCATGACTTCTCTTCTTCATAGCTTTTTCTTGGCCTTGCCCTTCTTTTCCTACGATGTGGTTTTCATTGCCTTACTTTTCGTAGTATTCCATCGTCGTTCATCCTTCTCACGTGGTCACACCATAGCAATGTTTTCTTTTATAGTGCCCGCCAGTGATTTGCCTACTTTCATCTGTTTTCTTATTCGTTCGTTTTGCACATTTTAACCCATTAGTTCCCGCGGTCCTCATTTTAGTACGGTAAACTGTATCCAAATGAGTACAGCGCGTACTAATGGGCTAATAAAAAGAAAGATAGACAAAAGGACGACTACCAAAATATATTGTGACATGCAAGTATAAAAGTCAGCAAAAATTCCGGAATGACATCGGACGAACCTGAGGACAGCTAAAAACCGCTTAAAGCGGACATAAATTTAGCATACTTACGGATTTGAATTGAATTGCTTGGTATAAATTATTACAATGCGCTTTATAAAACGCCACAAAGCAAAAACGGAAACTAACAGGAATAAGCATGTCAAACTTAATGTTGAAGAAGAACTTTTAATTACCTAGCAATCTTAATCAGATCTTCCCAATTAGGTCAATTAACTTAAGTGTACATAATCGTGGATTTTATGAGCAGAAATAACAATAATTGAATACATTGAATAGGGAATAAATTTTCCTCCGTTACAAACGAAGTGCTTAAACAACTTCTCTCGATAACATGACGCTTCCAGTTTGCTACAGACATTTCTTGCCCAGAATTTTTTCAGAAATTTTTCAAGTGTGATAAAAAACGACCATTTGTGCGAGCTTCCAGCTAACCGTTAGAAAATATTGTTTCCTAGTATTCACAAAACAAATATTATAATTAAAACAAAATAATATAATACCAACAACAAATATAAAACACAAATTCGTGACATTTACAGGTCGAAATACGTATTTCGGCGGTGTAAATTGCCATCTTCAAGGAGAAAAAGTTAATAAAGATTGATACCTTTAGTGAGTTGTGGAAATCTGTGACTTAGTGCCTAAATTAATTAGGCAACGATAACATTTGGAACCGGCTTTATGTATCTGAACCGCTTCTAGTACGTATTTCTTGAAAGTAGAGCTTCAACTTTTTAAAACGAATCGTTATAGAAACGAAGAACCTTCATTCCATTCTTAGAAGCTGAAGAAGTCTCGCGTGTGGTATATTTATTTATTCTAGGTTATGCTTTACGTATATTTTGGAGCAAGCACCGTTTAGTATTCTAATTTTATTATAGGCTAACGATCGGCCGTTTTAGAATACGACAGAAATTGGGAAACATTCTAATTATAATATCCTCTCTTCTTTTTTCCCGTTCCGAAATCGATGCGTCCGATTTTTTAAAAACGGATGCAACGCGTTCTAAATTTAAATTCGACATAGACACACGCATACGGCGAGAAGACGCGTATCCTTTCCTTGAAGAAGGTAAATGCTTTTTTTAAACATCGCTCTCGTGTATATATTTGGTTTCCTGCGAACGTGTATGTGTCTAAACGTAAATTATCGCGTACGTAGCACCTACTGAAGACGGCGAAATGCAAGAGGAGGAGGATATTAGAAACTCGCAAGTTCTCTTGTTACCAAGTAGATATTTGAAGGAATATTTCTTCTAATACGGCCGACAACCTTGACGAACCAGGTAGTTAAGTTAGTATCGCTCGCTCTCGTAAAATCGAAAATGGATTCCTTTGTGACGTATCGGTAATGTTACCGGTATATGGAGGAGCTTAAGGCGATAATTTCGAAATGACTCTCCAAGGAAACTTTATTTAATTACGAAAATCGATCGTAATCGCATAGAAACACACGGCGTGCATATACTATAAAGCGAATTAATCGGCGGACAAACCCATTAGTGAAATTGGGAAAATTGTTGAACTTCACATATGCAGATCGATACGCGATGGAAACGAAACGTGTAAGGTACAAATCGATTGCACTTGACCTTCTTTCGAAAAGACGCAGAAGGTAGCATTAAAATTAAATAAATTCGTGTGACGTAAATTATTAGTTTTTCATAAGACAGCCTATTGTACATACGTTGGAGGTTCGAACCTCGTGGGCTGAGTAGGAGATCGAACTCGATTCCTTTAATTATTGAGTAATAACGGAACGGGAAATTGTCAGGAAATCGAACAATTGCGCGATTTGATATCAACGTGTTTGCATCGAAAAGAAGGTTTATAAAACAAAAACATGTTTTTTTGGCGCAGATAAGCTACGATTAATACAGTTTATTACACCCCAAGCGTATGATTACCGTGAGGTCGTGTTTAACGCACATAATTATGTAAGCTTATCGTAACAATTTCTACTTTCCGTAAACAAAGAAAACACGTTTGCTAACCCGAAAAAAGGGGAAAACCGTGATAGATAACGAAGTTCAGCGTGCCGCAGTAATAACACAGCTGTAAAATATTTTGATACGAGCAGTAATTTGGACTATAATCAAATCTTAAGGTTGTACGTCTGGTAAGTGCGTAAATTTCGTTTGGACTAGAACGTTCCACATCGAGGAATTATGGAAAATGTACAGAGTTCACGTTAAGAATGTAGTAAGTGACGCTCTGAACCGAGGCACTACCAAAATAAGGACAAACTCCTCGGATAAGTAAGGTTATGATTAGTGCTTGTTAAAAAGGTGGATGACGTGTTATCGTTAAGTAGTGTAAATCTTATCAATATCAATTTATCATTGCAGAATAAAATTCGGGGGAGTGACAGCGTCAGTCCGATTTACACTACTTAAGGATAATACGTCATCCACCTTTTTAACAAACTCTAGTTATGATAGACATACAACTATCAAGGGCTTTATTGTATAATTTGGGCGTGGTTATTAGCTAGATCAGATTCAAGAATTTTATACCCCTGCCGATCTCCGCACTGTCTTCTTAACGTGAACGGTAGTATCGTTAGTTTTTTGCTGATTACATGCGAGGATGAAATTAGAATTATTAACGGGAAAACAGTTCATTTCTTCGTAACTTTTTTCGACCCTATCCCATTTTTTCCTTCCAGTAATAGTAAGTTTTATTATCGTTAATTTCTTCTATTGCCTGAAAATGGATTCGGATGTCTTTTGAAACAGTTATAAAATAGTACTCAACAGATCGCCTTCTAAGACAAACTGCTTTGTATCCAAGATAACAGTCAAATGCAGACAATATGCCTATCTCTTCTAATTTACCTTTTTCCTTTGTTAATCTCCATATTTCAAGAAATTCTTAACCCTCATCTGCCATTCAGTTTCCCATGTTCAGGTCAATTGGAACTGTTGGATTCATAAGTATTTTGTACAATATGTTCAATATTAAACTATCCCTTGTTCCTCCTCGAACAGTGACCTTCAGCACCAAATACCGATGTGTTTCTACATCTGGCCATTGGTGTGAACACGATTTAATTGATTTTGTTCCTTTCTGATTAATCAACTAAAAATCGAACCCTAGAGCTTCCCCATCAAAGACAGACGTGTTTCCACATCTGGCTATTGGTGCCTGGCTACTCAGAACCAGATTACTCTGGTCTGGGTGCCAGGAGATGAGGGGCACGGAAGAAATGAGATGGCAGACATCAGAACTTCACTGGACCTACCCCATCTTTTGGCTTTAATAAAGGTCTCCTTAAAGGGGAGATAAAGAAATGGACAGCATCCATCGCAACAAAACACTGGAATGATGACCAGTGGGCTGGAACATTCCAAAAAGTTTCTGAGCTACGACGCTAGGAGGGCGGACCTCGCCCTAAAACTGGACAGGAGAAGCTTAAAAACACTGACGGGGGCACTCACAGGCCACTATATCTGCAACAAGTAGCTATACAAAATGGGCTTATCCAACACGGACATTTGCAGATTCTGCGGTGAAGAAGAGGAGTCAATGGAACACTTGATCACTAACTGTGGGGCATTAGGCCACAGGAGATACAGAATACTACATGCATATACGCTGAGTGAAGAGGACCTATTAACACTCCCTTTGAAGATGCTGATCCTGTTCCTAGACGTATTAAATAAATAAAAAAAACAAGGGGAAGCACAATAGATCAACGTGGTCGCGGTGCAAAGGGCCACTTTGGGCCAAACCCCACTCCATTACATTACATTACATTAGATTGGTGCGAACAAAATCCAATTGATCATATACCTTTCTGGTTACCATTGCTAAAATTTTTACAATGAAGTATACCCTCTATCTTCGCCTTCCCATATTATCGTTTGCATACTCATTTGTGCATATTTCAATTTGTCATCTTCATTACTTTTTCCTTATGTTGTTTCCCTAACTGCGTATCAATTTCTGATCTTGTTTGAATTTCCTTCACTTTTACTCATCGATGTTTATCAGTTGGTAAAGTTCGACCCTTCCGATGGGGTGTCTATCAACTATTTGATTATTATCTAGTGTTACCTTAATTTTTTTACATTACCAACATCCCCATATGTTCTGGAATTATTTGTAAATATGCCCAATATCGGTTTAAGCCCCTTTCTCTCTGTTTGCAGGTCACCAATGATTTTCCCTCTACATACCGCTCCCCCTTCATAAATTAGTACCTTAAGAAATTTCTTATTTACTTTAATAGATAGTAGTAGATAGTTGCTGCGTATCAGTTTTCCGCGCCTTTATACATTCATCACTTGGCCCAGATCAATCCCATCTGATGTGGATGAGGATGAGGATGTCCATCAACAATTTGATTATCTAAACTTACCTTCATTTTTCGAACATGACCAACACTTCCTCATTTTCTAGAATTATTTCCTAACATCAGTTTACACCCGTTTCTTTCTGCTAAACTCTTGTCTAGAAGGTCATCAAAGTCTTTTCCTCTACATACCGCTCCTCACCCACAAATACTTGTAGACTTTCCCATTTTCTTTGCTGTAGATGCTTGTAACATACTTCTTCATGAAACACAGCCCAAAATTGCTTTGCAAAGTATCATTAAGGAAACGCTCTATCACTTTCTTCGGTTGTAATTTCCCATCTAATAAATAGGATAGAAAAGGACGCATTGCTATCGTGGAGGACATCTAGGTTAATTTTTCTTCTTCACAGCTCATGGTTGTGGTGTTGAAAGTAGAATGTACGAAGACATGTTAAAGAGATGAATATTGAATTGACTCTTCAAAATGCAGAAGCGGAGGTTTAGAAAGGAAACAAGTATACAGCAATAGAGGAAGACATATGAAGACACTAACACAAGATGAGAAGTGCTGGATTTTGAAGTCATTTCTCCCATAACCAATGGTATTATTTTCAAACAATTAAAATGCGAAATATCCCGCTATTTTGATTTGAATTTATAAAATCCACAATGCTTTAAAAAAATGTGTTCCACGTTTCTATTTTCATTGATAAGTACCTTTGTTATTATATCTCCGTTTTGTTACGCTTTATCCGACCGTGCTAATAATAACTATTAAATTCTATTTGATTAGTTGTAACTGCTGTTTTCTTGAATATGGCTACATAATTTGTAACCAGTTTTTGATATGGATTCTGTTGTAGTAATTTGGGAATTCTCCACACAGATCGAATGAATTTCAGCCGAACACAGCTTAAAATTTAAAGCGGATACAAATTTAACAAACTTAATTTGAATTGTTTGGCTTAAATTATTACCCTGCGCTTCATAAAATGCAACAAAGCAAAAGCGGAAACCAACAGAAATGAGCATGTTAAATTTAGTGTTCAAGAAGAACTTTCAATCAGTTAGCAATCTAAATTAGGTCAATTAACTTAAGTGTACATAATCGCGCATTTTATAAGCAGAAATAACGATAATTTAATAATTGGCAATATATTTTGCTCCCTAAGACCTTAAATAACTTTTCTGGACAACGTAACGTTTCCCAGACGTTTTAGTTCTTTCAGAAATTTTCCAGCCGTGATGAAAAACGACAATTTGTGCGAGCTTCCAGCTAACCGTCAGAAAATATTTTTTCTGGTATTTACAAAACCAACGCATACATAAGTGTTGATTTTATGCTTTCATAGCAGATTTTATTCACGGTCGGTGATATTATGCAAAAAGCGTTACACGCAACACAACTCCTTCAAGGAGCAAGAAGCTTCAAGTGGCCTCTCTTCGTTAAGGCCAATTGTGATATTGCGATAGCTAATTCTACGTTAAAAAATAGGAAATCTTATAATTTAGAATGACCCTAACACTAAGTTATAAGAGTTTCCATTTTTTTTTGTAGTTTTGTAAGTTAGTAAGGAATGTACTTGGTAAAAGCAATCGGAAATAATTTCTGTTTTGGTTTACTATACTTTGTAATAATCGCAAAGATTGTATATGCGCTAACGCGAATGATACAAATTCCTTCGTTCCTCGCCATACACTTCAACATCGAAAGATCTGAAGAGGCAGGCATCAAACACATTCTCGAACGTGGGACGCAAGCATATCATACATCAAAAATACTAAAGAATTTGTTTGCAAAGGGATAAAACAGCGGCAGAATCAAAGATCAGGAAGTTGCACGTAAAAGTTCTAATAAATCATCAAGATTTCAAACAAGAAAAAATTAGCACCTTATCGCAGTTGTAATAAATCAACGACACAGAATGTTATAAATTAAATGTCAACTAATTGCGAAACTATCCGTGCTGGCTCCGTTACAATCGAAACACGTGTCTCCAACTTCTCATATAATTTACTAAAATTAAATCAAATAACGACTTTTGTATTAACAATAGTACATTTGAAAATTCCCTGGCAAAATATTTGAAAACATTCGTCTCGTCGTGTCATTTTGAGAGCAACATCAACATTCCGGCCAAATTCCGCGAAATATTTTGGTAGTGTTTATCATGCGGTAATAATTTCCGTTTCATTTGAGAAAGCAACGCCGCAAAGTTGGAGTTAGGAAAAGATGAATGTTGAAGATTAAACATGTCTCTCCACCTGATATTCGATAACAACTTTACTTTCGATTTTTCGATAGTTTAATGTCATTCCTTTCACCACTGTCATTAGTTCAAATTTCACGGCTTTTAATGAAAACGAAACCAACATTACGGCGTGGTATATGCAGTTAGAGGTTCTGTTAGTGTTAAGCATATTACTAGATATATGCGTACATTAAGTAAATATTTAGTAATATTAACGGATTATATTGGATATAATAGTTAAAGTGTATTATTGCTGTACATAATTAATGTTAATTATCAATATCTTCAATACTTTATAGCTTGAATGAAGCACGTATAGGGGACTTAATTAGCTTGATTTGGCTGTTGATTGCGATGGTTTATTACAGAACTTGCGCTATGAAAGTTTCTATTACCCATGATACTGATAGGACCTCTCCCATGCTCACATACTCATATTTTTTTAACTATTTAACCATTTCTTGGAGAGGAAATGGTTAAAAACTTAAATAGTTTACAGAGATCCCTTTGAAGAATATATCGCTCCAAACAGTCGAATTTCATGGGATAACTATGTTGTTTCTAATAGTGCATATTTTGGCTATTAAAAATTAGTTCTGACGAATTCTCCGCCGTCTGAAATTTCATCACCAAACCCAGCAACCTCATAAGAAAAGTTGATAAAATATCATTTGCTTCTGCCGATTTAATTTCGTCTTGTTCTTTGCTACACCACTGGTTTTACCGCTTATTAAACAAAAATATTAATCAATAACATGTAGATTACCCACGCAAAGAGGCGATTAAGCCACACCATCGAAGGTTGCAAAAGGAGTAACAAGAAACTGACGTAAATCCTTATAGTTATTTATAATTTAACAGTGAAAAGATGCTCATCGACTTTTATTGGTTGCTATTTCAAAAGAGGCTTGTATTCCCACCTTATACAGTTTCCGCAATATCTTCGGTCGTGATAATAAAACGACGTTCAACTTTCAGTCTGAGTGGGTGAAAGGTGTAATTAAAAACCATCTCCTTCCACAGAAACTATCACGTTTTAAGCAACCGAGTTCGTGAATGAGAATCTAGGACACGAAGTCTTAGCAACTCAAACGAGAAGATTCTTAAGGTAGTTACCGTCCCCGAAAGATATCTGATCGAACACAGGAAAGGCAAGAAAAAGGGAAACAAAAGAATGTCTGCGTACGCGCGATATCCAATTTGGGAACGGAAATTGTTTACGACACGCTTGGGGAGGAGAGTCTCTTGCAACTTACATAACAGGACATGTTTGTATGTAAGTGACTGTATGGCTTGGTATGCGACCGGCATGCATGTGACAGGATACGCGGCCACGCAATTGCTTTCGTTATTAATCCCTCTTGGAGACAAAGATACGACTTGACGATGCTCGAATAGATAGTATCGTTAACTGCGTGTGGTAGTCGAGTCGACAATTAAAGATTCTGTGAGCGACAATTCTACAAACGGCGGCCTGTTTATTCAATGAAACGGAAATTGAAGGGGAATAATTAAATCTTCGGAAGAAATCCAAGCGTGAGAACGACCGTTGGTGTAATTTGCGTACCACATAAAGTATCTTTAAGTCAGACGTCCCTGCAGGAACTGACGTATCGTTTCGAAATTGCGATTGCGACGAGTTGTGAATTACAGCTGATGAAATAGGATCCCTTTCTAGTGAGAGTAGTTCCAAACATAATCTTCAACTTTGTTGTTCTAAAGACCAATGGACACTGACAAAAAATTCTTGTACACATTTCCTCTGTTCCATAATTACACGCGTTAAAGAGAGATAGTTGTAATGGAGGAGACTTTTAACTTGAAACTTTGCCAAGGAAACTGGTGCATGTTGTATTTTCTTTATAAGAATTTGTACAACCTATAGAAGTAGCGCATTTGAGAAAAGGCAGGTTGGCAACTTAGATAAAAGCGTTGAAACAATGGTTTAGTCTAGCCCAGTCAAGTTTCATACTTCGAGTGACAGTATTGCACTTGGAGGTCAAACAATTTAAATGTCATAAATTTTCAGAGGTTGGTTACACCACGTGACTTTAGGAACGCAAATAATAAGTTGGTAGTGTTCACAGGCTTTGAAGAAATTTCTTACGAGTTTCCAGGTTTCTCAGTGTGTTATTTTTCTATCAACTGCGTCTAGTTTCCTCGGGAATACTGAAATGCTTCTCTTTTCTGGCCACACCAATATTCCATATGTACAACTTCGTATCGCAGCAATGAAGAAATCTTCAGTAGAAAAATTATCAAGTAAGAAGAATTAGATGCGGTTGAAGAAGCTGACAATGTACCAAGCGAAACCCCGATAACAGATAAAGATACACTCCAACATCTGGAAGGAATTTCCACCATTTACACAATTATGAAAACCTACGAAGGTGCAAAACACCGGGATAACTTTCAAGAAATGGGCATCTTTGTATTGAGACTTTGTTTGCTGTTATGTTAAATAAGACATTTGTAAATGGTGGAAATTTTCTCCAGGTTTCTCAGTGTGTTACTTTGCTATCAACTGCGCCTAATTTCTTCAGGAATACTGAAATCCTTTTTTTTCTGACCACACTAATATTCGATGGTTCGGTGGTAAGGTCGAAGTTATGATTTTCAGTGGGATAAAGTCCAGAAAGTTTCTATGCTCCTGAAGAAATTGGCAACATGGAGAATAAAACCTGCATTCCAAACAAGGATACACGCCAAAATCTGAAAGGAATATCCACAATTTGCAGGACTATAAAAATTTGATAGTATGCTAAACACAGAAACTTGTAGGTTATGGAAACTTCCTTCAGGGTTTGCCGTGTGTCTTTTTACTATCGATTGCGTCCAGCTTCTTGGGGAATGTTGAAATGTTTCACATTTCTGCCATACCAATGTTCGATATTTGCAAAGAAGTTGTCTTGGTCTTGTCGTCTTTAGTGGGATAATATTGAAGTGAAAAAGTTTCTGTGCTCCTGAAGAAATTGGCAGCGTGGAGAATAAACCAGACAAGGATATAGGCCCAAATCTGAAAGGAATATCTACCATTTGCAGAACTGTGAAAACCTAGGACCACGCAAAAATCAAGACATACTACTTTCAGGATGTAGGCATCCATGTATTGTAAGTTTTATTTTCTTCTTTTAAATAAGACCCTTGTAGATCGTAGAAACTTCCTACAGGTTTTGCGGTGGATCACTTTGCTATCAACTGTGTCCAATTTCTTCAGAAATGCGGAAATGTTTCATGCTTCTACCACATCAATATTCGATACTTACAAGGTTGTATCTCGACAATCAAGGCATTTTCAGTCAGTCAGAAAATTACGCAGTCAGAATGTTTCTGTTCTCCTGAAGGAACCAGCAGTGTGAAAAGCAAAGCTTACACACCAGACAAGGATTCAGGCCAAAATCTGAACGGTATATCCACGATTTGGGGGACTATAAAAACCTACGACGATGCAAAATATCAGGAAATTATCGACATTCAGAATGTAAGCATCCTTTATTATTGAAATTTTATTTTCTTGTAGATGGTAAAAACTTCCTCCAGATTTTGCGATGTGCTACTCTGCTATCGACTGTGTCCAGCTTCTTCTGAAACTGAAATACTTCTTTTCTCTACCATATCAATATTCAATATTTATAAGGTCACATCTTTGCAATGGAATTTGAATGAAAATTATGAGGTCAGAAGGTTTCTGTGCTTCTGAAGGAACTGCGGGGAGTGGGGAGAGCAAAACCTTAACACCAGACAAGGATACACATCAAACCCCGAAAGGAATTTCCACCATTTACACGAACTATGAAAACCTACGAAGGTGCAAAGCACCGGGAAACTGTTTGCTTTCAGAATATAAACATGTTTGTGTTGAAACTTGCTTCCAAAGTGCGGACTATAAATTGCAACTTTTTTGGTCTTCGTCTTCTTCTTATTCTATTTTATATGCCATATGCCATATAAGTAAGCTAATCGCCTGTTCTATCCCAATTAGGGTTCCTCCGAAGTGCATGTCCAACACTCGCTTCACTTCTTCAATGGTCTGCTCCAAAGTCTTCTTCTGCGAGGTTTACTAAATTTGGTTCTTTTTTCAAGTTTATCTTGGCCCCACTTGCTTCCAAGGTGTGGGCTATAAATTCGCAAATTTTCTGGTCTTCGTCTTCTTATTCTCTTATATAACATGTCCTGTAAGTTTGTTAATCGCCTGTTCTGGCCCAATTAGGCTTCCTCCGAAGTGGACGTCCAACACTCGTTCCACTTCTTCAATGGCCTACCCCTAAGTCTTCCTCTGCGAGCTTTATCAAATTTGGGTCTTTCTTCAAGTCTATCTTGGCCTTCGCGTTTTCTTACACTTTATTCTTAACGTTATGGATGTATTCCTGCACCATTTAATATTAAATGGAAGAAAAGCAAATTTGTCTCCTAGTGCCGCTCGTGACAAAGTTAGTACCAGCCATTACGAGCGAAAGTTTTCCGCGGACATTAATATTCCATCCAGAAACCTCATTCGATATAACATCAATTAGATTTTCAAATTCTAATTAGCATTCGCTTTTCGTACGTGTTGTCGTTGGAAAGTCAACCGTGTAGGACACCTGGGTGTATTTCCCAAGATGATACCGTTTAATATTCTCGGAAGAATGTAATTTGTAAGGCGACAAAATCTACATAATGCGTGAAATGTTACCACGTATATGTACATACATACATCTAAGAATTGTATTGTTGGGAGCGCACCAACAGCAGAGTTTTGAGAAATAAAGTTTGTTGAAGACATTCCATTTTTTTTTCTGTCAAATTGCTCCGTTGCTGAGGAAACTTTTTCGTCAGTAATAACCGTTATGAAATATAAGCTGGAATTCTCAAATTTTGCCTTTAATTGACTTAAAAAGTGGTGGAGGTAACTCGAAAGATAAATAATTTGATATGTGCAAGAGTCCGTATCATCTTCGATGTTCACATTGCTCATCGACAATCGGATTTCCTCGTCGAAACTTACAATTAGGGCAAAATAAGAAAAAAATCGCACGTCACTAAACCCGAATTAATCGCGATAATTCAGAGATAAAATAGAGTAATGAACTTGATTTTTTACAATTACCCCTTGTTTTTGACCTGTCTACGCGTCCATGCATAATTGATGGTTTTACGGAAACAATCGGTTTAATCGCACATGCTTATGCACGCGATTTCATTAAGTACCTTTAATCTCCGATGGTTAGGTATTTGTAAAAGTTTAATCTGTCTGCAATTGCGAGATTTTTACAATTTTCTTATTTGGTGGGGATTACTTCGACGTCAAACAAGTTATCGCTTGGATTTGATGTATTTGCACGCCTCGATACGAATTCATATTTTTACAGTAAGGTTGGTTACCATGATTAAGTATTAGCGGATTTTCAGTTTTTGTTTTGATTGTCCTTGGAGACGTGGCAGCTTCGCCCTGGGCATTCTTCACTTCCATCGTTGCTCGAAGATTTTCTTACTATTTCTATTACATTAGCACTTTACCTTTACCTTTGTCACATCGATTTTAGTCAATTTTAAATGTGTACCTATCTTGATCAACAAGTAGTCATGTTCAGTGGTGAGGTTCCTCTCTACTGATGAAGATGGCTACAAAAGGAAAAAGCAGCGGGTGATGAATTTGACCGTAAAAGAGCTGAGTGTAAGATTTTGAGATGGGAAAGTGTACCTTTAATCGAAGTGCACGAGTTCCAGCTTTGGTTCCTTCACATCTTTCTCCACTCGAAATGACAAGTTAATTGCCGAGATACATACACGTAAGAAATTTCCCTAAAATTGATGTGATAAAAGTAAATCCATTCCAAATCGTAGACTACGTTCCTCGTTTTTAGTAAGAATTAGCAAGGAAAATCTTAATCTGTACTCAAGTACCATCGTCATCAGCGTCATTGTTGCCAAACCGCTTCAATTCCACCAGACATAAAAGACAATGAGTCCTCGTAAAACTTTTACGCGTTCAGACGTAAAACGTACAACTTTATATTTTCAAGATGTACATATATAATAAACCAAAGCCAACAGAATAATGACATATTTCATATTCTTCTTCTTATTATTATTACTTTCAGTCCCTCTATAAAATCGCTTTATTACGACCGATTTAATCGACGATACATACATAAGCAAAACGGAGCAGATGTTCCCAGTCTCAGGAAAAATACGTCCAGATTACTTGTAATATGTTACGTCCGTCGCCGTCATTACGGAATCAATCAGAGCTCGTTATTCGTGTCAACCACGTGCTGGAAAATTCAATACGTAACGGTTAAAATCGTCCCGTGGAAAAATCGGTGATGACGTCGCTTGTCCACCCTAATCATCGAATAGTCTCTGACGTCATAACCATTATGTGTAACTAATTTTATTACATATACGCGAAGGTAACAGCATTAATAACGGTGGTGGGTGGTGCTTGATTAGTTTATGCGGGCTATGAAAGGCATATCAGTAAAATTTCTTTCTTCGTTTATTTTTAAATCTACGTGCGTTGGTGTAATAATTTCAAACATGCCAACGTGTGGATAGCTAACAGGATTGAAACTGGGTAATTTAGAACTCGAATAAAAGTTTCGAAGGAAATTTTTCTATTACGTAAACATGCAATTGTTTCGAAATTAAAATCTAACGAATGCAAGCTTTGGGATACATTGTATCGTATAGGATACCATTTGAGAACAATGTCCGTCATTAAAGAAATTGATTTATGTCTGTACGTACCTACGTCCCAAACCTGATACTTGTCACACTGTACAGCTCGTTGTGCATGTTTGAAACTTCCAATCGACAGGAAGGAACTGCAATGAAAATTTATTCCGTTTCCATTGTCTACAACCTCGCTTATGTATGAATAATTTTGCGACGGAAATTCAAGTCTGAATGTAATAAGAAACCTTGTCAATGGACGTGGACGTCGTCGTGGATATTCGTTTCCGATCAATCGATGCAGTAACTAAAATTATATTAAATGTAACATGTAATTTAATGCTCGTATCTGAAGTAAAGATAAATATAACTTTTGTAACAAGTAACTATTAAGAAGATAAGATTGAGGAACTTTGGTGAGAAACCAGTAAGAGGAATACGTCAGATCCTCTTCACCACAGAATAGGCCTAAGCGACAAGGTGTGTCGGCAGTTTTGATGTTCACGTGATCGATTTGAATGACCTCGAAATAGCTCAGAAGTTAGCCAACGCCATTTTGGAAATACGATAAGTGTACATTTGTAAAAATATTACAGTTTTGGATATGTTAATAGAAAAATATTTGCTAAACAGTTAAATCAATGAAACACAGCGGTAATCCTATATTTTAATCGAAATCATCCTAGAATAATAACACTAATTTTAGTGGTATTTAAAACATGGCTGTCGGACATGCGCATAGAAAATCTACCGCAAGATTTTCTAACTTTGTCGCTTTCGTTTATTCTGTTTCTTGAGTCAGGTAGTCTCGGATGTTCATTGAACGTCAAAGGGTCTTTATTTGAAGGCAAACATTCTCTCTCATTAATGGTGTTACACAGCGTAGATTGAGCCTTGATGTTCTATCATCGCTTCTTTGACCCCACTTTCTTCAAAGTTACAACATTCAGTTGCTTTTCTTGCAACTTCACCTTAATAACATTTACGTAGTTTTTCTTTGAGCTTCCACAATAACTTTTTCCCGCTCGTACTCATCTGGGCACTTTTTGCCTAATTGCATGACTGGAGCGAGGTAATTCTCAGAACTTTTGCAAACTTCGGGATAGGTGGTTACTTATGTAGGTAGATGTAGGCAAAGGAAATTTCTCACAAATGATGCTATAGCCTGAAATGATCATTGTTCTTCTTCTTTCGGCACCATCCCCATTAATGGAGGCAGGCGATCATAATGGCAAACTAGCCCCTATGTTCTGCAGCTCTAACGAGTGAATGGGTATTCACTGAATTCTGCATTCTATAATTTTCTACCTCAAGCACTGCTTATTTAATGCTGGTCTCTTCTACGTTCCAACATCCAATTTTCTTGCGACTGCTGCAACTTCACCTTAACAACGATTTGGCCACACGTTTAGTCACATCTTTCTGTAAGCTTTTTGTCTGGACTATGAGACTTTATGTCTTAAAAGCGTCGATCTGTGGCGTTCTTTATTACTGAATCTTTCCTGTTCTTGGCCATCACCTACGCCAATCCTTCCTCTTCAATCTCCTTTAGTCCCATCTTTCTGTATGCTTTTAGTCTGGACTATGACTATTTCTGTTCAGTTTCATGTAGTTACAGCTTTCTTTGTCTATTGTTATTGTGTAAGTTTATAGGATTTCACGGCAAGCGTCGTGATAGGAACGTCTTTCGGATTTTGCGGTGTGGCACTATTTCATATCGAGTAAGTTTCAATATTCCCGAAAAAGTGGAATTATGTACAGTAAAACAGCTCTGCGTTTTTCTAGTAAAATCTTTGTTCGGGATTTATCATCCTGACTAGAACAATGTAATCCTTTGAAACTTTAGAAATGCTAGGACAATGTTGCATATTGAACAACTGGCTTCTGTATTCTGCAGCTCTAACGAATTAATGGATATTTACTGTACTTCGAAATTTTTAATTTTCTGCTCTAAAAACTGCCTGTTTAATGCTGGCCTCTTCTTCGTTCAACATCCAATTTTTGTTGCGTCATGAACTTCACTTTAACTACGTTTTCATGGTGTCGTTTTTGGCTTTTTGTCCCGCATTTTTCTACTAAAATCCCGTTTTGAGGCTTATCATCCTGAACAGAGCAATGTAATTCTTTGAAACTTTAACAATGCTAGGATAATGTCGCAATATTCACAAACTGGCTTCTGTATTCTGCAGCTTTAACGAGTGAATGAGCATTTACTGAATCTGCATTCTATAATTTTCTACCTCAAACGCTGCCTGTTTAATGCTGGTCTCTTCCTTGTTCCAACATCCAATTCATTGGCGTCATGAACTTCACTCTCACTTCATGGTGTGATCTTTGGCTCTTTTTCCTGCATTTTTCTACTAAAATCTCTTTTTGGGACTAGAACCATGTAATTCTTTGGAACTTTAACAATGCTAGAACAATGTCGTGTATATTCGTTTTTTATCAATACATACAGTTACCATAATTACATTAAATGTGAAATAATCTAAAGGCAACTTAGTGTTCTTGTCCTAAATAATCGAATGAGGTTTGCCAAAAAATGATGATCAACAATTTGATTCCTTTGTTGGCGATAATTCCAATGCCGGTAACTGAAGGTGATTATATCTGTATCTGATTAGTTTCCTTTATTACCTTGATTGGAAGGGGCTCAAGCTAGCTTCCGAATTTGAACTATATAAAGCTTAAACCTTTCTAATAAGAATTTTAGTAGCTCTTGTGTTTGACTGGTTGACATCCACGTTTCGCTGTACAAAATACAAGCTTCTTCAGGAATACTAGAACTAGTTCCGTTTTCAGTTTCAGTATTGTTGAAGAAGCTGACAGTATACGTAGCGATGCTGGATGTAAGAACTTATAAGGATTTATTACTGTTGTTTCCGTTTAACCACGTGATCCCAAACAAACACAAAAACGCATCGTATTGCGACGTACTTGCGTATACTTCTTGGAAACAATGCTGTCATTATGACAGTAGATTTATGTACTAAGGTTAAACAATACCTAGCACACTGTACAATCGATTATGCATGTCTAGAAATTGTTTTCAATCGACAGGAAGAAACCACAACGAAAATTTATTACGCGTCCGTTGTTTACGACCTCAGTTATATCTACATAATTTTGCAACGGAAATTCAAGTCTCAATGTTCCCCTTCAAGGTAGAAGCCTTGCGAATGGATGAAAACTTATCGAAATATCAAAGAAATATATCATTCTCGCTACTACAACGAAAATGCAAAATGTTACTGCGCTCATAAATCGTTTCCAGACGTAGTTAACATCTTCATTCTGCTCTGCCGAATTGACGAGATGAAATTGGAAATATTCTCATTGTCTTTAAAACTGTCTTAGCGCATTAACGGTCAGCGTGGCGACAAAGCTTCTTAAAATAACCAGAGATTATTAAGTGAATAGGCTCGACAGAACTTGTCCGGTTCCTTCTCAATTTGCAGCAGATCTTATGTTAATGATTAATTTGATGAATGATACACAACAAGTAGACTCTAAATAAAAGAATTATGTAAAAAAATAATGAGAAGAGATGAGGATAAGCTAATAAGCAGATGTATAAAATAAATAAAATGACCCTTACCACACCTTTCGAAAAAATCCAAGTAGGTATATTTCGACAACTAAGTTGCCATCCTCAGTGGAAAACTGGAAGAATTTAGTATCACCAGCGACATTCGGTTAATGCCCAAAGCGAACGCTATACAATCCACATTGTACAACCCTAGAGTACTGCACAATGAACATCACACATTGAACGCGCGAAACACACCAAAACACAGTTGCCACTGGCATTATTGGCATATTTGCAATAGTACAGATGTTTGAAGTGAGGGAAATTGGAAGAAAGAAAGTGAGGAGACCAAGAAAGACGTAGACGGAAGAAGTACATTCAGCGGGAGAGAAAACAGGAATCAAATGGCAGAATATGGAAAGCATGGCCAAGAATAGGAAGAAGTGAAAGAAAATGTGGAAGACTGTACCATAGGGTTCAACTCTAAAATATCTCGACACCGAAAGGTAGAAGAGTTTCAGATGAAGGAGAAGAACAAGACGAAGAATTCGTAGGGAGTCTTGTATCTGGGCATCAATTGAAAGAGCGTTGTATTCATGTCACACTCGGTCTCTTTTGATAACTTTACTTACCTCAGATTGATAACAATTGCCAAACTCTTTGATTATTGATTATTTTAAATTAATTTTATATGATGTGTTTTGGCAGACTAATTCTAATAACAATAACCAATTGATAACATTATCCGTAGCTCAAATATCAAGTAATTGCATTCTCACTATAGACCTACACCTGTACTTGTTGGTGTAGTTGAAGTGCTTCAAAAGTAAAACGTGCTTTTACGAGACTAGTGCAAAAACAATGAACCGTTTGGAACCTGTAGGTCGGTAAGTCAATCTGAAACAACAATACACACGATTGGTCGGAATACCAGCCTCTGCATCTACCACCATTTGGTAACCTTATGGTTAGAGCGTTGCGTACGAAGAAGCAGGAAAATAATTTAACGCGTCATCAACTCAGAATTTGCGGTGCCAATAAGGCGAGAAGTCCAGGGTTGAAAGAATTTAGCTTCATTGCTTCATTCGACCTGCCTCCGTAGGGATTGTGCTGCTCCTAGAGTTCTGTAAAAATTGCTGTTGCTAAGGGTGTCTTCGCACAAGTGCTTGAACCAGGAGGTCATGGGGTCCATGGGGTCTTGGCTGCTAAGATTCTTGGAACGATAAAAGTAAAGCAGCTTCGGTGCGAGTCGTACCACGTAATCGATGCGACCGCACACTTTCGGGTGTTCGTTTAATTAAATGATGGGGAGAAACCATAGAATTTCTCCCTCAAAGTGATCAATGAAACCTGAGGAGCCCCGGCTGCTGTTAAAAGTTTTTGATCGGTTAACAAGTGACATCTGGAGGAAGGATCGTAAACCTCGGGGAAGGTTGACGATCTTTTGATCCCAAGAGCTTGCAGAAACTGCATTTCGCGCTGATTTAAGATGGTAAGTTCGGTGTAAACTTGAACTATGTTGAGTGCAACATGTGAGTTGTGCTTTGTTGGTTTATATTATATTTCTTCAGATTTCGTTGTCTTAAGTTTTCAGCAGACATCAAATCTGATGCTACTTCTTCAGCAGCGTCAGATATGGTGTCTGCTTCTAAGTATGTAAATATTTCCATAGCCACGATTATTCTAAGATTTTAACTTCTTCAGCGGCATCAGATTTGATGTCTGCTTCCAAGTATGTAAATCTTTCCACAGCCTCTTCTATTCTAAGATTTAAGTCTTCCCTGCCTCATTACCCATGGTTACGTCAATGCCTTGTGTTCTCTGTGTTAATTTCCAGATCGATGCTCTGGGCATTTATTTTTATTTTACTACGAAGATAAAACTAGTTTTAAAACTTCCTTTAATAAGCCTTTATATCGTTTTCGTAGAAGAAATCATCGACATCCAGCCTAACAGTCATTTAATTTATTTACGTAAAGAACAAGACAATTTTCACAACAAAGACACGATACCCCGAAAGAAATTATTTTCGTTCTCGAATCTGGCAAGTTAACGATTTACTCGCAAACGATGAACTTGCAATTTCTCAAAATACTCCCCGGTAAGACGATCGCCACATCTGATAGGAGTAACGTAATTGACTTTCCTATCGCAGAACATTACTTATTTCTATATTTTCTCCTCACAATTCTCCGATTTCGCACTTAGAGAGCGCGCACGTCAGACACCACACCTCATGGAACCGAAACGGTTTGTCGTTGCCAAAAATAAAATGCGTATCTGTCGATGGTAGGTACATTTTTAAAATACGTATCATGATGTGTTTGCGTCTGTAAATGCAATTACGTAAGAACGACTAGTTACTATTGAAATATTCCGGTTCTGTATTGGATAAGTCGATTTCATTGCACTTAGTTCACGCATTCTATTCGTGCGTTAACTTTTTTGAATATCGTATGTGCTATTATTCACAGTTGATGGAACTTGTGAAATTTGTAGAGGTGCTGCGGTTGAGAAAGTCCTGGCGTGCTTTGCCACGATAATCACGGGAGCACACACGGAGTGAAATAAAACTATTTATTTGCATACCTTATAATAATTCGGCTTTGGGATCGTATAATTTGCAAATGTGATTAAGAAAGTTTTAATGTACTTCGATAATGACAATCGGCGAGACAAATCGAAATACATTTCCCATATTTCCCGGAGAGAAATGGGATCATCGGTGATATTCTGAATACAGTTGCCCTTTGGAATTTTGGGCGATTTTGAAATAACCGCTCGCGTGCGGAGTTAATGCCAAGATGAAAATTGGCAGACGCTTTTCGACGCTATTGTACTGGACCGTTGCCTTCTCCTTCGTTCGCGGACGGAAAAATATTTATCTGCGCTAATATATATTATGATTTCGGAAGATGTCGGGCACATGTCCAGTTGTCGGCTATGACGTTAGGAATGATGTCATTGGTCGCATGGTGGAACGCAGTTGCAATCTCCTTTAGTCATGACCTAATTACATAACACGTATTTCGACAGCAATGATATCGCATCGATTATATAAATAAAATCCTGTCCTATTTATGCATTTAGATCAAATCGTAATGGCAGAGGAATCCAAGACGTGTCTGTGTCACCAGTTTTTGAATCTAGCAGATTGTTTGGAGAAATGAAACTGAAAACGTTCGAGTCTTCACTACCAAAAAAGTACATACAAGGAAAGTGAAAGTCCCGTACATACCGTTAAATTTTTTGATCTCATAGTTTTTGCTACAATTATGTCAATTAACTATTATTTTAATCACTCTTGTTTAATTGACCTAATCGTGGTAGAGAACTATCACACAAGATAAGTATAAAGGTCACGAAATATATTTACAAACGTTTTTTCACAATTTCGTCCAAATTTTGGGAAGTTTTGTTTTGTCGCAGGGATCGTCGTTACCGCTACGCCCCTTCCCAAACGCTTCTTTGATCGATTTCCAAGTTTCCGATCAGATGTCGTGGCCTGATACTAAAACGGATTTTCCCCGCATCGCAATTACGATGAATATGACCCAAGGCTTCATAAAATCGTACGATTTGTCGTCGATTTGTAATCGGATCACAACCCAGTAATGATTACACTAGGTTGGTCTACGACGATCGGGGTAAATCGGAAGGCATGGCCATGACCATCTTCAAAAGAGCTACGAAGGTTTGAAAGACCTAGATTTGGAGGGCTTGGAGTTGGGGCTGATCAGTCGAGCTTCTTATCACGTAGACCAATAACAATAATCTTTCGGGCTATGATAAAATTACGAGCACAATCCTCTCAAGAGGCAGCGATGATTTCCAAGCCCGGAAATGGCGCAATACGCCCACCAAACTATCGCCTTTCCGTCGATGACTATCAACTTCCTAAATAGGGAAAAGTTAAAAAAATTGGATAGGACTGGCTTTAACTCTGGTGAAAATTCATAACAAGTTTGATGGTATTTCCCTTTTATTCTACGAGTTTTATTCACCTTTAAAGAAAAGTCATTCTGTTAACAAAGATTTTAAAAAGACGACTTTTATTCCCCGTTTAGTTTACTACTATTACTACTAGCAAACTAAATCCGTACTTACTGTACGATTGTATCAGTTTTTCCAAACAGATAGAAGAATTTAAGCCTCTCTGTGCAACCTTAGACTCGAATTGAAGTTCCACGAGATGAAAGCTACCCCGCCACAAGTCTAGTATCAGGAATATCAACGATAGTACAATCGATTATTTTAACTCGCTTTAGAAAACTGTGCTGGACAAAGTGAGTGACATAACCGGAAGAACCGGAAGTTTATTTCCGACGACGATGTCCAACCGGTTGGCTGCTGGCTCTAGCCTACGGTCAATAGGAAATAGTACACGTTGTCTCACAAGGCTCAATATTAGGGCCTTTGCTTTTCATTATCTATGTAAACGATATTAATGATCATATTAAATTTAAAAATATAGAATATGCCGACGACACAACAAATTTATTTAGCAACAATGATTCAGACCTACTACTTGTAAGGAGTCTCTTATACAAGCTGAAACATGTTTTAATAGCAAAAAATTATGTCTGAACAGGGACAAAACTAAGGGACTGGCTTTCACACTGAATCCTCAGATCAAACTCTCTGAGAATGACCTAGTAAAATATTTCGGTATAATACAGGATGGTAAACTGACGTTGGAGGCAACATATAACACATCGGTCAATAAGTCCCGAAGCTTTTTGTCAGATGGCGCCGGTAAAAAATTCATTTTTGTTACCGTCGTGGGCCATCTCTTAGATGACAGGGAAAAGATTTCATAGAAATCCGTCCATTAATTCACAAGTTACATCGCTTTGAGTGACGGTGCTCTTAGCAGTGACGTCAACCATGGATGCAAAGCAGTTTCGTGTCTTGATTTATCATTGTTTTTTAATGAAAAAGAAAAACTGTGCAAGCCAAAAAATGGCTTGATAAGTGTTATCCGGACTCTGTCCCGTCGAAAGCAACCGTAGAACGTTGATTTGCCGAATTTAAGTGCGGCCATACGAGCACCGATGATGCCGAACGCTCTGGAAGGCCGAAGGAGGTGGTTACACCGGAAAACATCAAGAAAGCCCACAAAATCATCTTGGAAAATCGCAAAGTGAAGTTGCAGGAGATCGCTGACATCATGAAGATGTCGAAAGGCAGTGTTCTCACAATTTTACATGAACATTTGTCCATGCGAAAACTTTTTCAAAAGGGTGTTGGACTGATTGTATCACTCTTCAAGGGAACTATGTTGGTGAATAAAAACAATTTTTGGAAAAAATTGTTTTTTTCTCCATTTGCCTCGGGACCTCTTGCGCGTCGATTCTCTACAGTCTTATATGTCCTGAAAGGTTTGAGTTTGGTGAACTGTGAAGCATTGTTAATGGCATGTAATGCTTTGTTCCATTCACTAATGAGTTATGGTATTTTGTTATGGGGTGATTCTGCACTGAGAAACGACATTCTAATCCTACACAAACGAGCAACTTGGATACTCACAAATTCAAAATATAATGGCTCTTGCCGGAAGAACTCTGCACGTTACTATAGGCAATACCAATACAATACAAGACATGAGCAATTTGTGCAGCCGCATTTTAGGCTTTCAAAAAATATCAACTCTTTTCGTTATTTATCGATGAAGTTTATTAAAAATGCCAGTAAAGTATGATATTTATTTTTTTGTTTCATGTGTTATTCACGTGTTCGTATTTATTATATATATATATATATATATATATATATATATATATATATATATATATTATTTTCTTCTTGTCACGCACGAATAAATTATTCTATTCTATAATCTGATGATAAAATGGTCGGAGAAAATGGGAGTTCAGAGCAAACCCCAACGAATAATCTCACCCGAATTATGTCTACGTGGCCGAGTAAAGAGCCTTTTAGAGCCTTAATGTTAAACATTGAAGTATAATCTTGGATCAAAGACTCATTCGCTAAGCCCACGTGTCTTCGTTCTTAAGGAAGTAAACCGATGGCATGGCGAATCTATCCTGTTGCTGTTTTTGTGAGTAATCCAAGCCTAATTTAGGGATCAGAAAATAGATCTCGATCAGGTACTTCAATCTACATCATTTTCCACGAAGTGCTTTTCTAGTAGTTTCTAGTAGTAACAGGGCGATTTGGTGCCACATTCTTTGCCTGTTAGAATGTGGAACAACCTGATCAAATACTTCGATTGTAACCGTTGCTACTTCGTAAGAAGACCTACTGTTGACTCTTCAATAGAGCTTCTGGGCCTCTGACCGAGGGTATCTGCAAAACCTTGAAGTGAGAAAATTAACATCCCAATCCTGCGGAAAGATTCATCAGCCGCAAATAGAAAGACAAGGCGAACCAAGCAATCAGTTTCGGTTCCAATTCATGCTGGGATGATTATATCTGCCTTGTGATCTGCTTTTCTCGTCTTTCAACTTCACGATGATCTGCAAATCTCTAAGCTCCTTTGCGGTTCCCCTCTTCGTTCCTTTGTATGAGATTCGAGGAATGTTTCCTATTCGGGAACGTTTTACCCGAATCAATAATTGCTATTTAATATTGCAATTTAATTGTTCAATTCTAAAACATTAAAGAAAACTCCGCCGATCGTCAAGAGCCTCTTAAAGTATCCTTGACTGGTAGATAACTGGGAACCACTGAATTCTACTACCAATCTGTTTTAATTTATAATTGTATATTTATACTGTACTACAACGATATTGCGCTATTCTCACGCGGAAGGAGAATTTTCACAATCAATACTTCAGCACACACGTAAACAAAGTCTCTAGGCTGATTTGTTTTTCTACCGTCAATATAATTTATGAAATGTTAATTTTAGATTGTCCTTACTACTTCGTAATGCGGTACCTGCGTGTTGATTTAGATAAGTTTAAAATATACGTACATACACTCACGCAACCTTCGCTTCGTATTTACGTTTTTGCAGGCCTTCAGAATGTTTTGATCTATATTTGGGCGCTTTCGTATTTATTTCCAGATAGATACAATAGAATTCTAGAAATGTAACACCTCCATCGTATAAGTTACAAAAAGCTTTAGTTAAGGGGATATAAAGTTTTGATGGAAAGTTATATCGCTGGATTCCTTCTTTGAAATCGAACATAAGAATCCGATATCTTCAACCTTGCGGTTGCAATCATAGCGTATACGGGACGCGTACTATATTACAATGTATTTCTAAGTACTTTGAAGTGTACTATTAAAACGAGAGCAGACAACTGCGCAGTTAAACGGGCTTAATAGTACGGACATCAATTTTGGTATAATATTCACTTTGCCGTTATTAAAATCGAAACCTGTACAAACAAGCTGGATATGTATCGTGTAGATATATCATATCTATCGTAGATCGATATCTATCTTGTATCGTTACCATTCATCCAGCCACTTCGCTAAATTACTTTCAGTACGGGAACAAGGGTCCGTAATGATCGTGATGGATGAAATATGAAGCCTTTTATTAGCAACGTTATCTATCTAGTGTTATTATAACAGTTCGCTGTAACGCGGAGACAAAAGGACCATATGATAAGTTTGAATGGGGAGTTGATTAGTAAGATATGAATTTATATGGTGGAGGCACGACATCCTGGTCTTCTCTTTACACAATAGCTACACAAATTTCAGCAGAGCTCATTGATCCCCTCGGATTTTATATTTTAGGTACACACCTGGCATTCGTTCGTATACGTATGTATCTGGAGATGAAATTTTGGTTATACAAACTTTCAGATTTTAATGCAAATTTTTCGCTGTAAAATTTCAAACTTTCCTTTTATAATGCCAATTGCTAATATGCGCTCGTGTTTCGCGTAATAATTTAATCATGGATTGACGTGCAATTTCACTCGGAATGCTTTATTTGAAATAAATCGCAATTATCGGTTGCAATTAGTACACTTATTGTTAGTTCTATATATAGAGAATTACCATATGTATTGCTCTATAGTATTTAATCAGATTTTAAAAATCGGAGCTGGACGAGATGAGAATGAAAGTTTTCCAACTTCCCGTGGAAACGACGCTCAACATTTGAACAATATTTTATTGAAACGACTCTTTTCTGGAGTAGAACCCGTTTCAGTTTGTTTTTCATCTGAGATTTTTTTTCGAGATTCTCTTAATTTCCAAATATCAAAAATCATGGAATTGTGGGCCGCGATAAAAAATTCTTTTAGCAAAGATCTCCTACAGAGAGTACAATCTAGCTAGAGAGTGCATTTGCGGAGTATTCTTCTGCATCTACAACTGTAAATACGTGGATTGCAAACTTCAAACGTTGCCGTACGAGGATTCAAAGTACTGAGTGTTCTGGAAGGTCCAAATCCGCCACAATCCAGGAAGTCCAGGAAGACATGAATTACCGCTGGCTGAATCTGACGGAAGTAGCTGAGGTTACTGATATATTGAAAAGAAACGCGCACCGTATCATAACCGATATCTTGCGGGTGAGAAATCTTTCAGTAAAATTTGGTGTTGTGTTTGCGGGCTCCGTATTAGAAACTGCAACGCATGATCGCATCAGAACAGCTCGCTACGAATTGAATACAACAAGATATTTTGCAGCAAATTCTGTAACACCAGCAGACGCCCTAGATTAAACAACAATCAAGATAATGGACAAGTAAGGCAGAACCAATACCAAGAAAGGTGAAGAGCGTCCAAGCTGCTAGGAGGGTGGTGGTCACTGTTCTTCTGGGACGCTAAAGAGATCTTCTTGATACAGTATCTAGCAAAGCACCGGAAGATTAATGGCAAGTACTATACTAATCGTCTGGATTAGTGGACATCGAGAAAAAGAAAATCAAGAAAGAAAAGGCGGACTTAGTGAAGAAAAAGACCGTTTTCCTTTATCGGAAGTACATCCCCAACTATAGTGCGTTCATGTTGATTCATAAGCTGAAGTTTTAATTTGTGTCGTATGTATCATATTCATCTGAGTTGGCCTCTTTGGACTTTAGTCCCTCTCAAACTTTATGAAATTCCGTAGTGGCTCCAATTCCGAAATCATCGCAGACACGAGCAGATATTTTGCAGATTTGAACCAAAAAAGAGATTTGTGCGCTGTACCACCGGTGGCGCAAAATCCCTTTTAGTGATATGTGGAAAACTTGATAGATTATATAGCAAAGAACAGAACGGTTAACGCCAAATGTTATGCTCACCTTTTGGATCAGTAGAAGCCAAAGATCAAGAAAGAGGAGCTTGGGTCTCGTGAACAAAAATGTCCTCTTTAATCGGAACAAGGCTCCTAGCCACCAGGTTCTCTTGGTAACTGACAAAATTCATGGACTGAAGTTAAAAGTTGGAAGATTTACCCGATTTGGCCCCTTCTAACTTCAACCTTTTCCCAACCTCTAAATGATTTACAAGGGAAAGTGCGAATGTGATTCTAAAGTCATCCCAGGGACGTAGGCTCATTTGTCCAGAGTTTGGTGAAAGCCCCAACAAAGAAGATATCCAGGCACTAGTGGCGTAAACGTACAACTTTAAAAGAATACTACGGACAAAAGTAAAGCAAATTTATTGGCGTCCAAATCCTAGAAACTTGTCTTTCTGGACTTGATTGCTCCGTCTCCATTATTTTCCTATTTGTGGCTGATAAATCATCGTCCCAGAACCAGGATGTGCGATTCATTAGGGCGGAGCAATGGTGTTAACCTTCTCTCTTCCAGGCTTTGCAGATGTCCTCACTCCTCTTCAACGGTGGGATCTTCTTATGAAATCACGACGGTTAAAGTTGAACAATCTTATCGGCTGTTTGTCCCACGTTTCAACCCGCGCGAGTGTGGATCTCACTTCAACTGTCAGGCAGGACGCTTGATTACAATGGTATCAAAATCTTTAACCATTTTCCGGAATCTGTTGGAACCACCACACCATTTGCCAGATTTAAAACCGAGCTAAAAATATGTTTGCAAAAAACTGCATTTTACTCTACGGATGAATATTTTAAAGCGCATAGCTCTTCCTGAATATATATGTCAAATATTATTCTCTGATTCTCTTCGATTTTTCTCTGTATTTTCTTTGTATTTTCCCTTTTTGAACTTGTTATTTGTACCACAGAACAGATGAAGTTATTATTATTATAACAAATTATGTAATCTCGAAAATGGGGGAGTTGTAGATCTTCGTAAAGTTGAGAGTTGAAGGAAGCAGAGCACGGGGCAGACGCAATCATCCGAAGCATCTCCTTTTGCACCATCAGGCAAGGGATGGGTAGGCCAAGAAGATACTTCGTAGCAAATGATCGGTCTGAAGTACGTGATTGACATCTGTTTTTTAATCCTTAAATTGAGGAGCTCGGATTGTCTACAAAGTAGTAGAAGGAAGATTTAACTTTTGTATTTTCTCTCTTCGGCGAAGAAAAGGCGAGACATGCCAAAACTGACATGGAATGAGAATACAGAGAAGATTTTAGAAGAAAAAGGGACTAAAATGGAACAAAGCGAAGGCTATGACACGGAACAAGAAGCAATGACGTGATTTTGTGTATGATTTGTTAGGATATTGGTTTGTTTTATAGCCCTACACCGCTAGGTAACAAGGCTTATGCTAATATCTTCTTCTTCTTAGATCGGGAACATTACATCCTATCCTTGTAGAAGCAAACGGTGATGAAGACATTAAAAACACAAAAAATGGATATGAAAATTGGATATGAAATAATTTGTCGCGAAAGATAACATTCGATGTATGTTTTGCATTTAACGGGAAAACTACCAATAGATTGCCCTAGAGGTGACTAAGAATTAACTTTAAATCATTTCTTAAATGTATCTGTTTATGAAGTGTATAAATCAGCATCCAGATTTCGCTCTCTATTAAAAGCCAAGCTACTGGATCGATTCAGAACTACAACCAATAAATAACGCTTAAACATGTAAACTATAAACGATATTAATAGTACTACGAAATCTAAATCCATCCAGACAAAAAAAAATGTGCGCAGACGACGATGTTCGCAATTTTAAATATTGAATACGCCTAAAAAAAAATCGAAATGAAAAAAAAAGGATAACATTGCGAATTGCGTTCAGCGACGAGTTTGATCTTAAAACAAAGTCTAGAGTAAAACGCGTATCTCGTCGCGGCGATGTGACACTAATAAAATAATTATTTCGTTCCTTTGTCCTTTACATTGCGCGGCTCGTGATCCATCTAGTTCGAACTGGTGTACATAGTACAGTGTACATTTTACACACGCGTTTTCGTACTCGAACAGGAAAGGCTGACGACGAAAACAATGAGACGGACGAACACGACGACGATGTCTATTAAATGTTCGAGTATAAGGAGGTGTTTTGCAAGATAATAAGCGTTGGTTCAACCTTGGCGAATGTAATGTAAAGAAACTGCCTCTTTCGTGGAGTATTATTACAGGTAATTAAAGCCTACATGTGACTAGGGAGAACTCATGATCGAAATAAAGTGTAATAAAATCGTTTTTATCTGCATTTGTCCAAATATTTCGACGTGCATATATAAATATATACGGGACTGTGTTTATAAATTATTTAACGAAGTTGTCGAATTTTAATTCGAAGTTGTTGCTGGCGTTTGTGTAGAGAGTTTCGTAAGGTTGTAGGCGTTCGAAAGAATCATTTAGTTCCTTGAAAATTTAATCCGACAACTTTAGTCTCTTCGACTTCAACTTCAATTGGCCAATTTTTGTGAAAGTGAAGATAATTCGCCCGAAGGTTTCCTTCAACTTTTCAGCAGGTAATCAATTTCGTGTATCGTTAAAATATGAAATAATGACCGATTTATAAGAGGTGTGGTATCTCGACAGTGCGGTATAAGAACTTGCAGATTTGTTTAACCTTCCTGTACTCACGTCAAAATGAAAGACGTATACTATACTATATAAGTCGGTCTCACAGACCGTATGCGTGAGTATAGGAAGGTTAAAGAAATGAGAAGCTATTTTCTTAATGGCATAAAGTAATTTTATTCAGCAATATATTCTCGTCCTTCAGCAAACTCAACAAATCCGTTATTGAAACTGTTGTCATTCCAGAAGCTTTGTAGAAGAACGAAATGAATAATGATGATGCAAGATGATTAGATATTACATAGGAAAGTGTAAATATAATATGAACTGATTTATCTTACTTCCTATAGAATCTGCTTCGATTGATACTATTATGAACAACTCATTTTTTAATATTTCCTCAGAAATAGATGATTCCTGTTTCTTCCGAATATTATCATGTTACTTCCACACACATAACCACCTCTGCGTTTAAATATGTACATACTTCGTTCCCCTGCTTTAACCGCTGTACTGCCTGTCTTACTTCGTTGTGTTTATGCCTCTTCATATTTCACATCTCATACTTTTTGCGCATTCCTCTGTAAACAGAGGAGAGGGCGCCAACTAAAGTTGGCGCCCTCATAATTTTGAACCTTTTCGAAAATACTGAGTTTCTTCTTCCCTATTACTTCTAACGGGTGTTTTTTATAGAGTGTCACAAGTTTAAATCATAATAAAACAAGGAAATATATTTTTAATATCAACGAAACGGGCGTTATTGGAAAGAAAATTTTATGAAATTAATGTTTAAATATGATTTCTGCCATGTGGTTGCCACGGCTGGCGCGTAGAAGGCGCAATCTGGAACACCAATTTTCACCAACTTCTTATTTCGCCGATAACTCTTCGAATATTGATTTCCAGGTGTTCAATTGTTTGTGGTTTATCGACGTAGACAAGTAACTTAACATAACCCCAAAGAAAATAACCCAATGGGGTTAAATCACACGACCTTGGTGGCCAATTAATTGGGCCATTACGTGAAATTATTTCTTCATCAAAAGTTTCTTTGAGTAAATCAATTGTAGCGCCCGCTGTGTGGCATGTGGCTCCGTCCTGTTGGAACCACTTATCAGCAAGATTAATGCCACGTAATTGAGGTACGAAAAAATTTCGAATCATATTCCTATACCGTTCACCATTGACAGTAACATTCTGACCATCATCGTTTTAGAAGACATATGGGCCAATGACTCCGCCAGCCCATAAAGCGCACCAAACAGTAATTTTCTGTGGATGTAAGGGCGTTTCGATAAAAGCTTGTGGATTCTCCTCACTCCAAATGCGACAATTCTGCTTATTTACGTACCCATTCAACCAGAAATGGGCTTCATTGGAAAATAAAATTTTGAATGGAAATTCAAAATCAATATCAATTTATGCTTCAGCCCATTCGCCGAATTGGCGGCGCATACGATGGTCGTTTGGCTTTAATTCCTGCACAAGTTGAATCTTGAAAGCTTTTAAGCCAAGATCCTTTCGTAAAATCTTCCATAAAGTGGAAGGAGATAACGCCAGTTGCTGAGAACGGCGACGAATTGATTGATTAGGATCATCTTTAATGCTTTCCTGTACAGCGGCTACAGCTTCTTCAGTGCGCACTGTTCGGCGTCTCACGGGATGTACATTATTATCAGTAACAGTAAATGTAGTCCGAAAACGATCTATTGTTCTTCGAATAAGCCGCTCTGAAGGACGATTATGTACGCCATAAAATGGAAGAAGTGCACGATGAGTTTGACGAATAGAACAATTATTTTGATTAAAAATTTCAACAATTTGCACGCGTTGCTCTGGTGTAAGTCGATTCATATTGAAATTACAAATCAAACTAAACAAAAAGCAATTATCAGCTGTCAAATGGGTGCTCAAATATAGCAGTGATGCCAACTCAAAGTTGTGACACTCTAAAAAAACACGCGATACTTGTATTGTCATGGAAAGTAACCGAAATATTCCAAGAAAGTTATGGAATGGCCGCCAAAAAAATGAAAAATAATTTGGTTAAGGCTTGCCAACTTGATAGATGAATATTTGGATGTTGAAGAGTAAGTGAAAGTAATACGAAAGCTAGGCGATAATATCATCTTGATGAAATTAGGTACTGCGAAGGATAATGCACAATAAATATATAAGTTAAAGAACATAAGCGATCGAATATTCATAAATTATGACTTGAGCGAAGGAGGGAGAATGCAAAAGAGTAATAAAGTGACACGTGAAGAAAGAAAAAGGCAGAGGGAAAACAGTGAAGATTAGTTTGAACACGCTGGTAATAGGGGGCGAAGGATGGAAATTGAAGAAATTAAAGGAAGAATTAGGAAAGCACGAAAATTAATTCAAATTAAAAATAGCAAAGCGCAGGGATGAGAATAAACTTTCGAAAAAGAAAAAGGTCATCCAAGTATACAAAGGTCAAAAATATTTAAAAGAACAAAGTACTAGTTACTAATAAAACACGTCAGAAACAAAACTGATTACGAAAAGGGTAGATACAGATAATTAATACTCAGCACTGTGGAACATTTGGCCAAATATTTTATACCGGTGGCTTCAAAGAACAAGCAAAAGAAATAATTGGATGTTGTCGATCTAGACGGCGCAAAATAACCTTGGAAATAATAGAAATGGGAAAGTTCTATGGTAAAGAACAATATGGAAGAATAAGCTTTTGAATCCAACTCTGGATGAGATATATCGCGTTTCCTTGCACATCAAGAACAAGAGAAGAAACATAATCAACTTGCGTCCTTTCTCAGAATAAAAGAAAATGTTGGTTTAAAAGTCATGCCAAATAAATGGAGCTTTTCTCAAAATAGGCGATGATCTTCACAAGGCCCCAAAAAAAAAAAATTCGACCTGAAAAATTACACTACTTTTTACGTTTTCCTTTACAACTCGACCCAGACATAACACTGAAGTTGTCCTAGATCTTTCTCAGTGCATATCCATGACACGTAGATTTCCTTTGGTAACCTGACCCTGTTGTGCTATGATGATTTGGTTAAGTTGACAGCATCTACGATGCATACATACATATTTACATACATACACCACAAGCTTTATTCTTCATTGAGTATCAGTCCAGCTTTGATTCTGTCATGAGAAGGTTGTTAAAGTTGCATTCTAGTATTCAAGTCAACTGAAGAATTCGACACTATATCACATCGATGAATTCACCACACAATTATTTAATTAAATCCGGTGACACGTGTTTCGCCAGCGACGATGTTAGCATCCTCAAATCAAACCTTACCGAATGAACGGCAATTTCTTAAATTCCATTCATGCAAACTAAACTTTGTCCTCTACCACTCGTGCCCGCATTCGATGAACAATTTTTCCGTGAAGGATCACCCACGTCATCTCAATTCTCGTAAACACGTTTGTTTACGTTCACGATTTATCTCCTCTTCGGATAATTTTTATATTCATTAAACACTCACGAAAATCGCAAACTACCTCTCCCTATAATAAATCAAAAAGCAACGTCCGACCCACGGGACCGCCGTCTCTGTTTGAAAGATAAATTTACACGTTTTATCAATTTTAAATTCTAGATTCTAGTGTTATGGAGGGAGAGGTAGTTTGCTTTTGCGTAAGCGTTTCGTAAATAGAAAATTTGTTAGAAGGAGAAAGCGCCAGCCAGTTACAAGAATTGAGGTGGCGTGAGTGATCCTTCTTCCCTTAATTTTTTATCTTACTAGGTAGATAAATATTACCCCGAGTTCTAGAAGACAAAGCTTAGTTTGCGTGAGCAGAATTTAAGAAACGGCGGTTCATTCGGTAAGGTACGGTTTGAGGATGCTAGCCTCGTTGCTAGCGAAGCACGTGTCACCAGATTGCATAAAAAGTTCATTACAATCGTTGCAATCTCTATTAGGGCACGTAGGAACAAATATTTCTGTTTCTCTTCCTATATTATTGCAGTCTAGGCAGAAATGCAGAAGAAAGGACAACACGTCACTGCTGGAACTTTCATTAAAACTGCTTCTGAGTCTCATAAGTGACATGCCTATACTATACGACAATCCTTCCTTAATCACTATTAATTGATGAATTCGATTTAGGGGAAGATTCCAGCTATGCGAATGTCGACGTTTTTGTAACAATCCTTCCCCATCACAATAAACTTAAAGCCGATGGATATACATGTAAACAAAACTTTCAAAGTTGTGTTTTTGTCTTTTAGTTTACGTGCATTAGACATAGTTATTTGCGATATGTACGCTGCAACAATTTCGCTCTAAGGCGGTGATAATAAGGGACGGAGACACAATTTCAAAAGTTTCCCTTGCGTATCCATCGGCCTTAAGAGGAGAATTTCTACCAGTAGAATTCCACAAGCTAAATGTATCCCCTTTACGTTAGATACATTTTGCGTGGATGTTTGCAGTTGCTTCGCGAAATTCATCAAGGTCTTTTATTTTTACCCCCCATAAAATGCCACGTAATGCATTACCTGAGTAAGTTGGTACGAAAATATATCACGCTAAATACCGATTTTTCCAGTAGACGCCTAGACGCTTCTATTAACGTAAATCTATCGTCGAATCCCGTGATTTGAGAAATAAAAAAGAAAACTTCAAGGAAACTTTTGCGGGCTCGCTAGTCGTAATAGTTCGGAACAAACGTTCGCGGTAAGATCTTTTTATAATTTGCACTTTGAACGCCAACGATGAAATACGTCGTATTAGGAGACGAGTAGGAATTCAGTCATTTGTACTTTTACTTTTGTCGAAGAAAACTCGCCAAATTAAATTCGACATTTACTAAATATGTATGTACGGTACGAAACTCAACTCGAAAATCGAAGACAGTTTCGAAGCAATTTTTGATTTGACCCAGAGAAACGAGTATTCATGTTTGATATGTATTCGATTTTCCGCATACCTAACTGGATATACGTGTTCCTATATGCTTCGTTGATAACTTCCTCGTTCTTATGCGACTACGTCGCAAATGAACTTGAAAATCGGTTCGATCGAATTGCTAACAATACGCACATATGTATATTCGCACCAAATATGAAAGACAATACAAAACGTACGATAGCGTGGTGACCTACACGATGTATTTTAGGAATCGGCAAGACCACTAATATCATGGGATATCTCTAAAATAAGTTTAGGACACTTCTATTCTTATATTTTTACATCGCTATCCAAGTTCGACCTGCGAATATTACGCAACTTTCCCGAAACGTAGCGCCGGTCGCCGTTGAAATAATTTTCAGGATTTTTATATATGTACATACGCACGTGAAGCAGTTTCGAGTGTTTATGCATCGTAATCTAGCAACACGCCCGTCCGTCCATCTAACTTCGTAGTATTTCACAATCAATTTAACCTGTCAAAACATCATCGACCTTGCGTTAAACGCATCGCGACCGTATTCTGCATAATAATAATAATAGAATTGAAAAACTTTAACGAAGTACATACTAGAGACGTGAATCGAAATGCCAGCGAGCAGTTCAAGAGGTTATCGCTGTCCGTGTGTGGTGAGCTTATCAATGCGAAAAAATAAAAACAAAGAACCGAGAAGGATAACATTGGAATTAAATCGTAACATATCGCGCCGTTATCCTTGTATTTTGTGGCCAAAAATCCGCTACTTACTTGTCATACTCGTATGGTGATGTGGTATATTTCAATTTATAGTTGGTCACGGAGATAATGCCTATGTTTACTTGTTTCGAACATTTTCTGCGCATTTGGATCGAAATTCTTTAATTAAAGTCGGATGAGACGGCACAAAATATATGCGCTATTGCGAGTATAATTCCACTATTATTGCTTAGTCGCGCTATATTAAGTAGGCAGTAACGTTTATGGTTTAACTACGTATGTTCTAATTAAAAATGAAAATATTAAAGATATTCAGTAAACTCTAATAAAGAACGTGTGTCGGTGATTATCCTTGAAAGACTAGGAGGTGCGAATAAGTAGTCATACAAGTATAGAGTAATCTTTTGTTCGGTGATAAATGTCATGGCTATTGCTGTCAGTGTTGATTAACATTTTCTTTATGGCGTGAGATATCGAATTGTCGTGTGAAGGGAGGGTATTGTAATACTTTACGAGATCGTGATTAACGATGTTGGACTGCCAGAACCGTGCTATTAAATTCTTAATTAAGAGGTAATTGCGAATATCTTCATGGATAGAAATGCACTTTATTCAATAACGTATTGTCCATTTTCATCATTGGCCTTTTACCATAGTACTCCATTCGTAAAACGTCTCCTTTTGATCTGAAAGAAACCGACTCAAGGGGGATTTAATATTACCAGTACCATCATTCAAATTTCTGCCATTTGAGAATTTACCCAAAAACCAAATAAATCGTAATTTGATGATGGAAATTTGGGACTATATGGTAGATGTATGTATGTAGGTAGATTAAATATAAACGAGACCTCCACTACGAAGAATAAGAAAGATGGAATTGGGCAATGCGATATTGAGGATTGGTTGGTACGAATGTTAGGAGGCAGTTACCAAAGCAACAATATGATTAACTCTAGTTCAGTCTCCAAAAGATTAAAGAGAATGAGTTCCACAATTCATTGTGGAAAGAATTCTAATCAAATTCCTGCCGAAGGAAGTTTTGCAAAACTTCTGCTTTTGATGTGTAAGTAGCCATTATCACCATAATTATTATTAAAATTTCCGTCATTTAACAAGTTATCCAAGGGACCAAGTAAATCCCAACCTATTGATGCAAAATTAGGACCACGTGATAGATGTACGTAAGAGGATCAAATATGAACGAGACCTTCGCAACGAAGATAGGCCTGGGCAATATTACATTAAACATAAGTTGATAGAAATGTTAGGAGAGGGTTACTAGAGCAACAACCTGTGATTTAACCTGCAGCAAGATCAAACAAACGGAGTTTCGCGGTCCGTTGCGCAAATAGTTTCAATAAAATTCTTGGCGAAGGTAGTTTTGCAAACATTCTGGTTTTGAATTGTAAGGAACCATCACCACCATCGTATTTATTGAAATTTCTGCCATTTGAGAATTTATCCAAGAGACCAAGTAAATCCTAATCTGTTGATGAAAGACCAAATATGAACGAGACTTTCACTCTGAAGTCCAACGAAGATGGAGGTGTGCAATATGAAACCAAGCATAAGTTGATAGGAATGTTAGTAGAGGGTTACTAGAGCAACCATCTGTGCTTCAGCCTGCAGCAAAATCAAAGAGAAGAAGTTTCGCGGTCCGTTGCATAAATAGTTTTAATGAAATTCTTGGCGAAGCTTCTGGTTTTGATGTGGAAGCCACCATCATCGCTATAAACATTGTTAAAATTTCCGTCATTAGAGAATTTATCCAAAAGACCAAGTAAATCGTAATCTGATGATGGGAGATATACGTAGTAGGTGGGTCCTATATAAACGAAACATTCGCTTTGGAGCTCAAGGAAGATAAAGTAGGGAAATGTGACATTGAGGATAGGTTGGTAGGACTGTTAGGAGAGAGTTACTATATGATTAACTACAACAAGAAGTGAAGGAGTTTCTCGGTCCGTTAGACCAAGAATTCTAATCAAATTTCTGACGAAGGAATTTATGCAAAAGTTCTGGTTTTGATGTGGAAGGCACTATCATCGCTATAGTCATTAAAATGTGTGCCATTTTAGAATGTATCCAAAAGATCAAGTAAATCGTAATCTGATAATGGAACGTTAGCACTACGTAAGTGGATCAAATACGAACAAAACTTCCGTCCTTGAGTCCAAAGAAGATGAAGCTGAGCAATGTGATATTAAGAATAGGCTCGTAGGAATGATAGGAGGGGATTTCTAGATCAACAGTACAATAAGATGATAGAAAAAGGTGGTCTGTTGCGCAAATAATTCTAATAAAATTCTTAACGAAGGACGTTGGACGAAGAATTCCAATCAAATTCCTGACGAAGTTAAAATGGAAGTTGCGGGAAACTTCTGGTTTTGATGTGGAAGGCACCATCATCACCATAATCATTATTAAAATTTCCGTCATTTAAGAATTTTTCCAATTTATCCAAAAGACCAAGTAAATCGCAATCTGATAATGAAAGGACTATATGATAGATGTACGTAGGTGGATGAAATATAAATGAGATTTCCGTTGTAAAGCCCAAGAAAGAAAGAGCCGGGCAATGTGATATTAAGATTTAAGAAGAATGGTAGAAGAAGGTTGCTAGAGCAATAGTACGATTAAGCCTGTACTTTGGCCTACAACAAAATAAACAAAAAAGGAGTTCACCGTCCTTTGCGCAAATATTTTTAATTAGATCCCTACCAAAGGAAGGTATGCAACCGGTTGAAATTATTACCTCTTACAGTCTTGTGTGCTTTATTCTCCCAAAAATTTTCTCCGGAGTGTAAGAGAGGGTTGGAATTGGGAACCACGATCGCTATGCCCGAACAAGTCGCAATATTTAGTGATTTCAAAGGTCTGCTTTTACCGGATGTTCTTCAAGAGCAAAGAAGAACACGATTACTACCAACTATTTCTATCACTTTATGCGACTGCTTATCGAATCAGAACGAAACGACTTGATTTTGCTTCCGGAAAGCGGCCAAGAGATAAACAGGCCGCAAGGCGAAGAATTATGACGTGACCTTAGTAATCGGCGATTTGTAACGGTCGTTTGTAAAGATCTAATTTAAATCTAAACCGTCGACTAAGTTGATCACGTGTTCTTGCTTGTGTGACGTCGCCCCTATCTGCTTTGCTACGTTCAGGATAACGTGACACCACACACATATTGCAACCGAAATACGTTAAAAGTTAGAGGAAATTTTTTAGGTTACACTTGAACTTGAATACTTGGCTATAGAAGGAGCCTCGATTTGAGCCAATGTAATATGTTTGAAGGCCAAAGAGAAGCTTTAGCAAGGCAGAATGTAACGTACGACACAAGTTAACCATATAAAAAGCTCCTATTTGATCGTTACACATACTACTTTGAAAGCTAAGATATATATATTCAGCGCTTGAAGGCTCCTCGCTTCTAGATTCAGAGTTATTTTTTCCACTTTCTTCGATCTTGTGCTCCGTCCCTCCAGTCCATTATTGCGATCTCTTTCAAATCTCTTTTCACCATCTACAACCATCTCGTTTTTGGGCGTCCTTTTCGTTTCTGTCCACCTTCCTCAACCTCCAGTGCCCTCTTCACGAGTGTATGTTTTGGCATCCGAATGATGTGTCCTATCCATCTTAATCTTTGAGGCCGAATTTTGTTTGCAATACTTGGTTTCCTGAACATATTCCTTACCTCAGCGTTTGTCCTTCTCCTCCATTCGTCCTCGGCTGTTTTAACTCCCAAAATATCTTTCTCAGGGCTTCCCTTTCGCAAGCAAGCTAGGATATGCAGCTTTCAAAATAGTTTTTGAACCAATCAAAGAAATGTCACTCTAAGCGATCTTGAAAATAAGTACTTTATTTTGCTTTAAGAAGAAAAAGAAGTTATCGATCCTACAGTGAGGGTGATTCATCTCAGGTGTGATGAATTTTAGTTGGAGGTACTGTATTTATTGGTGGTAAACAACGATTTCTTTTGTGAAGTCCTGCTTTTTATATTGAAACGATTAATAAATAAATCACTCGAATGTTAGAAACGACGCTTCAAGTTCTGATCTCCTTCAAAAGTCGCCTTAAATTCTGATGGCTTTAAAAGTAAATGTAGGGAACATATTTTGGCTCACTCTGCATCTAATCATAACATTTCCGTAGTGCTCTTCACTGATGATAACACAGTTTCCACGTTTATCCTCAAAAACTATCGATCAATTATGCTTTGATCCTAAGAAAATGAATCAAATAGAAGTCTTTTGAGGTCAGAAGAAATAACTTCGACCACTAATGAATAACAGGAGTAATTGAAAACTAGTTTTAATGAGTTACTTAGAGAGTCGAGAAAAGTAAAAGGAGAATAAGTAGAAGTTTAACTCTCAAGTGAACGAACTTAAACAGAAGTTCGTTTCTTGGGCAACTTTCTAAGAAAACTGTGTATAATTTGTGACTGCAAAAACAAATTACATATGCCAACAAATGTCACGTAGAGGGTTGTGCTTTCTTAATCGTAGACTGCAACCATAATCTAGTTTTGTCTTTATTAGGCTCAAAAAATAGGCATCTATAATGGTCTGGGCCTAAAAACTTGACCAAACAAAAATCTGCTATTATGTGAATAACTAACATCATACAGTGGATACGAGTCGACGTTTTCACTGTTCGAAAAACTCATTTTCTTCAGCATTTCCTCACTTTCGATCTTACTTTGAAGATTTTCTATCCATAACACTCTGATCCCACTCAATTTCTTATTCATATCCCCCAAGAGTGCCTACAATCTTCCTGCCAAATTCTCTGGTGATGATATCGCGTAATTCAAGACGATATACTTGTTGGGCAGTACGCTACACACTCAGCATTAACTGTATTCCTCCAAGGCTCCTTTTCGTTTCCTTTCCTTTCCGTTTAAGAAAATTATGTCCATAATTATAGAAATTGCTCGCTTGAAATTCATTGTGCCATGCTTTAGAGCTGTGTATCGTTGGTGATATTTAATTTCCCCTGTTTGCAATTGAGGATGACAACTTAGTTGCCGAGACACGTGTCTGGAATTATTTCCCTTTCGGAAAGACTTATTTTATTTCTTTTATATATTACTTTAACCACAGTCTCCTTAATCTGATTTGAAATTCTTTGATTTCGTTTTATTTCGCTATGATTTCCTCGCAAAATTTAACGGTGCTTTCGATCTTCGGGCAACCTCATAATGCGTAATTGAATAGCTTACGTGAATTATTATAAAATCACCACGTTAACAGCCTAATAGTAATAACAAACAGTTTTCAGACAAAAAAGAACGCATTCCATTAGGACTAGCGTAAAAGCTTTTTCGAAATTTTGCGAATTCACGGTTCGAAGCGGCGCTCTCTGTGTTTGCTTTTCGGATGAATTTGTTTTCTTTAGTAATTACGCGGCAAACAATTCTAAAAGCCTTGTAATATACTTACAAAATGGTCCATTACGACGATTCATAATGAAATTCTTCTTTTCCCGTTTACTTACAATTAGACTAATTATCGAAGCGTAGAATTCTTATGCCATTGCTAACTTTGTCGATTACGCATAGTACATAGGGCGCAATATTGAAATAGTTTCAAATTTGAGGATAAGATTTATTCCCGAGGGAACCCAGGTAAATACGGTTTTATTGTCGGGAGTATTGCCACCGAAAATACTTTTGATGGCACTGTACGTCTTTAAAAATCGAAAACGGCCCTGCGTTAGAGACGAGCCGCTTGTTTAAACAGTGAAATGGGAAACGATCCAAATGTGGTATCTGAAATAAGTCGCTTTGTTATTTGTGTCAACACCCCGTCGACTTATATATCTATACTTTCAGTACTTCTCGGCAAAGCTTAAATGCGAGTCCAATTCTAAACGTTTACGTTACGAGAACAGAAACTCAAACAACTTCTCCTCCAGACATAATGCGACCTAAAAGCTAAGTTACGTCTTTTTCGATAAAGTTGCGTTTCCGTTTCCTCGACAAATACAAACAACTAGCAATATCCGTTTGTTGTTAAAAAGATAATGTCTTAAAACAAACCGTTTCTTACGACACCCCGCCACGAAACGCGTGAATGGGCGTTGCGGCGATTACGTTAAACTCTGGTAATTTTCTCCAAACTCTCGTCCACTTCTATTAGCAAATCTCGTGAGTGAAACGTGCTTTGTACGAAAGAAACGAAAGCGACCTCAAGTTATCGGCCGACATGGCGATATCTGGTGAAATAGTTATTTTCTTCGACTTCATTGACGTAAATCGTATAATACGAAACAGGCAGGATCAAAACATATTTTTTTATTTCACGTTTATACTGTGCAAAATATGTATGTGTATGTACGATCATGCCCCGGGATCCTTTATCGCGTTGCGGTGATACATTTAATACTCGATATAATCGCATTTTTATCAACAACAACGGAAAAAGGGACAAACCGATTGGAAGCGAAATTTCCACCTAAATGTTGCTTCTCTCCTTGAGTGTACGCAGTAATTACAATATTTATAACAGTTAAAGTAAGAATTTTAGATTTTAGTGTTTTACGTCCAATTTTTATTGGCGAAAAAGCAAACTTGAGAAGATATAAACCAGTTTGTAATCGTACGACTTCCAAGCATTAAAAACTGTCTTAACTTTTGCTGGTGGTAGATGTATCTGTACCTGTTTATAAAGTGTAAATAAATAAAACCTCACTACTAAATTTAATTGCTTTGGATGTTAATCTCTAGGTAAAACTGGAATTATCGTGCATTACCAGAATAACTTTAATACGAACACGCTTCGTAATGTGAAGATTTCCAATGGCTCCAATATACGCGGAGTGGTTCGAATGTTCTAGGAATTGGGCTCTAGTTTAATTGCGTACATCTTGTACGTGATGCAGAAGTGGTTTACGAAGTCATCCCGTCCGATTTCGTTTGGTATACTTCAACTATTTCACCAAGACAAATTTATTTTTGCAACCACTAATTTTGCAATCATCGAAAACGTGACTGAATCACAAAAGCTGTGATTTTCTTTTTGTTTTAAGAGGATATAAAACCTATAGAGAACGTTCAACATCTGCCAGATGTATTTAAGAAGTCTGCAAAATCTAAAAGTGCAGTCTATCGACGGGCCGATCATCTTAAAACTGGTAGAACGTCCCTATCCTATGGAAAAACTACTATGTAATTATGATGAGAATTGACGATATACAAGAAATTATAGTCAAAGTCCTACAAGTTTCGTTCTCGTTGGTTTTCGTAGTGGCTTTTAGTTAAAATTTTAGGGATGAGAAGTACGTGTCTTGCTTGGGGATACAAAATACCATACTTACCTGTCCGCAATTTCTTCTAATTTCTTGTAATTTTAAAACGAATCTTATGAAAATGATGACCAAAACGACCAACTAAGAGCATATTCTAAAGTCTATACCCCATTACGATTAGTAGTAAAGGAAATAATTACTAGGAAGAATCCCATTGTCTCATTGTTAAAAATCCTCCACTTTACTATCATAACAAACAAACCCATCACATCTTTTTTTTCCCAAACATAATGATCCTACACGAACGTCGGAAAAATGGAGAAAACTGATCAGTTCTGTTATCATCGAAAGCGACGATTTATGACTGGAATTCTACGAAATCGAGAGTGTAGATACGGATTGAGTACATGATCCATATAATACGGTAAAGGATGCATTAAAATTTTTATTTCTCCACTTACGGAGAGAGAGGCGCGCTGTAATTAATAAAAATGATTACCTAATCTACGCCAAATACTACGGCGGATTTCGGCCTTGAAATTCAGCCGATACCAGCCATCAGATTAGGCGTATAATAATGTGTAATTATTAATACATCCATCAATATTATCGTAGCCTTTTTGCTCATTCTGGCGTCTTTCAGGAAGAGCGTTCTCAAGCAAATTACTATGACTACTGCTTAATACGACAGATTTAATTAATTATTCTGTTGTCTGCTGTATAAAAACAAATGTTTTTTTTTATTGGGTTCATGTTGTTGAGTATCAATCCCTAGAATTCCGTTTATCTTGAATTGTATGCACGTGTTCAAAACACAATTTTTTAATACCTTTGTTTCAGTCGTTACTGAATCATTTGGGTTAAGATCGACTAGCGAAATTATAAAATCTGCGACACAATCTACACATTGATATTTTGATATTTCTTTGATATCTCAGAAGTATGTATTACGAACGTGGAGTGGTACTGTCCTAAAAGATGAAGAAAAGTCATACATTGCCGGATGAAATAATTCAAATTACTCAGCAATTAGTCAGTTGTTAAGTCAATAATTAACGAGCTCTGCTAGCGCAAATGAGAAAAGGAGCAAGAAATTAACATCGACACACTAAACTCATCTAGCAAAAGTGTCCTGTTACATAAATTACATACAATTACACATAAATCGAAGTCGATATGCTTAAAATATTAGTCCACACGATAAACCTTTGCACTTGGAAAATCTATTATTGTACGTGATTCCCGATTTAACACAATATAATATATTGCTTCCACATGTTGTTGTCTGTAATTGAAAATTCTATTTTTATATTAGTTGCTGAGTATTTATTGGAAGAAATAATTACGCACCGTTACTTTGCGCTATTTTCTGCTCGTTTGATTTTTTTTTTTAAATATGAGAAAATCTTAAACGAATGTCTAACAAACGTTTAGATGCAGATTAATGTTTTAATTCTTTCAGATTCCAGAAGCATCACAACAGATGAGTCCATTATTAACCAAGTCATTCTAACCTAGATACTAGGAGTCGGCAAAATAATTAAACAGGGGTTATTCGATTCGTCAAATCGTTAAGATTATGCCCTCATGATTAACACCAAGACATCTAGACTTTGACCAAATCTGCGTACTTGTCTAAGATTCGTCTGATTTTTTGAGAGTAGTACGATTGTCTATTATTACCACTTCAATGCCAGAACTTGGAAATAAAATTTTCTGAGATTAACGATTGGTTCCCGCTAATGAAACAAGAATAACTTTTCTTAGCTGACGGGAGTAAAATTAACAAAAAAACGTACCGCAATAAATCACGCAAATTGCACGTGCCAGGCGCAGCCAGATCGAAACTTGAGACTTTAAAGGATTTATTTTAATTGTGGTTGTTAATTAAATCGTTTATATGGCTTTCACATGCCCGTCATTTCAAATTTAAAATTGTCTATTTTTATGTGATTTACTTGTGGTGAGAAAATGGGACTGAATTTGCATGTGACTAGTTAATTGTAAGTTCGTGATTTTGGGATATGTTAAGCGTGTAAAAGTTATGGAAGATACACAGACAGATATGAAGTAAATTGAAATTGAAACTGCTGATCTAATGCGAAAAATAACAAACTGTACCTCTTTAAGTCGAATTCTTGTGCGCCAGTCCCACTTACTTGTTATTGCGAATTATGGGCAGTTCGAGTTGGAGAAACTATTTGTCGTATACCTAATGAGTGTGTATTATTAAAGTTACAGAAGGGAAATTTTGCAGAAATTGATTATAAATTATCGTTCCAATCCGGTGCCTAAAATGACATAAGGATAAGAAAAAGGATGAACAAAAATCGAACAAAAATCGAACAAAATTCCCATTCATCTTTCTAAAATTATTTTTCCTTCTTCATCTTGTCGACTTCTCTCCCCGCTCAGACATCAGATTGTCAGTCCTTGTCTTTTTGGCCCCATTTCTTCGTAAATATTTTCACCTCTCCCAATGTTTTGCTTTGTTTCTTCCAATTTTATCTACCTGGTCTATCAACCGCTTCCTTGGTCTGGTAATTTCTTTGATTTCCTCGCCTGTGTCATCCTCTTTGATATTTTCTCTGGACCCATTCTTGCTACATGTCCATACAAATTTAGTTGTTTTCTTTTGTTGACTTGTTCCAGGGTTTGTCAAATAAGTATGAGAACTGATTCTTTTCTAGTAATGAGAAGGGGTAAGGGATGGTCGTTAAGAACGAGATCGGGTTTCGTTTCCTCGGATTAAAAGCAGCTTGAAGGAGCATGATTTTGGGATGATTGAAGCGGTCCAAACGGTATAAAAAACATTCGGGAAAAGTCCCTTTCCATCTTTCTACAATTATTTTTTCTCCTTCTACTTCTTATCTATTTGTTTTACCTTTTCAGACATCGAACTTTGAGTCCTTGTCTTCTTTTACTCATTCCTTCGTAAATATTTCCACCTCTTTAACCTTCCTATACTCACGTCAAAATGAAAGACGTATACTGTACTATATAAATCGGTCTCACACACCGTATGCGTGAGTATAGGAAGGTTAAATATTTTGCTGTGTTTCTTCCAATTTCCCCTATCTGGTCTATCAACTGCTGAGTTTTGTCCCCTTGGATCAAGAGGAGCTTAAAAAAGCAAAGTTTTGGGACGACTGAAGCATTCCAAACGGTATCTTGATGCGGCTGGGTCATATAAAAGTTAAAAAGTTCAATGGACGTATGTAAATTTTTAATAAATTCCTTTTTGTCTTCAGTCCCCATACTTATTGGACAAATCCTGTATTCATTATTGATTCTTGTTTTGTCTTCCTTCTTATTTTTGCGTGTCTAACTTTATCTCTCATCTTAAAGTTGACCTCACTGGTATGTGATCTGAACAGCCGCTGTTTCTTTGTGTTCACATTATGAGAACTGCACTGCGTTTTGAATGTAAGTGCCATAAAATTAATTCGATTCAGGGAAAGTTCGTCTTTAAGAAATCGAACAATTTAGTTAAAAGAAAATGCATGGAAGCGTTATAGTCAACTGTACAACTAAGAAAGAAATTTTGGTTATGGGAGGTTTGTCTATAATTCTTGATAGAACTGATAACTGTATTCGATGACCTTCCAGCAAGAAGTACCACAACCACAGACGGTAGCTTGCATTAAGTGTTCCGCACCTCATGATACTATGGCTTCAGTAAAAGGCTCAAACATTATGAAACGTTAGAAAAATGTCCCTAATACGATACGAATTGTATACTTTTCAACAAATGTAGTAGTTTTCCGAGTTATCTGAAATATTTACTTTTCTAACTTTCCGTTCGATTAGTACATACATAGATCATTATTATGTGTGCATAACTAAAAGATTTGTGGGCCCTGCAGAAGCAAATGAGACACGCACGACCAGACATTAACGGAAATATTTCGCGCGAATGTTACTAATTGAATAAAGATCGATTATCACATTCATACATTCACACAATTAATACGACCAGAACCTAAACAACTACGTTAATTGAATCTCTATCTATGAACTTGTTTACGGATATCACGAGATGATGTTTGAAGAAATCTAACGTTACGATCGGTTACTACTTGACGACAACGTGATGATGATGATGAACGGGAAGAAATCGAATTAGATTTAGTCAAAACAAGGTTAAATTTAAAATTAATGATAAAGCAAAATTTAGAAAGTAGACCAGTAGATTTACTGCATATTAAATCCATATTATACATAGTCATGCTCTAATTAAAAAGTTATCTTTTACTGAAGCTGTGAACAAATATGATATACATAGATACGTTCTCGCGTTTACAAGAGCAATATTTCTTAGTTGATGTTACGAGGTGGCATAGCAACTGTCTGCTAATTGAGTTTAATTGCAAAACCCTAAGCGAAGCGGGGGCTCTTCGACCCAAATCGCACATACACATACACATCTACTTAAAAATATTGGTCTAGGAAATGGTCGGTTTCGAAACTGCTTACGTTATATGAGTTACACTTCGCGAACGCACGCAGAAAATAATTTCAATTTCGAAATTTCGCTTATAGCTGTCGATTTTAAGTAACCTACAACCTAATTCTGCGAAAATAATGCAATGTTAGTCGTTAAAACGAAAAATTTCGTCCAAGATTACATAGCATATTTTGCATGAGTTCCTCACATTGATACAAATCGAATAGTTTAATAACTAAACGTCGTTGAAAAGCCACAAATAGATAGTTTCGAGAAACTAAAGAGTTTGCTGCCTGCATTTTTTCTAGGGAATTATGTAATTTTGGAAGAACATATACGCAAAATGAAACACAAGAAGATAAGAAAGAATACAAGAGAAAAAGAAATATAAGAAGCAATGGAAGGAGCAAAGACAGCCGGAAGAATCTCGGGAAAGATATCAAGCAAATCCACCACACTGATTTTACAGATAACTTGGAACAAGCAGAACAAAACGGAAAAGCATAAAGGGGAAAGACGAACTAAAAACTGGACAATACCGGAGAAATGTAAAGATAAAATAAATGTAATGGAAATGAAACACGTGGAAAGAATTGTAGAGGGAAATCAAATGGGATAAAGCTGGGAACGAAGATATAAGAAAAATTGTAAAACAGAAGAAGAATTATACGAAGAACCAAATGGGATAAAGTTAGGAACGACGAAATAAGAAAAAAGGCAAAATAAAAACCAATAAAGAATAAAATCAGAAAACAAGAACTAACTAGATATGGACATATAACCAAGACTGGGTCCAGAAGCGACGGCAAGGAGAACAACAGAAACAGGGAATGCAAAGAAATCACGTAAGCGCAAACTATGGTAACAATGGTCAAAGCAGAGACGAGAAATTGGAAGAAACAAAGGAAAACATTGGAAGCAGTGAAACTATTTACGAGGGAATGGAGGAAATGGGTCGAAGAAGAGAAAGACTCATAATCTGATGCTTGGAAAAGGTAGACGGAGCCGAAAAGAAGAAGAAGAAAAAGCAATGTGGACATATGGAAGAGAACTTTGCTCGAATTTCTGCTTTTATTTCTGTTGTCCTTATGCCATTTTAAGTGTTGGGTCGAGGCTATAATCTATACTCCACTTTTGCACGGTTTCTTTTCTCTATCTATGGTTCCTTCCATTCCCTTCTCATTTCCTCTTTTTACTATTTAAATTGTACATTTTCACATTTGGTACAACCAGTTTCTTCTTGCTATTCCTCCTCATTTCTTCGTCACGGTTCTCATCTCCATACATCTTCCTTTTTCTCTTTATCCCTTCTGTCCTATTAGAACGTCAGATTTGTATTTGTACTTCTTCAATCTTCACCCGTCCTTTTACGCTGCAACAATTTTTGTCATTCTTTCCACACCATTCTCATTTCTGCTTTCTATTATTTACATTTTACCACTTGGTCTAATCGTTCTCTTCTTGATATTCTTCCTCATTTTCTTGTCAGGATTCCGATTTCCGTAAATCTTCTTCTTTTTCTCTTTCTTTTATCCTACTAGAACTTCACATTTGGATCTATAAGCCTGGAGTTTATTCCTTCCCCTGACTAGGCTCCTTAGCCTTTATCGTCAAAGATAAACATATGCTTCGAACCAAAAATTATCTTTTTTTTGCTTTGATGGTATTGTCCTAGTCGAAATGTCAAATTTGGATCTGAGTGTACTTTAATCTACACCCCCTCTTTTCTACGCTTTTAAGTATGGTTGCAATTTCTTCCACACCTTTCTCATTCCCCCTTTCGCCTTACTATTCCTCTTCACTTTTTTGCCAGAATTTCCATTTCCGGGAATCCTCCTTTTCATTGTCCCCTCTGTCCTAATAGAAGTTCAGATTTGAATTTGGAAGCCTTCATTCTTCTGCCGATCCTTTCTACGCTTTAACTTTGGTTGTTATTCCTTCCACACCTTTCTCATTCCCTCTTTCTACTATTTATATTTTACCACTTGATCTAACCATTTTCCGCTTGCTGTTTCTCCTCATTTTTCTTCGTCAGATTCCCTATTTCCAGATATTTTCTTCGTTTTCTTTACCCCTTCTGTCTTGCTAGAACTTTATATTTGGAACTATATATCTTCGCTTTCCTAAACATTTTTTCGACGTTTTTCCCATCTTCTGCTAACATTTTCATTCCTTTTTCATTTTTGCAACCCTCTTTAGCCATGTTTTCCTGGGTCTGCCATTTCTCTTACTTTTGTTTCTTGTTTTCCTCCAACATCCTTCTAGTTAGCCGTTCCTCGTCCACACATTACACATGTCTGAACCAAATCAGTTGTCTTTTATCCTAGTCTCTTTTTTGCCTACTGGGTTCGAATCCACGATCTTTTCGATTTCCTCATACCAAACCTTATCCTATTTGCGTTTTCCCGCAATCTTTCTCAAATAGTTTCGTATTCATGACATTCCGGTTGTATTGATGTATGCTTTGCACTGTCCATGATTCACTTACATAGAGTGTTGATGATACCCTCGCTGGATTGTATTCTTGCAGCTTCATCTTCTTACTTGCTTCGTTTTTTTTTCAAAAATAGTCCTGTTTCATTTGCTCAAAAAAGTTTGCAATCACTTACCTCTCAAGACAGTGGTAGACATCTACAGAAACAAATCGTTTTCATCATCTTCTCTGTGGAGCAATTCCTTTGCATAGATTCTCCACAGACTGTACAGCCCGACTTCTACAAGTTTTAATGCACACACAACACTTGCCTAAAACCCCACGAACAAAGGAAAAGAGACCTGCCTTGCCTTCCCTCTCGAAGAATTTTACCTGGCATCCTCTACTGACTGAATGAATATTTCTTTGTTATATACTCCCCGGTGCTCGTTTAATTTAAATCGTAGACGTAGGTAGTAGGTAGCTTAACATACACGTCCGTATTTAATAAAACTTCTTCGTGCTATATATATATATATACACATGTATATTCGTACAAATACAATACGAGTCTAACTCGAGGTAAAAAACCTCCATAAAGAGTACATTAATCTTTCCTGGTGAAATAAAAAATAGAATACCGCGCATGTACGAAGGTCATGCACCTTTAAGCCTGCTGCATCCGAAGGACACGCTTATATAGGAGTTCGTTTACGTATTTTAAACTTGTTCTAAAATTCAGCGTGCAATTCGAGACGGTGGTGGTCGTCCGGAATCGATTATAACGAAATTCTTTTTACCGCACCCTACGTTAAAATTTTCCCATATTTTGGTTGAAGATCCTGATGTATCAATGTATTTAGGATACGACAACTTACAATGACCGATATTTTGCGACGCAGGCTATTCTTGTATACATCCGTCTCGTCCTTGATTGATGTTTTAATTATCACTGACCTGACATTGTATCAGTAACAAATACGCACCCTATTAATAGCTTCTAAAAATATGTTTTTATCCCTAAAGCGTACAAAAACGAAAATATTTTGACTATGGATTCGTTTATTAATAGATTTAATAACTTCCGAGACAACAATTTAGCGCGACAATATTTGAAAGATAATAAAAGCGTACACACTTTTGTTATTATTGCCGTTGGCACTTTCTGTGCAATAAAATCGGATTTTCGAAGAATATCCATAATTGATTTGTTAGATGTGCAAAAGTTTGAAATTGACACCATTGACGTCGGTTATATGCTTTTGTTTTTCCGGTGAGTTTACCAAAGATTTTATGACGATACGATTGTGCTTACGTATATTATTTTCTATGAAGATGATGATGTTGATGCAACCTGGAGCAATTGCTAGCAAATACAGTTAAACATATTCCAAAATAAACGGTAGTTTTTGATTTTGTATAAGTTGAAATGGATCGAACAGCAACGTATGATTCTCAATTACTTCGGCCTAACCTATTAACAAGCCTCGATTTCTTAAATGTAAAGATTAAAATTTTCTCGGGAAGGGACGCTGTCTACATGTTTTGCAAATTTTTCTAGAGCTTGTTCCTTCCTCTGACTAGGCTTCTTGGCGTTTTATCCTCGTGGATAAACATATACTTTAGACCATGTTTTATCTCTTTTTTCTTGATATCTTCTGCCCTACTCGAAATGTCAGATTTGGAACTGTAAGCCATCAATCTCCTCCCCGTCCTATCTAAGCTTTAACTATGGTTGTTACTCCCTCCACATCTGTCTCGTTTCTTATCACGTGGTTACCTCCTTATTTTTTCGTTAAGCTTCTGATTTCTATAAATCTACTTCTTTTTCTTTATCCCTTCTGTCCGAATACAACGTCAGATATTGATCTGTAAGCCTTCAATTCTTTAGTCGTCCTTTCTGCGCTTTAACGATGGTTGTCACTCCGTCCACATCTACCTCATTTCGTCTTTCTACTATTTACTTTTTACCACGTGGTTTAATTTTTTTCTCCTTATTGGCTAGGTTCCTTGGGTTAATATCCTCTTGGATAAACATATGCTTCGGACCATAAATTATTTTCTTTCTCTTTATACCAGGTCCTCTCCTACACGACATCTCAGATTTGGATCTGCAAGCCTTCAATCTTCTTCCCCTTCCTTCTACGCTTGTCTTCCACATCCATCTCATTTCTTCTTTCTACTATTTACTTCTTACTACGTTGTTACCTCCTCATTTTTTCACCAGACTTCCTATTTCCATGAATTTCCTTTCTTTTCTTTATTTCTTCTGTCCTGTTAGAACGTCAGATATGGATCTGTAAGCCTTCGATCTCTTACCCATCCTTTCTGCACTTTAACTATGGTTGTCAGTCCGTCCACATTCCTACCTCATTTTGTCTTTCTACTATTTAAATTTTACCACGTAATCCAACCTTTTTCTCCTTGCTATTCCTTCTTACTTCTTTGATTTCCTTCAGACTTCAGACTTCCTGTTTCCATAAACTCCCTTTATCCCTTTCTGTCCTACTAAAACGTCAGATTTGGATCATTAAGCCTTCAATCTTTTACCCATGCTTCCTACTTCTTCCGATCTTCTCCTAACCTTTTCATTCTTTTCTCATCTCTATAACCCTTTATAGTCATCTCCTTTTGACACTGGCCCTTTCCATCTTTTTCTACGACAGATACTCCCCTAGATTACTGTTCCTCGTGTATACGTTGTGCATGTCCAAACCAGTTCAACTATCTTCTACATAGTTCTTTTTTGTTCATGAAATCTATATCCACCGTTTCTCCGATTTCCTCATCCCTTACCCTGTACTATTTGGTGTCTTTTATCCCGAAATTTTTCTCAAGTATTTCATCCTCATGACGTTGAAGGGGCCTTCAGATTGTAGATGATACCTCATGATTAATACTGTTTAAGCACATAAAGCTGCAAAGGCCATGAACCTCCAGAGAAGGAACTCCCCACCAGTGCGGGTCCTACAGCTTTGATCAAAATTAATTAACTAGACTAAATTGGTTATGTTGCCCTGATGGAGCCTAGAAACTAGGCGTATGCGTGAAAATTTGCTTCTTCGATAAAGACTAAACTATTAGAAGTTTTCCATCGCTTTCTTAATCCATTGAGTACTATTTTATGTGATTAAAGTAGTTTACTAGCTACAAATACTTGTTACTTCTTTCCAATATAGTTTTCGTCTGTTGTTGGTCATAGGAGCCGTAACATTGCCCAGCTTCTGACGCTCACAAAGAACCTGTTGCAAAGTTTTCTTTTTTTCACAACAACTCTTACAACTACCATAGGATTTTCCACCGGTTTTATTGTGTGCACATGTTTGTTAATCCGACAGTGTTCTGTTAATAGGCCTCGCTGCCTTCCCAATTTGGTCCCTGTCCATTCGAAGCAACTGCTCTGTACTGCCATCTGATGATCGCGCAATAAACAGATGGGAAATGTCTTAAGCCAGGCGCCTTCCCACAGTGTTTTGCAAGCTGTTGCTTTACCAAGTTTCTCACAGCAGCTCTGTTCAGTTTGATGAGAAATTTCGCATGTAGGTTCAGACACTACGAGTTTTCGTTTTATCTACTTCCGTACCGGAAAATTCGCCTCTTCGTTTCCTTCCATGCTTCACCAGTCATAGATTTATTCTATTATGATGTGCAAAGACACGAACGCATATCTCCATTTCTTGAGAGCCCTTGATTGTATTTGAAATTTTCATACTAAATTGTATTACTCATGCATTGTTCGCTTACAATAGCATCTTCATCAATACGAGTGCTGTTACTCGCCATAGTTACTCGCACATCCCGAAAAGGCTTGTACAATCGCAGATTGCTGAGTTCCCTGAAGGTGTTGGTTATGGCTGGTTATGGAGAGGATGCTGCAAGTGTTCATCCTGCTCTAACAAACTTGCGTCACACTCTTTAATTATTTCACAGTATTTATTTATACCGATTTCGAAAAAGTGATACATGTAATTCGAGTGGAATGCACGACTTCGAAATATGCTATGGAGAGTTCCACAAAAACTGCTCAAATTTCTTCGAAAATGCATTGTTTAGAGTAAATTCGAAATAACACTAGCGATACATAGGAAAAATTGGCAAGATTTTCCTAAAATCTAATTATTGCTGATGCAACACGGTCGGGTACATACAATAAACGTATTCCCTTTTTAAAATAACAACGATCGAAACCCGACAGGAAATCGTGAGAAAGTTTGAAAGTTAAGTACCGATAAAGTGATCGAAATTATACTTTGTGATTCACGCCTTGCGCTCTTATTGCTGCGAAATTGTTTAAAGATTCTGAACTACTGAATCATAAGTCCCTCTAAACACTAAACATTTTAGATAATTTCGGATCATTTACGTAATGTTATAGCAAAATACCACCAGCAGGTACTAAATTAAAATCTTTAGGAAAAACAATATCCTTACTGCGGCGGCAGATGATGTTTGTAGTTGTAAGAGGATGTTTCTATTACATCGAATACGTTCTCTTCATAACCGCCAGCAACGCTAATTTACGTAAGGCTTCAATTACCGCGTCTGAATAAATGTGTATAATAGCGATTTTGCGGGGACGTTTCTTACGTCCGCATCATGTGAGTGTATTTCAACACGAGTTTATGGGATTGAATGTTTTGTATATTTCAAAAATTTGAATGGCGTCAGAGCCTTCATACGTTCGTTCGCTTTAGTGGTTCAACAATAATCTTTAATTGAAAAAGATTATTAGCGTGAGCAGTTTTTTTCCTCTAGTTTTCAGATATATCTGAATTTAAACCGTTAATTGGCAGAATCGAATTTTGATACTCGTGTGTATTCATAATATTTACTTCAACTTATAGGTACTGACGTGTTAGTAGTTTAGACATCTGTACTAAAATATGTTCCTATTTTTTCGCAATAAATCATATCTGGTATGTCTGTAGCAAGTAAACTAAGGATTAGTTTCGGACGTGTATTTTCAATAACAATCGTCGTCGTTGTCCTTGAGCTTATCAATTAAATCCTAACAAATTCAAATATTTCGATTGTGTTCAAAACAATTTACGAATATTAATATGTTTTTTTTTTTTTAAATTTCCGGCAACTGGCAACATAAATGGCCATTAAAAAGTTAACAATGTTTGAGAAAATCACGAAGCTCCCAACTTTTCCATCCTACCAAGTTTTGAAGTTTCATTATGTAATTGTATAGTTGGTCACTTGAAAAGTGTGCAATTTCAGATGTCAACTACAAGCAAACATTTTCGGGAACAACAATTAGAGAAATATGAAAAGCAAAGAACTTTATCAATACACGTATGTACATGTGATCACCACGAGGTACTGAAAATTTGGGCACTTTGCAGCGACGGGACACTTCGAAGTATCTTGCCAACGTTTTCTTTTAATTATCCTTTCATTGTATGCCGCAGTGTAGTTTTATGTAATTTCAAAATTGTTATTTAAAAAAAACTAGGAAACCATCTCGTTTAGTACTTCAATGAATCAACTCATAACAGGTGCGAGTATCATTTTCAGGCGATATATTTATACAACCATAACAAGAAAAGAAACATATTTGCTAAACTAATTTACACGCAACGAATTCCGTGCAATATTTGCGCCGAGTTTTCCGGAATTTTCAAAAATTTTACCACTAAATATTTTTACCACTTTAGTTTGTGATTTTAATTAGTACATACATACATCTTTCGCGCCAGTGTGATACTAATTATCAATGATATCATAAACGTTTCAGAATTCTTCCTCGCTAACCTCGCGGAAAGTTGCAGCAGCTTTTTTTTTTTGTTATTCGGGAATTAGTACCGCGTTACGAAGCAAATATTTTGAAAAAATTGTCTGGAAAAGCAACCATAGTTCATTCACGTGAACGTGATGTTTTTAAACTAAATTTAAGTGCAAATACAGAGGTTATTGTTGACTATTAGGAATGGGAACGAAATGTTGAGCAACCTTAGGAGACTGTACGTTGCTTCCTTAAATCTCCTTGCCCCGAAAAGTATTTTCGTCAAACTTTCAGCTTGTAAATATGATATAATAAAATTATTTGGATCATATCCTGCTCATACACAAAGAGGGGCTAGTTTGGAGAGGATGTGATGCAAAGAATATGAAAAAAAGACAAAGGTAAACGACGATGGTCGAGGAGGAGTTCAATGAAGGAAGCGTGCATTAAAGCGAAGGAAAGACGAATTATATGGACATGTATGTAGTCGGTCGCTGAAAAGGGAAATACGTGGCAAACCCTATGAAGGAAGATATAAGAACAAACCACAGAATCCCTATTTTTAACGATCGACAGGGATGAGGATTAGATCGGAAACAACTGTTGCCATATTTTCTTTGGACAAGTACTACTTCGCATACTGAATTTACAAGATTCACGTGCTGCATTCCAAGTTAATATGTAACGCCAACTAAATCGCATCTTACGCATTATGGCTTGTATTGCGTCGTATTTTCACTGTGAATTTATGTGAAGAACTTGAATGTTAACCTTCTAATTGCATGATGTTACAAATATGCAACATATTCGTTAATTTCAGTTATTTGTGTGCGTAGTTTGGACTGGTACGATCTAGCAAGCTTGCAAAGGGAAACATTGCACCATTAGTTTAAAATAATTTTGCTATAGGATTCTGAAGCATGTAAGTTTTGGAATTTACGGAATCAAAGTAATGATGTCAGTAGTATCATCAAATTATAGGGCAAACGTATCATCAAATTTATGTGGAAATTCGGCGGATACCGCTTCCCCTTAGGGCCTTCCGGAAATTTGATGTAATGTATTTGATTGCGCAGTAATAAGTTTTTGACATGATAAGAATTTTATTAGTTTTTCGTATAGTATTCGACTGCAAGAATACAACCATTTATCTTGCGACAAATTTGAAACAATCATGCAACGAAGGAGTTTGGGCAACGATCCTCCGATAATTTCTCAAAAATTTACTAAACTACCACACCCCAAAACCGGCAAACTTATCTCAAAATTAAATTTCTTATATGCAGCCCACATATGTCTAAAAATCTAAAACCATCCAATTCTTCCCAAATAACATTCCTGAAATTTTTTTACTTTCCAAAGCAAGATTCCCTAAATTCATGCAAAATTTCTTTAATTGTATTAGCTTCAAACACAGTAATCCAAGACTCCATCGCTGTCCGAAGGAATTGATGATGTAAATTGACTTCAAAATTTGACGGACTTTCTGTCTTGATATACACTTCTTAAAATTTCAAGCGTGCATTACACAAACTACGAAAATTATATCTCAAGTAACAGTAAGAAAACTATGAAGGCGCACATTTATCCCAGAAGTCTAGAAAACAAGTAGAAAATATACAGAATAATTGCTGTCCTTGAAAACAGATTATCGCAGATAAAAGGATGAGGACTCAAATTTGGATCACGCAAAATTACGAACACAGTTGGAAGCTTTAACAGAAGAAACCATAGAAATATTTAATGTGATGTGATCATCTAAAATGCGTGAAAGACTATTGGTAGCTGATGAAAAGACATAATTTTAACCCAGAAGAAAAAAAAGAAGAAGAAGGACCGTCCTGGACCTTTTTTGACTCCCCTTTACCTAATTCTAGGAGACTGACTTCAGCTTCGTTGTCATTCCAAATTTTCTATTTCTTAATATCCGCAGTCTTCTTCCGTCGTTCACAGGTTGTAGATGACCTTGTCGGATTAATTCCTTGTTCTTTTGTCGATGGTAATGTGAATCGTAGACGTAGAAGTGACTGTAACTGTGACAATTGGGATTAACAAAGAAACGCTATAGGGCGCCTCTTGCTCCTTGGAGGAGGTATGAGCCGTGGACGAAGTAGCAAGCAAATTCTTGTCAGTTCTTGTATCGTAAAAATACGCAAATCATAACACGCCATGCGGGAGATTAACGAAAATATGCTCTCCGAATTTGTACAAGCTTGAAATGTATACAATCTACATGTCAATCTTACCAAATTTATCTTGCGTTAAACGCCACATGATCCACGTATTTTTCACGATACGAGACCTGCTATGCCAATTTACTTTTTACGTTACCATCGAATTGTCATTGGTTAATAACATGCAATGCCCGCGTGCATGTGCATACTTATACATATACATAAACACATATCGGAATAAGAGAAATTATTATTCGATATCTTTCGGGGAAAGCGTCTTAAATATGCGTTTGCCAATTTTGAAATAGAAAGTTAATGATACGAGGAGTGCTAATTGGCTGGTCGCTAAATTCAATGCGCATCTGTATTGGAAAGATATCCTAATTAAGATTAATGACTTCTAACACGCAATTTGCTGTTTCATGTTAATAATAACCAATCGGGAGATTATGGGGTGTATGGACCTTGAGAGTTAAGCCTCAACGCCAACCATCGCATGCTTGTTCTAGTATAATTTATTATAATTAGTAGGTTTAGTTCCAATAGGACAATTTTCAATTTCACTTGGATAACTTAACAGCTTTTTATACATATGTGTATATTCATCGAACAAAGACCTTCATCTTTATGTATTTCTTTACATTCCATTCGTTCCTCAAGAGACAAAGGAAAACAAGTGTTTGTGATGGTGGTCGACCGGTTAATACTCAGACATACGGTTTTATTATGTGAAGAATGAAAAACGAGAAATTCTTAACCCTCGGTCTGTGGAGACCGAAATAAAATTGCCTCTAAACGGCACGTTCTTCAGTGCTAATTTGGCATAAATGTGCTTTTTGAGAACCTTTTTTATGCAATGTCTAACACAGAATTAATTCGAATCCTATTTTTCTTGAGTAAGTTAAATTTGAGAAAGCGCTTACAATGTTACCATATTTTTCTAAAGTTTTAGAAAAAAATATGCAAATAAAAATAAAATTGCCTTGTAAGAATGTTTATTTGAAAATGTACAAATCGTTATAAAAAAAAATTAAACTAAAAAATAAAATTCAATGTACCTATAATGTGGAGGGAGTCAAATTGTAGTTATGATTTCCAAAATAATCTTCTAGGCGTGTTATTATGTGGGCCACGTACAACCACAATTTACAAATTTTGCAAAAACAAAGAAGTTTTTCATCTTTTGTTACATAATTCGCTATTTTACCTCGCATGGTGATGCTGGCAGGACCTCCTCTTCGATCCTGAAAAGCCTCAAAAGCAAAGTGCGTAGACCTCTTTTCGAGTGTTTGTCAACTCCTCTTTCGCGTATTTCTTGCACTAATTCAACACCTCATTTTTTTTTAAACGGTCGACGTGTCTTACCAACTCAGAAACAATGCAAATATTCCTTTTCCACTGAGAATGGCAGGTTAGTTGCCGAAATACGTATCTGGAATTATTTTCAAAAGGTGTGCTAGGCATAATTTTATTTCTTTTATATAGTATTGTAATCACCATCTCCTTATTCTTAATTGAAAACAGTTTTCTCGAGGAGAAACTGTTGCTATTCAGATACCTGAAAGGTATTGCGACGATAGATAGTTCGAGCTACGTAAATATTAAAAAAGATGATCTAAAATTTTCATTTCGCCGTGGACTTGCAGATCACCCGCGATGAACAGAGGGTTATATAGAATATCCGTGAATCTCTTAAGTTATTCCACACTGTCCACAAAAATATTCCCTAAATTGATGCATTCCCAAACAGAATACCCGAAAATCTACTCTCCTAAGCAAAATTCCAATTCATCCCGTCAAAACACTCTAAACTAATCCGTCTTCTATGTGCTAAATTATTCAACTTTCTATTTAAAATAACTCGCTTAAATTGAGTCCCTGCCCCCCAATCAGAATAACGTAAAATCAATATTTCTCCCTACAGGGGAAACTATCATACATATTATTTTAGCATTTAGATAAGGATCTACTGGAGGCCGTGCCTTTTGAGCAAAATAGTAGCCTTTGTGAAGGACATGATATTGCTCGAATGGAAGTGCGAGTGTTATTGGGGAACGAAAAATATCATAATGCCCAAGTGCCTGGCCTATTTGTGTCCAATCCTAGACGAATGAATGAACGAAAATGTAAGCCAAATCCCTTAAGTTGTATCCTTCCCCAGGCGAAACATTCCCAAATTATGTCTTCCAAAAAAGAGACTTTTGAAGCTTTACACTTTTTACAATTATCTACAAAAATATGCCATTTCTCGAACATGTAGAAACGTCTCATTAATTTCCGTGTATTTGAGGGGTTAGTTCAGTTTTGGGAATTTTCAACCAAAAGTCCTAAATTGGACTCATTCACATTCCATTCGTTCCTCAAGAGACCAAGCAAGCCTGATGTTTGTCATGGTGGTCAACCTGTTGGTGATAATTTGAAATATGGTATTACTATGTAAGGATGAAAAGTTACACTAACTCATATTGTACCTCGCGTATTTCTAATCCACACATTTAAGGCATTGTTTCTTTACCCAAAGATTTAAGCAAGAATTATGGATATAAGTCAGTGAGTCGGACTGTAGGTCTATTATTGTATCTATCGATTGTAAAATTCTAATGCAGTCTATGTATGCAATCACGAAAGTTTTAAATGATTCTGATTGTACAAAATGCGATATCTCCCACCAGGCTTCGAATTTCATAACATTAACATTAACCGTGCGTGCGTTCTATCTACGATCGCATGTTAGAATATATGTTTACAAAAAATTATGAAGGTGATCAAGGGTTAAAAATCCCATCTCAAGTGAACGCGCTTACGGTTTTGTAATTTGAGGCTTAGAATGACAGATAAGCCCGGTAAATATGTAAAAACATACGATATCGCTGGCTCTAATAGACACATTCATACTGTATGTACAACATATGTACATGGACAAGGAAAACTACCGTCACGTAATCTTCGTGATGAAACAATTTTTAAAGCATTGCTGCTAATAGGATTTGCCGAAAATGTACGTACATACGTAGATAAACTTCGTGTGCACGAGAATGATTTATAACTATCTTAGGCTAACATAATTTAGCAGGTGAAATACGAGTGTTAGTACGTGTTGAAGGTATAATTTTTCCTCGGTATGTACTTAAGTGATCGAAATTTATTGCTGAAGTGTGTTGATTTTAGACAACATATCTATAAAATTTTAAGAACTTATAAAATCAGAAAATAGATCGCTTTACGATGACTGGGAGGATTGTGGTCTCTAGTACAATTGTCGATAACTCGACACTGTGAAATTTGCTAATTCTCCTACAACGAGAATGATGGAATATAAAAGGAAAAGTCAGTTTTGCTCTAATTAATATAAGAACAGGAAATGTATAAAATGAAAATAAATAAGCAGAATAACTAAAATAAAATAAATGAATAAAGAATAAAATAAGATAAGAGGAAACAGTTTCCTTTCCAAAATATGACTTTGATCACCAATTAGCTATATGTTAATCAGAATGTTGACCAGACTTGTCAAAGGAATAGGACTGAGGGACCAATTGCACATGTTCAAATCAGAATTTTGACTAGATTTCTTGAAATATGGTTTTGAGGAGCAATTAGTCATACATATGTTAATCAGAATTTCGACCAGATTTATCAAAAGGATAAGACCGAAGGACCAGTTAGACATGTCCCAATAAAATTTTGACTAGATTTTTCAAATACAACTTTGAGGTACAATTGGCCCCATGCTAATCAGGATTTTGACGAGGTTTATCCAAAGGATATGAGCAAAGAACAATTAGACATGGACTAATCACGATTTTGATTACATTTGTCCAGAAAGATAAGACTATCGAAAACAAAAGGGTTAAGTTTCAAGGCAAGAAATTTCGGTATTTTTCCAGTTTATCCCTATAAATACAGAATCGGTTAAGAAACAATCTTTCAGGAATCGCTTCGAAACAATCTTTCAGGAATCTGCATATTGGACACTTGAATTTGTACTTTTTACAGATTTCAATTTTGCAGAAAAATTTAAAAAATTGACAAAATTTTGACATTTTCAAACATTTTTGGGATTGTCAAATCGATTTTAAAGCCAAAATTGATACAATAGTCTCGATTTCGTAAAAACTCTTTCTCTGAATGCACATATGAAAAGCAGCAAACACAAAAGTTTGGTGTTCTAGCTTTAGCTCAAAGGATGTTATAATTGTTAGAAATTGAAGTTGCCTTCCGGTATGCCTTCCCAGATTAGAGATTGAACAGCAAAAAGTTGGTGAAAATTTATGTCAGAACATTATAAAATTTTCTCAATATTTCTAGATTTCTAGATCTGATTTCCCAGTTGTGCCCTACAGTACTGAAGCATTTATGGGTATAAGTTGCCCTCTCGTAAATAAAACTGAAGGAGCAAGTATGTAGATCTAGTGAAATATTCTTTCACATTTGAATTGATTAAGGAAATCTAAATTTGAAAATAAATAGGCGTGGTTTGACTAAAATATGCTTCTTTTCTGAAATAGTAATAAATCCGTTCAAATATTCTTGAGAATCTAAAATAATCCCTAAAGAACTAGAACTCTACGTCCAATCCCAATCCTAAAGAATGCTGAAGATTTAGTTTTTTTATCTGGGATAATATTGCGATATACAAGCCTTCTCTCAAAAATGAATAAAAAATAATTTTTTAGAAAATATCTTTAAATTTGCTGTTGTTAATGAGTTGCTTCTTCAGCTCCAAAACTACAGAAGACCACCCTTTTCGCATATACGAAGTAGCAAACAAAAGTTAGAGGACGAAGGAATATGGGTAACATGACTCCTCGAGAGTTCTTTTATAAATGTCAAATCAAAAGTATGCGATATATAAAAACAAAACAATTAATATTTTTTAAATTTTGGCTCAAAAAATGCCTAAATTCACAATTATTTTCGGATTAACAGACTTTGTCTTTTAATAATAAATAAATTCCAAAAACGAAGGCAAAATTTTCAATAATTTTCCGGTCAGGTTTTTTGAGTTAGTAACATTTTTCGTGCGTACGAAAATTACACGAAAATAAATAAATGTTAATCCAAGGTTGAAACAAGAATCAATGCAGCGGAAATAAATCACGATTCCTCTAAAAATATGAACAAGGCTCTTCAAATATTTGAAAAACACGAGCAATGGGGAAGTTTAGATTGCAAAAGATCCTTTATATAAGAAACAAGAAATGTAAAATTCCACCCGAATAGTCTCCATAACGATAATCGCTATTTCTGTTTTCTTCTTCAAAGTATCATCCTTTGTGTGTCACACATCGAATTAAAACTAACAGCACATTTCCACTTAGTCACTACACACTAATCGCGCTTAAATCGTGCTAATTTTAACAGTACGGCCTGTTCACTGGATTTCGATGACTAAAAGACGATTTCCACAAAGATAATTCGCACAATACAATTTCCGTTGCTAAGTTATCCTCCATCCTCGGGCCGATCCCTATTCCACGTATGCAAGTAACGTTAGGTCATGCATTCATACATTTAAGCGCAATAACGTAAGAGTATCCGCCTTCGTTCTCAAGGTATTACCATTTCGTTCCGATTACGTAAATCGTCGATGTATGTATCTAAGATTTCTCCTATCCGATACAGGAACGTCCAAATTTCGGTTCCGATAGGGCACGACTCCGCCGCCGGTGGTTTATCCACGATATTCGAAACGGTTTTTCGTCAAGGTAGAAATCCAAAAGAATAAGAAGAAGCAAACCACGAACAAACGAATTAGGCGAGAGAGGCGACGACGGTTAGGTCTACACTGAGCACGTGATTCGAGCGAAATAACAGTAGGTGTTGGGTTGAATGTGAGTAAAGGATCGAGTGAGTAGCAACTGCCGATCACGTGATCGAAAGCGGTAACCTCCAAAGCGTTTCCAGTCGTATTTCTCTTTCTCCTAACGCAAGCCAGACAACAAACGACCGACATGATAGGTTTTTACAATGAATTCAGGTCGTCAACTTCACTATCTCGTTTTATACATACGCTCGCACCGCCATGTAGTGTGTATCCAAGCGTATATGGAAGAGAAAAAAGTAATGATAATGCGGTCTGCATGCAGTCGTATAGGTGTTGAATTGGGGGAAAGCAGGCAGTCGTTGAAAGTACGTAAGATAAATATTGAATGTGTTCGATGTAAAACCTGGGAAAATACGAATTCGTGATGGACGCACTGACAGATATATTTCTTCATTTGACGAAAGTCTGAGTACGGATCGGTATTATATTTTACAAGTTCAAAGAAGTCAGTGGATGGTGCAGAAATTGGCGAAAACAAGAAAATATATTGAAAAAGGAGAAATATGTGGAAAAGGTAAAGAACTAGAAATTAACGGTATGACAAAGTTAATGCAAATAGGAACGAGACGGTAACAAAGAGAAACCATAAAAGAATACTAACGACTACCACGCAATGGAGAAAACTGGATATTACTGGAAAAAGAAAGGAAAAGCACAAACAACGCAAATGAAGTCCTTAAGTAGACTACGAAGACGAAAAATATATAGACTAAGAAATATGGCCAGTAAAAGGACACCTACAAAATATGGTGGAAAAGAAGTTAAAAATAAGTGTTGAAGGCCAGACAGATGATAAAACGTAGGAGAGTCAGACCTAGAAAGATCTGGGACAGGAAAGTAGTAACGATCGTAGAAGAGAGAAAAAGCAGTTGGAGAAAAGTAAATCGGAGGAAGAAGCAAATGATCATACCCAGAAAACACAAGGAACCCCCAGGATATCAACAGGGCCGTATTTTGTGTGCATATTTACGGAAAGTAGAGTCAAAATATAAATTTGATGATATGACGAAATTTACTAACTTGGAATAGACAATTTTGAACAAGAAAAGAACGCAGTTCCAGAATGGAACAAATTGGAAAAAATGTTCGAAGAAGAATGTCCAATCAAAAAGTAAAATATTTATTAGAAATTGTTAAGATATACCGAGGAGAGTTGAAGATTTTTGGAGAAGATCACACGAGGGAGTTGTATGAGACCTCTAAACGGAAAATTCAATTAAATAAATCTACGACTAGTGCAGCAAATGAAAGCAAACCAAAATTTTACAAACGCTGGAGGAACATGGAAGAAATGAGAATGAAGAATCTTGGGAAGGAACAAGATCGAAAACGGAGTAGAATTTGTTATCAAATCAGTATTGAATTATAAGACGCAAACTCTAATTTTCCTTGACCAACAGTGAGGTTTGTTTGCCAAACAAAGAAGACAATTTTTGACGTTGACAAATCGGCCGAGAGAACACGAAACACGTAGTTATGATAGCAACGAAATTGAAAGAAATGGGGAAAACGATGAGGAAACTGAGGAAATTCCCATATGTACTACGTGTGTAGAAATCTTGATAGGGATGGAGAGGAAATGGAGAAATAAAATGACCAAAAAGCTACAAGAAGGTAAGATCTTTTAAATAAGATCTTATTAGACCAATCGTTGAATATGTATCTAAATTATGGATATTGAAACAGAAGCGGAGAAAGATTGGTAGCGCAGGAAGGACCATAACCGTAGCCATAGACAATCCTCAAACCCGTAAACGATGCATACGAGGATGAGGCCGTTTCACTCAAAATCGTCATATCTTTATTATCCACAAAATCTGTTGCTTGTCAACAAAATCTGCAAAGTAGAAGTACAACAAGGATGATGTCTTGTATCTCATGTTTTAGTTGGTTCTTCTCCTTCTCTTTTTTCTTTTTTTTTCTCTGAATCTCACATCCTTTTTATTAGCTGTTTCTGTTCCTGGGATATTGATTTCCAAATGTCGTGTCTTCTGCCGTTACTTTTTCCATTTCCTACATTAGCTTATCGACTTTTGGCCATACCGTTGACAGAAGTCTTCTTGTACCAAAACCTGTCGAGTAGGCTCCGGGAAGAGTGCCGTTAATTATTATTGGACGTATCTTCGCGCAGTGAAAAACAAAACACAGAAAACAATTGAATATGAAGATTTGAAGATCAATTAGAAGACAATGGTTGAAATGAATAGGAGAACCTAAAGGGTTGAAGCTAAATGATCGTTTGCTCCTTTCTCGATTTTCTGCCTATTTTATTGCAGAAGTCTAATGCTTTGACACAGCGATAATTGACAATAAACGGGTCTTAAAATATTTTTTTAATATTTATTATTGCCATTGTATTAATCATGTGTTGATTTTTTAAATTCTCCTGCACTTCTTGTTGCCTCCTTTAATTTAGTGCCTATTGTTTTCATTTGTGTTAACCTTCTGTCGGGGAATTAATTTCCATCGCATACTTCCTTCAACTAACGGTAATCATCGTATTTAGCTCCATATTCCTCTGAATTTTCATCTCATCTAATCAGCTATTTGTAGAGTTTATGCTTAATTCGACTAATTCTTCTCTTATGCTAAACCAAAAGAAATCCTTGAAGGAAATCTTCACTACAAAAGTGAAAACGTAGACAGTGAAGATCTTCCTTCTCTTCTGTTTCTCCTCCTTCCTCTTCCGCTTCTTCACTTTCCTTCTTCTGTTTCTTTTTCTTCTTCTCCTCCTTATTCTGCTTCTTCTTCTTCGTACGTTGGAATGGATGGGTCCACGTTTTCTTTTCCGAATAAATTACAAAAAAGATTACGTAATCGTCATTGAATCAGGTCAGACTATGAAGTTGAGTTGGAAACGAGCTCTAGAGGCTTTGTTTCCACTTTTGTATTACACACTTTCTCCTCCTGCCCTGTCTTCTTGGCATCGTTCTATTCTACACTGCTTTTCTCCACTGGACATTGCATTTCTTTTCCTAATACCTTTTTTCGTGTTTCCACATTTTCCTCCCATACTCTGGCTTCCTGCATTTCTTTCGTTATTAAATTTTTCTCAATTGCCTTGTGCTGTGATTGATGCTGTTTCTTCGTCTTCGATCCTAGATCATCCTGGAGGCATCTTATCTGTATGGCTTCATCATGTTGCTCCTATTCTTTTTCTTGGGAATTCAAGACTCATTGTTGTGTACCACTTCTTTGTACAATTCTTCTGCACAGCCTAATATCTGTTTCCTAATTTCTTTCGAAGCTTCTGTTTAAAGTCTTGACTTCTAGTTTGTGATTGTGTGCCGTAAATATCATCATTGCTTTCGTTTCATTTGTATTCACTTATAAAAATGGAAATGAAGAAAACCCACAAATTTGGGGTGGCATAGTCAGTAATTACCAAGGGTGTGATATATGCATTTTGTTCTTAAAATTAACGTCACTTTGTTACGAGTTAATTACTAATCAGAACTCATACGGACTATTTGACCGATTAGCTTAGTATGCATGAGCGAGCATCTTTATCATCCGCTACGCCTGTTGTCATTCATTTACGTAACGTTCGATGGGCGAGATTATTCCAATTGAAGTTGATTCGATGACACCAGTTGTTGCGTGTTCCTGAACTTCGACAATGATTTTGACATTACACATTAATTTTTATCTTGCATCCTAATACGACGTCGAATGCAAAATTTAAATTAATCAAATTAACCCTTATCGATCTATATCGACTAATTGAAAAATCGACGGCCACGTTTCTATGAAATATATAATGATGTAAAATTTTATCGCAATAATCAACGAACTATTCGTTGCATACGTAACTTCACTTTACGGGACTATTCCGACTATGTCCTTTTTCGCATTCTTTTTACCGAATTGTGTGTTGGAAAGTATTTTTAAAATACGCACACACATTTTGCATTCGTTCTAAACGAAAAACGCATACACACAAGATTCATAAAATTGTTCTTATCGAAATTGGAGGTTTTATTGGCCATTGTAGTCATTTTCCAGGTCGCATCGTTAAAATCCAACAACGAGTCGTATTCAAGAATCGATCTCGCCCTCGCACATAATGAACGGTATCTGAGGAGTAAATCTTGAAACAAAGGCCGAGGAGGTGTATAAAATCGTGCTGTATTTCTCAAAGATGTTTAAAATTTGATTCACTCCAAACCAATAAAGATACATGCGGCAAAGATTATATCATCGTCTAACAGATCTGGTTGTACTTCCACATATCTTAGGAAAATTCTCCGTATTCCAGCAAGGATTCTAAAACTATGCTCTACCACTCGTTGAGGTCTGGGAAGTCTGTAATTGAAGATTTTGTTTGATTCATTTCCCTTATTTCCGCCACGGGGCCGTAAGAGATATTTTCTTAGCGGAACAGTTTCATCTACCACAATCCCATGCGGAAATCGTTCCCCATTTTCTGTGAGGTATGTATCAGCCAGGAACATTCAACTTATTGCTTGCTAAGGAAGCTCCTAGAACAGATTCTGCAAACATTCCCGCATCACTGGTGCCACCATAAGATCCAATATCAATAACCATGAACCACTAATCAGCATCAACAAGTACCAGAAGAACCACTGAAATTTAGTCTGGTAATTTCCAAGGAATTGTGCAGCCATGTCAGAAATTCTTCAACAAACCTGAAACTGTTCAGTAAACTTTCGAACTGCCCAGAGGAGGTTTAAAGGATGCCAAATCAACGGGATTGAAGCAATGATTAAATATTTTCTCGTTGTCGGATACCCGTAACTAGACCGTCGGAAGTTTATGAAGTATGACCAATCTTCTTCTCTTCGCGTTATCTTTTTCACATTTCGACAATCTTGGGCGTAATTACCATCAAGTACCAGAAGAACTACTGAATGTTAGTCCCTATTGTTATAATAATTAAAGCCACCGTTGATAGGGCAGCGAATGTTGATATGCTTTCCATCTAAAGTATTTGTGCACTTCGAAAAGTTCCACGTATATGTACGAAGTGGTTTCATTTACTTTGCTGAATAAAGTATGGCCTTTCAAAGTCAAAAAGTGACTGCAAATTCAAGATAAGGGGATAAAGTTAAAAAATTGTTGATACTGAGAGGTCAGGTTTACTTCTTTATTTCCCAAGATCCCAGAAAAGAACGTACAGAAAAGGCGATCACGATGATGTGAAAAACTATGATACTCGGAGCGCCTTTTAACTTGTTAGAAAAACTAGGAAAGAACAATATCTTTTGGAACAAACTCTTTTATTGATCTTCAAAACATTCACGTATAAGATAAGTACACTTTTACGTGCGTTCAAATCAATTTTTCCAGGCAAAAGTTCGTATCTCAAAAACGTGGCTTTTGAAAGCTTTGGCAGTTTCTTGAGGCCCTGAAAATCGCTGTCCAGGTATTTTCTGTTTGACCTTGTGGAACAGAAAAAATCGCTAGGCAATAAATCAGGTCACTATGCGCAATGGGACATTAGTTCGATGTTTTCCTCATTGAAATAATCAATTGTTTGACGTCCTATGTTGGAGCTGGTATTGTCAATATGCAGAATGATGCGACGTTTTTGGTTCTTTTTCTTGATTTCGTCGGTGACTTCTGGCAAAGAAATTGTTGTATACCATTCACGATTAATTGGTCTTAGATCCTCTAAAAGATAGATTGCGACATGTCCAGTACAACTGAAGAAGCAAGCGATTATTTTCGTGCTTTATGAACCAACAACTTTTCTGGTATTCAGTTCATTTTCGAATACCCAAACAATGGATTATTGCTTAGTTTCCGCTTCATACGAATATTTCAAAGTGTGGTTACGCATTACGATGTTGCATACAAATTTTGAAGAAATTTCTTTCCAGTATTGCTCCGTAGATGTTGGCAGCAATTCTGGTCCAAGAATATCTTTTATGGCTTTGTATACTTCTTTGGAAAGGTATACCTCTTTGGCACTGTACTGAACCGAATTTTATAGCTGAATCCAGTGGATGGAGTGGCCAGTGGAATGCAATTATGCCTAATCAAAATATTGCAAATTAATATGACTCAAGGCATCGCAGCACAGAAATTTATTTCCGGCTTTAATCTTCAGTCGTATTAGGAAAGAATGGAAATGTGCGCCTTCGCATACGCCCAAAAAGCGATTCGTACCCTTCTCGTTCACCTACCTTAAATGCATTTTTCAGGAAACCATTCTTCTTCTAAACGGGGAAATGTGACTTTTAAATGCAGAAGTCGTAAAAGTACCATTTCATACTACAATGCAACTCGCATTTAATATGCCGGTTAAACGAAATACGATCTAGTACTCGAAGATTCTTCAAGATCTAATGATAATTTTCAAGCAACCATGGATGGGAACAATACACCAACTTCGTTTCAAATGTTTAGTCTGCACAGAGATAATGGATAACGTAACTGTCAATATTTCACATTTAAAATGATCTAATCCGACGAAGGTAACAGGTGTGTAAATCACCTCATTGCATTTAATACTATTTCCAGGGAAGACTTCGCTCGTAAATCAAAACAAATGAAACCAATTCGCGTAATTATAAATAGACCTGCGACTTGCTGCAGTTAGTTAATTTGACATTGTGTAAGCGATGGCATATTAAGTAATACATATTTACACGTTACTACTACTACTACTCTCGAAGTCTATAAATACGATATTACCAATAATACATATACTACATACACATCGCTTGGTAATTTTCGTATGTAGTAAAAGTGGGAAGGGTTTCTTACATGAAGGTTACTGAGTCAGTTATCCACGTGTAATCGTATGTATGTATGTTGTACATGTACGCGTTGTGTAGATAGGCGTTTAAGTAAGGATTTGTGAGCCTGGCACAAATCGTTCCTGCCTTTATCAACGACCACGTAGACGACGACGTCGCCATCCATGAAAACCTTTACTCCTCGTTATCGCCCGATTGACTTACGCGAACATACTTGAATATGAACGTGTGGCGATTAGAAAATAAAAAAGATCGTGCCTTAGAAGCCAAAGCAATCACTTCGTGTGGATGTATGCGTATTCGAGCTACACATATGCTAAGGATCAAGGTGAACTTACTATGTGCATAAATAAACTTTTTGTGTTGCTTCTATACGGGGTCTGTCGAAGCACCTACGCAGACGAAGTTGAGTTAGTTGTAGTATACGAAACTGATTTCAACTTGGTTGTATTTGAGCTTAATTGTTAAAGAAATTAATTCGGTTACTACGTCAAGGATTTGGACCGAAATACCGCCGAGAAACTTTTCTAGTTTGAAACTCGTTACCCTTCTTTTGGGTTCCTCCTCAGCTTCTGTTTCAGATTTACATTTAATCGTTTTCAAAGCAGAGAGAAGATATAGAAATACACACGTAAAACCATTGATCTTCTTCGTTATTAACCTTCCTATACTCACGTCAAAATGAAAGACGTATACTATACTATATAAGTCGGTCTCCCAGACCGTATGCGTGAGTATAGGAAGGTTAAAACTTTAAAATTTATTGATTTCAAATTATATGTGCAAAATTAGCGATCAAAAGAGTAAAAAACGATACATATACCGCCTTACCCATATGTTATGGGCAGTCCTATAGAATTGCGTGCAGACAATTTGTAAGGAGTACAAATGGGACGGTGTTTGAACGAAGAAACAAACCGTTGTCATACCACAACGCCCGCAATTTATTGTTATCTGCTCCTTCTTTGAAATTGTCTGCAATTTCTGTGGGCGCAATTCTACAGGGGGTGTCGATAACATATGGCCAAGCACCTACATATTTAGCTTCGCGAATTGAGCTTGTTCCTATATCGAACTACGAGTAGGTTGACATCTTCACGCAAAACCGATGCATTCCGTAATTGCCATGTATTGCGCTTTTGTTGTGAAGTCCCTTCACCTGCATTTCGTGTAAGAATTCCTTTTGTAGTATGCTGTATGAAAACGTTGCGTTTAAATCCAAGATAACATGAATATCATTCTACATAAGCATAAAATTCGTCAATATAAAACATTCAAAATATAAAACACAATTATATACAACATATAATATGATGGTAGACACTAAAATACATTATCACAATAATAATGACAACAATACATGTATTCATAATAAAATTCGTTTTAAAATATTCATCTATACTGTACCAGACCCTTTTTAAACCTTAAGGGTGAAGCAGTCTTAATGCCTTCAGGTGTACGGTTGTATATTTTAATGCATTGGAATAAGGTATTTTTTTGTATTTTTTGTAAGGTCAGTTTTTGGCGAATCTCTCGGTACTCCTTGTGACAGTGGTGCATTTCACATCTAGCAAAGAAATCCATATAATTATTCTTCACAAATGGAGCACATTCCAAAATATAAAGGACAGGCATAGTAAGGATATTGTACATCTTGAAAATCTTCCTGCACGAATCTCTGGATTTTAACTGAAATATAGATCTTATACAGGCCTTCTGCGCTGTTAAAGATTTTCGGCATTTACTGCATTTTCCCAAAACATAACACCATACCATAAGCAGGATTCAACGCTGGCATAGTATACCGAAAATGCAGCTTCTCTCCCCAAATCATAAAACTTGTATTCCGAAAAGATGAGGAAAAGTCGATGGAATGAGCACAGGTTTTAATCTTAAGATGACAAGCCTACCCTGGAAGCTTCCAAAGTAATTAGGAGAGTTAGTTAATGAATCACACGAATTGCCCAAAAGACAATTAATTTACCCATAGTCAGTGTTCATTGCAGAGGATAAGGACAGCCTCCAATGCTATCCCCATCACTTCTGTAAAGTAGCCAAGACATATAACATTCAAATATCTACTACCTAATCATAAGTAAAGGAACGAACTGATCTAAACTGCTGGTGGATAATTAACCCATAGACTAGGTTATATTCTTTAAGTACTTGGATGTTAGTTCACGTACTAGTAACCAGGATACATTGGGGGAAGTACGGACACAGGAAACTGGAGGAATCATTATCTTTGGAAGCCTTTGCCACGTAATATGGCACAACAACAATTGCGAAAATCTTCCCCTTGTGGTCGTTAGTTCTACAAAAGAAAACCGCGTTTGTTGCAGAATTTGAACATCCGTGAAAGCTCTTATTTATCAAATGTGAGCGTGATATCCTCTATTCGAAGCGATCAAAGAAGTATGAGCTTCAAACGTTTGCTTTCTAAAGTTGTCTAACGAAATCGAGGAAGTTATGATACCCAAACTTGCTAAAATAATAGTGTCATCCTTTAGCATTCTCGATGACTGTAGATAAAGAAATAACGCCTTGCTGGAAGATGCTTCACACTTGGATTTTCAACTGTAAATTTCGCCAGTATATCAATTTCCTTGTTAGCTACGGTTCGGATGTGTCCTTTCATACAAAAGAATTTAGCATCTGTGAATGTTTGGATTTTAAACTTATTATCCTAAGTAAAAATTTCTGTAATACGAGCAACAGGATTATTACCGGCGAGTCAAACAGAACTCGAACTAGTCAGGTCGTGGATGGGTGACTGCCACCCTTATCCGGCCAGTTATGATGTAAGTTTCCGGATTTTTTCCCTAACATTGAAAGGACGATACCATAGCATATGGCCGGTAAGGCTGCTGCAGACACTGAAACCTACCCCGAGAAGTTTGAATTCGTCGAGCCATTAGTTGTGAGGTGTAGTTATTCTGTTACCGTTATTCTTAAATGGGGTTTTCTTGTTCCCAAGAGCTTGAAACGATTTGTCCCGTTTTAAATCAGTTCTTGATGTACATGGCAACATTTCGTCTATGTACTGCCAAACTTCGTACTCAAGGGTACCTTCACTAGAAGTAGCTAAAATTATTCGACTGCTTTCTAGCTGGACATCATTTAAACAGTAAAACGAGTTAAATTATTTAAATATAGCATAATATTCACTGAACGAACTAAGATATCGAATGGAAGGATTTGCTCACGTAATGAATGTGCAAGAAAGCGTTTCGATTTCACTTCCCACTATCTCAAAGCGGCGTAATGTCTACTTCACCGCGTGTAAAAAACGAAAGTCCTGTCGATCGAGAAGATATGATAAAGTGAAATCTTCGAAGTAATTCTTCTAACTCTATTCACTTCTACCGGGTTATATAAAAGGGATAATAAATTAGAAATATGTAGTAAATAGATAATAATATATCGCGTTAAATCTTACCTAATTTATTATGGCGAGGTTGAACTGAGATTTATTGCAAATTCAATCGAAATAGTTCGTAATACCCCCGAATAAAAATCACCTTACTATAGAATTATTCGCGAATGCCCAATGTATGTATTTAGGTCAAATGCTAACTTACGTCCTTTCCGTCGATAAAATCTATTATCTGCTAATGAATGGTAAACTACAACTGTCCGTGTTCGAGTTAGGACACCTCTATCCTACATCACCTCTAACAATTTCCTCGAACAACTGGTCGTAATGGCTACGTAAAATCAAGGTGTGCTGCGTTAGATCACGGCGATCATAATAATTATACGCGAAAAGGTGTTTGGTTTATAAACATTTATGAAATTGTAATTTTTCTAGTAGAGAGAGAGAGAGATTTTGATATTCACCAGATCCTTCCCTCGTGGAAATTGCTAGTAAGTCCTTGAGCGTACTTTTAGAACGCTTTTAATGGGAGTTTAGGAAAACAGATCTTCTCTGTTCGGTGTACGCGGTTTTGATGTAAAATTTTTTTATTTATGTTTGAACTTTTATTATATTGAGACGATGATGATCTTAAACATTGAGTTGGTATAATGATTATTAATAATTTCGAAGTATCAATACCGTCTATATTTATGTAATGAAGCGATCTTACGTAAATATAATCAAATTTATAAGTCAATCTGCAAAAAATTGTGATTATATTGGTTTGTAAGTATAACAGGATTTATACATAAATCGATGATCTAGGTTGAGATTTACAAATTATAAGCTGGACATGAAGTACGATTTTTTTCTATCAAACTATGCAAAATAATTCTCGCAGACGTGCATTAATCTCGAAGAAATTTACTTGTTCCAAAATTTCTTTCTCTTACTTACCGAGTCCCGAGCCTTCCTATCTTTCGGTATAAGGCTAGATTTCTTTTAAAAAATGGTTAAGTATAGCTGTTCTAGAAATTTTTCGAATAGGTATTTCGACAATTTCGTTATCTCCATAATAAACTATACGTTTAGACAGAAAAGTCACCTTAACTGGCAGTGTTAAGTGGACCACTTGCAATTTTGCGTGGCACAACGATAGGAATATACTAATCTCAAAAAACAAATATGCTCCTTAACGAAGTCATTAACATTCCGAAAGTGATAGGAGCAAGTAAGGATTGCGCTTCATAATCAATCTGAAATATGCCGCATATTCTGAAAAAAAGCAACTTCGAAGCATTGCAGATTTCAGGGAAAAAAAGTCATCAATGACAAGCGGAATACGTATACGCAATGAGAAACTGCAGACGAAACAAACCTAAGCTTTATAAAGAAGAGTACGAATACCAATTCGGGTGTAATTTGAACTTTTCGATCCAACATTGAAACACTTACTTCTACAATAAGTGACAAAGTCAGACAGGAGATAATGTTGCATTCAATGACCACGCAGACTGAAACCAGTTAAGATCAAACACACTGCAATAAGGAAGTTATGGCTGATATGAAGTGGAACTCTTACTAAAAAGAATAAGATCACAAATTACAATGAAGCATTTTAAGTACTCTCAGTGTAAAACAAAATGGGAGGGTTCTCCGTTTAGCTGATGGGCAAGGCAACCTTTGTGGCAAACTTCCGAAGAAACGTTTAAGGAAAGGGTCATCAGTACTGAGTATCATTAAGCCAAATGCGAAGCTTAAGGAGGTAGTACAAAATATTGACCGAAAATGCAAAGTCTTCGTAAGGAGTGACTTTGCTGTGGTGCCTGATGGGACGAATTGTCATTCGTATATATCTACCGGATTGTTTTGATGACGTTACCATTTGCACAGTTGATCAATGCTTGCAGATATATTATGAAAGCGACAAAAAATACCAACGTTATAATTTGTACCGATCCCCTCTAATTGCAAAATCAACGAAACTAATCGAATCGTTGAACATTAATTATAAAATATACAATGTGGCTTCGTCGTTCGATGATGGGGAACTATTTTGCATAAACACTGAAATCAGAGTAATGTAAAAGATGGCATATATCTAAAAACAGAACAGCTGAAAAATACGTATGTCAATTGTTGGCGGATTGGATGGACATTGGAATGGCAGAACGAACCAGGTAACTGCGGAATTTATTTTTAAAAATCCCTCACGAGTTGCGTAATTAAAACCAAGCGATGACGAATATACACGTCGAACGCAATACAAATGGTGCCATAATAAATGTTACGAAAAAGAAACAAAGCAAAACGACAAGGGTTAGATTTGGATTGGACAAAAATTAACAATTCATTGTTGGAAAAGATATTGTTATTAAAAAGTTAAAAATTGCCATGAAATAATATAATTCAGAAATAGGAAAAATTCAAAAATCAAATTGGGAAATTCATTTGATTTCGGCGTGTTATATTACTTCCATATTAAGGAATTAAATCTATTTTTTTTAATTTAGAACAGGCTTACTACAAAATTCCACTAAATGGCATCTGTATTACAACTTCTTTTCTTTCATCAAATAGTATAGTAATTTTTTATTTTATACGACGTGTATACACGTCGACCGCACCGATATAAAGATTTGATTTGACGTGTATGCACGTCGAACGCATTTAACTGGTTAAGGAATAAGGCTGAAGTATGGGTGGTACATCAAAATCCTCAATGCCTTAGCAATAAAATTACGGAAAATCCTTTGCAAGGACAACTTCGTGTCCTTGCTAAGGACACGATTAGGACTAGATTTATAAATGAAACAGCGAGTGGTAGCATTAATATGAAAATGTTGAAATGTTGAAAATGTGAGTTTTATTATGCAAGTTACATTGTAGCCGTAATGTGCCGAAGTACAAATAGAAATTTTGAGATCTCTTTACAGAAACTGAAAGAAGTCCTAGACCTTTTGCATCAATAACAATAATAATAATAATCTTTATTCTCTCTATAATACAAAAAAGTGTAGAAAACGTCATATTCTAAAATATAAAAAGTACATAACAAAATTGACATGCAAGAATTGTAAATGTAAAATACATATTAACAACATACATCAGACATATCACTTACAATTAGTTAGCTGTTACGAAAGCATAAAATAGTCTTTGATTTCGTAAGAGGAATGTGCTTCCCCAAGAAGGACTTTAAACTGCTCTTAAAACTACTCAATTCTCTGGAAGGTGATTATATATTTTAAGACATTGGTGAACGACCTGCTTTTGGACCTAAGTCGGATGTCTTTGTGTTAAAACTAACAATAATTATTGATCTTGTTTAGCACGCGTGCTATATTCATGTATAAGTTCGAGATTCTTAAAGAAAAACGTAATTTGTTTTGACAAACACCGCAGGATATAAAGAAATGATAAAGTGAGTATCTTTTGGTACTAAAAAAATTCTATATGAATGTCTAGATCTTAAATTAAATATTGCTCAAGCGCAAGCTCTCTGTAATAAGAAAATTCTATGATGATCTACCGAATTGCCCCAAAAAATAAGACCACATCGAAATCTACTCTCTACACATGCGTAATACGTAGCCAGTGCAAACTCAACACCTACATCTGTATATATAAAAATTGATCGTGGTTTGTTCGGATGTTTAAAACTAGAAAACGACTGGACCAAATTGGATACTTCATTCTGCGGGTTTGTTCGTAATTGCTACGCGAAGGTTTAGGAAAAAGAAAAGTCGAACAAAATTTTGGGCAAAACGAAGTTTGCCGCGTCATCTAGTACAATATAGAAACTGTAGATTAGTAATCTGTGGACGCATCGGAAATTTCGGATTTATTTGTCACAGAAAATAATATTTTGTGAACTGATGCTACAAGGAAATCATAGCACCAACAACATCCATCTAGTAAATGAACACACCACACTTAAAACAATATTTGCGGGATTAGGATTGTTCAAATATTTGAAGAAGGGGGAAGGGACATGCATCACAATATTATCGATAGTAACTGATTGCCTCTTGTTCTTCATATTTAACTTTATCGATTTCTAACGCCTAATATGTTTTCCCATGTGTCGGTTCGTAGTTTCTCACACTGTATAGCAACACTTTGGGAAAATCTCCAATGTTTGGAATACGTTTTCTCACAATATATGACATACTTCAAATTGATGACAAATATCTGTCGGGTTTCCTCTACCATCATTTAAGTCAAATAAAACATTTCAAATTAGCAGGTTTTATTTCGTAGCGATATTTTAAACTGCTGTCGTTGGAACTTGGAAAGATAATTATCTAAGAAGGTCAAGAAATATATGATATATACATTTAATTGATACTAAAGTGAACTCCTTGCTTATTCATATCACTTTCAAGATATTAATGATTTTATTAAAAGCTATACGTGCCTTTTGAGATTTGTTTCCTACAAATCTATTAACTACGAAATCTCAGGTCACCTTCACTTTAAAAAGAATTGGCAAGTTAGAACGGATATTGGTGGAATTAGTCGAGTCCATTATAATTCTCTTTGTTTAATACCACGTCTCGAATTGAAGTCATCGTGTCTATAAATACATAAATTTCCCAACAAATTAGAAACAGAATTGTGTAGAAAGTTTGGTTGTCTGCGGCGCTTCTAGGAAACAATTCAAACAGCGAGCAATTCACACTTCAAGGTTTGTTGAACGCGCTTGTTATATGTAAGTAAGGCTAGTCCTAATGGTATTTGCGAAGCAATACCTCCATCTCCATACACGCTTATATATATACTACGTTTGCAACCTGGTAATAAGAAGAGATCCTCTGAAACCTTCATTTATTCCGCAGAAGAGGCGGTGAAGATGCATTGCAAAATGTACAAGAAATCTCGACGCTCAATTACCCACAACAGCGTACGGCTAACATTTGTGTTGCATAAATATCAAAGTGGATATTATGTCACACGCAGCCTTCGGTTAAAAGAGCTTTAAATGTCTCCGGAGCGTTACAATCTACGGTTACCTCGACTAATAGCAAGTAGCTTGTGGCCTTCTTACGTACACGGCATTTTTCGCCTGGCGAGCACGCATTGTCTGTTGCTAAGTTGTTTAAAAAACGATCGTTTATTGAAATCGATCTCGGTTTGCACTTCGTAACCGCTTGTACAGTCTTGGGCGCGTTTCGATATTACAATGAAATGTCACCATATCTCCTAACAGGTAGGTATGTTGGATACATTTTTCGCGCGGTTAACTTACACACGATGGCTTTTATCCGTACAACGAGCGAGTCTCGCATATCGATTGCTAAATAAACACAGCCGAAAATTCCGTACATAAATGCTCCAGATTAGATTAATGGCTAAAAATGATCTTTTGTGCAGACTAAGTAAACCGGTAATAACACATAGGGGCTAAATTTGGATTTCCAGGAACTATTCAGAACGAAAAATAACGAAAACGAGTAACGTAAATAACAATAGAAAATTAACCAGGGCATTTGTACACTCCAATTTATCGGAACAAGTGCGCGTTTGAGGAGGTGATTCGTTGAAATTTTATCTGCTTAGAAATTCGCAACGGCCTGCACATGGTGACAGTGTGAACGATTTGATAGCGCAAAATAGATTGTTAGCGTTTCATTGCAACTTTGAATCACTTCCTCATTTCCAAAGTCATTATTAAGGTTAGGAGGTCTCACGTAATGTTTATCTCGCGTGAATATGCGTTCGAACTATAATTAGAATATTGCCAATAACGGTGATCTACATAAACTAAATCAGATTAGAATGTGTTTAGTATAGTAAGTTCTAAGCGGTCAAATTCATCCTTTTCACCTTTCAAAATCAAGCTTCTACTTAGTTGGGGTAAAGTGAGGGAAATATGGTCCTTGTTTGCTTCTTACTAAAACTGAAACCGAAAGATTCACCGCATGTTTATCCTCTGCAAGACATATACTTCGTCTGTTTAGAGTTTTCACCTTCGTCTTCAATTTTTGTCCTTAGATTTTTGTATATGAGACAAGCACAAACCGCGCTTCTTTTTCACCTGCACACTTGAGAAAACTAGTCAAATTAATAAATTATCCTTACTCGTACGTCGAAACAATGACGTCGATAAGAGCTTAAAATAGACAAAGTGTACCTATATTGCTGATTCTTCTTAACAACGCATTACACAACTTCTTCACGGCCCAAACTAAGGAAGTCATCAGAAACGTAGAAATGCAGGCTACGCACTTAGAAAACAACTAGTTTTTGGGAATATCTACGTTTGTAAGCAAATTACCATTACAATAGGTTTCCCTTGGTATTACCGCATATAATCGTTTGCAAACTAAGCGTAATTTACATTTGTTTAGTTAAATAACGTGAAGGTGGTTTATGGGATTAAAGAATTAGTACATCATTAGTACGTCAAAATTATAAACTAACAAATTGGCGTTGGATGATTTACAAATAAAATTGTTATTGTTTCTATTGCGGCCTTGGAATTTGGGAAAAATATTTAAAGACGTAAAATAGACAACCAGATCAAAATTGTAAATGGATATTATTACTCCTTGTGCTTTGAACTTTGGTTCGGTAACTAGGTAGATGCTGATACGCGAATTTAGTTGAATGTTATGTTATGAAGCATAAAACCTACATTGGTGTGCACTCGAAATGAGCATGAGCATGAGCAATCTTAAGACGACAAACTTAGACTTGAACATCCCCGCAGGAATTATGAGGATCAAACTCCACCAAATCGGAGAAAACGAAGCAATGCAAGAGTGAACTGGTGTCAAGCAGAAGATAACTAGTCCTGGAGATAAGTTGACTATTTCTTTTTTTTTTTTTGTGACAAACAATGTATTAAGAAATTTTTGTAAAATTCTGAATTAGCGTCAATGCTACAAACTTTGGGAAGTATGATAAGATATACGCTAGAATGCTGGAAAAGAAACCTCAGGGACAAACTGGAGAAAACGCTAGAAAAAACCTCTGGGACAAACTGGAGAAAACACTAGAAAAAGATCATGGTGGATTTAGAAGAGAAAGGCGAATGAACGAACAATAAACAGAGAACAGAGAAAGCTTCAAAGACGGGGAAGCAAATACACCTATGGAGAAAGCTTTTGATAGAGTAGAAAGAGCAGAATTATGGAAGAAATTAGAGCAAACAAAAAACGAAAACAAGACCTAATGAGATGCTTCCAAAGCTTACATGAAAGAAAATGAAAATTATGTAAGAACAACAAACGAGAGGTCACGTACAATTTGTTGGTAAAACAGGTTCAAAGCAAGGATGCGTATTGAGTCCTCTACTTTTCAATCTAATTTTGGACGAAATAGTGAACAAATGCAGAGAAAAATCGAGAAAGTACAATGTAGGCTGTTAGAAACTCAGATGTATAGAAATGACTGAATTGTGTTACGCCAATGAAACAGAGAAACAACTACAGGAAAATGCAAATATCTTTCATGAAGAACTATAGACATAAAAATAAACAAAGTAAAATCCAAAACAGCGATAATGGGGAAAGGGCAGAGAAAACAACATAAAAATAGAAGAAGAAGAAGAACTCGAACAAGTTTGGGGGTAATAAGCGGGGATGAGAAAATGGACGACGAAACAAATGAAAGGATAGTGAAAACCTGTAGATTATGTAATACATAGTATAAAAAGTAATGTTCTGAATAAACGGTAGAACAAGGACAGCTCAGATGGCTCGGACATGTAATAACAACGGATGAGAATAAATTAATAAAACAGATATTTGAGATGAGGAAACTTGGGGAAAAGGAAAGGGAAGATCAAGGATGATGTGGATGGAAGAAGCGAGGACAACGACAGAGGAAAGGGGAACGAAGTGGGAAGATGTAAGAACGCTGCAAAATGGCAGAGAAAAGTGGAAAACTCAATTCGAAACCGGAAGTTCTTGCTTAAGTAAATAAGTAACGAAGACGAAACCATTATAATCTCAATTTTTACGAATTGTTCATCAATTATTCTATATTTAAGAACAAGTGCGTTTATTCATTTAAAATTCATTTGGTCATAGTACACAGGAAAATTACGACGAAGTTTTAAATCTTTGATTTGCCGCGTTCACATAACCTTGGTGATATCGTTAACGCCATGCTGGTGATGTTTTCTAAAAGATAACATTAAATATGTAAACTCTGAAGATATCTCAATCTGTAAGCATCCGAAGGCAAATCGTTCATAGTAAAGTTAGTTGCATTTTCCTAGCTGATACAAATCGTACATATTTTGGATGATTGCAGATTTCATAATCTAATTGTAAGTAACTGTGTATAATTACGCAATAAAGTACTCCTATCTCGATGATGGAACAGTAGCAAACAGGAGTTGAATATCTTTTATTATATTTAATAATAATAAACATCAGGACATACTTTGCCACTGTAAAAAAATTTATAACTTCCAAATTTCGTTCTCAAATTGGATGGCGTATTTTCTTTGGTAATGGGTATTTACAACCTACACATGTATTAATTACTATGCTGTATTTATCAGTTAACCGGTTCCATCTCGAATCTGTACAGGTTTTCCTCCATAATGTAATCTTTTTGTCTTAACACTTATACATACGTTTCTAATTTTCGAAATGTTTAGTGAGTCACGCCATACAATTCCTTATCGTTACAATTAAAGTAGCGTTAGTCGAAAGCATTGTTTCTGAAGTCGCTTTTCATTTTTCTATCGAACCTTATCAATCGAAAGGATATCACGTTACTCCTGGCACGAATCGTGCGAGTGATTGTTCAGAATGTGTTCGTATTGGATGATCAAGGAGGCAAAGTCTCTTCCTCTTGTCGATTAATGACGTTACGATATATCACATACGAAAATTTATTAATGAATTGCGCAATCGGTTCAAAAGAGACTCGCACGGCCTCGTTACCAGTTAAATCGTAAATTTATCTCGGTGTAAGTCCGTGACCTATCACCCTTCTCGATACTACGATACATACATAGATACAGAAAGTTGGAATTTTGTTCTTTGAGTAAACGATATCGGTTACGCAAGCTTTCTTTCGGTCGTGTACGTATTACTTGGTTTTTGTACGTGTCATCCTCAAAAAATTGAGCTTATTGCGGAGGAGATACGGGAAGAATTATGGGTTGTTTCTACGTTACGTATTTAGAAGAGAATTTGGTGTTTTGCGAAATTTGGCCGAACAAGGCTTGTTTGTTGCTAGTGAAGAGATAATAAGAACGCTAGAATGTAGTGTTCAGAATTTCCCAACATCGAAGGCTTTCCCTAACTTCCGTAGTAATCCCGAAGACCAAAAAATCGATGGTTGGAATAACATCGGGGATTTACCCGTACGAACTGCCACAGTAACAAAACGATGCTCACTTTGGACGGAAATTTTGGGTATTTCGCAAATTACAGACGACTTAAAAAGTTACATAATTGGGTATTTCTCAAATAATAGACGACTTAAAAAGTTAACGTTATGGATATCATTAATTGTTTATTTTCATTCTCACAGTAACGTAAAAACGTGTCATATACTCGTTTATTTAAATGTCGTAATTGGGTATTTTAAAGGGGAATCCTGTTTATAACTCCTTAACGAATTTACCAAAAATTAAACGACTTCGTAGGTAGATCACCTTGGTTTTGTACCTTCTTAGTCATTACTTAGAGAGGTGTTCTAGGTAATAGTGGATAATAATCATTTCCATTGATCTGTAAATGTAATAATTAGAGTGGTTTTGTTCTGAGATAGAACGGAACTTTCATTAATCATCAATTACGTAAATATTGTATTATTGCAACTATTTGCTAGTTTTCTCTTCTAACAAAAGCGGATCTAGATTATGTGATGCTTCTTTCCAATCTTAGGTGTTGCGCTATGACGGATCAAGTCGATTATTGCGTTGTTCTAGCAGTCACCAACTTCTACTGACTGACCTGAACGTTCATCATCAGCAAAACATTTGGGCAACCAATTTTCACCTGAATGTTCTTCTTTAAAGTTTGTTCTATACACACACTGATCAATCGACTTGGATTCAGGCTGGCACCGAAGTAGCTTCGGGCCGGTTTTGCAGTTGCAGTTTAAGCCAAAACGAAAACCTTTGAATCGTTTTACAGTCAACACTCGGGTACGTAAGACGTTATATTCACTTAGCATTTGAAAAAGAGAGTGTCCTAATGATTTTTTAAATCCACAATCATGATATTCAATCAAAATAAACTGTAACCTATTTATTAGTACATGTTTAACGGTATTTGTACAAAGTTTTTCTTTCGGAAATCTGGAAAATTGAGGGACATAGAGCTGTGAGCCCCATAACATCTCATTTCTACCATCACGTACGGTGACCACAATAAATCAAAAACGGCTTACCTGCAATTAAAAAACTAAAAATGTTCCATTAGTATATCTCTGGACGCAGTTCGTGAACGAAGGATTTAGCATAATGCTGTTTTGGTCGAAAATGGCGAAGATTTTTGCAAAAATTAAGGTTTTCGAGGTCGTAGAATTTTGTTCTTTTGGCTTAAAAAATGTAAATTACCTCTAAATTAAAATCCCTTCGTTCACGAAGTGGCCATTATAATTATAAACAAAACTGTGAAAGTTTCAAGTTGATAAGTAGAATGGTTGTAGAGAAATTGTGGTCGCTGGAACCCTATTCGCTGAAAAATGCCATCCTGAGATAATCGCGTTCAAAATTTCAGGTCTACATTGCGCGATGCTAGAATATGTTATTTCTGACTTACATAGAATCATCTATTTCGTGGGCAAAATGAGTGTCTGCTACATTCGCTGCAGTGTCCAAAACATCAGTTGTTGTTCCCTGGCAGCTTCGTGCGCTCGCTACTCGATAATGTACACGCGCTTCTCGTGGACCATAAGGTACTCCTAATGCTTCGAAAATCAAATCAAAACTGCAATATGTCCCTCATTAAAAATGTAAGTAGCTCTGCATGATGCTATTTCAACCGATATAATACCTCCAGGAAGATTCTTCGAATTGATTTTCCAAATGAGTTGATTATAATTATCATTATTATTCTGCGTAAATCCGCCGACACATCTTTCAAGCAATTCTTTTTCTCAAAGATCTTCATAAACAAGGCTTATAGCTTTCAAAACATCTTCTGGTAATGGCTGGTAATTATGTACAAATCGGGCATTTCCTTTTTCCTATTTCTTCTGGCCGATAACGTTGCAAAAGCCTTTTCCCACTCAAACTGCTCGTTCTTTATTGTAAACGATTTTATTGTAGATAAAAGTTTATTTTAAGGAAATATTGAGATCTGGTCGAAGAAAAACGATAAGTACACCAGACAAAACGCATACGATTTCGATGTCCATCTAACTGGGTCCTAATCAGGATCCTTCACTGTTAAAGAGACTTTTGGATTGTTATAGGACAACACTTTCGACATGGCAAGCGATGACATTCTCAAATATGTGTGTTTAATGCTCCGAAAGAAGATTGCAATCGCGATTCCAGAACGAACTCTCAAGTAGCATGACCCGAAGGGCTGTAACTTCGGTTTTAATTATTGGATCCGTATCAAATCTTGTTTGAATATTCTTTAGGAAATATACAATCGGAAAATGAAATGTATAAAAGATTTCCATTTTTTGTGGATATAACCCCTTAAGCCGACCGAAACCAGTCGAAGGTTTGAGCGTCAGAAACGGGGTAGTTTAAGCCTTAAACCACGTCAGTGTATTTGACTGCATATTTGTGGGTTAGGGGTTGAACCGAGTCGGTCTCTTTAATAATAATAATATTTTCAAGAAGATATTGGAGACGAGGAATTACATCAAAATATTGTAACATTTCAAAAAACCACGGAAAACTGTGCGTCCGCGTCATCGTTTTAGATTAGGCTGTCCCTCGTCTTCTCGTCTTCTCATTTGCAAAAACTTTTCGTAACTATTCTAAATCCATATGCAGCTGACGCTCAATAACGTGAACTAATTCAGATCGAGGGTGTTTCACATTATCGAAATGTTTACATTAGCGAAGGTGATTATTAACATCCAAATTATTAAAATAAACATTTAATACGCCAAAATCGTGTATTGAAAAACGAACCTCAGCCAACAAAGTTGTTATTAAGACTATTTTTGCAAAATCAAAACTACGAAACTAAAATTATCTGTGTTTGCTATAGCAATGAGTTATCCCGGGAATGTACACAATTAAGTTCAAATATGGATATATGTATGTTACATAAATCGGGGACTACATAATTGGATAATTCGGGGATTGATCAAACTGGGCTTTTCATAGGTAACTTGTAACGCATTTGTAACGCTTGAAGTTATTCATAGACGATCGGAAATTGCGTGCTGTTTACGTTATCGAGCTATCGAACTTACAATATTTTTACGTTATCGAGCCTTCCGTATAATCCTATACTACGAATTTTGTATTCACATTAGCGCAATGTTTCCAATATCGGGTTTTACGTTATCGAACGTTAGCTGTACATATATTCTTTTAAATGTACATATATTTTATTAACTAATCCTTCTAATTACATTGCGGGGTTCAAGTCTAGGATTATCGTCCTGAGATTAAAATTTGCGCGATTCGAGTGCAACTCAATGTAGATTTCACATTTCGAATACGTAACCATTACTTATTAAATTCGTGTAGGAGCGAAATTCGCAATTACCTAATTACCAGACCAAAATTTACAATACAAGAACTTATGGTATCCATTTATACTTCTAATGCGGTGGTCTATATATTTCACTTTCAAATACTTTCCCAAAATTCCAAGACCGCGGTAAAAACAAAATAAAACTGTAACTAACTGTTTCTAAATCATCCAACGTCAGTTTATTACTTTATAATTTTGACGTACTAATGATGAAGCTAATTCTTTAATCCCGTAAGTCACCTTTACTAAATCTAACTAAACAAATGTACGTTACACTTCGTTTGCCAACGATTAAATGCGGTAATACCCAGGAAACCTAATTGTAATGATAATATCTACATTATTTACATGCACACGTAAATAATCCACAAAACTACTTACTTTCCAAGTTCTCTTCGGTAGCGTCGAGTGTTTTACCAACTCCTCGTGTGCGTATTCTACACCACCTTTTTTGTTTATTTACGTAACGCGTACGTTGGTAATAACGCTAAATAACATGCGCTCGCCTGGCGTAAAGTACATGCATGCATGTACATACGCTGTAAACCAAGGTTAATGACGGTAATTGTTTCGTTAATAACAGCAGTAAAAATATCGACAAAGTACATTATTTTTTAACTGTTTATTATAACCGTAATATCCCGTATCTCGTATTGCGATCGCGTTTAATTCGACCGGGTATAGTCATGTGTTACTTGAAAATAAGGCTTGCGTACAAACGTATGACGTGCATCCTGCTGGAGGTCCGCAATAAATTGTCGGTTTTGCGTTTGTTCGAAGGATTTCCTATCAGTAACCCATAAACACACAACAATATACAGGATTAGCTAAAAGTACGGAGACAGCGATTGATTCTCGTTAAAAGTTAAAAGTTTTTATGAAATTCCTATCTACATTTTAGAATGCTACAATTTTCTTTTTCTTCAATTATTTTTGAGTTACGCCTGTCCGCGAATTTTTTTAAATGGGAATTTATTTTTAGAATTTCTTTCTCTATACATTAGTATTTTTGTCTTTTTTTTTTTAAATTAATTTAATAACATTTTTACAAGAAAACACCGGTTCAAGTATATAATAAATGTTAGGTAATTTAGAACATTTTTTCTGAATGGTCGGAAATACGACTTATTACACATCAAATTAAAACTTTTCTTGTGCAGATTAGGGATAAAATAATTTCGGCTGCGAGACGCGGTTAGTTGAGGAAATATTCAATGAGCAAGTGAAAAGTGGTTCTGGGCGAATCGCTCCGGTACGCTCTAACACCCAAACGAAGCAAATACCACGAGTTTTGACGTCCAAATCGTGTTCTACACCTTCGAAAACATCTGTACACAGAATTTCGTCTAGTTTAGAACATATTAATTTTTCTGAAATTTCAAAGGGGTACCCCTTGAAATTTCGAAGAAAATCGAAATGGTGGGAAGTACCACTTATTACATATCAAATTAAAGCTCTCCTGGTGCAGATTAGAGCTAACATAATTTCGGGGATAAAAGACGGTTCATTGAGAAAATATTCAATGAGAAAGTGAACAGTGGTTCTGGACGAATCGCTCTAGTACGCTCTAATACCCAAACGAAGCAAATACCACGAGTTTTGACGTCAAAATCGTGTTCTACACCTTCTAAAACACCTGTACACAGAATATCGTCTAATTTAGAACATATTAATTTTTCTGAAATTTCAAAGGGTACCCCTTGAAATTTCGAAGAAAATCGAAATGGTCGGAAGTACGACTTATTACACATCAAATTAAAGCTTTTCTAGTGCAGATTAGGGATAGAATAATTTCCGGTACGAGAGACGGATCGTTGAGGAAATATTCAATGATCAAGTGAAAAGTGGTTCTGGGCGAATCGCTCCGGCACGCTCTAACACCCAAACGAAGCAAATACCACGAGTTTTAACGTCAAAATCGTGTTCTACACCTTCTAAAATACCTGTACACAGAATTTCGTCTAATTTAGAACATATTATTTTTTCTGAAATTTCAAAGGGGTACCCCTTGAAATTTCGAAGAAAATCGAAATGGTCGGAAGTACGACTTATTACACATCAAATTAAAGCTATTCTAATGCAGATTAGAGATAGAATAATTTCCGGTACGAGAGACGGATCGTTGAGGAAATATTCGATGATCAAGTGAAAAGTGGTTCTGGGCGAATCGCTCCGGCACGCTCTAACACCCAAACGAAGCAAATACCACGAGTTTTGACGTCAAAATCGTGTTCTACACCTTCGAAAACATCTGTACACAGAATTTCGTCTAATTTAGAAGATATTAATTTTTCTGAAATTTCAAAGGGGTACCCCTTGAAATTTCGAAGAAAATCGAAATGGTCGGAAGTACGACTTATTACACATCAAATTAAAGCTTTTCTAGTGCAGATTAGGGATAGAATAATTTCGTGTACGAGAGACGGATCGTTGAGGAAATATTCAATGATCAAGTGAAAAGTGGTTCTGGGCGAATCGCTCCGGCACGCTCTAACACCCAAACGAAGCAAATACCACGAGTTTTGACCTCAAAATCGTGTTCTACACCTTCGAAAACATCTGTACACAGAATTTCGTCTAATTTAGAACATATTACTTTTCTCTGAAATTTCAAAGGGGTACCCCAATTTGTATACATAATTTTTTAATTACTCAATCTCTAGAAAGATCACTGATCAATGACTATATCCACTCGTCTTGATCAGAAGTACCATCAACCTACGAGATAACTGGGACAATCTATTATGATCCGTTATTTTTAAACCATCGTTCGGAATATATTGAAAGCATGGGAAATCATTACTTTTTAAATGCATGCTAAACTATTACCGAAGAATAAATTGTGGAAGTATTCATTAAACCAGAGGATTTCGTTAAATTGGGGTTTTATGCCCTAACTTCTTGATTTTTGCATCCAATCGATGCAGAAACCCATGACTTCAATTACATTCAACTACGCATTTGAATAATTTATGTAGACATACGACAACCGAAATCGTCTACATCAATACAATCCACAATTACCCAATTGCCGAGCCAATAAAATGTCCGAATATTAACAATTCCGTATTCACTTCAATGTCCGGACAAAAATATGTTTCCAATTCCAACGCACCGCTCAGCCAAATCGTAATTTAATTTGTTTAACGTCCTTATTAAATTCTTATTACGAAATTATGATATTACGTACGGAATACTTATCAACAACAAATATTTTTAGGATTCGGTGCGTAAACAACAGCAGAACGGATATTATTGGAATAAATACTTACATCAATTACGACGAAAAATGTAGATACGTGTTTTTCAGTTGAAATATCAAGAACTATGTAAATGCGGTAATGAGCGGTGCTAGTTTCAAAATATACAAGCAATTCAAGCATCCTTTATATGCACGGATTCTTTTTGTTTTTAATTTTCCGTGTAGAATTGAAAGATAATCACTTATTGGAAGCTATCGCTGTGTTTTTATGGTTTCAATAAATGTCGGTGGAACTATTTCCTGTAGGTACTACTTGACTTGATTTCTTGCAATAGGTGTAGATCAGGTTATATATTACTTACTTTTTGGTTGTTTCTACCACTTTTGAAGCCAATAATGTCTTGATTTAGTGGATATAATGGTATATGATATATTTTATAATATATAAGGTGTCTTCCTTTGTATTTTATTTGACCTAAAAAGTGCTAGAGACAACCTTAAAAGATAAGTACCTAAATAGCTAGCGAAATAAAGCCGAAATATGTGGTAAGAATGCAGTGTTACACCCCATGGCCGTGAAATGGTACCAAATGTTTGTTTTGCTGTTCTTATATGGTTCCCGATTCATAATGTCCATATTCAACTGATCGAGTCTGTTCAAAGAAAATTTTTTAAATTTTTATTTCTTAAGGCTGAGGGTTGTTACCCGGAGAGAGGTTATAACCATAATTTACTACTTGCTAGATTCAACGCTTTACCCTTACAGGTCAGGAAGATAGTCGTTCTAATAAAGTTCCTCTTTTCTCTGATACACGGTGGGGTTGACTGTGCAATGTTGTTAAACAGACTAAATTTTCATGTACCTAGGTCTAACACTAGATGTTTGTCAACCTTTTACATTGACGCGAATAGGACTAACGTTTTAGTAAAATCTCCTATATATCGCTATTGTGTGCCTACTTCAATCAGATATCCGAAGTTTGCGACATATTCGCCGATACGTTGACCTGTATAATGAACCATGCATACCACCATTTCAGTCAACTTGCTTAGACACGTATTCATTCCAGCATTGTGTGTATCATTGCCAAGTGTTTGATTGCTGCGCTTGATTTAATTTGATTTGAGATGATATATAGATTTAATATTAGTTTATGAAATGTATTTTACCTGTAATTGGGATTTTCCTGTGGGTACTAAATATATATTATTATTATTATTATTATTATTATTATTATTAAAAGGGGGATTGACTGCCTCGTGGACGTCCTACAGTTGCGAATACGATCAACAACGCAGAAAGCGTGAATGAAACGATTCTGACTGCAAGATTGCAAGTACATCGAACATCTCTTGGGGGTGGTTGCGATAATTCACAGTCAGCAGTGCCATATGCGCAAGCCATGTGCTACGTCTTTTGAACGACAACCGCAAAAATCTAAGTTTCGAGCATTCCCTTCTATTCCAAAGTTATTTCAGAGATGGTCCGCGGCTCTTCGAAAAAATCATTTGCGGATGATGAGGGCTGGGTGCAGATTAAAAGCTCATCGGGTTAATAGAGACCTAAGGATTCGCCGCAGTCAAAGAAAGTGAAACTTCACAAATTCAGGAGGTTATATTTCCATTCCAAGGGTGTTATTTATAGCGAATTTATGTTCCGTGGAACAACAATTAATGCCGTATCATATTGAGCGTAAAATTATTAAAGATGGAAGATCCGAGAGATTGAATGATAGTGTCGTTCTTCTTCACGACAAAGTTACTCTTCATTCAGCTTCTGCCACTTAGGAGTTGCTGCAAAATTTCAAGGGGCAAGTGTGGTCTTATCCGCCTTGCGATCCTAATCTAACACCCTGTCACTACCCCTTTTTTGGTTCCCTCAAACGAAGCCTGCGAGGGGAAGCTTTTCGCTAACGATGATGAAGAGAAGGGAATTCGACGAAATGTCTATGAAAGTGGAGTAGAAAGACGAGTCTCACGGTATAAAATTGTTAAGAAAAACTTGTTTCTTAAAAAAGAAAAGATAAATGTATTTGTGGTATAAGTGGCAAGTATGGCCTCATTCACCTTACAACCTTGATATAGCACCCTATCACTATCCCTTCTGTTGGTCCCATCAAACGATGCCTGCGAGGGAAACGTTTCGCCGGTGACGATGTCGTCCAATTTGCTTCCCATTGGACGAAATATCTACCAAAGTGAAGTGAAGTAGAAAAGCGAGGCTCACGATATGGAAATGGTTAAGAAAAACTTGAATACAGAGATAAATGCGTGGCATAAGTAGCAAGTGTGACCGCATCCGCCTTACGGCCCTTAAACGAGACCGAGGATGGAAACATGGTGCTAATGATGATGAAGCGAAGGAAATTGAACGAAATTTCTATGAAAGTGAGATAGAAAAGCTAGTCTCACGGTATGAAAATTGTTTAGAAGAACTTGGCGATTTTCCTGAAAGAATGTATGTTCCTTTTTGTTCAATAAAAATATTTCCTGTTTATGGGCAGGGGTTGTAACTCAGTTGCTCATTCTTCCTCGTACATTTAATTATAAATTTTTAAGAATATACCAGCAACTTTAACGCCCGCCTTTCCTACGATGCCCGATTCGTAGAGATTCGAGACAAACTTCGTCTCTAAATCATGAATGACTTAATAGTTTCATTTAAAATCAATTAACGTGCTTACATATCTCGTAATTAACGTACATCAATCAAAAAAGTGACAGTAATACCCGTTGTGATATAATAGAATAATACGTAATTCTATTGACTCATGCTTTGTATTTTCCTATTCAGGCCAAAATCGAAATATCTGCTTATGGCAATTACTTATTGGAAAGGATTGGTGATTCGTTGCATTTTGTTACAAAATCGATCGATTTGCTTCAATAATTGACACTCTAAGCACAAATTTTGATGAAATAATATTAATTCGTAACTTTTCAATTTACTGTATGCGCAGAAAATTAATAAAATTTATAGTTAGCATTTACTTCGCGATATTTTTTCCTGGGTATTAGGCAATACGTCGGATGGAAATAATCTTCGTTAAATGTGCTGTTTTTGTTTGGGTGACTATCAGAAAAATTGCTGAATTAATTTCAATTGAACTTTAACACACTTTACATGCAATTTGGAAGCATTTACTCGATACTTTTCCCCGGTGGCATGTTTGCTGTGTTGTTGAAAATTTACCGTTCTCAAGAGCATCGCGGATATACCCACGACACACAAATCAAGGAGAATGCGTGTCCGAAAGAAACAGAAACAATAGCGGTGAGTGGCAATGGCCTGTCGAAATAAATAAAACAAAATATAAAGAACACATACTACATATATGTGTATGTGTGTGTGTGTATGTACAGAAAGCACACAGCAACCTTCTATTTTCAGTTACGCTAAACAATCTTTCCTCCTTCTGGGTTTACGCATAAAAACGACCAAGTTTATAAAATTGCTTCAAGGTATTGACGTCAGAAAAACAATTAATTTTGGTAACGGTATATTTCGTACTTTGTAGCTGCTACCAGCGCTTTTCATCTACAATCTCAATGCGTCGTTGGTAACGCCGATACTGACGCGTCAATTAATTCAAATGAATAAATGTAGGTAATAACTGTATATGCGTTTCATTACGTTGGCATCGAAAGTTTCCACCTCGTTTTTATTAGGATGCGAAATTTTTAATTTGTAATTAGTAGATGCTATATAAAAGAAATAAAATTACCCTTACCACATCTTTCGGAAATAATCATTAAATCCACTGGTAATATTTGATTCCCTCAGTTTTCCCCTGAGGATGGCAACTTAGTTGTCGAAATACGTATCTGGAATTATTTCCGAAAGGTGGGGTAATGGTAATTTTATTTCTTTTATATGTTATTTTAACCTCAGTCTCCTTATTCCAATTTGCATTTATAGATACTGTCCAAGCTCGATTTTAACCAAAAGGAAATATTCGTAAAAATACTTCTTATCCGTTGTTACATCACAATCAAAAATTACGCGGATAATTTTCTTTTATTAGTCGTACATACACCCAAGCCGATTACGAGCTCCGTGTATGTATATGAATACGTCTTAATTAGCCATTGAAATCGAATTGAATGAACGATATAAGGACAAGAATTGCGTCTAAAAATCGAAGTTATAAATGATAATAGAGACACGGATTGCGTATATTTCGCTGTATTGTTCAATCAGGATTATTGTAAGAATAGATAACCGATTTATAAACACCAGAGAAAATAATAAAAATATTCTAGGAGCTTCCAAAACTGTAAACATGTTTACGCCTAACCGAATGAGTTCGAGAAATTTAAAAATTAGAAGCATTAACATAAAAGCGAATTATGGTAATGATACGTTTCTTGTACCTTTTTTGTAGTGTGACGTTGATATCTGATGTTTCCAGAAGGTAGTTAGGTGTGTTTGGAGATCCTACTTTTTTCTCACGCTTTCGCCATTCCAATTCTATTACGCAAATATGCAGACACATATAACATCGCAGTAAAGAACTACATTTTTTGAGGATTAGTACATATTTTAGAACTTTTGGTCTGAATGGAAAATTTGCGATTTACGCTGTTTTTTCAAAGGGAGCTGTAGGTGTGCGATGATCTCAACCAGCAGTTGGTCTATCGACCAATTTAATAGGCAACAGTTATAGCTGCGACTTCACGACTCCACTCCCCATCTTTCATTTGAACATTGCTCGAGGTGGTGCTTAATGCCACTTCAATTAGGCTTCTTATTTGGGAATAAGTAAATATTGTAAAGCTTCTACCCAAAATTGAAAGTCTTATATTCTGGGATTTGGTTGTAACTGTACGATGATGTCAAAGCGGTTGAATGGACAAGGATTATTGCTACGTCTCAGTGAGTCCGCTTCCCACCCTTTAAATTCGCTCTAGGTGGTTCTTAATGCCACTTGAGTACTTACTTTTGCTCTAAATTGAAAATCTTTTAATCTGCAATTTTCTCAGATGCATTGTTGATGTTGTTGAAATTGTAGCTGTAGCTGGACGATGATATCAAATAGCCGTTACTCTATCGCGTACTTGAATGGGCAAAATATTACTACTGCTCGGTGAGGTCACTTCCTATTCATCATTTTCAGTTTCAGTCAAGTATTCCTTTGGCTTGCAAATTTTTGCACCATTGCGCACTAAATTATTTCAGCCCGAATCAAAAACTTGTTCTCATCAACAGAATAACCCCAAAGGATCTACACACAAAAGATCTACACACCCCAACATCTGGAAACAGCTGCAAAGTTCGTTACAAATTCCATTTTATATGCACCGCAGAAGTGTAGTTTTTGGACTGCCATACGTCTGAAGTATCGTGCTATGGGGTAGTACCAGCTCATCGAGAACCTGGCGACGAAGCACGAGTTCTTACAGAACAAAAGAACATCAAACCGAGCTTACCAATTCAATGCCTGGAATGATATGCTAATCTGAAGACAAAGTGGAGGTGTTTGCGCGATACCTTGCAGGTATTTCCGGTGAAGATCGTGGCGATGATGACTAAGAAGAAAGACGGTGAAGGGATGGAGTCAATAACTGAAAGTTGCTTAACATCATCCACGAAAGAAGTGACCGTCACCATCATCAGATCTAAACAGAATAAGAATGATTTCTAAACACGATGACACCAATAACGACGTCCTGAAGAATCTCCTCGACCACGTTATCTTCTACATAATTACGGTGGTAAACTCCATATTGGAGGTCATTACTCCTCCTCGTGAAAAAGCGAGGATTATATTGCCCAAAGCACAGAATTACCGCCATCTAAGTCTGCTCTCGAATCTTCCTAAGATAGCGTAGATGTTCATGCTTTGATTCTGTTGATACCATCCCCTTAATTTGTGGCTCTATTTTCTGTAGCAAATCAGATTTTGCATTTATTATGTTTCCAGTGCATTCTTACGCAGCTCATTTCGTTTTTCTACGTACGAAATGTGAGATATGAAAAAGACCGCAGGAACCTCACGAATATACATATATTTTTCGAAGTTTTTCACCAGCTTCCTTTTATTTGTTGTATTTTAAGATCGAGGAAATCATTTGTAGTGTTCTTTTATTCCTGGCTCTTTTGCTTTCCGCATTTATCCTCCTATAGTTTGGCAATTGCGTGATTTATCAACTTGTAACATATTTCTGTATTTTCTCGGTTTTGCAATGCTTCTCCATCCACGTTTTCCCTCCATTCTTCCCTATTTGCAAGCATTAATACTCCTCCTTGTTACAATCCTTATACCAAATGTGTATCGAGTGAGGTTTTAATACTGGAAAGTCGAATTAGGCCCCATGTGTGTAGCTTCCACATGACATCACATTTATTGCTATTTTCTTATTTCCATTTATCTGATCAGTAAGTCATCAACTTGGTCTATATATCACTCATCGAAAAAGATTCCTGTTCCCTTACCGAGATCCTTCTTTGAAAGGTGCTGATAATTACCATTTCTCCTTCTTCTTCCTTTTCCTTTATAATATTAAAAGATAATTCATAAGCCAAATTTCGATCATTTTGAGTAGGTACCTTTTCGGTATTTACTCCGTTTTTTCTTCTTTTCCCTTCACGCAATTGACGTGACGTACAAATCAACTTTCGACGCGTTTTTCCCTTCCAGTCGCTTTTATTTCCCGACGTCATAGGATTTCACAACTGACGTGAACGTTGTATAATAGTATGCATTTGTATACATAATTGTTAGATGAATGAGAAGTTGGAAATATTATACATTAGTCACCTCATTAATATTGCATATATAATATCACAGCATTATGCTCATGGAGAAAATATTGGATGAAACCGAGAAACCGGCAAAGAATCCTAATTGTAGCCTTTTAATACATTATTTCGAACTGAGTAAAGAGAGAAAAAAACATAAAATAATGCTTCTTTGAATTAGTGGTATTCGAAGAGTTTAAAGGAACGTATGCTATAAAAAAGTATAAAGTATCAATAGAGAGACATGGCGGGTTTTGGGACCATCGTTCCACCGCTCCAAAAGGGTAGTGAACATGTATGCCAGGAAAGTAGTCAACCCTTTACGCATGTACACCAACCCTCACATTCTAAATTCAAAATTAACGCCAACACCCGCTAGTTCATACCCGAAATGTAAGCCAACAGACATGAAATTCTAAATCTGTGCCAACCTTCTGCCCTCTCGAAGTATAAAATTCCCGTCACTCGCCCTAGAAATTCGAAATTCGCGCCAAGTTCCCTCTCCTCAGCCTTAAGAAATTTTGAATTTCTTCGAGCGGCCCTGGCAGATCTTCCACGCATATATGCATGGGGAAGTTGACTGCTTTCCTGGCATATACGAGCGGGAGTCGACCTGGTTTCCAGGATTACCACCCTTTCCAACGGTGGAGCGGTGGTTCCAGAACATTTCGTCTCTTTGTACTAGTATCGTCTGTTTTGGCGTGCATCATCTTCAAGTGAACGTCACACGCAGAGAAATATGGCAATATCAGAGCATACGTTTAGCAGAACAGTTCACAGATTAGAAACAAATAAATCCTGAAGAAAAAGCGACGATCTAACATCAACGAGATGTTAAGTTTTTGTCGTCCACTACGTTTACGCGTATTTTTATCGTTTTTTAAATTTTCATCGAATCTGTTGTACAAAAATTAACGATCTATTTTTTATTTTCAGATGCTCCAAACGAGAGTCTGTACATGGTCGGAGGTGTAGTAATTGCTATGGTCCTCGTTGGCGTGATAATAGTACTACTCGCGGTGACAATAAAGTAAGTATCGCATGAATGACCAATTAAACGTGGAAAAATCTAGAGATAGCTGTTTTGAAGTCGAACATAATTCAAAATAATGTCCGTCGTCACACGGTCACACAGTCACAAAACGGACGCATGACAACCGTGCGAGTACGAGTACATAGTACACAATTCAACTGAAAAGCACCTCACCGGATAGATCTAGATTTAAGTAAGTAAAAGCGCGTTGCGTTCCAGAAACGAAAGGAGAAGAAAAAACGGACGTTATGACAACGGTCATCTCGTCTCGTGATGTCCTCTTAGATTTCCTATACATATTAAATGTCATTAGTCATTATTACCGTGCGCGAATTATATACATACATACATAGTTTGTTTATCCGTTTCATTGCTCATTGGCTAGTAACGCAACTACACTCGCTCCAACTGAAGTGACGCAAATTAAACTAGATTAGACAGAGGCAACTATGAAAGAACCGGCTCTAATTGTTGGTAGCAATTGAGTAATGCATTCGGTAAAGAAAGCGGTGGATGGACCAAATGACGTATGAAACGGTGGTAATGATTATAGCGGGCTGAATTGTTCCGAGAAGTATTTACGCTTTTTTTTTCTTATCCTTGAATTCTGTTAAAATCGTTTAATCGAGAAAGTTATTTCCGAATTCTGACGCGTATATTTTTTTTGTAAGATATCCTAAAGAAAATCTGCTCCTTCTCATATGCAACTAAGCGATGTACACTTCATGGTAATTCGCTATGGTATCGGTGCCAGTAAAGCTTATATCTGACATTTAGGTAATCAATGAATCAAAATATGGTAAAGATATTAGAGCTGAAAAGTAATTGTTATAGTTTATTCGACAAGGAGTTCTAAGTATGGATAATTGACATCCTATCTTAGACAAATTACACAGAAGCACCTTTTCCTCCAATAAGCTTGCTAAGCTTGCTAAGTTTTAATCCCACGGTCATGGTGGTTATGTAAATAAGTCCATAACAGTAAAAACATGTCAACATAGATCCTATTTCCCACACGCTGTATATATACTTAGAACTCCTTGTGAAATAAGCTACAACTCACCCAACTTTAACTTAACTTTTCTGCAAGGATTGTGTTATTATTAAGGTTCAACAAACGCGCGTCTTGTTCGCTAACAGAACAGTCTATATACAGCGAACAAGACACGCGTTTGTCAAACCTTATTTATTATTATTACATCAGAGTATACCCCGATATTTGTGTTACACACGAATCCCGACAAAATGATGCAATATGTAATAAAAACATCGACGATCGTAAATCTAAATTTGTAATTAAGGCTGTGCAAGTGTTTCTCGAAGGCGACGTGAATCATTTCAATAACTTTATTTACAAAATAACTTAATTAAGTCTTATCTACAATAAAATTAAACGACACTGTTGATTATTAACCGTTGTACCGGACAAGCGACTACGAGAGCAATCGATGCAAGCAAATTATCTATACGACTTCGTCGCGAGGAATCCCATTACGAAATCGAAAAAATTCCTTATCGAAAATTCTATCAAGAATAGTGATTTGTTTTGTTTCCTCAACCACTTCCCCTCGCGCGAGATCGTTTCAGTAGATATGTACGTATCTGAGTGTACAAGTTAGTATAAAGAAGTAATACATATGAAATATGTTCCGTTAATTATCAATGATTTTTATTCTGAAAATAGACATAGTCATACGAGCTCGAACAATATTTCCGAGAAGGATACACTTCGAGATAAAATTGATTTCGATAAACGATGATACGATTGGAAGAGAGGAAGTGCACTACGACGATGTGTGCCATTCACGTGCGGTTTTTTTGTTTTGGTGGTGCAACAATTTCTCGAATTATGGCGTGAAATTACATACATTGGGTTTATTGATAAATCGATTTATTCCGAATTGTAGATATTGGTAGATATTACACGAAGTAAGTGACTTCTGAAGAGAGTATGAGCAATTTCCTGCCGATTTCCTCGACGCGTTAGCGTCTAGTCTTTACAAAACAATAAACAAGGATTACGTAAAGTTTGCATCTAGATAAAGGCACAAAGGAAATGTATCTGCGTAATTATTTCTGCGTACATACGTTCATTGCCTTCGACTTTAATACGCAAAGACTACGTGGATTATGAATCACCAGATTTCCTTTTCTGGCACTATAAAAATGGCGAGAGTGCAAATCTACTAACTTGACATTGCATCGAGTCCAATCTTTTGAAATTTAGTCTTAAACCTGGATTTGTACCTTGAAAAACATTACAAAAAGTATATGGGCAATACGTGGTTATATTTTCCCATGTTAACATTAGGTTTAGGGGCTACACAAACTATAGTATAGTATTTATAATGATTTTCAATCTTTACATTTTTAAAAATCAATGAACGATCAACCTTCTAAGCACAACACAAAGAAAAATATTTGCAACGAGTGTCGTTATGGAAATGCGAAACAGTGCGCGATCAGAACGTGTTTGGAAATAATTTTGCACATAGGTCACAGTCAAAATTCAAAATATCGTTCGTTGATTGTTTGAAAAAGAAAAAGTTACTGAAAATTCATGAAAACAAAACAAATCCAGATATACCCATTGCTCGATTAGTACCTACATTACCACGTTAAAAATGTCGCACCTTGATACTTCCACAATGATAAGTATCGCGAATAAAAATAAGGAGACTGTGGCTTAAATAATTTATGAAAAAATAAAATTACCTTTACCACACCTTTCAGAAAAATTCCAGATACATATTTCGGCAACTAAGTTGCCATCTTCAGTGGAAAACTGGGGGAACTAAGTATCACCAGCGATTTCCGACTAACGCCCAAAACTAACTCATTTTTATAAATGATAAGTATGTGTAGAGATGTACTTTATAATTATAGTCGAAGTGCCCATAATACTTAATTAATTATGTAATAGTTCTCCCTGTCTTAAGTCGAATTCATCAACCGGCTCGAAGGCTGGAATGCGTATGTAATAACTTTCTCTGACTTGAACTTTCCACAAATCGAACAATTTTGATCAGAGGTACAAGTTCTACTTATAGAGGTTCGATTGTTATAAATACAGGCTTGTTGTCTCTGTATAAAATCGAATTCATCAATTGGTTCGAGGGCTGGAATGCGTATTAAATAACTTCCTCTGACTTGAACCTTCCATAAATCAAACAATCTTGGGGAGGGGTACAAGTTCGACTGTTATAAATTGAGCCCTATTGTCACTGTAACAAATCGAACAATTTGGAAAGCGGATATAACTTCGACTTATAGAGGTTCGACTGTTATAAATAAAGTCGCTGTATACGAATGCTCCTTCATTCTTCTAATTTCCGGAATTTTCTTTCCTAGGAAGCATTTTATCCCATTAACGTACTTGAACAGACAATAACGCTAAGAAAATTTTCGCGTCTATTAACTTTTCTGTTACTGAAGTCTTAGCAAAACGATTTTTTCCTTGGATAATTCCTCTCCATACCCTAGATTTATTGAAATATTTTCTCCAATGGAGTTTATCAATTTGCCGAAGAATATTTAAAGAAGCCAATAGAATTTTGGAAAACCGTCTTATTTTCGGATGAAAGTAAGTTGTAATTTGTTCTCATCGGATGGTAGAAGAATCGTTTGGGGTAACCAAACACAGAGCTGGAAGCTAAAACTGTAATACCAACCATAAAGGAAGGAGGTGGGAACGTTCATGTTTGGGGTTGTATGTCCTACAATGGGCTTGATAATTTTCACTTCATCGACAATATTATGGATGCTAAATGTTATTTGAAGATATTGCAATCTAATTTATTTGATACTGTGGAAGAAATGAGCATGAATAGAGCATTTGTGTTGTCAACAGGATAACGATCATAGCAGCCAATGATCGTTGGAGAACGCCTTTTATACAAAGTAAGAAAAATATTACCCCATCCACCCCAAATTTCAGATCTCATTCCAAATGAGAATTTGTGGCATATCCTCGATCTGCAAATCTGCAAAGTATCACATTTCAAGTAAGGAACAGCTAAAATAAACATCTGCTGGAGAAGAAGTATCTGGAACTTAAGAATAGAGTGCTGGCCAGGTATGTAATCAAAAGAATGGTGAAGATGAGAAAACGGGCAATGGGGCACTTCGCAAACTTATCTGGGGATTCTGCGCAGGATCACGCATTCGTCCGATGTTAGAGGCCAAAACAAATCGGATTAAACGAAAAGATTTCTTATTACATGATATTACCTTTAGTTCTATTTGGAAATATTATTTACATTACACAACGACACCATTATCTTGGCTAAGGTTTCTGTCCCATTGTATTTTGGAAGGTAATTCCGCAAAAGAGTGCCACTCATAAACGCTCCGTCGGTCTTTAAAGAATGAGGAACTGCGTTCTACACCAACAGGAAACCAAGTATAACAAGAGGATACTCCACAGTTGACGTCATATTTCGTCGTAATATCCTGGTGGTCTTTGCTCTACGTTTTTCCTAAAATTTTGGGAAATGAAGAAGAAAACTGACCTTTTGGTATCAAAGAAAAATGCGAGTTCGAAAACTTCGTTGATAGTTCTACCTTTATCCTGTTATTATCTCGAATGTGCAGCAACTGGCGACTTTGAAAGGTGTGTACTTTATTCAGCAAAGCAAATGAAACTACACTTTGTCAATTTTTAACCTATCTATTTGTTCTGTCGTAGAAGTACAGACAATATATTGATTTGTCTATCTTTCTCAAGTGCTGCCGGTGAAAAGAGAAGCACGATTTGCGCTTGTCTCACAGACATACATATATCTATAGACAAAAATGGATGACATAGGTAAAAACTCTAAATAGATAAAGTGTATTGAGCCCCTGGCATGGCCTTCTGATCTAGTTGACAGCAGGATTTTATAAGTGGAGGGATGGATATATGAACCCCATGGATGTAAGGTATATTTGAACAGCAAATGCCCACTCCTATTTAAGAATAGAAAGATCTCTGGGGCTTTGTACTGATCCGTTGACTCGGGGAGATAGGTACAATGGGCCCTACCGGATCTGAGTGTTGCCCCTTCTCAAGTAACTGAGGACTGTTTGGTCGAAGGGGGTCATTTTTCCTTAAGGTTCTTAAGACCCTGGACGCTGCCTTAAGTTCGGGTTCTCCATACAAAACGAAGTAGGTTCCTTAAAAATCGGGCTATGAACCAACAGGAAGCTTGTATCCACGTACCACAAACCATGCAATCTAAGATAACTGACGCCTAGATAACGAAGGAAACGAACAAATTAGATTAGAAAAGCAAACCGATCGTAAATTTATATAAAAAGAAAGATGTGGATATTCCGAAAAAAGCAAATACAATCTAAACGGCAAGTGACGTAAAATTGGGTAAATTTGTAAATACGCAACATCACTCCCGAACAACAATGAAATCGAAACATTTCTCCTAATCTAATCTGCAATTCGAATGGAAAAAACAGAAAATAACACAATATCAGCTAACATGTAGTATCATCTCTTTCTCTCGATTAGTAACTTCGTTCGTAACGGTCGTAATTCTTGAGTAACAAATCTTCTCTTTCTTGCTCCACTCACTCAGAATTACGGATTTGAAATGGGATTCGTGGTGGTAATAGTTATGACTAAGATTCGACAAACGAGTGCATAATAAGTTATGCAAACCGGAGTGACGCTGTCCCTTCACCGACAAGGGGCGAGATTAAAATTCGGAGGAGGGACAGCGTCAGTTCGGTTTACACAACTTATCATGCACTCGTTTGTCGAACCTTAGTTATGACTTATGACTTAAAGTTGTGACGTATTCCGGATACTACAATGTCCTTTAGAAGCACGAAGGTCAAATAGGGACGTTCCTTTTTTCATATCATAAGGGATTAACCTACATCTTCCCAATTCCGGCAATTAACGAATTCTAAAGTATATATAATTATGAGCGCAAGTCACATACATAAGTAACTAACAACAACAGCTTTGTATGTGCACGTGGCGACATTTGCGGTGATTTAACTTCCTGCCACGGATTAATCGTAAAAACCGTTGTTATATGAATTTTTACACATACAAATGTACGTCTACACACATACAGACAATACGTTTACATCGAGTATGATTCCGACACGCCGATAATACTTTGGCAAATCGCGTAAGTAATGGAAGCCATCCCACGATCGCATGCTACATGATTGGTACATTTACTTATTAAAATAATGTATAGATAAATTTAATTCTATAACCGCATTATCGTAAAAATGCCGCGTTTATCGGTGACTAATAGCGAAACGGTCGTTTCAACGGACAGAGCATGGCTCAATCTTCAATTAAAATTGAAAGGTTATGAATAATAATTTCGTCAAAGTCTATAGTTAATTTCGTTTCATAATTGGGATCCTTATTAAATATATAATTGCACTTTGAAATTAATTAGAAACAATAATTAAGTAGTTAAATTCTATACTTTAAAGTATTTAAACAATCGCTGATATTGCACATATGTACATCTGTTGTTTCAATTTCTCAACTAGATGAAGTAGTAGGAACTTCTGTGATATAGAAGTGAAATAAATTACTACACTGAGTTTGAAACACTTTGTATGTAATAATATGTGTTTCTACCACCTTGATGAAAATAATAATTAATTAAAGAGAATTAGTTTGGGTCTCGGCCGTAAATGACGTTTCCTCTGTTTCGTATTCTCGAGCAAGGATTACCAGTTACCAGCCGAAATTCGTATTTGGAGGGTTAACTTATTTAACGTATCGTTCATAAATTCCATCGTATGATGAAAAAGTATGAAGTTGAATGCAAACTAAAATGTATAGAAAAAAATTATACTAGAACCCATCACTACGTATGACGTATCACTCTGACAACCAAGGCAGAAGAACAAAGGCAAGTTGAAAGTGGTAGATAATGACTTCTCCAGAAGATTCCCCAGAATCTCTAGATCCCGATAGGATAGATTGATTTGGTACGGCCACGTAAGACGGATGATGGACAACCAGCGATGGCCTGGAAAGGCTTGCAATTAGACGAAGAAGAATTCCACCCCACAAATTGTGATTTGGAGAAAAAGGGAGATTCCATGAAAGTCGAAGAGATTGCAAAAGACAACTGGCGCTGCAGAAAACTACGAAGATTGAAATTAGGAAAGCAACCATAGCTGCACTTCGATCTCTGCAGTGTTGTGGGTCGATTTCAATATATCCCTAAAATTGAATGATCCTTTTATACTACAAAACAGTACTGAAATACGAAAAATATCTAGTTTCCACTAAAAATATTTGCGATAAGTACCTGTTATCGTCAAGTTTCCTCATAATCTAAATCGTATACCAGAATCTCCCGATCCAGAAAAGTTAGTTAAATGAAATATTTAATACTTTCAATAACGACATAGAGGATCTCAAATATAGCTCAATTTGAGCGAAATAAACAATTGAAACGGAAGGCGGAAAGTCTTTTTGGGGGTTCATCTGCAGTCAATTGTTTTGCCTTAACAAACTTGGTGGATTCCAGGTTCCGTAAGATCGCTCAACTGTCAGTTTAGACGTGTGTATGTTTCCCAGAATAGCCCCCGTTGAGACTTTTTCGGGTATAAGTCACGGTACCAACTATCTCGAGTTGATAGACAATGACGTAGTGATTAATAAACTTGGTTATGGTAATGCTGAATTGCAGAAATTTGTCAATATTTTTGGTCGATGTGGGCAGGAACTTCAACGAAGCTTAGCTGCAAACCTGACGTAAATTCTAACCAGCTTCTACTCTCACCTTTAAAGTAGTCCTGGCAATTCTGAGAGCAGATTTGGGTCCTGTGAGGGTGGTGCTACAGTCCTCCAGCACCATTTTATCTATGCCTTTGTTGCTCGCAATATCTTAAAGCACTCATGCCTATATCGGGTGAGCAATGTTAGACTCGCCAAGTCTCTCTGGGGTTTATTTCCAGTCAATTATTTGTGCTTAACCGAGCTTGATTGAATCCAGGTTCAGTAAGATCGCTCGACTGCCAGTATAAATATACGAATGTTTACCAGAATAGCCTCTGTTGAGGTTTTCTTTAGCGGAAGTCATGATAGACCGTGACGCAATGGTTAATGAATTTGATTCACATACTGTTGTCAGAAAGTTGTCAACATTTTTGTTGGTTGTTGACAAAAATTTCAACAAAGGTTAGCTACAAACCTGACCCAAAGTCCTAACCAGCTTGTATCCTTACTTTTGCAGTTGCTGCTTGTTGACGTTGTCTTGGGCACAAGTCATGGTAGCGACTACCTCATCTTGATAGACCGTGAAGTAGTGATTAATAAACTTGGTCAAAATACTGTTATCAGAAGGTTGTTAACATTTTTCTCGTTGTGGACAGAAAATTGCAACAAAGCTTAGCTGCAAATCTGACCCAAAATCCTAACCAGCTCCCATCCTTACTTTTATAGTCGCTGCTTGTTGAGGTTTTCTTGGGCACAAGTCGTGGTAGCAACTATCTCGACTTGATAGGCCGTGAAGTAAGGATTAATGAACTTGGTTATGGTAATGCTGTTATCAGAAATTTGCTAACATGTTTGCTCGTTGTGGACAGGAACTTTAATAAAGCTTTGCTGCAAATCTGACTCAAAATCCTAACCAGTTCATATCCTTATCTTTAGAGTTGCTGGTTGTTGAAGTTTTCTCGGGCACAGGTTATGGTAGCAAATATTTCAACTTGATAGACCGTGAGTCAATGATTAATGAGCTCAGTTACGGTAATGCTGTTATCAGAAATTTCTGAACACTTTTATTCGTTGAGACAGGAAATTCAACAAAGCTTAACATAGCTGCAAACCGAACATGAATTCTAACCAGTTCTGCTAGAAAGCTTAGCTCCAAACCCGGTGGCTGTTTGTATAAAATTGCTTGGAAAATAATCGATTAAAAAGTCCAATTGTCGAGGAAAGAAAATTGGAAAGTTTGCCAATTACAACAAGCAATTTAGTTGTCTACATTCAAAACTAATCTAATTGGACACGAGAAACAATTTGGATCGTCAAAGCCTGAAGATGTTGTGCTCTGCACACATACCAAGGCCAAAGAGACATTTCTTTGTCACTCGGTCCAAATTATAGGAAGGTTGGAGGATCTGTATTCATGCGTATCCTTATCATTGGACCTCACCTCACCTCACCGTAGGATTCTCATTGATTTCGTCCTTTGCGAAGGAATGGTGCAGAACCGCGCCTGGTTTTTATCGATAGAAACCAGAAATTTAATGAATTTAGGTTTATCTTGCCGGAAAGATGCGAAAAAGGTCATCGTCAAAACAATATTTCGTTTCAGGAAGAAAAGTGAAACCGATACCGCAATTATTACCAGACCGATACTACCGGGAAACTGACAATAATTTACGTGACTCTCTTTAAACGTGTTGATTTACTACGAAAACAGTTTTAAAACAACTACAACGTCTGCAGAAAGCTTTATCCTCAATTCCAACTGTTGATGATAAACATCGCTGTAATTTTCGCCCTGAAATCGTATAAAAGCACTATCGTTCGTGAAAAGCTCCTCATTAAACGCGTCTACGCGTAATCATTTAGATGTAAATACGATGTACGATTATTGCAATCTAATAAAAGAAGTTGAATCATCTGTTTACGGCGATGGGGATAAGTCCAAATGTACCAATTGTGACCTAATTGTAAAGATGGGATACGATGTAATCGACGTTAGCTTAGTTTCCCATAATTAAGAGGCCGGGTAAACACATAGTACGAACAGATAATGAGAAACTTATTTTTAAAGTATGATAATTTTCGAACGAATTAATTTTGCATTTACATCCACGCAAGCAAAAAACCTCGGTTCTTTTCGCGGTTACCCCGATCCTTTCGAATGGATGGATGGACGATGATGCATGTTCCTTGAAATGTAATATGTAAAACCGAACACTTAGCGGTGAACGGGGAAAATATCAACTGACGTAACTGCATACAACGAAGCATGTAACCGTAAACATGATATTTTTACATAAGAGCAAATTTGTGGTTGCAGTACCTTTTAGGCTTCCAGTTATACAATTTATAGGTGTATACATATATACTAATAATTCCATTTGATGATTTGTTTCTAATTAATGTTTATTGCCGAAGCGAACGGGTATTAATAGATTTTTATTTTATATGGATGTAGGTACAAATGTATTTTCCCCCTTTTGTTACTACATAAATTCTTACATATATATGTGCATACTTAAACCTCCGTTAGCAACTAATAAGACTAATCAATTGCGAAGGTTAGTTGACAAAATAAAATTTACTAGGTCTTAACTAAGGAGACGATGACTCGTTCGCTATCAACGCGACTCGAAAATTAATTAGGTCAATATCAACATGTGCAATATTAAATATTTTTGCAGTTGTGTTAGGTGTTTCCCAATATACACACATATTCGCCACGTGTTACCTTATACGTACTATATGTGTGATATGTAACGTTGTATCAGCAGCAAATATAATGTCACGGACTCTTAATAATTACATGCACAAATATCTATAGATACATATACACAGACACACACATACATTGTTTATTTATTTATTCATTTCCTAATCGCCGAGAAAGTATATAGAATTTATTAGTTGGGAATAGGTTTGTGTAGTAAGTTGGTATTTCGATATCTATGTAGGTTGGTCGATATTTCGTTTCCCATCTAATCAGAGTAGATCATCAAGAATTTATTATATCGGTACTGAAATAGATTTATAATGAGTAAGAGGACTAGCAATAAGACAGACAATGTATGTAGAACTTGTGAAATTTGCTCTAAAGCAGGTATGGGCAACCTCCGGCCCGCGGGCCACATGCGGCCCTCGAGTAAGATTTGTCCGGGCCGGTACTGAATTCTTTCGTTGCATATTAGCACGGCCCGTCTAAACTTAATTCATAATGAATCGTAAGGATACTACAAAAATGTATATTTTTCAAGATTACTCGCAGCATAAAACTTCTACAAGAAAACGTTGCCCATGCCTGCTCTAAAGTATTGGACATTATATGTTGCTGTATATCAGAGAATTTGTAATATTGCAGTTTTCAAGATTGTCTACCTATGAATTTATTGATTTCGTCATCCACTAACTTCATTATTACTTTAGATAACATATAAGTGATACAGATAGTCTATAATTAATAATAATAATAATACTTTATGTTGCGGGCACAATAACGTGCTTGCAAACGTCAGTACATAATAAATGTAATGTAACAAAAAAACAAAGAAAAATAACAAACAAATAATCAATTTTATAAAATATTATAAAAACCTTAATCGGTTTAAAATGGGATAAAATTGGAAAATGATGGCTATTATATTATGTGTTAAGCAGGCAATACACGTTCAAATTTTTACATGTAAAAACATGGAACATTACATATAAAAATTCATGACAATGACCTACAAAAATAGAACATTACCTGAAATATTGCGTGTACAAATTGATGTAGAAGTACACAGTGACAATACACGGTCATATTCAAACTTTCTCAATAAATTCATGAAAAATACACATAATTTGTGATCGTGTATTACGGCTTTTAGAAAAGTAAATATAGTTATAATGTAGGCAACCTTCGTGATTTTATGCATCGGATGGCCTAAGTGTATAACTTATCTGCGGGTAAATATTGAAGCTAAAATATTTAAAAAATGGAGAAATTTCAGTAGTTTGTTTTGACATCGAAAGTCCTTGACTGATAACAAATGTGCAAGAAAAATGCTCGTAACACACAGTCAAATATCATTTATTTAAAAATCCAATGGGCGACAGACGTTTCGAGGTTAAATTCACCCCTTTTTCAGTGTCGGTTAAAATCCGATGATGTGGGGGAAAAATCCCATTAATACACCATGCTGCCACTCAATCTCCCCTTGAAAGTTAATTAATAATAAAGTTCATGTTCGTACATATGAGAGTTCAATTACTATTATATTATTTGATTCTACAGAAGTAGAAAACTTTGTTTTGGGCTTATATAGAGCTTCTATAGAAACGAAAACTACGTCACACAATCGCACTGATGAGCGGTATAACCGCGAAACGCGCGTCTGCGAATAGTGAAAGTAGTTTTCTAATTAAGCACAATAAAGTTCATGTTAAAAGCCATCCATTAAAAACCCAATTTAATTAAATTTAATCTTCTTTCAAAATTTTAAAAACTCCCGAATCTCCCAGTCTCAGAGAACGTGTCTGCTAGTAAAGCACGTGGCGACGGAAACTGTATATATATAAATATATGTACAGTGCGTTCTCGGCTTAACTTCACTATAGGTATAATTGATCAAAAATTTTAGAATCTCGTTTTAATGTTTTGGGATGGCTCCCTGGTTGATCTAAAACGAATTTCAACCACATTCTTACTCTGTTAAAATTAAGCCGTCAGGACAATTCAGAAGAAAGCATTTTCTGTTGACGTAATGTGCTATTTCGGTCAATAAGAACGCAAAATGTTATTGAGAAAAGTCATTCAAAATATGACACTACGACCCTATGCAAAATTTTACAAATATTAGATCACTATCAATTAGTATTTACATATTTCGAATTCTTGCATTGTAACTACAGAAAAACAAGTACTTGGTGTAAGTTGTCAAGAAAAAGTTAATGCAAGTTATTTTCTTCTTTTTTGTGAATAGAATATTTTTTAGAAACTTACATTAATTTTTTTTACTGGTGGAGTCGAGGTAGTCCGATTATTTGTGATATTTGTACAGGACCATAGTTTCATATTCTGTACAACTTTTCTCAATAACATTTTGGCGTACGATTGACCGAAATGGCACTTTCCTGCAACGGAAAATGCTTCTTATCTAACTTGTCATGATGGCATTGATTTTGAAAAGTAAAAATGTGCCTAAAATTCTTTTCAGGCCAAACAGGGCGCTATCCCAAATCGTTGAAAGACATTTTTTTGATCAATTACACTTATGGCGAAGTCAATCCGGGGACACATTGTCTCTATAATCGAACTTCCTTCGGTTGACATTTCCATAACTCGAATTTCTCGAACATGCAAATTCAAAACAACTTTTTCATGGATTCTATAGTCTTTCAATAAGCAATCACGACTAGGAATATATCCCCCGTATAAGAATTATTGGAATATCAAAAGGAGAAGGAATAGAAGAAGCAACTGTAGAAAATGATCAGTTGGCTGATCGATGTGCAAAAAATTTGGACACGCTTTGATAACAAGAAGGACCTGTTGGAGGAGAAAGACGTGGGTTTTGTGTAACTTAAAAGCATCCTTTGTCGTAGAAAAAGATTAAATACTTTCCCGATGATTCTAACTTTTTCTCTTCTTGATCTTTGATTTGAAGTCACATGCAGCTTTTGTCGTGGAAAGGATTTTAACACTTTCTTGGTGGTCCTATTCGTTTCCCTTCTTGATCTTTGATTTGCAGTCACGTGCAAGTTTTGAATTGTTCATTTTTTTCAAAATTGCTCACGCCTCAAGTCTTGGTCGAAAAATTCGATTTAAATGTAGATATTGATGCAATGGCTCCTTTCCCCCAGCAAAATTGTTCTTCTAAAGTGAAAATGCGAATTCTAACACGCTCTTAGCGCTCCTGGTTTGTTCCTTTTACTTTTCCTAGTATTATCATTGTTTATAAAGGAAAAAAGTAAGCAGTCACGACTAGTATAAGAATTATTAGAATATCAAAAAGAGAAGGAATAGAAGAAGCAACTGTAGAAAATGATCAGTTGGCTGATCGATGTGCAAAAAATTTGGACACGGTTTAATAGCAAGAAGGATCTGCTGGAGAAGAAGCTTGTGGGCTTTGTCTAACTTAAAAGGATCCTTTGTCGTAGAAAGCGATTAAAAACTTTCTTGATGATTCCAACTTTCTCAAATCAAATCAAAGATCAAGAAGATTTGCAGTCACATGTAACCTTTGTCGTAGGAAAAACCTAAACACTTTCGTGGTGATCCTATTTGTTTCCCTTCTTGATCTTTGATTTGCACTCACGTGCAACTTTTGAATTGTTTATGTTTTTTTCAAAATTGCTCATGCCTCAAGTCTTAGTCGAAAAATTCGTTTTAGGTGTAAATTGTAAATATTGATGCAATGGCTTTTTTCCCCAGCAGAATTGTTCTTCTAAGGTGGAAATGCGAATTCTAACACGCTCTTAGCGGTCCTGAGTTGTTCCTTTTACTTTTCCTAGTATTATCGTTGTTTATAAAGGAAAAAAATAAGCAGTCACGATTAGTATAAGAATTATTAGAATATCAAAAAGAGAAGGAATAGAAGAAGCAACTGTAGAAAATGATCAGTTGGCTGATCGATGTGCAAAAAATTTGGAGACGGTTTAATAGCAAGAAGGATCTGCTGGAGAAGAAGCACGTGGGTTTTGTGTAACTATAAAGGTTCCTTTGTCGTAGAAAAAGATTAAACACTTTCTTGATGATTCTAACTTTATCCCTTCTTGATCTTTGTTTTGCAGTCACATGCAACTTTTGTCGTAGAGAATACTTAAACACTTTCTTGGTGATCCTATTCGTTTCCCTTCTTGATCTTTGATTTGCAGTCACGTGCAAGTTTTGAATTGTTTATTTTTTCCAAATTGCTCACGCCTCAAGTCTTGGTCGAAAAATTCGATTTAAATGTAGATATTGATGCAATGGCTTGTTTCCCCCAGCAGAATTGTTCTTCCAAGGTAGAAATGCTTGCGAATTCTAACACATTCTTGGCGGTCCTGGTCTCTTCCTTTTACTCCTCCTTATATTATCATTGCTTATAAAGACAAAATTTGTTCAAGTAAAAAGTTGGAAACTTTAACACTTTCTCATTGAATCTGAGGGTGTGAGTAAGATGCTGGTTCAAGTAAAGAAGATATTGATGTACGATGGGACAAAACTAAAGTTGGACGATACGCCGTAAACTATACGAATTCGAGGCTTGTTTAGAAGAAATATTTCGCCCGTATGGACAAATGCGGATAAGGGTCAACATCGCTTGCAATTTGTGTGCCGACACTAGTTCGTCGCTTGTCCGTCGTCCAAGTTTAGTTTTGTCCCATTACACATACAAACAACGACTGCACGCTTTCCTACATACATAAGATACGCCAAAATTATTATATTACGATATTTGCAACGCATATTGAAAAGGTGTTCGAAAGTAGAAATTTAACATTTCGCATTACATATATCGAAAGGTCGCACATCTCGCAAAGATCGCCTTCGCGCGACGAGAAAGAAAACGTTCCAGGATGAATTCGGCGCCATGCGGAATCTCCTATTGACGCAATACGCATTCTAATCGCATGCAAATCGCTTTTTTTAACGGCATCGCTTAAATTCTTCGGAGTCTCATCTGACTTTTTCATCGTTTTTTTCGAAGTTTCGAGTTCGTTAATTTTCCCCGACGATGACACAGAATTTAAGAGGATCCTTCAAAAACGGCGATGCTAATGTAAGAAATTGTCGAAACGCGGATTTTTCCATTGCGAAAAGACGAAATTCTTTTTCGGGCTCGTCGTCGTCGTTAGTCATATCATTATGTTATAACTTATTTGGAACGCGTTGGTGAGTTTCGTTATAACGATTCTTCTCCGAATTCGCCATACTTGCAGAGTGTTAAATGGATATAGAGTAACCTTGTTAATCAGATGATGAGAATTACGATTTCGGTGAAACTTTATTCCTAAAAGATCTGGTACACGTGGCACGTAACCAGTTATAAATAACAAGTAGCGGTTTTAGCGTTCATTTCGTTTATTACGATAATTATGTTAAATTGATCTGACGAAAGCGTGAGTCGGGATAACAGATATAGGAAATCCCATCACATGGATATGAATGAGTCCTACCTAATTTCGTATAGGGAGAATGTAATACTCAAAAATCATCAATCATACAAGTAACTCCCAATATCTCAAATTGATTTAGTTGCTCAATGTGCGAAGATGATGGAGTTTGATTCACACAGAATTTCCTGGGATTTCGCGTATTTTTTTATCTACGTTTAGTAGGTTATCAGACGGATATTATTCCCAATCTATGAAACTAAATCACTAAAGAAAAACATATTATCCAAGGTAAAATTTTAAACGATTCTACGTAGAACGCGCTATCGTAAGTTGTTTTGTATCAATCGGAGATACCGCTAGGCCTAGCAATAAAAATATCGTGCATAGTATTAAGTAACTTGTGTAAAATGATAATTGGCTAGCCTTAAATGAACGTGCCTAATAAATTACACAAATTGCCACGATTTAAGGTAATAAAGTAAATGACGACAGTGCAGACGTAAAAGCATTATTATTATATCTTTACAGTATCCTCCACGCTTTCTATAATATACAATATTGGCGTCTGCTTTAGTAGAAAAAAGTAGTTCTAATCCAGTTTATCGCAAAAAGTTTAGATTATCCCAGATATGATCATAAATTAATTAATTTCTCGTAAAAATGTCGATTTTTTAGTCAATATCTAATTATTTGTTTTCGCAGTTATCTACTTCATTCAAGACAGTGGCATGAAAAAAAAGATATTTTGAGAGTTTTATATAGAACCACGTAGTATGAGTGTAGATGATATGAATGTGAATATCAGAAAGAAATTGGAAGCGTCTTGATTCATGTGGGCTAAACACGCTACATGGCTGTTTGTAAATCCTTTTACATTTCTTATATACAACATGTTCCACGTCGAGTTCTGTGTACATCCTCTTATGTGATATTGAAATCCCACTCTAGACCGTACATATTACATAAAACTATCCTTTTTCGGAGGTTCTAACTAACCGAATTGGTCGCCTGATGAGAGTGATCGGCGAGTTTAGATCTCAAACAGGTGGCGAAGAGGGCGAGTCCCCCACTTACTCACAGTCGCAGAAAAATGGAACTCCAAAAGGGGAGGATGGACGAAGGAGTTTATGGTATATCCAACCGTAGAAGATTCTCAACACTCGTCATACAAATTTATTATATTTTGCCAAGCATAATACAGCCTTGTACGGAAAATGACCAATTTATTCCCGCACTAAGATATTCAATAATTCGCCAAATGAACTTCAAAAATAGAAAATATATAAAGAAATTTAAAGTTGGATTAGAAAAATTCGTGCTGGCCAAGTATTACTATTCTTTCGATGAGTATCCAGACGAAAGATTTTTAAACTGACAATATCTTTTTTATTATCTTTTAATTTGTATTGGGATTTATTGTTCTTTTCTTAAATGACCCAACCTAAAGTTTAGCCGATGAGCCCAATTAAATTATTATTATTATTATTATTATCCTTTTCTCTCCTAAGCTTCTTTCCCACATTCTAATTCCAAAATCATCTTTCCTAAGACATTCATGTTAAATGTGAATAATAATGTAAAGTTACTGGCGAAGACAAAGGAAAGAAAATGAAAGAAAGAACGAGTAAAACCTTTGAGTGCTTATATGGGCCATACAGGGCCTAAGACTTAGGCCCCAAGTAAATCCCTGACAATCGCAGTATGGTCACACAGATCTGATTTTCCATAAGCCGTATACTCACGACTCGAAATGGAACATGCCCTACTACTATTTTTTTTTGATTATTTCATTTATATTTAGATTTGCTTCTTTCTGATCCCACGCGGTTGCCACAACAGTATCTACAACACTTTTGCTGTTGGTTCTTCCATATATGCATCCACAACTTTACTACTCTTCGTTCTTGCATTTTCTTTACTTTGTCTTTGGCATTAACTCCTTCTTTCAAATCGTGATTTATCCTTATCCTTTATAGTCTTCGCTGCGTACATCACTTCCATTTTAATGATCGTTTCGTATTTATTTAATTTGAAACTTTCTAACAAGAAATTTAGTTCTCAATACGATGTTATTGGCGCAAAATACTCCGCTTATCACCTCAATTTTCTTACTAGTTTCTACACCTCCACTCTCATTGGTTTGTGTTGTCAATCCCAAGTGTTTATTCGACTTTGAACTTCTTCCCTCATTCTTAATTTGACAATGATTGCAAGGATTGTGGTGTAGTATTACATCCGGAGCAATACAAGGGGGCATATGGTCTGAACTGTGTGTGTATAGCGTGTTTGTGGTGTTAATCCCTAGTGTTTATTCGATTTTGAACTTATTCCCCCATTCTTAAGTTGACAATGATTGCAAGGATTGTGGTGTAGTATTACATCATGGACCAAGACAACGGGGCATATGGTCTGAACTGTGTGTGTTTAGCATGAATAGCTGCTAGACTATGTAGAAAAACGTAAAATCAAGATACCAAACCATGGTGGGAGTATGGGAAGAATCAATAAAAATGGAAATGTGAAAAGGGTGAATAAAGACGAAGTGGCTGACACATCGCTAAAATGTCTCACCACACAATTACTGCTATTTGATTAAGTCACGTGACACGCGTTTCGCTAGTAACAAGCCTAGCATCCTCAAATCGTACCTTCATCGATTCTCGAAACCGTACCTTATGAATCTATAAAGTACGATTTTCGGATGGTAACCTCATTATTAGCGAAACACGTGTCACTGAATTCAATTAAATAGGAGTAATTGTGTGGTGAGGAGATTCTACCGATGCGCCAGTAACTTTTTCGTTTTTCTGCAATCTTTGCACCTCTCCGTCCTTATTGATTCTTTGAATTACTTCTTCCCAGTTTCATTGTTTTGATTTCCCTTCTACTTTTTCATTTCTTTAGCAACCATTCGCAGTTTACTCCTGGATATATGCTATCCGCCTGGTTTCAGCCATAACTCTTTGTTCTAAACTCGGCCATGTTACATCACGGGCTTTTATAGCCTTGACTCTCCCCGTTGACTAAACGATTTGGTGGTTGGATGGGACGCAGAGTGATGATAATCGTTTAAATTTGGGATAGGATTCAGGATAGGATTCAGGTTTCTGTTGGTATTAGAGTATGGGAGGTAACTAAAGCTTGCGGGGCTAGAGATGCTTCCCTGAAGTAGAGCTATCCTTCACAAGGGTTGTTGTGTCCCTTTACCGCGCGGTTTCATCTTCGTTTATTCCCAATACCTTCGTTTCTTTTTCTTGCGTTGGTACTCCTAGTACTTCGATGTAACACTTTTTCTATTCTCACGTGTTAAGGCAATATCGTTCGCATTTGGATATTCCTCTTCCTGCCACATGCTTTAGGGCTAAGTTGAAGTGTCGTGCTGTCATTGATACAAGTTACTTATATGGTCATTATAACTAGCCTTGTAAGTTTGTTTATAAATCAAAGTTCAACATTCAATTTTGAACACGTTGCTTGGATGCTATCGCTTATTTGATATACTAAACTCAACGATTTGGAAAAATAAATTGCTTTCATCTTCAAAGTATCTTTATAACAGTTGTCTTTTACCACAATCTCATTTTCGCTTTTTTACCAAAATAAGCTTGGCAAGTGACAGCCCTTATTACGGGTTATTCTGAGAACGGAAAACAGTTTCGAACATACACCACAGAAACAGTCCAAGCAACACGTTGAGGGGCACATTGTCATTGTTAACTACCCGTCACAGATTAACATAAGTGGAAGGCTTGTTGCAAGTCTAACAAGAGTTTAAGTTAGAAGCTTAAGATTTCTCCTGAATATGATGTTGTGAGTTTCTTGTCAGTAGCCAAAGTTATCAAGGTATTCTCGACTAGTTGTTTTGTACTATTGTATTGTATTTTATTGTATTGTAATGAGGTGGGGTCTGGCCCAAAATGGCCCTTTGCACTGCGACCACGTTGATCTATTGTGCTTCCTCTTGTTTGTTTTATTTATTTATTTAATACGCTGAGGAACAGGATTAGCTCCTTCAATGGGAGTGTAAATAGGTCCTCCTCACTCAGCGTATATACATGTAGTAGTCTATATCTCCTGTGGCCTAGTGCCCCACAGTTAGCGATCAAGTGCTCCATTGACTCCTCTTCTTCACCGCAGAATCTGCAAGTGTCCGTGTTGGATAAGTCCATTTTGTGAAGGTGCTTGTTACAGGTATAGTGGCCTGTGAGTGCCCCTGTCAGTGTTTTTAAGCTTCCCCTGTCCAGTTTTAGGGCGAGGTCCGCCCTCCTAGCGTCGAAGCTCAGAAATTTTTGGAATGTTCCAGCCCGCTGGTCTCATTCCAGTGTTTCATTGCAATGGACGCTGTCCATTTTTTTATCTCACCTTTAAGGAGACCTTTGTTAAACCCAAAAGGTGGAGTAGGTCCAGTAAAGTTTCTCTCAACCTCCCCCTTTTTTGTACTAACTTTCATTCATTTACATAGATCAATACCAAAGCGTTTATTCACTAATCCAGATAACTAGAAATTGCTGACAAGAATCTAAATCCTCCAAATATTTAATATCGGGGGATTACTTCTTTTTCCAGTATGAGATATAAAAGGGTAGAACCTCTTTTTCTATAACTTGCGATCAACGATTATCTGCTTCCTTCAGGAAAATAGTTCTCTGGCGCTTTTTCTATAGAAATATCGGATTTAATCATGGATCCCATATCTTTCACTAAAGGTTCTATGCCATAAGCGAGGTAAAAGAATTAATACTGAACTGTGGTGTTCACTAATTTATTTTTGTCATTCTTTAAGTGTTATATGACAGTAATGAATGCTTGCTGAACTTTTGGATGCAACGCAGTTTGATGGAAGATTCGATGTAGAATCGTCGTTTCAAAATTGCTAATTTACAACTTTGAACTACTAGTAAGTAGTAGCTAGCGAGCCCCGAAATACAAATAAACTAATATTCAATGAAAAGCACTTTTTAAACAAAGGATTTCAGTTTTTATATTTTCCAAACAACTAAAATTACACGCTTATTGCTGTCTGACTGTCCTTGTACACATATTATCCTTTGTACTCTTCTTTTTTTTTTTGGCGAGTTTCCCGACGAGAAACCCTGATCTAAAGCAACAATAAATTAGCATTATATACATACAATGGCCTTTAACAATTCAACTTAACGGTTAAGGTTCTATTGTTTAATGTAGGCCAGGTCTCAACCTTTATCATCTAAAAAACCCATCCATCATTTATTCCTCAAAAAATACCACTCACATTAATGAGGCTATTATGCTATCATTTTTCTTAAATTCACTTGTGTATAATTGATTGCATTATGATCCTTTAAGATGGATTGGTGCAGTTACGCAAATGCAAATTTTATGACGTCTGGAGCTTTAGACACAAAACTAAATTTTCCGCTAGGAAATAACGATACATTGCGAAGCGCGAGCTGGGAACAATTTCGACTTTTTCCTCGGGGTAACATCGTTTATGCACGCTTGTTGATTTCACAAACACTCGCAGTTATTTTGGCAAAGAAATCGATTTTGATCGCAAGTTGATTTCATCCGCATATGCATACATATCCAGGGTCCAAGTGTTCAGCTGGCATGAATGTCCAGGCATATTAAATAAGCTAAAAACAACTCGGAAAAAATTAACCGCGAATAATTCCCGCTTTATTACGATGCACTTTATAATTTAATGGGGCTTGGCTCGGTCTCTGTGCGTTTTTCTACGGTTTGTGCATGTAAGACAGGATGTGTGCCGTATATAATCGCCTCCTGTTCTATTTTAACCGTTCGAACTTTAAAGATTGCACACAGACGAATAAACTTTGACATTTCGGTATTGATATACAACTTTCGACTTTGCGCTTAATTTACGTCTTCTTGCGAGATACCCCCTAACGAATTCGTTGACAGACCCCCATCCATTTCCCGAAGATTTAAGACGTCTGCGTACTGAATTTTTACCGAGCATATGTAAATTTTGAACGCTCTCATATCGCCATGTGTGACCCAATTATCTTCGCGAGGTTCTATTTCCGAATTAAATCTGTACGTAAGCGTAATATTATTAAATAAAGAAAGCTTATATGGGGCAAGATGTAAGAGATTAAATGCAGACGGACGCTTTCCAAAAATAAATGAACTCGTATAATTTGGAACGTTATGGATAACTGTGTACGAATGGAAAAAAACGAAAGCAACAGGAGGAAGCGTTTGCGGGAGTATCTTTTGAGTCCACGAGCGCGTGGTTCGTTAAAAGTTAAGTACGAACGTGGTATCTCTGTACGTAATCCGTAGGTTTAAGTCGATTAAATTGGCTGTAGTTAATTAATTATAAACATATCCTTGTGGTGATTCATAAACAATGAGACTCGCATACAATGAAACGCATTTATGGCCTAGTTGTGCAATCGTAGTGCATATATATTGCATCTGATTGCAAAATAATTTAGTATTCTAGAATCTTTCGGATTACCTCCACCACTTCCCTAGGTCAATCAAATTTTTAAAAATTATGTTAGAAATGAATAAATACTAACTTGCTGACCTAAACAACTGAATATGACAATTGGAGCAATCATGCACTTCTCCATTTGTACCTGAACCACCTTAATTTTAAGCAAATATTATCAGATTATATCAGAACTAGAGTGAGCATCGTTATTTCGTAAGACGCATAACTCGGTTATATACAGGAAACATAATAATATACGTAACGTTAGTAATTTCATCAGTTGTTGGTCTACTATCATTATGCAAAGTTGCAAACGAGATAGATACGAAGGAAATTGGGAAATAAATAGAATAAACATTTCGAAACTGATGTTTGTCTATGATGTGCAGCATCATGACATTCATAACATCAATATTTCGATAGTATCAGGAAAGGTTAGCACGAATACAAATTTAAAGCTTCCTTGGGTGATAATTTGTATAATGTAGCATTACAGAAACAAAAGCACCAATAGGTCAAATCTATTTAAATTAAAATCTGTGTAAATTTTGAGCTATCGCATTGTCGCGAGTTATTGGTATCCTCAAAATAAAGCAAAGATAATTCCTGATTTTGTGGGTAACGATGTTCACTTAAATCTTCGGTGTTGTCTTGGTCCTCAAACAAGGAGAAGGATAAGTATGTTCCTTGGATAGAAAGTAAACTGATTAGTCTACACCAAATCAAACTCATTCCACAAACATCCTTCTCTTGTGTGTTGCAGTGAGGACTGCAACACACAACTAAGGAGTTTCTACCGTTTTCTAACATGCATTAGCCTCTGATAAGCTCGATTCATAACAACGAAGAGAAGAGATGGTATCAAGTATGAAAATCCGACGTAGACCACGAGCGTATGTTTAAGCCCGCAAGGATGAAAGCTGTTGAGCCTAACCAGAAGAATGGACGATCTCGAAGACGCTGCGACAAGGTCATTCGTGTCCTCTTCCGAATATGAATAGCTTTTGCTAAAGGCCTCGAGATTATAGAAGTTGAGGATAAACGTCTCCTAATGTAAGCCTCGAACGTATGGCTAACCTCTCAAAAATAAAGGCTGGGGAATCTAACGAAACAAGCTCCAGAGATTTAAGACAATGTGAACAATATTTCTCTGCAGCGATCTATAGCTCTTGCTAAAGGTCTTTGAATGTGGAATTTTGAAGGAAATGTAAGCTTCGATCGTATGGATAACTTCTGGAAAATAAAAATTGAGGAATCTAACGAGACGGAGGCGCAAGCTCCAGAAGCTGAAGACGATGTGAAAAGTGTTCCTCTGCAGCGATCTGTAGCTCTTACTGAACGTCTGGAAATTCGGGACCTTAAAGGAAAAGTTTCCTAATGCAAGCTGCAAGCATGTATCTAACATTTCGGGGTTGCAAGACAATGGGTCTACAGAAAAGAAGAACAAGCTGCAGAAAGTTGCGTGAATGTAAACAGTGTTTTTCTCCTAAGACTTACACCTCTTGCTGAAGTTCTAGGATTTTAGGACTTTAAGCGAAAACGTATCCTAATAAGTTTAAACGTTGAGGTCGATGGGGATAAGGGCCAAAATATTTAATCAGACGAGGGAACAAGCTCCAGGAGACTACCACAATGTGAACAATAACCATCTCCAACTACTTATAATTTTCGCTAAAGATTTGTGAATTTGGAACTTTAAGGGAAAAAATATCCTAACATTATTAAGCATAGAGATCAATGACGATAGACGCCAAAAAGTCTAACCAGTGGGAAGAACGACTTCCAGAAAGCTGCCATAATGTAAGCAGTGGCCTTTTCCAAAGATTTATAGCTCTTGCTAATGGTCTAGGAATTCAAGACTTTAATGGAAAGCGTATCTATCAATGTTAAACGTAGTGATTGGTGAGGATTAAGGCCAAAGAATCTAATCAGATGGAGGAACTAGCTCCAAAAAGCTGTGTCCTTATCCAAAGACTTAAATCTTTGGTAAAAGTCTGAGAATTCGCGATGCTAACATCGATAAGAATAGAAGCCGTGAGATTTAGTCAGAGGGAGGAAACAGCTCCAGGAAACTGTGCCAATGTGGACAGAGTCGTTGTTCAAAAACTTAGCTCTTACTAAAAATCTGATCCAGACTTGAATAGAAATCATATCCTAATATTATTAAGTGTAGATATCGGGAAGGTTTGAAGCCGCGGAGTTTAACCGGAGGGAGGAACAAACTTCAAGGTTAAAGAATCTAACTAGATGGAGGAATAAGGTCCAAGAAAATGTGATAATGCGAATAGCATCCTTATCCAAAGACTTCTAGCCTCGATGAAGATTTGGGATTTCGGGACTTTAGAGGAAAACGTAGCCTAACATAGTTAAGCGAGGACATCGATGTATACAAAGGCCAATGAGTCAAAACCAAATAAATTACCGAAGTTCCAAACAAAGGAAATTGCGAAAATGTGAACAGTATACTTGACCGAGGGCTTATACTTTTAAACGTTTGTGGTTGGTTGTAGGTTAAATGCACTCCAATATGGCAATCCATATACCAGTTCACAACTGTGAAAATGAAGTTGGCTTTTGTGATGGGTGCGTTGTGACATTTTGAAACATTTTTTAAAGTTCGCATTTGAAAGAAGTTAGCTTCAGGATTTTGCGACTATTCAAGTTTAGAGCACTCCAATATGCTTGCCAAAATTTGACCGAAATGCAAATACCCCATTCCTGGACCTTCCACGAATTCATGGCTTCTCAATCCATTTAGGTCCTTGGTCTCCATATCGTCGTTTTGGCTTCTCCTTCACATAGTACGCTTGTATTTCTAGCCCTTATCGTCCTCAACAATTTTTTTCAAAAACTATCGCCTCGACATTCCACAAGGCAAAAAGGGGATCAAAGAGAACGAAAGAAGAAGAAGAAGAAGATATAATTTTTCATTCATTATTTAGAAAGTCAGAAATATCTGCAAATTCCCACCTTCCCAAAATCGTAATTTAATACGCAAACCTTATAGCTAAAATCGCAGCGTTCGTCTCCTTCAACACCTGCAATACGATGATAAACTTCTACCACAACAACATTCATCACTATAATTCACGATTTAGCTTCGCCAAGAAAACGAGGAAATCGCCAAGAAATCTATAAATATGACCGAATCTAATAAATCTTCCTCGCGTGTAAAGTGATTGTTACGAGTAATTTTCCAATTATCCTGCTCCCGTCAAAGGTGTACAATATCTGCGAGCGATTCGTATTTATGTAGTATATTTTACAACATTCGTTGTATCGAAGGTTAATTTTTAAGGTGATGTAATGTTATGGTTATTCAGAATTTGCGCGATAACTTTTCGCGGTTTAGACTGCAAATAATGTAAAAGACGTGGCTTTATTTCATTTAAGTACGAATTCCGAATAATTATGTGTTTATTGTATGATCAACTCTAATTCTATTTGGGTGAAGCACCACACCACTATTGCAAGGTCAAAATAGGTCGTATAAAAGTCAATTAATTCCATCCATCTTAATCCTTCTTTTTTCTAATTTATTTTTCTTGGTGACCACACTCAGATAAATAACATCATAAAAAATTTGCAACGGAGCTGAAGTTCAATAAACTTATTGAATTAGATGATCCATCAATCTAAATGACATTTATATTTTAAAATGGTATTTTTCGTATGAAAACGAGGAAACCTGGAAGAAAAGTTTGCAATCTTATCAATGACATCTAATTATTTACTAATAATTTCGCTTCATTGCATAATTACGAATAAGTTGCTCGATACATCGGTCTTGCTAGCTAATTCACCATTCCCCTGGAAAAAAGGTTAAACTGATCGATCGATATTCCGCTTAATTAGCTTCCTTCGTACGCACAAACGAAACAATACACATATTTTATTATGCCATCCGTTTCTTTGATTAATTCCACAAAATCGATCTGTCATTAAAGTCGTGGGGAAAAAATTGCTAAAATAATCATTTCGAGTTGTATCAACAACGCTTGGCGATTCCTACGCAATTCGTGTCACCGCTTCCATTAACAGGTGAATAAATTTTTTGGCAGCTTGTACTTCCAAATTATCACCGCCCACGCGTAAACAATGAAATTGCATCTCCTCCTGAACGAAATAAGGCAGAAATTTGCGACCGACATTACTGAAAATAGATTGCGGGGTTACGTAAGTAGGTAAGCTACATAGGTGTGTTGTTTTTAAACCTAGACGTCCTTACTGGACGTGTGTGTATGTGCACACGTGAGGCGTCTGGAAGGTTTGCCAAACGATGTATTACACATTGTTTGCATCGATAGAAATTAATCAGTGGTGAAACTGTAAGTCCGATGAAGGTTACCAACGGGATACTTGTAAACCTGTAAGAAAAAAAAAAGGGAACATTAATGGGATGGACTTCGTTTGTTAGTCAACTTTTGTGCGGTTTCACCTACTCGCTTTGAAATTTTTTTCTTTTCTTATATTCGTAGAATACTAAGTTGCCTTTGTTTTTTCAAGCATTTGCGGTCAGCGTCCAATGGATAATGTCAGATTTTCTCGGTAAAAGTTAACGAACTGATACCCGCTTGTCGCGTATTTTTTATGTCAATTACTTTATAATTGTAAGAAACGCGATAAGAATTTCACGTGACGACTGCGTTTGTTTTCCCCTTTCGAAATGAGGCGCAGATAACTTCGAAATTCCGCGAAAAATCTTGCTTTTCGTCTGCTGTTGTTGTTATTATCATTTTGCACAAAAATACCTGTATTTATTACCTTCCCAATTGTTTCGAAACACATCAACTAACAACTTTTTGATCAGAAGCAATTACGTAAAAACCTATTTCACCGAACGAGAGATAAACAGCTCCGCGATAAACAAACAAAAACAAGACTTTGATCGACATTAAAAACGATCCGATGAAGTTGTGAAGAAAAAATGGTATTTATCAGCACAGTAGCATTTTTGCATAAATTGAGTAAAAATTTGAATAGCTGCCTTGATAAAAAACTGGCTCCAGGATCCAAATCACCGCTATATCTGCGGACTCTCCATTGACGTAACAACTGATCGTTATATGCAAATTCGACGTTTAATGGCATTTTTGGAATATTCAAGTTGGACGTGAATGTCTTCGCTTTAAAAAAAAAATGGTTTATTGGATCGATAGCGCCGGTATCAAAAAAGTTGTCATCTTTAAAACATCTTCGTATTAATTGGTGTGAATGTAAACAAGTCAAGGATCTATCGTCGAAAAAAAAAGCACGCTAAACATGTTGATCTTTGTACTTATGATTGGAATTTAAAGGAATTGGCAATTTTCGTTGATTTGTTAATAAGGAAAGGTATAAAAGAGGTAATTCTATGCGTATCTGTAATGCTACAAAGTAACAGGATCTGTAAATCTGTAAAAAATTACAGATTGGCTTGCAGAATTTACCACCTACCACGATACATCTCTATATCTTAACTAGGTATGAATCGTAAATATTCCAGATAATTGCACCTTCCTACTAAATCCAAATGATGAATCATTTTCGCCGTGCGAGGGCGAAAGGAAATTAATAACAAAACCGTATGAATTACGAGCCCCATTAAAACTTTAACATACACAATCCTCGACTGTACATTTTTTATATTTTTATATACACGACGCGTACGCACTTTCAACCTTAGAGAAAAATCCCCCTCTAGAAAGGTTTATAATTAGAAATTGGCTGTTATATTTGAAGTACATAGTTCGAAAATTATTCCCTAGTACTCACATAGACATATCTATGAGTTTATATATTAGCATTGAAACCAAGAGCAACTGATGATCATTGTTTTAGAAATCGTAGATATCACTAAAAGCACCGTGACGTCTCAATCATTTCGATTGTATTTTGCATTTTTCTAGAATGATTATTGCTCTATCTTGAATTAAATAAAAATTCCTTTAGAACGTACGTACACATAGAAGTCGAGTGTGCCGATGATAGTAAGTACACTACTCTCGATCCTTTTTCTATATTATGCATTGTTTGAGAAAAAGGGCACTGTTCGTAAGTGGATACTACAAATTATTACTTCAGAATCCATTTGATTAATGTATGGTGCACATTTCGTTGCAAGATAGAGGTTTTTCTTTATACGTGCATTACTTGTAAAACTATAGTCCGATTATTTGGCCTTAATAATGGAATGACACTATCATCTGTGTGTTTCAATGCTTCATCACCCACTTACTAGGTGGTACCGGAAATGAAAAATCATATAAAAATTAGTACACAATCGATCGTACTGTTGCGGCAACAAACATCCGGACAAGTCTTATAGGCCATTTTGACTGTTTTTTAGAAGTGTACACCAACATTCTGGCATGTTCATGTCAATATTGATGTAGCCATTTCTTTTTAATGTCGTGAGTACCGTTCCTTTGGAGACTCCAAATTTATTACCTAGTCTCCTTATGGACCATTTTCCCCAAGTAGCAGCACTTAACCTTCCTATGCTCACGCATACGGTCTGCGAGACCGACTTATATAGTATAGTATACGTCTTTCATTTTGACGTGAGTATAGGAAGGTTAAATGCGAAATAATGGTGTGTCAATAAGGATTTAAAAATAAAACAACATTTGACAATGCACAAGCCATATTTAAACTACATTATCCGAAGTATCCGACTTTCTGTTGCCGCAATAGTACATACCGTAATGGAAATTATTGCTATTATTATTATTAGTGTTAGATGCAAGGTAATAAATTCTCTCCTCAAGCCGTGAATTCCTTCTGTATTTGTGATCATCTTAGAATCGTGGTCAGTTGGTCCCCAAAAACATTTAGCCTCGGGGTACATTTGGTCCCTTGCACAAGAAATTCAAGTCGGTATCTCAAAGTTGCTTGAGACTTTTAAGGCCGATGGACACTAATGAGAAATTCTTGACGAGTAACTTGTAAGGAATTCTTCCACAGTCCGTGGACACTGCCAACTTGTTATTACTTGAATTTGTTTCCTAAAGTCACACAGTGTAGCCATGCCCTCTAAAAGCTATGACGATTAAATTGTTTGACATTAAAGTGTCAACTGTCACTGAAAATACCATGAAACTAGGACCTGACTAGAGAGAACCACTATTTCAACATTTTTGTTTTAGTTGCGAGCTTGTCTTTTCCCAAATGCACATGTGCAACTTCTCACTTCTAAAAACTCTTGTAAAGGAAATATAACATGCACCAGCTTTCCTGGCAAAATTTCAAGTTAAAAGTCGGACTTCTCCATTGCAACTATCTCCCTTTAAAAAACTTGTACAAGAATTCTTTGTTAATGTCCATGGGTCTTTAGTAAGATTACCCAACTCTCCGGAACTTGCGATTACGAGACTCTCCCCTCTCTGTCTGGGCGCTTGTCTGTCCAACTAACTAAACTAACCAAAAAGGACCTGGGTCGATCTGGGCGCTTCTCTGTCCCTTCGTTCCTTTCACTCCAGCAAATTAGAAGAAATCCTATGCTTAAGTTTTACCTAATACTTTCGTAACAATAAAATGGATAAGGTTCAAATATTAATCTAACTACAATTCAGGTTGGGATTAGAAAAGCAATTTTTGCTTCCCACTAACGGACTACAATTCAACAAAAAATTGCAACATTTGCTTGGCCGATGCGGTGGCTTCGTCAGACTATACCATCAAACTCTCTCTACGAGTTTTATTCATCATTATTATGGATTTTCACCAAGTAAAAGCCAGGTCTATTCAATTTTCGATCAGTCTGGTGTTGAACCTGTCGAAAATAGTCAAAACGGTCTTCACGGAACTTTCAACTACTCCCCTGCTCGCAGTACATTCAAAATGGTTTCGAAAGGCGAGAATCCGTGGAAACGGCTATTCTTAGATCTTGAAAGCATCTTTTGACACAGTGTGGGTACGACAGGCTGATCTACAAAATGGAATCTTGTTTGGAATAAGCCATTCTATGATTAGGCTTCTTAAATCGTATTTGACTGACAACTCCTTCTACACCAGATACAAATTGGTGAAGTTGAGCACACGCTGTATCCAATCAGGCGCCCCAGAAGGATCGCTCGTTGGACTTTGCCCCTGTATATCGTATAGCAGCCACACAGCGCAATAAATCAAATTTCATATGCCTTTGCTAATTTAGTCTACCCCTCTGCCATTGTGTCCGCGTAAGCTAATATGAGGCAACATGTACTTCTGAAAGTACGACTGCATATCAAATCTCTCTTGAGGGCGCAGCACATAGCCTGTAGATGCGAAAAATTAATCAAAGGCGCCTCCAACATGCCACTGATAATTTCCTGAGGTCAACGTCTCAATCGAGATTGGAAGTAAATGAATTCAATTACGTAGCAGTTGGATTCATCCCAAGAAGGAAGCCTCCCGTTGAAAATGTCGTCCTGCCGTGATGCCCTCACGCTAAGACGCTCGAAGTATACTTTGACCAAAGTCTGCTTTGGAAGAAGCCGGTTGCTAAATCATCTGGAAGAATCTCTGGCAATGACAACCGCTGTATTATATATAGTTGGTTGTCGATTCCTAAGGTTGACTCAAGCTCTCGAGTGAAGATTCGTCAAGCAGTAGGTGAAACAGAGGCATTCTTAAGCATATTGAAGACTGCGATACGTTCGATTTTGCATGAACACTTAACAATAAAGTGATTCATATCCCATGAAGCGTAACGCGGCCCAGAAGAGCTCTCTAGATTTATACTGCGGGGAAGACCAGTCCTTATCCTTTTCCTTTTACTTCCACTTCTTCCTACCCCCAGCCTTGCACTTCCAGTTGTGGTCTGCTGTGACTTCTTATAACCTCGTTAGCCCATCAGATTATTTCTTCTTCTATTTCCTGGTTTCGATTCTCATCACCGAACATATTGTCGTCCTACTTCATGTCCTCCAAATATACCAAAGCCATCGTACAAGTTATTGTCTAACTTGTGTAACTGTATCCTCACCGATTTCTCGTGACAATTCAAAGTTCATACGCGTGCTGTACTCGTCATGAGATATTTTGACTAGCCATAGAATTGTTCTTAACATCTTTCGAGTCTCAATTTTTCTTCTTGTTCTTTAGTCATTGTTATGGTGTCTGCCCGATACAATATGATTGGCTTTATAATAGCTTTGGCTGATTGACCCAAAAATGGTAAAGGAAAGGCTATTGAAGAAATAAACCCTAAACGCCAAAAAGAGATGTTTGCTTTCCTAATTTTTCTAACAACTTAAAGTGCGCTCCTCATAAAAGGGTTGATCACAAAGTGGTAGAGGAGACGATATTTAGGAAATAAACCATAAAAGCGAATATTTTGAAAAGCAAAAAGAAATGTTTTCGTTCCTAAATTTTGTAACAACTTAAAGCGCGCCCATCATAAAAGGATTGACCAAAAGTGGTAAAGGAGAGGATGTTTAAGAAAGAAATATTTTGATAAGCCAAAAAGATGTTTTCTTTCCAAATTCTTGTAACAACTTAAAGGGCATCCTTGTAAAAGGGTTATAACGCTATCAATCCTAGCTTAGGTAAAAATCGAAGTTGCATCTACAACACACCTCAAACCACTTTTATATAAAGACTTGAAAAATCATAAGGAAAGCTAGGTCACCTCAAAGATCTCTCTCAAAGGAAGGCTTATGCAACCGGAAATCGCCAGGTCTCCAATAGTGAAGTGTTATTGGAAGATTGTGCTTGTTCTGCTTGCCTTGCTCCATAATGAAGAGTGTGATTGCAACGCATCCTAAAGTAACGTCTAAAGGTTCAATCCTTTTGCCCCAGCATTACCATCGTTCCATTCTTTTCGGGCAAACTCTATCTATGTTTGAAATGACCGATTTAGCGTAACTATCTATTCATCGAAAATGTATTATTTATAAACTGACACCTGTGCAATGGTAGTTCTAATAGTATTGCATGGAACTAATAATAAGTGGCGTCAATTTACCCTTATACTTTATTTCGATTGTCTGGGCGCCCATTTGTAGACACACGATCCACTCCACTATCCGTTGCCAACATTCATAGCATCCGATCCAAATCTAAATTCTCTAACCGTCGTCCTAGAGAACTAAAAGCGTTTCTCTCTGTACGTTGTTTTGTTGCATTGTTTTTTCTTAGCTTCGGATTTATTTTAGATTTACGCGACTTGGCACCGAAACAATTTCTCAGTGCTGATATTTACGGATCACGGGTACACTTTGTAGACTGTTTTGAACCATTTATGTATACGCCCGGAGGCATAGACACGATGAAACGTACAATGTGTACGCGCGTATAGGGGATTAACGAGAAAACTGGATAATTAAAATATTTTGATTCGATCAAAACGAAACGCGATATTTCTAGTAAAAGCAACTCCGCCAGTTAGTTCAGTTGTTCGTAACGATCGTACGGGAAATTAAAATAAAAACAATCACAAACAGTGCGCAGTTTTGTTTTGGGTCAAGAGCACATGTTGCGTAGATGGAGAGCATACGGAAATAACGTTTACAAGAAATCGCGCATAATAAATATTTCATGTACGGCGAGGTCTGTTATTTCGCACTTTGCTATCGTACTTCGCAATAAATCCGAATACGTTCCTTCCTATTTCCGAAATATGTACGTGGTCAATTTTAATAATTAGCTCGATTATACGTGATATGCGGAAAAGCTAATCGGACGAGTGACGTACATGTATAGGTAGAAAATTTTCCTTAACCTTGCCACAAACTGGTATTGTTGTGAAGGTGCTAGTAAATTCCATGATTTACTATTAGTTGACAATAACATATGTAATTTTTGGAATCAAATAGAGTAACGTGAAGTATTAAAAACCATCGTCCTAAAAGCGGGGGCCCAATATTTGCATTGTTATGCAGTTGTTTAATAGATAGATTAGAAATTTTAGAAATAAATTCTGACTGGGGTGGATACAACTGGCAAAATCTCATCACTTCTAACTTCCAGCCTCTTCGTACATATATCGTCTTTGTTAAAACCGATACCGCTCCTTAATTCTGCCTACCCAGACGTAAATATTGGAATAGGATTGGTGTGTATTAATTTACGAGCAAGACGATATTCTCCGCTCCATCCGACCCTTCAACCGATCATAAAACGGATGCGGACAACTGAATAGGAACCCTCATTCCACACTTTTAACGACCACGTTTAAAGTGGCGTTCTTCTCACACACCCGGTCTGAAAGTTACGTTTAAAATTTTTACGAGGAAGTCGTTATAACAGAATCTTTTGTAAACTACCCTTAAATTTATACAATTTCCCTCGCTGAAATTTTATATTACTTTCGCTGTGACCGAATCCGAATGTGTATAATTTTAAGAACTGATGAGTACCAACCACCTTTCACTCCCTTTTGAACCCCTTAAACCCCTTTAGCGCCTCAATGGTCGGTCGTCTAGTACAGTCGTAGGCACAGTCCCGGTTGTCCGAGGCAACCTGCCTTAGATAACGGGGTTATATGTACTGTATGTAGTCTATTTTTACCGGGAAAGTAATGCATAGAATTGCTTTTTACGTATTTCTTGCATCGAAGTAAATTTCAATTCTTAACTGCTTCATATTGGTCTGCTTATGCTTTTTTGCTGCAACATCTCTCCAACATATTGAGAGTAATATGTCCATAGCAGCAGTTTTCTGCCTATTATTCAACATATAAAGATCCAGTTTTTAAGGGCAGTAAAACCTTCCTGATACGTAATATGTTCCTCAGCCGTACATAAGTATTCGTTTCCATCTTCCGTTTCTTACTTCAACTCCTGTAACCTGTAGGGTAGCATCAGTTAATTCTTTGGTGCTAAATTCTCGTTCTTCATCACCAGGCAAAAGCCAATTGTCTAACGTCATGTTCTGTGTTATCCTTTGAACATATAAACTCCATCCATCCTCCGGTTTATCACTATTTTCCCTCATTAATTTTGTACGCAATTCACTCAAGGACACGTCGTCATTTTTATCATGATCCAAATTCTAAACCAGGATTCCTATGTTGTCTCCCACACATTAGTCCAAACCTGTTTGATCCATTGCATGATTCCAAAGTAATTGTTTGCAATCTTTCCCCTTCTATTCGGTTCACGTGTTCATGAGAGCTTCCGGGGCTCTTTCGAAATCATCGATTTCATATCGTCGTTTTCCTATTCTTCTTCTCTTTTACGTTCTACCTGTTTCGCCTTGACGCGGTGAAGAACGAAGCTCAATTTTGGCACCATCTTTTAGGTTATGATTCCAGACCCTACAGAACTTTCGTTTTCAGACATTTTTGTTAATACTTCCTCTTCCATTTGGTCCACATGTCCGTTCCAGTATGTCTTCCGTTTCTGTATCAACTTCACGACATCTTCTGGGACTCTTTCGAGAATATCTGTTTGCAGTCGTCTTCTTCATATTCTTCTTCTAAAACCTTCTGAGGCTTCGTCTTCTATTTCTCTTTCATCGGGACTACTTCGCCTTCGCCTACTTTGGCCTTGACGCGGTTGACAACGAAGCACAATTTTAACACCATCTTCTAGGTTGTGATCCCAGACTTCTTCTTCCTACAGAACTTTCAGATATTTCTGCTAATCCTTCCTCGTCCGTTGCGGTCCACATGTTCGTTCCAGTATTTCCCTTTTCTTTATCAACTTCATGGGATCTTCTGGTGCTCTTTCCAGAACAATCGTCTTCTTTCTTCTATCTATATTCCTATATACGTATTCTCCTTCTCTTTGAGCAGAATTTACGTCCTACTTATTTCGCTTTGACGCGGTTGATAACGCAGACCAAGTTTGCAACCATCTTGTAGCTTTTGATCAACGACGACTTCATCCAACAGAACTTTCGCTCTTGGATATTTCTGCTAATCCTTACTCTTCCTTTCGGTCTACATGTTCGTTCCAGTATGTCTTCAGATTTTTATCAACTTCATAACATCTTCTGAGGCTCTTTCGAAGTCATCTATTTGAAGTCGTTTTCTCCCTACTTTCCTTCTCTTTGGCCAGAATTTACGTCGTAGTCGTTTTGCTTTTACGTGGTTGACAACGAAGCTCAACTTTGGCACCATCCTTTAAGTTATGATTTTGGACGATTTCTTCCAACAGAACTTTTGCTTTTCGATATTTTTGCTAATTCTTCCTTTTCGATTTGATCCGGATGTTCGTTCCAGAACGTATTCCGTATTTTTATCAACTTCAACTTCAACGTGAGATCATCTTCCTATTCTCCTGCTCTTTGAACAGGACTCACTTCCTGTTTGTTTTATAATAATAATACTAATAATAATAACCATCTCTATTTGTCCAACAGTCACAAACCAATTGAAGGACAATTTACAATAATCAGTATGCAAGTATACAAAAACAAAGAAAAAGAGAAATAACAACAAAAATGAAAAAAAAATGGTACCATGTCTTTGGTTATCGTCCAGATCAACTTCTTCTTATAAAACGTTCACTTCCAGATTACTTGAAATGTCTCCTCGGTAAGGTCCAGATACTCATTCTAATGTGTCTTCTAACTCACAACAGTATAATTAACTGTCTGTACGAGGCTGTTATACAGGAAAAGATCCCACTTCAAGCTAGTGTTATTACTCTACTTAGTTACAACAGGAGAAAGATCAGCAAATTACTCAAAGCCGATTTATGCAAAATCCATATCAGAATATAGTCAATTTCCATCTCGACAGTTACCGAGGCGTATAGGCTTGGATCTCGAGTGCCAAAAAAGGAAGTGTCGTCTAGTTTTCATATTCACTTCATCATATCTTCGAAATAACCTCTCAATCCCTCATAACTGGAATTTCTCCCTAAGTCAGTCGAATTCTCAGTTACCTGGTGCTATAGAACGTAATCATGTAATAACTTTCTCCAGCTTGAACTTCTCCTACAATTTGACGTGACAAACATAACTTTTACCTAGAGTCTACAGTCGACCCTGTAATATGCAAACAATTTACTTTAAAATGCTTGGATGCAGCGTGGTGTAATGTAGTAATTTGGTACCAAACTATATCGGTGACTTCGATAATTATTAATTAATTCGGAACATATACTATACATAGAGGCCAGAATCTTCAAGAATTCTTTAAAATACCACATTTCAGCTTGATATTCCATTCCAGATTAACAGTATCGTACATTTCGATATCTAAATATTCGACGACTAGGATGTCTGAATATATTAACCTTCCTATACTCACGTCAAAATGAAAGACGTATACTATACTATATAAATCGGTCTCACAGACCGTATGCGTGAGTATAGGAAGGTTAAATATCTTACGTACTTGATACGAGTTAAAAGCCTTTAACCGTTCTAATTTAAACAGCTATTTCCGCAATTTTCCTTCTATCCATGCAATATTTTATGACTACATCATCAGCTTCATTCCTACAATTTCCTCGTTCGTCAATTCCTATACAAAAATGTGTGTCTTTAACAATCGTAGTTTAGTCTGCGAACAACACCAAGAATGCGCTGGCTGGGCGAAAGCAGCAGCAGCAGTAATAAACCTTGCCCCGATGGCTTTCAAGATCGAAGCAGTTAAGTACAGCTGTTTAAACGGGATAACCTATTTTCTTTTTCGCGCGTATTGCGAAATTCGCGTGAAATTAATGGCGAGAATGAGCAAGGTGGCCATTATATAACGTATTTTTTCACATCTCGTTAAAGATTTACATATTTGGATTCGAGGGAACTCTGTATGTATACCTATGTGTATGTACCTACACGTACGTTGTGTAGCGATTGAAAATTATGAATCATCGCCTTGATTCCGAGCAAAAACACAGTTCATAACCACGTGAATTGTTTTCATAGTTTACTTATCCATTATTCAATCCTAATATTGACTAATTCTATAAAGATGATTAAATAATTACTTACTAATTAGTCGACAGGGAAGCACTACGAAACAAATAGATGAATGGAGGTATGAATCAGAATGGTACTTATTCGATACAATTGTAGACAAAAACAAGTAAGTGTAATAGTAAAAATATGAGAATATTTCAGCTGGAATTCGTTTTAATAAAAGCCGATCCTTCAAAGCTATCTGCAGAAGAAGAAGAATTAAATACCTGGCGATATTTTTGGAAATGTTTTAGGAAACCAAGAATACATTTTTGGGAACTGCTTGCGAAATTCTAACCGAAGTTTTCCATTTTTCTTTTTTCTTTGTGTTCCTATGTCCTACGTCCTTTAGTTACGTAAGGAACTGATTCGTCTTTCAGACTTCTTTTATTTTTTATGTCTAGTGTCTTTGGAGTATTCTTCCTTTTTTGGTAACACACCTCGTACCACAAATTTGTTCGAAAACGTCTTCATCTTCTTTGGATGTCTCCTCAGTAAAGGTTGGCGCTTATTTTGGCCTAAATTCTATTACGCTTGATCAGATCAAGCTTGCCGATCTTTTATTTCCAAACTTTATGGGCACTTGATGCATCTGCTCTAAAAGTTTCCAATTTTAAGCTTTACGGAATAATTCTAACTTTAGATATTCCGTTTCCGTAAATTAGTTTTTTATAAACTTGAATTACCCGGTTTTTGGACTGATGATCCTTACTTCTAGAACTAAAATTGTTATGTACTTAATGCCTTTAATATCCTCACTTTCTTTCATATTATCTGCTTTTGAATATATTTTGATTATACATCTCGTATCACATATTTTCTAAGCATTCTCTGGTATTTCATGTTACAAGGAGAAAATTTGTGCTAAAACTTTTTCAACTTCTTTATACGTATCCTCAATGGAGGATGGCGGTTATTTTGGTCTAAATTCTGGTACGATTTGTTCTAAAAACTCTTCATTTTCTTTGGATGTATCATCAGTGGAAGTTCGCTGTTATTTTGACCTAAATTCTATTACGCTTGATCAGATTAAGCTTGCCGATCTTTTATTTCCAAACTTTATGGGCAGTTGAAGCTCCTGCTCTCAAGGCTTCCACTTTTAGACTTTATAGGACGTCTAATTCTAATAAGCTTTGATCTTCCGCTTCCGTATATTAGATTTTATGAGCTTGAATTACCCGGTTTCTTGTACGTCTGGTCCTTACTATCGTACTAAAACTATAATTGTTAATACCTACTACCTTCTACATCCTCACTGCCAAACTGTTTCTCTCATACCATCTGCTTCTAAATATTTTTTCTGGATTTGGAGAGCTTTCAGCTTTCTCCTGTTAACTTCTTCTTGTGTGACTGGGCTCCTCTGCGAATGGTTTCTATCAGCGTTCCGTCCCCTTTTAGATTTTTATGTTTCAACCTCGCCTTTGGTGGTTTTGAACTATACTCTATACTCGTACTTCTCCCTTGGGTCACGTTTTCTAACTTTTGATTCCATCCTCCTCCAATTTCAAGAAATCTAGCTTCGTAATAATCAAAAGTATTGGAATCATCTTTAGGCCGTTTGATAGAGCTGGATGTATCAAAATTATTTGTCTGTGGTTTCATTTGGCACCAAAAGGCATTCCTACACTCCACTGAAATTTGACCGCACCTGGGGGAATTTCACAATCTAGTAGGGATTTCTGACATGTGCAAATGGGGCCCACGATTGGAGAAGAAGTCATGTCAAAAATTCTATCTGCAATTAAGCATGCCCTGCTAGTTAGTGGATTAAACCACAAAGTAAATGTGACGTACGCAAAAACCATGTATCGAGACAATGATTGGGACAAAGACGCCTATATTGCTCAGACTCTTTTTTTTAACAGTTGGTCTATTATTTGGCCTAAGGCCGATGTACACTAGGAAGAAATTCTTGTACAAGTTTTCTCTCTCCCGTAATTAATAATGTGTTAAAGGGAGATAGTTGCAATGGAGAAGCCCGACTTTTAACTTGAACATTTTCCAGGAAAACTTGTGCATGGTGCATTTGCTGCACAAAATTTTATACAAGCTAGAAGCTGCACATGCGCATTTGAGGAAAACATGTTGGTAACTCAAACAAAACTGCTGAAATAATGGTTCAGTCTGGTCAAGTCTAGTTTTATGGTCTTGTGAGTAACAGTTTGGCACTTTGACGTCAAACAATTTAAATGTTATAGATTTTAGAGGTTGGTTACATTGCGTGCGTTTTAGAAAACAAATTCAGATAACAACTTGACAAGAATTTCTTGTTAGTCTCCATCTGCCTTTACGTAGTAACTTAATTCGCCTGTATCCCTCCTAACCTCGTATGTGTTTACTGCAGTTTCTAGCTTGGATGGACAAATCGAATTACGCTCGTCGATAATATCTTCTTAGTATTTCACATTCGTAAGAAATCTGTACATGTTACGAACGTGCATTCTCAGATGAGTACTTGCTAAAGATAACCGTACGTCATCTTTACAAAGAATTCCCTCCATGTTGCTCTACCTTATATTCCGATTAAACTTCTAATCTTGTTGCTACGTCCCGTCCCGTCTCGTACTTTCGTCCGCGTACTTTTTGCAATCGAAACATTACCCGATAAACGAAATAAATCCCTGCGTTCGTCGCGAACAGAATTCCGGTTCATATCGATAACCTCAGCCGGAGAGAACATAACGGTAATTCCGAGCGTATTTCAGAAGTTTATGGTGTTTTTCACGCTTCGACAAAATGCGAAAAAAAGAACGCGCGAGAGAAACACCTCTCTCGCAAGGTTAACTCGAAACCACCGCGCCGCGTATCCGGCATAGATATGGAATAGACAAAATAGGCGATAAAACCATAAAACGTCACGGATTTATGGAGAATGAAAGAAATATTCGAAGACGACGATCTTCCGCATCGCAAGGCCGTACCGCGTATCGTCATCTCCTTTGTCGAGAGATATCCGCGATCGACGAGAAGAGAAAAAACCTTCGTCTAACGCGCGCGAAATTACCCACGAAACGCGTACATATTCTGCGTGCTAGACGCGGTGGTATAACGTCGGATATTCCAGCCGGCCACGCTCAATTATGCTGATCTGAGCGCGGTTATTACGCTAACGATGAGTCAGATCGAATAAAAAGAATTAATTGAGAGATATATAGAGGTTATTGGGAGATCGAGCAGCACCTAGAACGATTAGATTATTACATCACGAGTCGCGCGGCCCCTGTTCGGTACATGGCTAACATGGCATGTGATATTACGGACGTAAAACGTATTAAAAATGTTTACTCGGAACTCGCGGTAAATAAGTCGATTATATAGTACTGTGCAAATAACGTTCAATTTAAATGGAACTCTTAGCATCTGTTTGCGCGTATATAGACAATAATATACGTAAATATCTAGGTATTTGCTGTTATTCGACGTTCTGGAACTTCCTCCTGTGTCAATGTTGAAGAAGATTTCCGAACTATTTACCTAAGAAGTTATATGCACGTTCATAAATTACATAAGTGAGAGCAAATGCAAATATTTTGACTTCGTTCATAACATCTAGGTTTATTGCAACTGAATTCCTTAGTAACAATTCCAAGGACTATAACGTACTTATGAATGGCATTATTTGCCGGGAATGATTGACTTACACACGGCACGCCTTTCGTCATTAACAGCGAATTGAGCATTTCTTAGCTAATGAGATGATCTTCAAAGTCACAAGGGTACATCTACTAGTTTACGAAATTATGGCAACAATAACAACCGTCGGACGGAAAGCCGGGTGAAAAAATCCATTGGCCAGTACGACTCCAATTTCGTACAGTATTAGTAATTCTGCAATTACAATTGCTGCATATCGACGTTACATAATCCGCGGAAATTGTGGCAGCACTCGATCTAATTTTGAACGTGAAACGTTGACGCAAATAACAAATATAGAACCAGCGAAGAATACGACCTAACCCATAATTTTTTATGGCACATAAATTGTTTATAAATCGTTAGATTTGCTACATACATACATACATATTTCTTCAATTAGCGTTTTGACGATTTCTAACTTTCCTCTGGGCACGCATATGTTGGAAGAAATGCTGGAACTGCAGTAGATAACAACGGGAGGATGGTGTATAAAATAAGTGTAGAAAATATTTCCTTTTAATAATAAATAAAATTAAACTCTGTATTAATGAAAAGAAAATTCATATTCATGGGAACTGCGTTATTCATCATAACAAAACGACTTAATTATGTGCGTTAATTGAGCAGCTGGAGAAGAAGAAGATGATTGGAATAGTGTACGAGGCAGCAGTACCGCGATGAAGAAGGAGAAGAAGACCAAGAAAAACTAGGCAGAAGAAGTGAAGGGAGCGGCTGAAAAACGAAATACAAAATTGAGCGATATCCGTGGAAGAACACAAGATAAAAAAAAATGGAAGGAGTCCTGGAAGAGGAAATAAAATGACACTGGATGCTTCTGTTCTAACAATTTCCATTTTTAAACTTTATAGGATGTCTAATTCTACTAACTAACTAACTAATTCTAAATTTATACCTTCCACTTCCGTACATTAGATTTTATGGGCTCGAATCCCAGTTTTTTGTAGTTCTGGTCCTTACTACTAAAACTATTATTGTTGATACTTACCTACCACCTTTAATATCCTCAGTTTCAAGCTGTTTCTTTCGTATTAGTCGTTTCTAAATATTTCTTGATGATGCACCTCGTATCACACATTTTGTAAACATTTTCTGATACTACGCGATGAAGAAGGAGACCAAGAACAAACTAGGCAGAAGAGTCTTAGAAGAGGAATTAAAATGACAGCTCGATAGCTCACCGTTACCGCCTTACACTCGACAAAGTAAAAAGACTTTAAGATTAGTTAGTTAGTTAATTGAGCAGCTACAAAGTAACTATGCAACGACTTACTGCGTAAGCACAAATTGCGTACGCTAATAACACTGGTAAACAAAATTTCACTTTTTGCGTGCTTCTTTAATCAAATATGGTAAGACTTACCTTATTATTTGCAAAATAGATGAGAAAATCGTGTTAAAATACCGTTTTCAACTACAAATAATGTAATAATCGAAGCTATTTTAAGGCTAAGGCAAACGCGAAAAATACACGTTTGTCCAAAATTTATGCAAAAAGTGAAATTTTGTTGGGATTTTCCCCACTGATTCTGAATCTGTTTTCCACATTAATGTGTCAGGCACAGGTTTTGAGTAACACGCGTTCAAAACTTGGAAAAACGTATATTTCTTGCACTTGCCTTCGACTTAAAATAGCTTCAATTATTACATTATTGGAAGTTCAAAAGGTATTTTTACATGATTTTCTCCTCTATTTCGCAGGAGAAATATTCCATTTTAATTTCCAACAAAAACCAGCTCGCACGTTTGGACCCAATTTGCCTTTATAACGCGATTTCGCGATGGATATGACCTGATAGAATCGCTCACCGTGCACGTCGCTGATGCCGCCTAAGTTTTTCCGGGAACAGAATTTAAATGTGAATGAAGAAAATGTATCTCCAATGACATATTGCAACCAAAACTTTATAGTTCTGAAGCAATTCCTTCACAAGGTCTTTATCCTTGTCCGCTTTATTTTCAAGAAAATGCTGGACTACTATCTTGAATGACTCCCATGCTAGTGTTTCTTGGTCATTTAGGATGGCATCGAACTCACAATCAGTATTGTTCAGAAATTCTCGAATTTGAGGTCCAACGAATATTCCTTCTTTCGTTTTTGCATCACTGACTCATGGAAATTTGCTTCTTAGTAACCGTTACCACGCGGTTTCGATCCATTCCATCAACAAACATTTTTATCAATCCAAGCTTAATGTGTAGCGGTGCTGGTAGACTTTCTGGGGATCAACGATGGACTGACTGACAACATTCTTTGTTCCCGGAACAAACTGTCTGCTTGGTGGCCATTCTTCTTTCACGTAATGGTGTTGTCTATCTCTGCTGTCCCACTCGTACAAGAAACCGCAAAATTTGGTACGTCCAAGTTGAAGATCGAGTACAAGGGCGATGACTTTCAAATCTCCGCAAAGGTGTTGGGCATGTCTTTCATACTGAGCCATCCGTGTTGGTCGAGGAACAAAGGCTAACTCACAACAATGGAAAATGCAATTAATTGTGAAAGATTAGTGCCTGATGGACGATTTCTGACGGCGTATTCAAAATCAGCCTCGAAAGCTGAAAGCTGAAGCATCACAGTCGTCTAGATTCTATGAATTAGTATTTTGGCTCTCGTAAATAATTTACTGGAATTGTGGTGCAAGATGTTTGCACACGTCCCACGCCCTTGCTTCGACTACAAGTGGAAGAATCAACACCACTTGGATGTCCATTTCGCGCGTTCATCTCTAGCTTCTAATTCATTACAATAATTGTTGCCATAAATACATACATCGTCGTGGGCAACTTCTAGTCGTAGCAAGGCTCGGTAAGATTCCAATACCACACTCAATCTGGTACCAGTTTGAAATTAATGCGTTGAATCCCAACTAACGACCTTCTCACCGTTCTTGAAAGGTATCAACTTGAATGTGCGGTATGTGAAATATGATCTGTCCCTAACAACCGGGAATTAGTTCATTTGACGCACGCACTTACCAATTTTTCTTAAGTTAAGAATAATGTGCGATCGTACCCATTTACGTTCGATGTAACACTAACAAGAAAAAGCGCAGAAACTTCATCGCGGCGCTAAATTCTGATGACATGTACTAACCTAGATTTACACCGTATTTGCATAGATGTTGCAAAAATCAAACGGAAATGGTTTCTTTAACAGTTAAATATCTGACCTCATTTTTTAAGGTTGTTCGTCGCGTACCTGCTAATATTCTCCGGTTGTTTTCTCTTCTTAACGATACTCACTAATTCAGCGGCATAATTTTACTAATTACCTCCGCGAATCATATTTTTATGTCGGTGATTATCAGAAGTTCCTAACTGTTAGAGGCAGTTACCACTAATAAAGTTTAGTATCAGCTGCGCACGATAGGCCTTAATTACATCGTTAATCTTGATATCATATGCATAATAACGTCAAATGCATGAGACCGTGCTGCTTAAGCGTGTCATGGTAAAGAGAACGAGATAAACCGCGTTCTCCGTGCGACCGTGTTCCTATCATCTCGCAAATTCGTGTTAAGTAGATCCGGAAACTTATTTCGATTCGTTCGCATGCAATTTCTCGTTTGGTGTGAACTTATTCGCGTTTAATTTTCGTTATTAAGTGCCGATAATATTAGAGGAAAAATAAACGTCCATTTACTTACTCCTCTAAAGCGCGTCAGCTTTACGAGCTTACCATCAACGCGTCTTCGAATCCGAGAATATCTTCAATATCCTCCGGCCATAATCACGTCATAAGCGCGGATTTATTCCTCAATCCTTCGCTTACACGACTCTAACGAATCGACGCTTCTAATTTTATATTTCTGGCCGCGTTAAACGCGCGATAAATTTTTAGAACCCTATCGGACGATTATTATTGAAGAAAAAACACTTTGATGATGAAGTTGTGGTGAAAAACAACAAATTCGTTCCTTTACGTCAGAAACAGAATAGCCCAAAAAATTAAATTTTATGGGAGAAATTAACACCCGTGCAGTTTTGCGATTGTAAAGTGTGAAAATTTCAACCGTAAAAAATCCAAACCGATCCGGTTCTAAACGAGTTATAATTTCTTAGTCACAGCGGATCGAATCGCTAAAAATCTTTCTAATGCTCGAGGTAAATCTGAAAATCCTCTTACGTCAACGTTCAATTCACTGCTTCGATTACGACAATCAATTATACGTTGTTGTTGTTGTTGTTTCGATTTTCACGACGACGGTACAATTTAATAAATGTCAATAGGATCGTCTCATTGTTGCTAGGGGAGCTCATTAGCATTCGTATATCAAATCAAATTATATTTACTTTAAATTGTTATCCCATTATCGACTGGGAAGAAAATATCCGTAAAGGCAACCTTTAACGTCAAGGTTTTCGCGATAAAATTCTTTAACGTTAATTAGGTTTGTTTATTTGAAACGCGTGGCGGAAATTACCGTTTGATATCGTGAAATTAAAAATAGCTCTCGGAATCGAATTCGAAGAAATATCGGACGGGGCGACAAATAAACCACTCGAAAACTAGGGTACGTAAAAAGAAAAGAACACTTTAGCTTAGAGGTAATATGTAGTCACAAAATAAACGAAAATGCCCTCCCAATTATTCTGTTTGATTATGGCTAGTGCATGCTTTTCCTCCAATTTGTATTGCTAAAAAATAAAGAATGTTGGAGTGACTTAATAAGCGTTTCTTTATTTAAAATTTAAACTTTAATCGGTTGAATCGCCAGCAAAAGTTATCCCAGTTCTCCCTCGTCGGTTCCAAACTTTCTTCGAAATTGGTCGTCCAAAACTCGATAGTTTCCTAACCGATTATCCTCTCCGATTTAAAATCTAAAACCTACATCGACAACCGCTAGTGCAAAATTATCAAATTCGATCAAGATACGACTACGAAACAGTTCACTTTTCTATCCAAGTTTGCCACAAATCGATCCATATCCTTCAGTGCGACATTCCAAAAAGTATCTATGCTTCAACCGAGAATCCCAAAATTTTCCCAAATTAGGGGCACAACTCCAAAGCAGTCCACTTCTCTGTTCTAAGCTGCCGCAAATCAATTCACATTTTTTAATTGCGACATTAACAAAACTATCCATGCTTAAACCGCGAATCTCCAAAAAGTTCGTCCAACGCATTCTTCAAATATTTTACCTCTTATATATAAAAATTACAAAAGAAAAGACGGTGAATTTTTCGCGGATTCCAAGAGAGTCCAAGAGAGTCAAGACAAGAATAACGCTTGCTTTGATGACTTAACTTACGAAAGGATCGGATTTTATATCAATACAAAGGGGATGGACACAATATGTGAATAATATTGACTGAATGTAGACAATAATTATACACTCGGGGAATTTTGCTCTCATGACGCCTGGACGGACATTAAGTAATTGGATGGCGCAAATTCCATTTCAGATCAACAGAAGACTTATAAACTATGACGTTAAAAAGGGATTGGAATTCGTAAGTTTCCTCGATGTATTAGAAAGTTAAGTAGATTGAATGTGAAAGTTCCCTTGAACTTAGGATTGTAAATACACAACATTTAACATAATGAGGCACCAGTCACAAATTAAATAGAGATATTAAATTACAGCTATTAGTTCGAGGGAAACTTCCCCTAATATACCCATCATTCGACACAAAATCCCAAAAATGGATTCAAAATTTCAACATTATATCGAAATGTGGGTGAACTTAATTTGGCTCTCCAAACGGAGTTCGTTTGTAAATTTCACATTGAAAAATGGTTGAATTATTTTTTGTTTCCATAAGATTACTTAATGTACCAGAAAAGGCACTTAAATCCCCAAAGAAATTTGACTCAACATTCTCAGACCATATTGACATCTCTAGATGCGGCGTTCTCAAAATTACGATCCACCTACAGTATCGATTGCCAAAAAGTCCACAGTTCCAAAACGCGTCAATTTCAATACTTGTTTAGCTTTTTTAATATATCTAATTCACAAATTAAATCAAATTTGCTAATTTAGAATATCAAAACCTGCTCAACCGCCTCACGACCGGTTGGCACCCCAAAATTCGAAAGTCCCGAAGCGTATCATCACCAACCTAAAATTTCCGGGCATTGTTAATATCATTTAGTCCAAAATTTTCAAAATCGATCAAAATCCTGTGGCGATCAAAAAGTAATGTGTTTTCATATTCAAAGTTGACCAAAAAATTCCTATTCGTTCTTAAATTTAATATTCCCCAAAACTATCATTTCTTCAACCCAGAAACTCAAAAGTAGTCCAAGGTAAGACTTCCCCGAAATTATATCGACAACTCAAGATGCAGCCTAGTCGAAATAAATTACTTGCTGATATATGAAATCCTAAGAATTTGTGTGTTTTTGTCCTACCGATTTAAAATGTTTCAATAATCAGCAAGTATTAAGTGTTACACCAATGTAAGACTGAAGGTTTTGGAAAAAGAAAAGGTAAAAAAATTGATCGGATTTTATCCTAGAGATTTAAGCTGTTTCAGTGTTCAGTAAATACTAAGTGTTACATCATTATAGGACTGAAGTTTTGAAAAATGTAAAGTCCAAAAATGGGTTTGTTTTTTTTTGTATTTCTTTTTCAAAAATTGGTCGATGTTCGTCTTCTCGATTTCTGGTGTCTCTTGTTGGTGTACACTCTTAAAATCTACAGTGCTATAACTTCCTATCCATCAATTTACTAATTAAATCAAATTTGCTAAATAAGAATTTCGAAATTTAAATTAACTATTGCCCAAAACTATCAATTTTTCGACCCAAAAACTCAAAAGTGGCCCAATGTAAAATTTCCCCGAAATTATATTGACAATTCAAGATGCAGCGTTCTCGAATAGGTTTAATTCCTGATTTAAAGGTTTTTTAAAATTTGTCTCAGTCAGTGCAAAGGAAGGAAGGAAGTTTTGAAAAGAAAAATCAAAGAAATGGTCTGTTTTCGTCGTATCGACCTAAGCTGTTTCAGTATTTAGTAAATATTTAGTGTTACACGAAAATAGGATTAAATTTTTAAAAACCGTTACTATGCAATATCGAATATTATTCTAAACGAATCATGCTAATACGTTTTTAGAACAACGAAATGATTCGAAAAATATGAGTTGGTAACATACATAAGTGAAAACATGCCCAAATTCATGAAATTTTCATGAAATTTCAAAACTAAAAATATTCATTAATTTCGGAAAATGCAATCTACTCCAATACACTGATATAATCATATTCTCCCTGTGGTTTATGGCATTTTCGAATTCATTCTATTGCCCGTATCATACGCAATCTTTGACGGTTTATGGAGTCTGAGCGGGTGCTAATAAAAAAGTGCGAAGCACAGAATAGGTCTGGAATCTATCATCGGGAAAAAAATTTGGCAAAGTTAAAATTTTTGGGGAAAGGTTTTTCGAATATTTATTTTAAGTTTTAAACGTTCATACACCATTATTCCGATCGATTTTAAACACACCGTAAAAGCAGTTTCCACAAAATCGTAAAAAAGGGAAGGAAATTAGAATCGTTACTTTGCCCTAAAAAAGAAATTAATTACATCAACTAACAGTTTGGATTTGGAAATGTACGAAAGGCATAATAAATGTAAGACTGAAGTTTTGAAAAAAAAAAGTTACAAAATTGGTGTGTTTTTGTCCTGGCGATTTAAGTTGTTTCAGTATTCAGTAAATATTAAGTGTTACACCAATATAGGATTGAATATTTGAAAAATGTAAAGTCCAAAAATTGGTCTGTTTTTATTATTTTTCTATCCAAAAATTTGGTCGACTTTCGTCTTCTAGATATCTGGTGTCACGCCATGTTGGTCCACACCCCAGTGCGAAGACACAAAATTTTAAAAAAAAACAATAATTTAAATATTGCCCACATCTATCAATTCTTCAACCCAAAAGTTGTTCAAGCTAAAATTTCCCCAAAATTATATCGAGAACTCAAGATGGAGCGTTCTCAAAACGGTTTAATTACTGATTTAAAAATGTTTAAAAACTTGTCCGAGTGCAAAGAAAGGAAGGAAGTTTTGGAAAAAAGTCGTACAAATGATCTGTTTTTGTCGTATCGACCTAAGCTGTTTCAATATTTAGTAAGTATTAAGTGTTACACCAACATAGGATTAAAGTTTTGAAAATCCGTTAGTATGCAATATCGAATGTTATTCTAAACGAAATCATGCTAATACGTTTTTACAACAACGAAATAATTCGAAAAAATTTGAGTTGGTAACATACCTAAGTGGAAACATGTCCAAATTCATGAAATTTCCATCTAATTTTAAAACAAGAGAAATGTTCATTTATTTCGGAAAATGATACCTATCCTCAATTACACTAACATAATCATATTCCCAATTCGAATTCAGTCTATTGTAAAAAGAAAGTGCGAAGCACAGGATAGCTCTAAAATCTATCACCGGAGAAAAATTTTGGCAAAGTTAAAATTTTTGGGAAAAGGTTTTTCGAAACGCTCAGATATTTATTTTAAGTTTTAAACGTTCATATACCGTTATTCCGATCGATTTTAAACACACCGTAAAAGCAGTTTCCACAAAGTCGTAAAAAAGGGAAGGAAATTAGAATCGTTACTTAGCGCTAAAAAGAAATTAATTACATCAACTAACAGTTTGGATTTGGAAATGTACGAAAAGCATAATAAATGGAGTAATAATGTATCATCGGTACTACTCGTATTTATGTAGGAAATATTCCTGAGATCCGCAGATTATATAAAAGAAAATATTTTGCAATGCAAATTGGGCACTAAAAATATCTACAATGCTCAAACACATTAACTTCAATACTTGTCAAAGCTTTTTGAATGTATTTAATCCACTAATTACATCAAATTTGCTAATTTAGAATTCTGAGACTTAACTTACATATTCCCCAAAAGTCGCCCAAGGTAAAGATGCAGAGTTCTCGAAACGGTTTAGTTGCTGCTTTAAAAATTAAAAAAGATTATTTCAGTATTGAGTAAATGTTAAGAGTTGCACCTATATAGAACAGTAGTTTTGAAAAAGAAAGTCAAAGAAGTGGTCCGGTTATGTCGCATTGACTTAAACTATTTCAGTATTTAGTAAATATTAAGTGTTGCACCAACAAGGACTAAGCTTTGAAAATCTATGAAATATCGAATAATATTCCCAACGAAATCCTGCTAATGCGCTTTTAAAACAACGAAATGAGTAAAAAATTGAGTTGGTAACATACCTGTCCAAGTTCATGAACTCTAAAAACAAAAAATATTCAATAATTTGAGGAAATGTTACCTACTCCATTACACTGATATAATAATATTCTCCTCGTGGTTTATGGCATTTGGAATTCATTCTATTGTCAATATCATATGCAATCTATGACGGTTTATTTAGTCTGAGCGGGTGTTAATAAAAAAAAAGTGCGAAGCACAGGATAGCTCTAAAATCTATCATCGGAGAAAAATTTTGGCAAAGTTAAAATTTTTGGGGAAAGGCTTTTCGAAACGCTTAGATATTTATTTTAAGTTTTAAACGTTCATACACCGTTATTCCGATCGATTTTAAACACACCGTAAAAGCAGTTTCCACAAAGTCGTAAAAAAGGGAAGGAAATTAGAATCGTTACTTTGCGCTAAAAAAGAAATTAATGACATCAACTAACAGTTTGGATTTGGAAATGTACGAAAAGCATAATAAATGGGGTAATAATGTATCATCGGTGCTACTCGTATTTATGTAGGAAATATTCCTGAGATCCGCAGATTATATAAAAGAAAATATTTTGCAGTGCAAATTGGATAAATGTTTTTGAAGAAAACCGAAAGTAGCGAAATACTTTTTCGAATACCGGGAAAAATTCTACGTCCGCGTATTTAATTTATACATTTTACGTATAGATGTGCTTTTGTAAAACCCCAATCGTCAGCTGTTCAAAGCGCCAGACTTCTGTGTTTTGAGATCCCCCTTTCCTCCCACTCGACGCTATCGCTTGTATCGCATATGCGCTCAATTCGATATCACTCCCTCCCTGTATATAAGCAAGGCGCGCGTTAGGAAAGTACTCAAATTCATACGAACGTTGAGCGAGCGAGGTTGTTTGGCTAAAACATAAGCTAGTCCCCTCAATTCGTGCGCGTATATATAGATATATAAATCTAGTCGTATCCCAGTGGATATAACGGTGCTTTCAGTTGTGTGTATATAACACGAAATAACAGTAAAATCACGCAAAAGTCGGTGTGAACTTCATTATAGTTCGAACTTTTTTTTCATTTTTGTGACTGTGTGTACTAGTGTGGTACCTATTCGTACGAGCAGACAAATCTCCGAAAAATCTCCGCATACAGTGTGACTGCTTTTTTGTGTATAATTCCTTATTCGTCGGAAGAGTTCGCTTCTAAGCTCGCCAGAGTTTAGAGGTATCAGAAAAGGCTTCAAGATAGCTATCTTCGGTTTTTCAAAACGTAGGCCCAGTAAAATGGTGGGCAGTAACGGCACTATGATTGCTATTCGTCTTGTCGGTAGCAAGCTGAGGAAAAGAGAGGAGCACAGTAACAGTGTTCATCCAACGGACGTGGTTCTGCAAACGCAACCGACAAACACCCCCTCAGCGCCGACCCAACCACCGGCGGCAACGCAGCAGTTACCCGCGGATCCCTTCATGCATCGAGGACAAATACATTGGCAATTTCCACCACCACCTCCGAATCCAAAGATTTTGTACAATAATGACCAGGTAGGTTGTCGCATATTCGAAAAAATCAAGAGAGTAGAAGTTACACGATTTCTATTTGCTTTTACAACTCGGGTACGCGTAATACTTTTCTATAAACCAACCGGGCCAATGTAATTGGTTGATTGTGAAACTATGTCACACGCGAACGTAGAGAACGCGTAGAGAAAGATCCTTTTCTTTTCCTTTTTTTTAATTGTTTAATACTCCTGGTTTAATAATAGCGTTATATAAAACCCGTAAGAATGGAGAAAGTATAGAACAGTTCCCTGCCGACGTGTGTGTGTACGTATATATTATAATTGGGGCCATTGACTGAACTGAGAAGCCATTGGCGCGGCCTTACTTCTTGTTTCGTCTCTTTTTAGTCGCCGGGCAAGTCGGGAAGGCCGCAACCTGCACGGTTCACTTATTCCTTTTTCATTTTCCAGTTCACGGTTAATCAATTCAAGTTTTCGATATTTAGTACGCGACGCATCTTCGTTAAGGGAAACGTAAAAAAGGCGATTCGTAACAGTTTTCGAAAAGTTCAATGACATCGTGTTCTTAAGATCCTACTCGCAATGTCGATTACCTCCGAAACAACCAGTAGACTCATGTCGGTATCTTTTTCTTATTACAGGATACTCTTGTACAAAACATTCCAACCGAAAGACCTGGATTCGTCCGTGGCTTCAGGAAAAATCTTGGTGGACGTTGGAGGCGTCTGGTAAAAAAGAAGCCCACGACAGAAGTGTATACCATTCCCGCAGAACTCAAACCGCAGCTAAAGCAAATTTACGTTTATTGATAGCCCCGAAAGATCTTACGTAACAAGTCAATATTAGTTTCCAAAGACTGTGCTCGGTACAAGACTGAAGAGACCCGGCGAGAAAACCAGTGGAATCACATATTGACCTGTACGAAGACCTAAGAGGCCTTCCTCCAAAAAATGAGACTGACACATCCTAAGTTTCAATTACTGAATGGTTATTGAGCGTTCTCCACTTCTGTACAGCGTCTGCGAAAACGTAGTATTATAGATTGTAAATAACAGTAGATTTAGTTGTAATTGTCTATTTTGTAAATACTGTTTTCTTCGTATAGAGACAAGAAAAACTCCAGATGTGATTTTTTATAACTTTAACTACCGGCTCGAGCGAGCTGTCCCCCTTTCGAGGGGGCCACCTTAACCGAATCGGCTATTAAAATAATGATTAGTTAATTTGTCCAAACGCTTTCTTAGGGTTTAGATATTTAGTCTAATTTTAGGTAGTAAGTGATTTAATTGACTCATATTGAGCCGAAGAAAAGTGCATTCTTGAATGTCCCCTTTTTGTCAGGAGCGCACATTCTTGAATCTCCTCGTTATACATATAATTTCTGCTATCGATCAATTGTTTTTAAGTTTATTATGAAGAAATAATAGCACAAGGGCGTGCAATGATATCGCATCATTGTCCTCAAGTACTAGTCAGCTATTGTACATTTTTAATCTCCTTGCATAATTTAAAAGAGAATTTGCAAATTGTTAAAATTAGAAAGAACGAAATTAAACGAGTGAATTTTGTTATTTTTTCAGTATTATGTAATTTTTTTGTTTTGTTCTTAATTTATTATTGACTATTTATGACAATTTTATTCAGTGATAGCGAATGTGTCCAATGAACTCTTAGTTACCTTGATTGTGCAGATTGTTACAAAATCTATATTGTTACTATGTTGTTTCGGCTTACAAACGATATCCTCTGTTATTAAGATTTCAATAGCAATACATTGATTTTAAGAACACGAACATTGAAAATAAAATGAAAACTCAAGTTGATATCTGTTGTTTTATTATCTTCTAAGGTTAATAAGATCTTGCGTTCTACAAGGATCCCCAGAGACGACGAATACAATAAACAAATTGAAATTGCTTCAAGTAATCTCATTCTTACTTAGGCATACCCGATACACGTACACCTAACAATTTTTCTTGGGATTTGACGTGTATGCAGGTACTTCATCGTTTTTCCGAAGTCGGTTTTTCCTTCACCAAAGAAACCACAAAGCGGTAAAAAAATTATACGTGCGTATTCACGAAACCGCGACCCATATTCCGCAGATAAGTTCAAAAGAAAAACAGGAATAGCTTATCGAATAGATTGGAAAATCGTTATATAATTCCAGTAAAACGAAGACGTAAGCGTTAATTTTTAATCACTACGGACGTACGTTGTACCTGGACTCAACTAGAATTGGCTACAGTTGATATTTATATAAATATTGATCTTAGCTTGTAGAATTATACGCGTTGGAATAATTAGGAGAACGAAAAAGTTAGAAAATTAGAAATTAACGGTTACTAAAAGTTTACGGTCGTTTTGAAATTGTGCAAATGTGCGGCTCCATTAAATGAAGATAAAACACGTTAATTTCTGTGTAGATTAAATAGATGGTTTGGCTCGTTCTCAAAGAAATGAAATTTCAGCATCGATACCCGAAACCAGCTTTATATCGAAATGATGGACGACTTAAAAAAGCATGTTTTAGTGATTACGTTAGAAATATAACTTTCCAATTCAGCTTGCAACCTCCATCTATAGCACAAAAGTTCACACCAACGCCAACGGGAATGCGGTTTTACACTGATTGATTGTAATAAAAATTTTAGTTTACTATAATTCCAACGGCTGCGGCCAAGGTAATCTATAAAATTATTGCAGCACGTAAGAGTACAAAACAAAACGAAGGAAATTACGAATTTAGGTTACAAACCCAAAATGTGCTACTTATGCAAGTTGTAAAGGAAATCAGAACTTCAGGTTATGAACGAAGATACACTTTCTACGAGCTTATTCTTGGAGAGTTTCCTTATAGTCTTGCACAGTCGAGTTTGTTAAAAAGGTGGATGACAATTCGGAGGAGTGACAGCGTCAGTCCGATTCACACTACTTAATGATAACACGTCATCTACCTTTTTAACAAACTCTAGTTATAATGGATGTTTCACAAAACGGAATAAACAAAGTTGTACTACTTCCACAAAGTGCCAACTTGTGGTACAAAGATATTAGCACAGATAAGTCATGCAGATTGACAGTCCAGTGCATTTAAATTCACTCTTGAGAGTTGCATGCATAATAGCTATTTTTTCTCGTCTAACACACAACCTAACATAGAAATCGTTGCCATTCGAAACTGATTATCGTGATAACTAGAGTTGCACAATTTTCGCCAATAGTACTACAACTATCTGAAACGACTGTACTAGAATAGCAACATTGTGCTATGCAAATGCAGATGGCTCCATACTATAGTTCATGCAGAAGAGGGCTTTGAGAACTATATTTAATTTACACTGCAATGAGTCGTGTAAAGCATATTTTAGGCAAAAATGTTTTAACATTTTCTGACATTTATATTTTGGATTTATTTCTTTTGTTTTTCAAAGTAAAAAAAAAAACGTTTTCAGGGTACAGCATTACTCATGATTACAATACACAATCTTAAAATCGATAAATTCCGTCATAAGAATCTCAAAATTTATCAATTCTCTCATAATGATGGGCTATCTGTATGACTTATTTCAGATATTGGGTGAGCTTCGCTAACAAAGGCAATCGCAAGGCACAATCAATTTTATTTGGTTGCATATTCTGAATCAAGTTTCCACCTAAGAGCTGCAAGTCAGCTTCCTGATAGTTGCTATATATTCCATAGACTCCATGAGACATCCGTGAGGCGGTGACTACAGCTACCTGCCTGGGTTTACATAGTAGATGCTTGATGGGGCACGAGTCGTCATGGCACTTCCAGGGTGTATTAATCGAATCTATGATCTGCGTAGGCCACTCCTCAGGAAGATATTTTGGTTACTATCGAGTGTTTCAGTGACCCGGTAGACTCTCAACAAATAGGGGTGCGGTGAAGATCTAGCTTCAACGATTCGTCAACTCTGAGACGTTTTGACTGTGCAGCGCCAGCTGCTGGTGGTGGTTGAGGTATCGTGCAGAAGCGCCGAAAGTGACTGGTTGTTATGGCTTTCCATCCGCCACATCATATTTGAGCTTTACTCCCATCTGCACCTCTCAAAATTAAAAAGAAATTGTACAGACGCTATTTCTGAAGTTTCAGTTTTCTTCAAGAAGGACAGCGATACAAGGGATAAAGGGATTGTGAGATTGGCAAATGGTATCTATCTTGAAAACAATAACTTCAGAAATTGCTTTTGTACATTTTCGGTTTGTTTCTGAAACGTGTAGATGGCGGTTCACACAACAAAATAAGAATAGTAAACTATTTTCGAGAGCCAAAATCTTATTAAAACAAAATCTAGATGATTCTCCATATAACGACGTAACTAAGTAAGGTACGCTAAGGGGCAGCTATCAAGTAACTGTGGAAAAACTTCACAAGCATGTGAGCACAACAATGAGAATTATCCCCAGATGCATATTCTGATTTTCTTCAAGCAGGAAAATAGTAAAGCTGTTCTATTAGTTTTAGGTCGATTCTTACGAGAAAACGGAATTTCCAAATTTCTAACAAAGGAAATCTCGAGAATATGAATGGCGAGAGTTGGTGCCCAAACGAAATTAATGCCCAGAATATTTACTGGTAATAGAAGTGAAAGAAAAATAGCGTACTTAAAGTTTGATTTAAATAATGAACAAGTTGCCTCCAGTTAAAGAGGTGGAACTCGTGTTGCTTGAACTAATAGTGAATGAAATTTTCAAGTCTTCCTACATGTGACTACGTTTCTTATGGACTTTCTAAGGAAACTAGCAGCATAGACATCAAAATGTCGATATAAAATAGTGGACGCGTGATAAAGCCTGAAAGAAGTTTCAACTATTGGCACTGGTTGTGGAAGCCTATGAAGGTATGGCTTACATTCAATTTCGTTTAAACGAAAATGGTAGATACTGTCAAAATTCATTAACTTCTTGTTCCTCGTCTTATTGTCCTTCTTCTTCTTCTCTCGCCCTTTTATCCTTTCTGGCATCGGATTCTTTTTAATTCGAAATTTTTTGGACTCCATCGTTTTCTATTCTTCGTAAATATGCAAATTTCCTGTTGCGTCTTTCCTCTCTGCGTTCCTTCCTCTTCTTCTTCTTCTTCTTCTGCGGCGTGTTCCAATTTTTAGTTTGCCATTTTCTGTTTCCACACCCATCCTCTTGTCGTTAAATCTATTTCTGCCATGGCTTGCTAGATGTACGTTTCCCATTCCAAGACAGATCGTCCTCTCTTCCTATTTTCTCCGGGAAACCACTCCAAAATTTTCTGGGGCCCTGTATTGTGAGGCATTCGCTTGACATGCTCGTACCATTGTAGCACCCTATTTTCCAAGATTCTAGTGATTGAGCTGGTTATTTCCATTCTTCACAACAGGAAACAGAAAAAAGGACAGCTGAACTCTGGTTTTCATGTTCTGTTATCCTTTTCTTAGCCATTTCTTACTCGGTTTTTCCTCTTTCTCTATTCTTTAGCCTGCCCGTTTTCAGTATTCTGCTGGTAATTTCCTCCTCTGGACACAGTCTACTTTCTCAACCAATTTTATAATAGATCCCGTGTTTTACGAATATTTCTGAAGGCTCTGTATAACACATACAGACCATCAAAAAATTATCATTTCACTTATGACTCGTGCATCCTCAATGTAGGCATCTATAAGTCAGGAGAAGCGTTGATCCATTGACAGAAATTTCTAGTTCAGACGCGATCTCAAACAGGCCTTGAACGAAAGATGGAGCTTCTATCAACGAAAAGGGAAATATCGATTGGAAGCAGCGGTCACTGTATTTACTGAAAGAGATCGTTCAATATTCAATTAGTCTTCAGTATTTTTTAAATACGATAATTAAATTAGGGGCAAATATATTCCGTCTTCTTACAAATTATGTTGTTATCATTGAGTTAATATTTGATTGGATTTTATTCGTACGTATCCTGTTCATATGGTTACTGCCAGGTTACGATAAAGAAACTCAAATATTATATTTGTGTTACCTTTAAAAATTAGTGATAGAAGATATTCACTAAATAAAGCTTGCTAGGTGGCAAGAAAATTTGAAATATTGGGCAAAACCAACATTAACGTCGAACATTTCGTACGAAAGCGAAACACTCACAAGGAGGGGAACCACCGTAATATTTTAAATCGAATTTGGCTTTTTTATAAAGAAACCATAATTTCTATTCGATGAAATAACTAAGAAATTATGCTACGGTATGGAAAAGAGCGTTTAAGATAGCAAATTGATGGCGCCATCTCATAACGGAGTACTAAATTTGTGTTTGGAGAGGAAGTTTGTGGTGCTTTATTTCTGTCTAGTTTCCTTTTCCTCCGATCTAGAACGCACAGGAAACGCAGGGTAACCCAAGTAAATAATTTACCATTACGTAGTCTGGGAAATCATTGATTTTGGGACAACAGATTTCTTCCAAAATAATTTGGCGTGTGAAGATGCAGCAAATGTATTGATCACAGATCTGCAGTTTTCAACTGTTGAAAATCGCAACGACTTCAACGATGGGAACGAAGAAATAAGAGGAAATAGACGAAGGGATTATGAAAGGAGAACAAGCGGTTTGCCGAATTTCCTTTGTCAGAAGAAGATACTTGATGATTGCAATTGATAACCAAATCGTATCGAAAATTATACGTAAGATATGGTTAAAATGGACCCTCTTCTTTAACCATTTCTTATTTGACGTAGTCAGAAAGAAAAACAACATAGGATTAGAGGTAGTTTTGCAATACTTGGAGTACTAGATATATTTCGTTGTTACTCACCTAAACGGCTAATATTTAAATTTTGCAGACTGGGAGACCTTGGATCTAGAGCTAATGAATAATGAAAGAAAGATCTATTGTGTGAGATACAGTCATTAAATGCACAAGGAAATCGAAGATACGTGATTTGAATACGTCTTTAGTAGGGCCGGGCAGATTAAAAGCAGTGAGCGAGACGTCGTGGAAACCCCTAGTAGGAGGATTTAGAAGAACAGTGAAAAAATGCCATGGAGGAACACAGCACAAATTTTCTTAAGATTTGCAATTGAGAAAGAACGGGAGAGGAGAAAGATTAACAGAAATGTAAAAGTTCGCTAGTACCTGAATAAGGTTGATGACCATGGAAGAAGAAGAAGGAAAAGGAAATGGACAAAGAACAGGCAGCAAAGAAATATAAGTTTTCATGTGATAATTGGAGTTGGCTAGTCAAGGACGGAAGCATGAGCGTTACAAAGGGAGCAACTATGGGCTTATATTGCGAATATTAAATTATGATAAGTTTTACTCGCACAAATTGTAGGTTATTTATTTTCGCCGCAAAATTTAATGGCATTATAAAAAGCGACAACTATTACCTAATAATAATACGTATAAATTTTGAAAAATTGTTACCTGTTATAGAAGTAATCTGGACAGGTACTCTCCAGACCTGTTTTAAAATCAGAGCATTAGTTAACTTTCTATGATCGATTCTGATGAATTTCAGCATTTATTACTAAAATTGTCTCTGTAGGTACAGATGGAATGTTTGGTATCAATCGAGGTAAAATTTATAAATTCTAAATACAGATTAAGGTCACTCGGAAGCACGTCTGAAAGTTTGGTGTAATCAGGATTTTTTCAGATGCTTGTTGACCCTGACCTTGTCGAATCAATTTGCTTGCCTTAACGTATGGTATCGAGTGCTTGTATAAATATCATTCATTGTTCAAATGACAAAAAAGTGTTCCGAAAACTCGTAAGGCAACCGGAAATAATTGTGTAATATTGCGTTGTACATCTGTTGCAACCTGGGAATCCTTCGAATGTTTACCTTCTTTTTAATCGTATTCCCATCTTGCGGGTTTAAAGTTAAGACTACGTTTTTCACTTTGCTTCTTGTAATAGTAAGCTGCACCAAGCCAGGTTCCCCATCGCATTATAGCAGACTGTGATGGTGTCGGAATTCCTGGACACAACTTGTAAATTTTCCGATTTCTCTTGAGATATTTCAGAAACACTTGTTTCATCGATTAATGTATCAACTGCGAGGTAACGCTGTATAAAATTTCGGCTACCAGATTCTCAGCATGCAGTAAGCATTACCTTCGGGAACCTCATCCACGATTATTTAATAACTTTCTTGCGTTCTTCTCCGTGTCGTACAGGAAAATACATTACTTCGCATCTTCCGTTAATTAGAAATGGACGAACCTCCGCACACTTGCAGATAGTCGGGAGTAAGTGCGACTAACTTTTCCTTCATCCTCTCGGGCGAGTTTCCGGTGTAGCATCGTCGAAGAAAACTAAACGAACCTAATTCTCTAACACTACGCGGAGTTTTTCAAATACGATTAAGCGGTACGTGTTCTACATATACAAACGGCGAGAACCGGGGAAAAATCCCGGAAACGATGAGGAAAGTCTCCGACGCGCAGGCCCTCATCGGAAAGAATTTTCGGGGCGAAACAAGATTTATGTACATCCATGAGGCACGGACGAGTTGACAGGCTTCGGTAATTGTGAAGGAACACTAGAAATCCAGAGGAGACTTTGATAAATGTTGGCATTATTTCAATGGGTGAACGATCGGGGTTTCCGTTTGATGGCAGGCACGGCAAAGCAGGCGGGAGGGGGAGGGGGACATTCGTGTCGCATTACTTTCCGTTCTCGATTGTCTTACTTTTCGTTGTTGTTTCCCATTTTCCGGGTTGCAGTTTCGATCGAAATAAGAAAAGTTTTATGCACGATACGAATGCGAATTTTTGAAAATTAAATGGCTCTGAGCTTATTCTCTTCGCCCTTCTGATCAATGTAATAGTACAGAACATTTATTTGGTTTTAAACCTGCATCATTAGGAAAGAGATCTTTATATTCCATAATGACACCGGCACATATTTTCCATATGTTTAACGCGTCGCTGGAAATTTTTATACTTGTTTTAAATACCACATTCATGTTGTGAAAAAGAGATCCAATGCCCCAAAATGCGACCTATCTATCTCCAGAAATTCAAAACGATATTATTGAAGCTAAGACAGAATGTGTTCGAGATAATATCGTAAAGTTTTCTTTATCAGTTCCACTTTGATGCCCGAATCTAAAGAACAACAAAATCCAAAACGTACGAAAATAACTAGTTCCAAACTTAAACATTTTGTTGTAATGGAATCAACTGGAAATATTTCTTTTACCTTAGATTTAAAATCTGCGTTTTATGAAGTAATCGACATAACATTAACAGTGGTTTAGTGAAAAAAGCATGCTTATAAATTTACTTTAGGCAGCCGAGGATTTGGGCTATAGCCGGATTGATCATTTATCTTCTTTTGGGATTTTGTTGCCTTCCAAGGAAGAGCTAACAGTGGCCAAAAACTTCTTAAATGAATGAAATTAAATCTCCAAAGAACAGAAGATAGCATTTGATAAAACTGTACCATTTGCCTACGGTCCATTAAAGATTAGGCAACTTAACATTCTCAGCATTTGAAGAAAGCAATGCAAAAGTTCTTATAGAAATTTAATAATAGAAAAAATAGAAATATTAAGTTGTTTTAAATCATTTGTTTAACATTCTCTTTGTTAGTTGTTGTCTCATGTTCAAGGTTATTTGGAATTTTATAAGTATATTATACTACATAAAAGCTTTATTTAATTTTTAGCATCTGATTTAGGTTTCAAATGTTTCGCGACACACTATATTTTTGCAATAAACACTAATTTATAATATTCTTAATAATAATTGCTAATAGAATATAATAAATTCAAAGTCCTTTTTCTTGTCCCTCCTAACAGTAGTTTAGACCCCCCTCTGAATATTATCTAGCTACGGTCCCGGCGAGACTGGTCTCATTAAGGACTAGCTACGGTCCTGGCGAGACTAGTCTGAAAAATGTGTTTTATAGTAAACTTCTTTTAAACAGCCTTTGATCATCTTCAGCATACCCTCCTTTCCTACTTATACACCGTGCATACGTGTTTTCTACTGTCAGTGCTGTAGATCATCAATTGTCAACTTCTTGAGCAAGTTTGCAGCTTTCGCCTTGACCTCTTCTACGGACTAACAAGAAGGAAGCAAGAGGAGGAAGAGAGATAAATCTAGCGATGGAAGACTTTCTGATACAAATGTCGACAAAGTCCAAAATCTTGAGCATTCAGGTCATCGGCTGACAGTCAGAATGATTGTGGCAAAGTTGAATTTAAATTTGCGTTAACATTTTACTCTGTTTTCCACGTTTTTCTTCTTTTTCGATCAAAGCTTTCTTTAATTTCAAGGTATTTTGCAGTACTTATGTATTATTTCACAGTTAGCAAATTTTTTTCTTTTCTTTGGTTTGTCCGGTTTTTTTGTAATTTCTTCAAAAGTTAGTGTTGATGACTACTCGGGTTCAGACGTTGATGGCTGCTCAGGACCGATTTGCATGTACTACTGTAGTTCAGATGATGATGGTTGCTCAGGTTCAGTTGTTAGATGTTGCTCGGGCTCTACTGTTATAGGATCCTCAAGCTCGGCTGTTGAAAGTCCTGCCCCCCATTCTTTCCTTGGTACTATCACAAATCGTGAAAAGACGTTTGTTGTAATTTTCAAGGTCTCTGGGAGAAACAATCCAGTCCGGAATCGCTCTTCGCTAGGGTCCTTGAATTTTTGGGCCAAGGTCATAGATACCAGTTGTCCTAAATCCATTAATAATAGTAGACGAAGAAAGTTCGTAAGCACGTTTACTAAGAAGACCCCTAAAGTCTGGCTTAGGACCCTTCTTTCTTGAATTCCGCCTTTGCCATTCGCAAAGTTCTTTGTCCCACTTCTGCTTTAGGCCTCTGAATACTGCTACATTTAAGGGCTGCAAAACATGTGTTGTTAGCGGTGTAAATTTCATAATCGTAACACTTTCCTTTTGTACTAAACATGTGAGTTGTGAAGAAGTTGGGTTGAAGTCCATCATAAAGGAGGAGTACTGGTCTCTTTGTGCCTATGTGATTTAAAGATGCATCCCTGATCCGATGAAAAAATAATGTTGTTTCCATACACCCTCTTTCACTAGCAGATACTGCTGTTGTTCTGGGCACTTCTTGGTTTACCCAGTTCTTCGCGACGAATTTGCCCTTGAAAACTTAAAGCAAAGGTATCAACTTACCATCAGCAGATACGCACAACCATGCCGTGGTATTTTCTTTTCTAGAAGCACTTGTTTCATAGGAGTCATGGCAAAAATTGGTTTTATCGTAATTATATATGTACCCAGGTTTCCGATTCAGCCCAAGTTTCTTAACAACGTGTGTTAATTTATCAAAAAATAATATATTGTCCATGGATTGGTTTGGTTGCAGCGAAAATGTTAAATGCTTTGTGGAAATTTAATTGATAGAAGAATCCTCTTTTAAAATGATTGGAATCACTCTTGGCCACCCTATCGCAACATATTTATTCTGTATATATCATATTAGGTAGAATCAATATTAACTGGAAAACGGTGGTGATGTAAGCGAAAAACAAGAATATCAGCATTCGTATTTAATTGCAATTAATTTCGCTTCTGCCCGCTCGTATTATCGTATACTTTGTTGCGTTCTGTGGGACACGACGACCTTGTCCCGAAAACTAAAAAGGGTACTGTCGGATGTGGACGTAAATTTACTGGCCATTTGTCTCGGTGATATACGGGTTGCGCAGCCATCTGGTCAAGAGATTCTCTATTATCTGATTCATGTTTAACACCTTTGTTCTCGGACCTTTGACGTATGAGTGTATCTGTATATCTACGCTACTGGGAAGTTATTTCGAAAGACAATTGAATTTAAATTAATTGCTTGGCGCGGAGAAAGACGCGCCGCAAAAAGGCGAACGACGACGTGGCGGCTGCGAAATGAGGGTAGGCGAAGTACGAAGCTGATTGAGTTCAATTCTAAATCTAACTTCCTTTTTAAAATTACCCACCTGGGGATGAAGATGGCGAGTTGATAGGAACCAGGGGAAGGAATTCGCGAATTTAAAGAATAGGAAAAAAGCGCAATTATTCCGAGCTGGATGAAATTAAAATACCTATGCTTGATTGCGTATCCGGCGAGAATTTAATTTTTGATTAAAAATTTAATTGTTCGGTAATTATTGGTCCAGGCTTAATGGCACGGTTAATGGTGGAAAACGAAAATTTCTCTTTGATAATTTCGCCTGAGAATCAATAAGTGATACAGTTGCTAAACAAAATAGTTTATCGTACCATCATCAATTAGAGATTTTCCTCTTCAAATAAATAACGCCCAAATTACACCATAGGCGAAATTCAATCAAATACAACTGATTGAAATGTTTGAGGTATTACCAGCGAAACACATGTCTCTAAGAAAGACCAATGTGATGAAAGGAAATTTCGATGATTTTTGTCATTCACCTATAAACAGTGCTTATACATCATTCTCCCCTGTTATATATTTATTTATGCAATTAGCCCGTTCATCAAAATTGTAATTTAGAATTGCAATCAGTAATAATGCATGCATCTGTAGTGTTTTGTTCACATATATAAATTGGCTATATGTATTTGACCTCGGCAATTTAGTGCAATGGCATACGTTTGCTAATTAGGGCAAACAAAATAATGCATATTACGACGTACATACATATATATTTTATAGCTAATACGCGCATACATATGTATGTATTGTATGCTCGCGTTTATTTCCCAAAATAACAGCGGGTGTAATACCAGGTCAGTCCGATGAATGCCAATCGATTGTCTTTGAATAATCGAAATTTAGGACTTTAGATTAATTTTTAATTTTGCATCAATTATGATGACAGGGTGCGCCAAAAATTCCTATACGACGTAGATTTTTTTAACATTTTAAAACTTATTCTTGGTTAAAATACAACTCATTTATATGCATTTTTCTTTACACTTAGTATGGAAGTAGTAGGGTTACACAAGCTTCAGTCGTTTCCCTTTTCAAAACCTAGCTGCATTTTTAGTCTATTTTGATTTTGTTCATATGCTGGTGCGCAGTTTAAGACTTACATGCGTCTATACGTCTTTTCTTTTAAGTAATCTCAAAGGAAAGAGTCAAGCGATGAAAGATCAGAAGGACGTAGCGGCTATTCAGTTTCTGACTCCCTCGAAATTAAACATTTCTCAGCAATTGCATTGTTAGATCTAACTGTGTTAGCAGTAGTTTCGTTTTGCCCCAAGTCATGCGCTGAAAAAATCGGGAAGACATTTTGGATATTCAGTTTTTGACTCTCTCGAAATTAAACATTCCCCAAACCTCTCTCAGCAAAGGCATTGTTGTGCTCAACTATGTTAGCAGCAGCTTCGTTTTGCCATCCTCTGATCCACTCCAGAAAGATCAGGAGAACGTCAAGTATATTCAATTTCTGTGTGCCTCGAAATTACAAGTTTCCAGAAACCTGTCTCAGCAATGACATTGTTGAGTATAATTGTGTGAGCTGTAGTTGGAACCACATCCTTGAGTTAAGCGCTGAAAAATCGGTAGGACGTTGTGTATATTCAATTTCTGACTGTCTCTAAATTAAACGTTCTCCAAGAACCCGTTTCAGCAATGGCATTGTTGTATATAACTGTGATAGTACCAGTTTCGTTGTGCTGGAACCAAATTCCTGACTCGAGCGGTGCAAGATCAGGACTGCGTAGCGCATATTCAATTTCTGACTGTCTCTAAATTAAATGTTTCCCAAAAACCTCTTCAGCAATAGTACTGTTAGACCTAACTGTGTGAGCTACAGTTCCGTGTTATTGGAACCACATCTCTGAATCAAGAGCCTCAAGATCAGAAGCATGAAGTTGATATCCAATGTCTGATTGTCTCAAAATTAAGCATTCCTCAAAAACCGATCTTAGCAATGGCTTTGTTGTATCCAACTATGTGAGCTGCAGTTCGGTTTTGTTTGAACCACGCCTCTGAGTCAATTGCCGAAAGATCAGGAGGGCGTTGTGGTTATTCAATTGCTGACTGTCTCGAGATTGGGCATTCTCTAAAATCTGCCTCAACTGCTGAGCTCCAGCCTCGTCTTGATCGAACACACAAACAAAACAGATAGTTGCTCTGTATTGCTCTCCAGTACCAGAGACCGTAGATCCATCATCATTTGTGCAAAATATAGACCAATGATTCCATCACCAACACCAAACTGATTATCAGAGGCGATGCAAGTATCCTTCGACGAGTTGTTTTTGGATTTGCTTTACCTCAAGCCATGACGTCTTGTGGAATACAGATCAGCTTGTCTCCGAGACATTTAGCGCTCAAGTAGATTTAGCCCCTGCCACAAGAAATTTAAGCCTGTATTTAAAAGTTGTTCGAGACATTTAGTGCTACCGTAGAAACCAAAAATTGCACAACTCTCCGGGACTGGAAACGAGGAACGCCCCCTACTCCCGCAAGATATATTTCTCCTAAACTTTTTCAAAGTTCACCTCGTCTCTCCAACTACACCAAATCTGGGAAAAAAGAGCAACAACCAGCCAATTTAGGTATTCCGACAAAGGGGTACTTCTCTGTACAGGAATTTCACCTCATCCCCACAACTCCCCCAAATCAGGAAAAACCGAGCAAATCCCGCCTAATTCGACTGCGGTAAAAGTTAAAACTCCACTCTCTCCACGAATGCCACTCGTCTCTTCGCTTTCACCAAATATGGAAGGCCTGGGCGAACGCCGCCCAATTCGACTGCGAAAAACAGGGAAAACTTGGCTCAATCGAGGCCGATTTTTCGCCACGAATTCCACCTCATCCCTGTAACTTCCCATCCCTTAAACTAACTTCCAATAAGGGAAAACCGATCGGATCAATCACCCCAAGTTGTCTTTAAGAGATGTGTCAAAAGAGGCACGCTTTAGCATACAATCTTCGAGGAAAAAGAATAGGGAACAATATTTGAACATGGAAGGGCAGATTTATGCTCCTGGGCTAGCAGATTAATGACAGAAAAGTCAAATTTTTCATTTTTTTATGTCTATAAATTTTTATTCTATTCCTTCGAATCTTTGACCATATCTTTAGAATAAGATTTTGAAGTGAAATGGGTACGGGAATTTCGATAAGTGAATTTAAACATTAGTTATTAACAAGTGATTGCCCTTTTTATCGAGATTTGAATACTCGCCAATCACACAGATATAAATATTTGAAAATTCTCTACGTATTTCACTATAGTTATGTATATTAAATTTGTACCAGCTACACTGTATGCCGCAGAGCGCCTCAAATTCAACATGCCTCGTGAAAATGTTTTTTGTTTGATACTTAAATATGTGCTTAAAAACCTTCTTGAAAATCATGATGGTATCACCTTTTCTTCCATCCAAAAGAAATTGTCAAAAGTACGCATTTTTTAGCCTGTTACAGTGGTATTACCCCTTAAGCTACAACCAAGCAACGGCCGAGATTGGATACTGTATTCAGTCCTAATAGTCAACGTATTTATCGTGAGCATTTTAATCAAATATGTATCATTTCTTATGTTACACAACAGCGAACATTCTTCCTATACAAGTTGGGCGAGATTGGTTATTGTTTTAGTAGCAGTTAAAAGTACAAAAGTTTCTTTTTGTTGAGCTGTTGAATGATTGCATTCGGTAAGGTACGGTTTCAACCAGCTAGCCTCGTTCATAGCAAAACACGTGATCCCGAATGTAATAAGTAATTGTAGAGTTTTGCGGATGTGGTATGGTATCAGTTTCAATCGTAATCTTGAAGTCGTGATCCAAATCAACTAACCAGATTTCGCGCAATCGGATAAGATTTTATAACTATAAACAACAGTAAATCGAAATTTATGCGTTTTATCCGTGCATATTCTCCTTATCGTTTCACGAGCAATTAGTACCACTAAACGAATTTCCTCGCTTTTCGCAACACGTTTCCCATTACCCATATTGGCATTTTAAAGAGGCTTATTGTCGCAACGTGTAAGGGTATGTCGATTGCAAATACTTTACGACTCCTCGATATATTCGCACCGTAAACAGGAAGCGATGATCGGCCGTAATAATGTCAAATGTCTATGGTGTGAGTTTTCATGGTAAGCTCATTACCTGTTCATCAATGTAGGTGTCTATTCATAGTTTAATGCCTTTGACACGCTTCGGAGACAATTTCCTCGTAGCTTTGTTAGTGTTTAGCCGTCAACGGTGATTCATGTCAACATTCTTCAACGATCTAGGATGTTATTAAATTAGCTTCGGAGTAGTTTTCGTCGAGTTGTGTTAGAAATCTCAATAATGGTGCTGTTCGTTGCATGCAGAATAACGTTCGACCGATGTTAATCGGTTTCAGTTTAGAATGGCGTAGGATTCAATAGAACGATAAATATTGTTTTATCTATTTACGGGTTTACGGGTGTAGTTAACAAATAAGGCGCTCGAGGTCTCCCTTATTTGGTTGTAATAACTAGAATTTAATTTTGTTCGCAGTGTATTTAATATCCGGTGTTTGTGCCAGTTGTAACAATTCCAATATTTCTTACGTCTTTATTTTTAGTCCCATTATTGATCACTAGAGACTGGATTATATGTTCGAGATTTGATGAAAATATGTGCATATATATGTCTTAAATATGAGCAAAATATGTTGAAAATATTCCTGAAACATCTAGAATATGTAAAATATGTTTCAAAAATATTTTCATAATGTCGAATATATTTTGAAGTAACAGTCAGTCGAGAGATGTTGAGTAATTTGGGATTTTTCTCACATGGAATCTATAAAAGAAGAAAATTATAGTAGAAAATGTATACACCCTTTTAGATATAAGATAAGAAAATGATATTGAAATTAAAGGAAAATATTTTTATTAATGAAACTAATTTTATTCAGCCATCCAAAGCAAGTTCTTGAACCAATTGTACGGCAGACTAGAATTTGCAGAATAAACATGTAATTCGAATTAAATTAAAAGAATACAATTGTTTTGTAAAATTATCAACTTACCATTTTACTGCACGTTTTGCAAAATACTTTTTCTTCGTCCAAAAGTAATTCTGGAACGGTCTTGATCCAGGAGGCTACTAAATCGCTTTTCAATTTTGTCATTTTTGCATAACACTCGGTAACACTTCACTTTATTCGGTATTTGTAAACGACGAAAATTTTTGAATGATAAATGCCGAAACGTATACACCCCTTACTTAATTATTTTTCACCAATCAGAACTCACCTTTATCCGTTTAATATCCGACTTTTATTCTTAGGTAGCGTAACAAAATAATCATTGCTCTTCGGTATTGAACATGATATTTCGTTTGGAAGTTCAAAGGCAATTAACAAGTTCTGTTGATCATAATCATATCCGTGAAAATCAAATAAATCTGTACACTGAACACGCTGATGCCCGTTTCCACTGCTGAAGGTGACAATATAGTTGTTGAATAATCGAGGCATCCTAAACGGCGTAGTCTATCGGAATTTATTGTAAAACGCAAACATCTCTATTTTCCCTAACATCAGCAGAAACGTTACCGAAGTTGATACTTTCCGAAAAATTACACGACTGTTTTTCATCCGTAAGTTAATGGAGATATAAGAACAAGAAAATCTGTTAGTTGCTCGTCCCCATTACAAGCAGCGTTGAAATATCCGCGCTAGATCTTGTGAAAAGGGGTGCATAATTTACGGTTACTGTCGCAGCGAAGAGGTCGGTTCTTCGGTACTCGCGAAAGATATTTTAGCCCTTTTCATATGCAAATGCACCGACTATTTTGCCTCCGATATATATTGGTAAAAGTGTGGGCCATAAATAAATTTGCATTTGTTAGAAAAACAACCGACTTAATGCGAGACGTGGTCGAGTTTTCTCTTTACCTTTCCTCGTCGCCTTTTTTTCTTCTGCATTGCACCCTCTTCTTCGATCGTACTATTTTCCCGATACGTCGCGAAAAATCTGCAGCGTTCGCCTCTTTCCTCTTCCGAATCGAGGCGAAATTCGACATGCAAATTGCTTTACTTTTTCGAAGTGTTAATATTAATGTTGTTTTAAGTGCCCTTCGCACGGCCTCCCTCCCCGGAAACTACCGCCGAATGTACCTTTTATCTCGAACATAGTTCAATTTATAACTTTGACAGTTTTCGAGAAACTCAATTTTGGTATAAACATTTTTTTATTAGTTTCGTTTCATAAGATTGGTAGAGCTGGAATTTCGATCTAAGTAGTAATAAAATCAAATTGAACGACTTTACTAGGTAATGAGTAATGAGTTACTATTCTTCATATTTTTTGACATGGCATAAAAGTAATAATGTTAGGCGGATTAGTGGTAGTAATAGTAGTAGCAATATATCTTTGTTTGGAATGTAAAGATAACCAGTCTCAATATAAAAATGTATATCACATTAAATCAAGGTAAAATAAACATATTTTAGTGTAATTACTTACTTACTTAGTCCTGCGCCTTTCCCGAGTATCTCCGCCTCCATTGTCTCCTGTCCCGTCTTAGTTTCTTCCCATTCCCCTTTCCTCCAATTCTTTCCTGATTTCGCCAATCCGTCTGTGTCTTGGTCTTCCTCTTTTATTTTTTTCCGCACATTCTCGTTTCGAACACTCGTTTAGTTAGTCTCTCATCCGTCACCCTACACACGTAACCAAACCACCTAAGCTGTCGTTCTATGATTTTTCCTTTACTGAATCTGTTATTAGGTTTTGTCTAATTATTTCGCTCCTTGTTCTGTCCGTTTTTCTCTTATTTTCAATCTTTCTCAGGAACCTCATTTCCATGGCGCTTACTCTCGATTTCTGTCCCTCTGATAGTGTCCATGTTTTGCTGCTGTATATAATTGTTGGGTATATAACTTTTTGACAAGCTCACTTTTCACCTTTTTCGTTCCTTCTTATTTTGGTGTGTGAAGTGTAAATAGCACAAAATAAAAATAAAAAGATACACAAACAGGTAGGTTAGGTGCATGTAGATCATGATCATCATATTCACGTTGTCCGTATTTATTTCACTCTTTTCGTTAGACACTCTTTTATCGAAGTCAAAATATGGTTGCGATTTTACATGCGTTTATTATTCTTTCCCAAAATTCTAAATATTCGCCTTTATTTCTCCATCACATGTTCGAAGTTTTTCGACACATTAATATTATTTATTGCTCGAACGATGAAACCAACAGGAACTACTTGACCTTGCTCCAAAGATTACCCAAATCTTAGTACCATTTACGTTTCCACGTCAAAGAAATAAACATCCCATACTACTAGTAACACTTAAATGTTGCTTATAGAACGTACGAAACTTCAAAAATTAACTGCGGCTTCCTTGTTGGAATAGGAAAATATGTTCTTTTACAAATTCTGTTTTATTTGTTATGAATTTTGTTCTGTTTTAATTAGATCCATAAGTTGTGAAAATGGGCCAGGATATTTCGGAAGATATACATCAAATCCATTTATAAGATTATATGAGCTGAAAGTAAGTCAATAGAAATAAAAGAAAAGAAAAATTCACATCGCCCATTCTACTTAAACGTTGAGATTCTACCTGGTCAGTTACTTGTTATCGATATGAACGCAATGTTTCAAGAATACACTTTTTATACGATGTTCTATCGTACAACCGTTGAAACGTTTGCAAAATAGACGCCCTTGAGCCGGCTAAACATGTGACCTGATTTTTATGTCCACATTTCTTCGTCTAAACAGTAAACAGTGCGTGTTATTTAACGTGACAAATGACTTGATGATGGCTTCAAGTAAACGAATTTGAATGAAATGTGCGTTCGATATTTATCACCATTAAGGTTATTACAGATATCGTCCGAGCCACTGCCAGCGCTTATACGTCAAAATAATAAACATTCAACCGTTCTCAATATTTTTCATACGAAACTTTATTATTAGAAAAGTTAATTACAGCTTTCCTGCGATAGTACGTAGGTAAGTATTTTCGCTTATAATATTTGTTCAATTTGGTTTGAACTTTCTTCTTTTTTAATTTAATCCACAAGACATATGTAGATCCCTTTATTGTGAATGGTGGTGTATTCCAATGTCAACAGCCTGTGCTCCGAGTTGCCGAATAAAGAATGACATTATTAAGTTTAGACAAACCAGTGTATGATAAGTTATCACTAACTAGTGAAAACCGGACTGACGATGCCCCTCCACCGCTTGTCCATTAAAATTTGGTGGAGGAACAGCGTCAGTCCGGTTTACACAGCAACATCTTAGTAATTATATAGTTTTGTAATTTTATAGCTCTAATTATGTGTGAAGGAAGCCAGTATTCTATAGTGCAAGCTAAGGTAGTATTATCCATATCTGTATCTTCTACCGAACTAGAAGAGTGGCAGAAATCATTTGATTTAGCCACTCTAATCATTTTCCCATTATCAAATCCAATTCGATTTGTTCCGACTTTCTTGTTTTGGAAAGAACCTAGGATTTGACAGGATTGCAATCGTACTAACTAATTCCAATAATTACGCCCCCAATATCTGACATGTTACCCGCTTCTTTGCGCATAGCCGCCCAAAATCGCATAACTCCCAGATATTTCCAATGCCGGATTATTAGATTTTACTGTACGACGCGAATTTAGAGATCCAATTATAAAGCGACATTGTATATAACTGGTTCGGCATCGACGGCCTAATATTCTACTGTGCAGATGCATACATACGAGTATACGTATAATATGCAGTGTGGCAAGCGGTCGACGGTGGCCAGCCATCCTGCATTAGCTTAGTTGCAAAATTGGAAAATGCGAGGGGAAGTGATTACGGGATGGAACTAATATTTACATCAACTATACCTCGCAGTTATTACCAATTTGAATTCGCAAATAGTTATAAAACGTTACGTTGATCATGTGATTCATCTGAAACCCTGAAACTATTACTACTAATGTAGGTAATTACGAACGCTACATGTTCAGATATATTAATCGTTTCATAATAAACTGAAATAAAATAATAAAAGGAAAGTCAGTGCGGATAACCTACCTCGTTGATGACAGGTATTCTCGAACTTGATGAAAAGATGTTGGTAAAGCAGCTAACTAACTAATTCGGCTTCTAGCTCCTATGATTGTATTGTATTGTATTGTATTGTATTGTAATGAGGTGGGGTCTGGCCCAAAATGGCCCTTTGCACTGCGATCACGTTGATCTATTGTGCTTCCTCTTGTTTGTTTTATTTATTTCATTTATTTAATACGCTGAGGAACAGGATCAGCTCCTTCAATGGAAGTGTAAATAGGTCCTCCTCACTCAGCGTATATGCATGTAGTAGTCTATATCTCCTGTGGCCTAGTGCCCCACAGTTAGTGATCAAGTATTCCATTGACTCCTCTTCTTCACCGCAGAATATTCAAGTGTCCGTGTTGGATAAGCCCATTTTGTGAAGGTGCTTGTTACAGGTATAGTGGCCTGTGAGTGCCCCTGTCAGTGTTTTAAAGCTTCCCCTGTCCAGTTTTAGGGCGAGGTCCGCCCTCCTAGCGTCGAAGCTCACAAATTTTTGGAATGTTCCGGCCCGCTGGTCTCATTCCAGTGTTTCATTGTAATGGACGCTGTCCATTTCTTTATCTCACCTTTAAGGAGACCTTTGTTAAACCCATGATAGTTCTATGCTCGTATATACTAGTTTATACTAGCTTACACTAGTCATCCTAGCCTACACTAGTTATATCAGCCTATACTAATTCCCTACAACAACGTGAAAGATACGACAACGACATTGTAATTAACAAAAAAGAAAGACTCACCTCCGATTGAAGGAAAAGCAACGTGGACGATTAGTTTGAACAGCGAAACTTGAGGAAACGAAACTTCTAGTTCATCAACGATACAATACACTTCCCAGCGTCGAGTTTCCGTGTATATCCTCGACAACGAGATTTAAAAGCGAAAACGGAATAATTAGTAACGGAAACCGATCTGTTTCAACTGAACATCAGAAACTGAATACCTTACCCGCTTATCCAAGATCCGCACGATTTATAGAAAACTTACGAAAGCGGGGCGCCATCTACACGTCAAACGTTGAAGCGAGAGGGAGAGGCCAAAAGTAACGATACAGAAAACTGTAACATAGCGTAAGAAAGTTTATAGTTTTAGGTGCTCCTTGACAAAAGTTCACTTTTCATTTGCTTATAATCATCACACGGTTTTAAGTCCAGTCGGTAATATATTAAAAAGAATCAGTCCGTTTTTGCGTACTACTACTCATTATTCGTATTGTTTTACATCTTTTTACCTAAAAGTTATTATATTAAAATCAATCTCCTTTCTCCCAGACGCGCTACCAAATCGCTCGATTCCTCCGGCGTTGGATAACGCCTCGCTTCCAATTGGTGCATTCTACTCTCTAACGCGATTCTCGTGTGCAGAAACACTTTGTTTCTATTGAAGGCATCAAGCGATCCATAAAACGCGGGGGTTAAAGAGGACAGAGGGGAAACGAACGTTGAATGAAAGCGCGGCCTAAAAAGACAGAATACAAGCCTGTTGCTATATCACGAAAAGGGAATTTAGAACTTGAAAATTTGTAACTTGAACTGACGCCAAAATCAAATTTTGAAGCTGTAACGTCCTTTTACCCGCAACCTTAACCACAGACATTTCGACCACAGTAAATCGAGCGTACGTACGCGCTCTCGTAATATAACAAGCGAAATTGAAATATTATCTTGGGAAAACCGCGAAATGAAAGCGTTCGCGTACCTCTAGTCCTTCTCGTCCTTCTCGTCCTTCTCGTCCTTTCCGTTTTACGTTTTCTCGAAACGTTAACGTAAATATTAAGTACAATTGTGGACAGGAGCTGAACGTAATGGGTTTTCGTATTTACATTTTCGGAAAAAAATTCACATGTGTACCGCTCATCTCGCGCTGATCCGTCGCGAAGCCGGAACGTAACGGTAAGCGAATACGCTGGAAAGCTGGATATCTGTGGTATGTAACGTCAAGTATAGGTGCAGACGCCCGGTCTCCGACGAATAGGTATGTAAATGAAAATGGAAAATTAACATTTATTGAACTAAGCTCTGTTTGAGTTGTGTCCAAATCGGGAATGGAAACTAGAGGAAGGGAAGGTATTTTAAATGAGGGTGCCATCGATTAGTAACGGGGGTCGTGTAAATATAATTTCTTTTAGATTTTTAGTTCTGACGAGATCCTAATTGGTGTTAAGGATGAAATGTTTCAGTTATAAAACGAACGATATATATAATAATAAATATAATGAAGAAAATACACCGATTTATGCTTGCGGTGGAGATTTTCGACGAAAACTAACTAATAACACCAGCCAACACGATTCAGCCCATCATTTTCACAACGCTAATGCCTTTCTAATATTGGACAAATATTTATAAAGCCTTCGTACGTCCAGTTTTCAATGGGCTCATTAGACCCTTTTATGTTGGCAGATAGTAAATGTTATCAGGGGTCATTGAAAAGCACGGCATTTCAAAGTAGAACGATAATCTAAAATGGAATGTATATAATATTAAACTTCTTCTCTTATTCAGTCTTCGTTTCATTTTCGAAGTGAGTGATTGGGTGTAGTTAAGAAAGTTCCTTTTATCGACGAAAATATCAAGTGAAACGCGCTGCAGTTGATAAATTTCTCCCGACAAGTTTTGTTGTATTTGTGGAGAATTTCTGGCGAAATCACAAATCAGACCATTTCCTGAAAATGCGAAAAAGCCTATTCACATGTATTCTGGCGTTTTAACTGGAGATCGAAACAAATACTGGGCTTCCTATGTGTGCTGTGTCAGTTGTAGCTTGTCATTGGTGCAATGAATGAAAAGGAAGAGAGAAAGTATGCCTCTTGCAGTTCCACTGGTATAGCGAGAACCCAGCAATCGTTTTGACGATGGGATCTAGCCATGATGGGCGATTACTGTTAGTTTTTGGACAGAGAAGATGACCCCACATAAAAAGAAGACATAGAATTAGCGTGTTCCAAATAAATATTTTTGATGTTTGCTTTTTCTTAGATGTCAACTTAATATAAATTATAAATATAACAACAATAATAAATATTACGATCTTTTGTTGGCCATTTTCGTATTTACATAGGTTCATTCTACTACCACATGCTATTCAGATTTGTGTCACAAAAAAGTGTTTTTTGGTCGGCCAGTGTAATAGGAGAAGAAGGAAACATAAATTTGAAAATCCGATCGAGAATGAGTAATAAAAAGTATCTTGTGTTAAAACGATTTTGTCTAAATTGAGAAGATACTATCAGAACGAAAAATTTGATGTGAAAATTAATGGCTAGACCCCGGAAAGTTTAAGGAGATTGATCCCCATCAAGTACGTCAGCAACGTACGTTCTAAGCTCTCGACGAATCGCATTAACGCTCATTTCATTCTCTTGGCACATTTGCAGTCTTCACTATTTCATTTAGTAGTAGTCTTGTTAGATGGGTTATTTCTGCCTATTCCCCATGTATTTTGTCATTTCTGGTATTATAACGTCAATTCCCGGTGTTTTGCCTAGTTCACACTTTTGTATGTCCTCTATAACTTCCTCCTCGTATGCTACCTCTTGAGTTGTGTTAATCTCATCTTGTATATCGGTTATGTTTGTTTTAGACCCTGTCAATTCCTTTCATCTTCCCATTATTTGTTTTTCCTCTGTAATTATTTTTCCATTCTTTTCCTTGGTCCTCTATGTCCTCTATGTCCTCTGTAACCTCCTCCTCGTATGCTACTTCTTCAGTTGTGTTAATCTCATCTTGTATATCAGTTAGGTTTGTTTCACAAGGAGAAGGTAAGGTAATCGAATTTTTTTAATTTTTGATATTTATGGTACGTGCAGTTTGGACCTTGAATAAGAATATTTTGTAATATTATTTATCAACCGATTGTGCATTTTAATGAAGTACTTGAAGATTGTTCCTGCATATAGTTGTTAAAATATTTGGTTTGTTCATAATTTTTTATATGAGAACAAGAATGAAAAACATATGGTGCGTTTTGAAGGGAAAAGGAATGTTGCACGATGAGACTCGAACTTACAATCTCGTGAATACCAGACTAGAACGCTACCGAGTTGGTCAAGCTTCCAATTGAATAATATATCATATCTAGAGGATTTAACTGGCAGGGTAACTTTCAAAATCGATTATCTTGGTAATTTATGAACGTTGCGTCGAACTACTTCGAAATATTCTTATTCAAGGTCTACACGTACATACTACACGTACCATAAATATCAAAAATTACAAAAATCCGATTACCTTACCTTCTCCTTGTCAGACACTGTTAGTTTCTTCCATCTTCCTATTATTTCTTTTTCCTCTGTATTTATATTTCCATTCTTTTCTTTCATGTTCATATTAATTGTTTGAGGGTCCCGAAAAGTAATATTTGATTGTCCCTATAGTTCTCTGTCATCTTTTGCCCGAACTTCATCCATGATTTCCCTAGTTTAAACTTTTGTATGTCCTGTATAACCTCCTCCATGTATGATACCTCTTCAGTTGTGTTAATCTCATCTTGCATATCGATTATGTTTGTTTTAGACGCTGTCAATTCCTTCCATCTTCCTATTATTTGTTTTTCCCCTGTAATTATATTTCTATTCTTTCCTTTTATGTCCAAATTAATTGTTTGAGGGTCCCGCAAAGTAGTTTTGGATTGTCCCCATAGTTCTCTGCCATCCTTTGCCCGAACATCATCCATGACTTCCCTAGTTTAAACTTTTGTACGTCCTCTATAACCTCTTCCTCGTATGCTACCTCTTCAGTTATATTAATTTCATCTTGTATATCGGTTATGTTTCTTTTAGACTCTGTTAATTCCTTCCATCTTCCCATTATTTGTTTTCCCTCTGTAATTATATTTCCATTCTTTCCTTTCATATCCATATTAATTGTTTGAGGGTCCCAAAAAGTAGTTTTTGATTGTCCCTATAGTTCTTTGTTATCTTTCGCCCGAACTTCTTCCATAATTTCTGTTTTGATCGCTCAATCTTTTCTTTAACTTCTTTTCTCATTTTGTTGTATTTTTCGTAAAGATTAATCATCTTTGTACTTAGGTTACTTTGCCACGGTTGTTCCTTCTGCTTATTTTCTGATTTATTATCTTCGTTCCACCATTTCGTTGTTTTCTAAATATTTTTGTTGTTTATTTGTTGTTCATTTTCGTTTTTCCACAACTCTCCATAATGGCACCAAGTACTATATTTTTTAAACCACACCACTTTTCCCTCACCCCAAAGGTAGGTTCTAATTCCCTCATCTTTCTGTGTATTATTTCCAGGAATTCTCCTGTTTCTTTCAGATTGTTACTTCAATTTTTTTATTGTAATTTCTCTTTCCTCTTATCTACTTTCCTCTCAACCTCTCTCATATTCATTTTTACTAGATAATGAGCAGTTCCTATCTCTGCATCTCGTGTTACATGGGAGTCATCGCGAATCATTTTCACCTTCTGCTTGCTTATCAGAAAATAATCGATAATAGATTTTCCCTCCTATTTTCTTCCACTCTCCTGGTTTTCATACCGATGTCCATAAACTTTCCGGAATTTATTAATAACACTGAGCTCGAATCGGGAACTTTTTCTTCAACATCGATGGATCCTGGGTAGAAAGCACAATTCTAGTACGCTGTCAGCCGTTTTGCGAAGTTGACTCTAGTTCTCGAGATATTTATGAGTAAAGATTGTACAAAAATAGATCCAAGAAACACATTTTTCCGTACATTTCAATCTTTTATCCATCAGATATCGTTGAATTTCGATCAAATTTCTTCATTTTGATGGAATCACATGATGGAATTTGCAAGAAGAAGCATCAGAAATATAAGATGTTTGAGGCAAAAATATTGCTATGTCGAAAATACACAACTTTTGGGAACAAATAGACTTATTATATGTTTTTCAATGTTTTCTGCAGCGTTGAATACTCGGTAGGTTAGGAAAACTGAAAAGTATTTCATGAAACGAAGAAATTTTGTCGAACTGAATCGATATTTGATGAATAAATGGTTGAAATGTACGGAAAAAACGTGTTTCTTGGGTTTTTCTTTGTACAATATTTACTCGTAAATATCTCGAAAACTAGAGTCAACTTCGCAAAACGGCTGACACCGTTGGATTTAGTCTACTCAAATTGTGTTTTCTACCCAAGGTCCACCCATAAGTGTTGAACTTTTCGACTAGCACATTGTAATCAATGTTGTTAGTGCAAAGAGACGTAAAATCAATCAATCGGTTTTCGAAAACTTCACATGCTTTTACGCTCCAACACTAAACCTACCGAAGTCATCAGTGTTTCTTATCTCTACTAAACCTTCTCGTTTACTTGCGTACATATCTCCATTTACAACAATACACATATATCTCGTTATTAAGGATAACAATTCCTGAAAGATCGGGCACGGTAATCATCGACCAACACGACCGACCGGTAATAACATTTTCATCATCGCGCCTGAACACCGTCGTTTCCCCCTTTTCGCCTCAATTTTTCATCGCACTTTTGTTTTTTTTCCCTCTCGCCTCATTCTTGTGCGCATTTTATAGCGACCAGACAACAGACGCGTGATATGATATATCGGTTTGTTTTCGGAGGCCATATTCAAAAGGAACTATCCGCACACGCTCAAATGGGTTTATACTATTTCACCTCCGTACGTCAGAAGCGAATTTATTTTATGGCCTCGTGATGCGGTTACGCCGCACCGCCTCCGACCGGAAATATATCAGGAAATAAAGCAAAACAAATGAAATGTTAATATCGCATGGGTTTGTTTTCACTTTTCGATAGGTAAGTACTTCGGGGATAGATCAATGCATATCGTATTTATGTGGATGCGTAGATAGAAGAAGGAAGCAACCTTGATTGAGTGTTTTTGACCCCGTAGCAAACTCGAATATAATTTTTAATAATGATTCAATAGTCGCTTTATGATACCCTCTGTTTATCAATATTAGGTATTCATGGAAGCACTAAAACTAAGTTTCCGTCTCCACTTCACTGTCCTTTATATCGCCTATGTACACAAAATTTAGATTCGTGTTCAACACATTAAATTCATTAAGACGTAACTACTCTCATCTCGGAATCATGATTTTTAAAAAATTTTGTTGCCCAGTGTAATCAACGAAGAGTTACAAGAAACAAGTTTAGACACGCGATACTTTTAATCGAGGAATACTTGTTTAAACGTGTTGTTTGAGCAATACATTTTCAGATTTCTTCAGTTGTAATTTATGAAATACAATTCGGAAAGTACATTCAGTAATGGGAAACCAATATATCAATTTATGGTCTGAAACGAGGACAATTAGTTCATATGAGTAATTGGAGCGTCTGACAATCCCATTTGCTAAGTTGTAGACAGACGTTCGATTACCCAGCAAGTTACCCCGTCTCAATATTATTATTCTAATCGCAATCAATGCTGACAAATGTCGAATATTGTTTGCTAACGCTTTGAGTTCTGTTGGTGACAGGATACGTATGCATCGAGAAAGATAAATGCATTTAGTAAATGGGAAATGCGTTATGAGGACTAAACAATTTAGTCCTTCGTCGAGTGTTCAAGGAAGATGTTGAAAATGTCAAATTTTATAACTTGAATTTACATGGACTTTTCTTAAAAGAAAGTTGAAAAATTTTTGGAAATGGCACATACATTGGTTATATTGAGCGGTCCTTATCTTCTAAATTAAAATCTAAAAATGGTTGATGTAGCTTATTATCGGAAGTTAGATCATTACGAAATATCTTGCTCGCATGTAGTGCAATATGCATTTAAGATCTGAGATCGTCGAAGTATGTCCACAGAAAAGTATTTGCGCGTATTTATTCATTTAAATAATGACCATTTACATTAATATTTATAAACAACATAAAGTTTCTTACCGGATGTACATATGTTGATATCTTTAACCTTCCTATACTCACGCACACGGTCTGTGAAACCGATTTATATAGTATAGTCTTTCATTTTGACGTGAGTATAGGAAGGTTAAGTAGTAATAGAAAGATTAGAAAAACTGACACTAACAATTTCATCAATTTTTGATACTCCATAAGTCTGCTACATATTACCAATACCTTTAAAAGTATGAATTAAGTAGAATAAAAAAGTAGAACATCTACTACATAACTCGCCAATGAATGACCTAGACACTTCCACGTTTGTATTTCTTGTAACTGTAACTCTCCCAAGTATCTTTTGAAATTAGTTTTTATATGAATGAAGTAAAGCCCCAGAAAAGCCCCATCGAGTCAGCAGTTGTGCAACTTCACCGACTATACTGCAAAGAAGAAATACTCATTAACTTAACATTTCAAATTCTATTATAAATGTATGTAATAAAAGCGGTATTAACGTGCACAATATTTCTTATTGTACAAAACTAATTTAAGCCACTCTTGAAAACGATATGCAACAAATGGTACTATCACTTGCTTATAACACGCGCCTACCAGGATAATCACGTCATATAGAACATACGAATTATAAAAAAAAAAATTGAGAACAAAATCGCTCTGTTCGAATGCGTTCCATTCATAGGCATGAAACGCAGTAAATGTGTGAACGCGTGTTAAGGGTAAACCGAAATTTGTAGACAATGACTCCATTCACGTGTTTGTTTGCGAGAAGCTTTTGTAATGCCCACGAAATTTTCGTGTTTCTGTATACCACTGTTCCTGTAAACTACCACCAAGTACATAGTCCTCCATAAGGTCAGTTACACGAATGATACAAGGTAAACTCTATAGATTTTTAAACGCTGAAACCGAAACGTCGCAGAAATTGTGTAATAGGTCAATGATTAAAAAATAGCACATCAGATCCCTAATAAGCATTATAAGTTTAAACTTATTATAAGTTCAAATTTGAATATTTTAGCTAAACAAAATCGTACAGTAGCAACCGGAAATTGAAAGTTGAAGACTAGCATAATACGATGCTGTTTTCGGAAATATAAGAGATCCGTTCTTCCATACCAATTTCATAAATTTGGTCAAAGTGGCCATTTTTTGACCATTTAACTTAAAATTACTCCGAAACTTGATGTGATACATAATTTTCGCGCTTGGATTCGTTTTCAGCATCGAGAGGTCTACAAGATTCATCACCCTCCCCCTCCCCGCCTGTTATTTTTGGAACTAAACAGAACCTCAAATTTCGCAGTCCTATGGTATATATCAATTCTGAGTACTGAAACAGTAGTCAACTGTCCGTGAATTTGTTTGGATTTAATATTGTAATTCTTAACCACATGCAACACCCCGGTTGGGTAGAAGGAAAAGAGAAGAAGAAGAACAAGCATTGTTAGTCTATTTGGCAGCTGATGGATCTCTGGATGTCTTTAGTTTCATTACAGAATTAAATGGAAAATAAATAATTACGTATAGCAGAAAGTACTGATGATATTGTAAATCTCTCTGCCATGTTATTCCATTCTCCATCTATCCTGTGCTATTTGTTGAACTGCTTCCTGCACTTCTCTTCTTTTCTGCCCGTCTCCTTTTCTGTACATTTTGTGTCTTAAGATCAGTAACAGATAACAATATTTTTGGTTCTGAAATTTCTATCTAGTTCATGGGGCTCTTTTTGCAAGTTTCTTTGAAATGATTCCCATTCGTTATCCATCCTTTGCTATTTTTTTAATAGGTTTCCATATTTCAAGCTTCTTTCTTTCCTTCGTTTTGTCAGCACTGATGTGTCTTCAGTAACTGATTACAATACTAGAACTTCTATATAGGTTATTCAGCGTTTTTATTTATTTATTTATTTATTTATTTATTTTCTTTGCCCTACAGAACAATCCAATTACAGGACAAAATACAAGAGATATATCAAGCATATGTATATATACAATGTAATCTTAAGATAAAAGGATAAAGAAAAACATAAATACAATTATTTTATTTTATTGTCTTGAAGAAGATAAATTTAATATTAGCGGTAGTGACATATGGTTTATATCAGCATCATAACATGTAACATTAAATGTATTACACATTTTATATATGGGAGACTTGCGCATTATATTAGTACATGCACGGGTACAGAGAAAAGTCACATTGGATCTAGAAGATATTCTAGGTACATAAAAATTTATTCTGTTCAACAGTTCTGGCGTGTCAATGTCATTATGAAGCAAATTATATAAAAACGAATACTTGACAGATCCCGACACGTTCCCAATCAGTTCATTTCGAATTGTCGCAACAGTAGATCATGAGGGTAACCCCGAGTCGGATATGAACTATTTTCTTTAAGGTATAAATATTTGAGAAAGCGCCTCTGGACCATTTCAAGCAATCGAGCCTGATTGATATAAATAGGGGACCACACCAGAGCAGCGTACTCAAGCCTGGAACGGACGAAGGAATAATAAATATGTAAAATTGTATCAATAGATCCAAAACTCCGTGTAATTCTTATTACAAATCCTAGTAGCTTTAATGCAGAAGAAGTTATCTCAGAAATGTGGTTCCAAAAAGTAAGCTTAGTGTCAAATGTCACACCCAAATCCTTAAGTGACTCACGACTCTGTAATGATAGGTCACCAAAGTAGTATGTGTGAAGTACTGGATTCGCTTTTCTTGTGAATGTTAAAATCTGGCATTTGGATACATTCATTTGTAACCTATTGGTGTCACACCACAGTTTCAGAATATTAATCTGAGATTGAAGCAGCCTGCAATCCTCAATGGACCCAATCCTTAAGAAAATTTTCAAATCATCAGCAAAGAGTATCTTTTCGCATTGTAGCCGGTCACACAGGTCATTAATGAATATTAAAAAAGTAATGGTCCCAGGTTAGTTCCCTTTGGCACACCTGAAGGCGGGGAGAAAGTGTCCGAGCGATGATTTAAATAGTTGACAAAATGATTCCGGTTGGTAAGATATGACTGGAAAAGGGATACCAATGAGGGCACGAAGCCATAATAAGAGAGTTTAAAAAGTAGCAATCAGTGATCAATCCTGTCGAAGGCCCTGGAGAAGTCCGTGTAAACGACGTCCACCTGACCACCAGTATCAATACTCTCGCATAAATATTGTGAAAAATTGCTAAATTGGACACTGTAGACCGTCTATCAACGAAACCGTGTTGATATATAGATATAGAACTTCTAACTTTAGGGAATAAATGCACATAAAGACACCTCTCAAAGGCCTTCGCAAAACTATTAATGATGGCTATTGGTCGATAATTTTCAACAAACCCCTTGTCACCCATTTTGAAAACTGGCGTTAATCTAGTAGTTTTACAGATATCAGGAAACACCGACGTACTCAAAGCAAGATTAAACAGAAAGTGAAGTGGTTCCACAAAAGCGTAAGCACAATCTCACAATCTTACAAGAAAACTTTTTATGCAAGTTTCTCTGTAATGCATTCCCATTCGTTGTCAGTTCTTTGCTATTTCTTTAACTGTTTTCTATATTTCTATCTCCTCTGTTTTTGCTGTTTGTTTTTCTCTTGTTGTTGTTTGTCTATCTCTTGTTTAATTACTGATTACAATAGTGAGAGCACTAGTATTTTTATGCAACTTATGTGGCGTTTTGTCCAAATTCCTTCGCAATGTTTTTCCATTTTTTACTTGCCTTTTGTTGTTTCTTGAAACGCTTTCCACATTTTTCTTGTTTCCTTTTGTCCCCTTCTTGTTATCAGTACCCTTAAGTCTTAAAAGCAATAAGTGGTTATAACACTGATGGTGGTGGTATTTCTATACAGTTTATGTTGCGTTTTGCGCTAGCTTCTCTATAATGCCTTTTACTCTTTATATGTTATTTGCTGTAATTGCTTTCCATATCTTTCGTATATATTTCCTTCACATTTGTCCTGTAAATTTCCAACTCGTCTCTGTCCTGAACTTTCGAATCTGAATGCTGGTGTATGATTTTCCGTTTCTGTACCATATCAATTTTTACTTTGTTCTTGTGATTCCTTTCTTTCCCCAAGGGCTCATAGATCCACGCATCTATTTCTAGTTTTGACTGATAATTCTTAAGTTTTTCGTTTTCAAGTAATCAGAATAGTTTAGGCGTAATTGATTAGAGAAAAATGGCCAGATTCTTTTAACACTAACCCTAAGATGACTAGGGAGTTTATATACATAAAAATAAAATACATACAAAACATGTCTAATTTAGAAACTACACAGTTCATTTCGTCCCAATTCCCCCACATACTTTACAACCTTTTCTTCTCGAAACTACTCGTTTTATTCTATTTTATTCCAAACAGGGGATCCACGTTTATATCAGTCGGAATAGGATAGTATTTCACGGAAGGGACGTTCAGTTTAGGCCGTTTAGCGGTTAACTTTTAAGAGCACAATAAATTGAGACACAGAGAGAGAGAGACACCAGCGCAAACTTAAATTGCACGGTTTACATCGTCGTAGTAAAGTAGGTTGAATTAAATTAGGTTTTCTGGCTTTTAAATATAACAGAACGACACGGTTTAAGATTACATTTTCTAAAGTTAGCGGAACTTTCCGTAATTTGCCTGATTCACATGTAAAGTTATACAGATATGTACAATGGAAACAGTTGTAAGTTTGCGTTATTTGTGTTTTCCAACCTGAAGAAGTTACCTCTTGAATTGTACAATGGAATAAACGATGGTGTATATAATTACGGTGAGCGATGTTGCAAAAATATGAATTAACCCGAATTAACTCAGGTAAATGCATCGAAAACACGATTTCCGCATTTAACTGTTTAAAATACAATAATATATCGAGGATATAAACAGTATTTACGACTTTTGCAAACTGATACGCGAATATATTCCAATCATGGAACGTGTAATTCCACTTTCCTCCTCTCTCTTTGATGCGGCAATATCCATTTCGTTTCATTTTCTGCTATCGCTCATAAACGCACCAAGTTTCGAGGAATTTAACTGCCCGGATTCTCATCACCGCACACGGCGCGGGCGGCGATGTGCGGCGGCGTCGCCGCCGTCTCATTTTACATTGCAATGGAAATTTACACACTTCCATTACCGTTTCGCATAAAATATTAACATAATAGTAGACATTATGAGACGAGAGGATATAGTTCAACCTCAAATCTTATTAAAGTATGAAAGAATAATGGAGGTGGAAAGTAATTTTCCGCGGAGGAAACTTCGCACTTAGTTTTTAACGTTTGATGGTGACTCTTAGATGTCGTTAGTGCGCGCGGTTTTCTTTGCTTTTCATTCCGTAGGTTTTTAAGATTAGATAATTTTCGGAAAAATGTATAAATTTTAAAATTGAGTTATTACAAACTTTGTTCAGACGAAGAAGGGAAATTGCTTGGAGCCCTCTACGGCGAGAGGATATGGACAGGTGTAAGTGCCTCTTTTCCTCTTGTAGAATGATTGAAAATTAGTGGACTATAGATTTTCACAGCAGTCGTCGAATGTAGAAACAACCTCTAAGTAATGCTGGTCGTCTTGCCCGCTTGCAGTTCCGTACTGAAAGTGCCCGTATCCTAGAAGCTAATGTCATTTATTTTCATCTCAACTTTCGCTATGTGTTTTCTTACAGCATGAACCCAAAGGTGAAAATTTGAGTCCTTACGATTCCCGGAAACTTGGATTAAAACTGTGCTCAGGAAACAACTGACTCACAATAAGTCAGACTATCTCCTATGGGATCTGTTGACAAGCAGAAACGACTCCGGTAAGCACAGCGTAGGGTGTGAATCAACTAATTTAAAAAAAAAGTGTGACTGATGACAGAAAAATCAAAATAACAAAGCGACTGTACGTCAAACACAAGGCTGTTTGTACAATGATTTGTAGCTATTTTCCTTTCATCTCACACTGACGGGTGTTCTGCTCGGTAGGCCTGAAAGAGATTTACTAGATGCATAAAAACAGGGTAACAGCTATTTCTTGCATAACTTTTAAATAATACCATGGGCCACCCTGATTAGATGCGATAATCAGACGGAGATGAGAAGCAGATTAACACAACGCCTCGATGGTTCGTCAAACAGATGTGGGCGTTTCATGCAATGACCTTGTGGTTGATTTACTTTTATCACTCCTCTGGTAGATGCTGTTCGATAGACCGGCCTGAGAAAGACTTATGAAATACACAAAAAAAGAACAGCCAAACAGCGACAAATAACTCGTGATTTGTTGCATAGATGAAGAAAGTTTATAAAAGGTCAATAGAAGGTTAATTCAAACCCATAAAATCAAAAGAGAGCAGAATACGTAACATTTCGCTACAGCAGTCATTGGAAAGAGCTAAAGAATATTTTTGTATGAAAATGGGGAAATTCTGAGAGCAACGAAACTGCTCCTAATAAAATCCGAGCAATATGCAAAGAACAGACAACTAGAGTTAAAATTATAAGTGAAAAACTAGGACATCTACGTAATTCTCATAGTAATAGTCGTTCGTTGGAGAATTTGTAAAGAATAAGACTGGAATTTATGGATACATACCGAAACCCAAAATAAATTGTGGAATGTCAAAATTCGATACATGGATAAAAATAAAAAGCACTGTTACATACAACTTTACTTCAAGTATTTAGGAAAAAAACAGGATTGTGATGGATGAAATTAAATTATATATTGGGTGAGCTTAGGTAAATGCTTTTCTGAAAGGACTAAAGGGGTCCTTGAAGGGATATAATGCAATAGAAGATTCCCAGCTTAAGTTAAGGCGATGATACAGCAGCTGAGCTGTATCTAGAGTCAATTAACTTTACAGAAAAAGGTCGCTCGCATTTAACCTTATGGCTCTTCAGGGCCGGCCCAATCCAGCAGAAATCCCTAAGAGATTGGGTAGCAGGCTTCGCCAAACGGTTTAACAATTTAAACTTATAATGGGAGTAATTTCCTACAACCAGTCCAACCCAATAGAAATCCTTAAGAAGCGGCGTAGCAAGCTTCGCCAAACGTCTATGGAAGGAACTACTTCTAACCAGTCCAATCCAATAGAAATCTTTGAGGGGCGGCATAGCAAGTTTTGCCAAACAGTTGAATAAAACAGAAATAACTGCTTCTAACCAGTCTAACCCAAGAGAAATCCTAGAGGGGCGGGATAGCAAGCCTCACCAACGGTATGGAATATTATTGCCGTTCAATTTTTGGATGGTTTCTAAGGGAAATGAATGTAAGAATCAGCTAATCCGCTTTGCTTGAGCGTCGATGTTGAACTCCTTAAACATTAGCGTTATCCATTATTAAAAGAGACTAACGCCAACGGTTCATACGAATTTAGATTTCTTTTACGCCGAAGGAGTTCGTGCAAGGAAGACGATTCCGTACTATTTATTATCCTGTCTAGCCGACACTGCACTACTAAAGTTTATATTTCCGTTCTTGACGTCTTCACAACCGTCTTTATGTAAGAGAAAGCAGCCTCCGCATGGCACATTGAAAAATTAACGTCTCAAGAATCATGATCAACATAATTCGACAGCGTCTACAACATTATTCGGTTTTATGAGGTACATACATCACGCGACGTAGTGAATAATCCACGTTTAACTATTCGGTCGGTTTAATGTTGGTAATAAAAGTCCGTGCCCTCGTCGGTTGCCCTCTGGGAGTCGGCCTTCGGGTTCTCCAGCGGGGTCGCAACCTCGAAACCTCGCTAGTTCACCACCTACAAACTCCGTACACGCCCGCACACAGATGCACATACACATACATCCGCGGTGGTCGTGCCCCCTGCGTTACCTCGGGTTTCTAGCCGAATTTTGTTTAAGCACTTTTGCTCAACTTTCCTCTCTCCTCGGGGTTGTCATATTTTATTAGTGCGCCTTTTTCCCCTTCTCTATCTCTTTCGGACGTCTCGCTTTGTTATGCTACTTTCGTACGTCCCGGACGTCGTGTCGTAATAATAGAGGTATATTTGGGTCAAGTAAGGGAATAAGGAATGTATCTGCGTGATTTGGAATTCATAATTATTTACTCCTTTTAGGTAAAGCAGTACAACGTAGGATATTGGAATATGAGAAATAATATATGCTGACGACAATGGTTCTAATAGCCAATAATCAAGAAATTTTAAATGAAAATGTAAAAAAATACCATGAGTGTCTGGGAAAAGTAAACATGAAAATAAGCGAGGGAAAAACAAAAACTATGTTGATCAGCAAGGAAATCAGGCAGAAAAACATGAAATCTTTCTCAGTCAGAAGAAATTGGAAGAGGTTAAAACTTTGAAATATTTAGGGACAATTCTAAAAGAAGATGGGCGGTTTGCTTGAAGAGTTGCGGTATACAAACCAAGCAACAGGAAAATAGTTTAACAGCATCAAGACTACCTCTCTGAACAAGAAAGAAGTACTAAAACTGATTAAAACAGAAATTTTTAAGACAATAGCTCCACCAATACTCACATACGGATCTGAAGTATGGACAAGAACAAAGAATCAAAAACAAAAAATACAAAGCAACGAAACGAGATTCCTCAAAAGAATAGATAAAGTAAGAAATTGTACAATCAAAGAAAACTTAAAAATACAGCAAATACAAAACAAGATAGAATAAGGACAACTGAGATGGCTAACACATGTTATGAGAATGGGAGAAAATAAACTTGTGCCAAAACAAGCAAAAGAAAACTAAAGTGAAAACCAAGAAGGTGTTGGATAGAGAAAATAAGTAAATTGGAAGAAAATTCGTAGACAAGTGCAAGATAGAAAAACATGGCAAAAGGCATGGAAAAGAACCTCAACGTTACTCAACTCCACGAATTCGATACTCGGAAGTGTATAAGGGTTAGGATTAAGTAAAGCAAGTATTTCCTTTTCTGGAATATGGAGGAAGTTAAAATATTGGAGATTATATATGTCAATTATATAGTGCTAATCGCAGAAAACAGAAAGATATTGAACGAGAACCATTCTCAGGTTCTCGTTCAATATCTTTCTCACTGAGAGTCTGCAGAGTATAAATATGAAAATAAACGTAGAAAAAAGAAGACAATGATTATAGGCACAAAGGACCAAAGGCACGAGATTTACCTGCAGAGAAAAAGGCTGGAAAAGGTTAAACAGCTTTAAATACTTAGAAGTAGTGGTGATGATAGACGGGAGGTTGGATGGAGAAATCAAGGCAAGAACAGGAGAAGCTAGAAGATTATTCAATTGCATTAAAAATATCATTTTAAGTAAAAGAGAGATACCAAAACCAAACAAAAAGCGCAACTCTCATACAGAGCAGAAGTCTGAACAACAATAAAGGACCAAAAAGGCAAGTTACAAAGCATGGAGATGAGATTTCCGAGAAAAATTAAAGGCAAGAGGAGATTGGATGGAATCAGAAATGTTAGGGAAAACCTGAAGGTTAAATCGATATAAGTCGAATTGGAAGAGATTTAGTTGAGATGAATCGAACCGAGATGGTTACAAAAGAGTACGAGGCACGAGTATTGGAGAAGAAGGAGAAGAGAAAGACCATGAAAACCTGGATAGAAGAAATAAATACAACGGCTGGAAAATGAGATATAAAATGAAACGAAATCAGCACAAAGTGGAAGGAGTCCTGGAAGGGAAAATACAATCACAGCTCTAGAGCTCAATGTGCTCGAAATGATAAAAATGGTTTAGGATTAGAGAGTTATTTTTTAATTCTCATGGGCATTTCTAAACTTATCTAGGAAACAAGAAGTTCCTAACAATTTTCACATAAACTGCATTTTTATGATCATGTGATCGAGGGGTTTTATTGATATTTTGTTATTCCAGTTTGTTGGGCGCAGTACTTTTAATACAAATCACTTTGATTGGTATTACTAATTAAACTTCGAACTAAACTAACTATTAACATTTCATAACTTGTACATTTTGAAAATAAAATCGCATGGGAAGGAAAACGGAGTTTAATCAAAATGAAAGAAAGTCAAGAACACTTAGAATAGAAATTATAATTAGTAAATTTTTGACTAAATTCTGAATCCTAAATCAAATTGTAACATAAATTATATAGCAATTACACACATAGATACAGTTAGACTTGTAAAATGAAGAGATGGTTTTGTGTAATGAAATCTAAATTCCTTGAATGTTCTTTCCCGTTCCATCTCAACAGTATTTAAAACTTGAAATACGATTGAACATTCTATATTATCCGCCAACATTCAACGTCATGAAATTAACCGAGGAAACAATAATTGTAAATTATTTAAGAGATTTGGCGGTTACGCCTTATTTATTGCTCAATCTTCTTTACCGTGGAGTTTTAGACGCGCGATGATTTTACGACTACCGCGCGAACACGAAATTTGGTGCGATAAATTTATTGCAAATTAGATTCGGCCACCGGCCATCTATTTCTGGATAATTTCGCGAATTCCCCAAAAATTAATTTCTAGATACGATGTTTTCGTAATTCAATTATGCAAAATCACGCAAAGTACAGGGCTCGATTTTATAATTCCGTTTATACAAAACAAAAAATTAAATCTATACTCGACTCGCCGAACAGATGCAGTAGCAAATTATGGCAACCTTGCAATGCAAATGTCCGACTCACACAGCATAAATCACATGTAAACATATCAAAATAATAACCTCATTTTGTATTTGACAAATAAAAATTGCAAAATAAGTACTAAAATAATTTTCTTATTTCTTCAAGTATGTTTTGTTGAATTAAATTATGCACCTCCAATATATAGAATTATATATAGTAAATAAAAAATGAACAATGGTTTTAAGAAGATCTATGTAATATATAAATACAAAATAAGGAAACAAATAATTAATATTTTTTTTTTTGGTACGTATTTATATAAGAAACAGTATCGTAAAAAAATTAACTCACTGTACAAATAGGTATAATCAAAAATAATAAATTTTATACATATTACAAAAATTTAATACAGTAAAGGAATTAATTATGACACACTAAAACGTTCTTAACATGGATCTTCTTCGCTATTAGATGATGTAGACGAATCATCATTAATTGTAATGATTAACGGCTCTATGTGTATATCTATGAGATTGTCAAGTTCCCACATTTCCTTCTCTGTTTGAATAACATGTTTAATACCATTTTGCCAATTTTCAACAGAAATATTGTCAATACCTCGTTGAAATAATTCTTTCACGTCTGCCAATTTAAATGTGGTGTTATGTCTCGCAACATACCCCTTCACTTGTGCCCATATTAGTTCAATCGGGTTTAATTCACAGTGATAAGGGGGAGTCTAAGTACCTTTCTATTAGTGTTTTCTATTAATTCATTAACAGCATATTTCGGAGGGCCAGATAAATGTTCTTTAATTAAAGCTAACAATTCTGCGTTTACCATGTTTTCTTCATATGCAATACTATTTTCCCTCATCCAGTTTTGCATTTCTAATTTACGACTATTAGTTGTAGGTGGCTTATTCAATTTACGACTATGGTACGGAGCATTGTCAAAAATTATAACGCAATTTTCTTTTAAATTGGGAGAATACATCTCATCCACTCTTCAAACCTTTCTGCGTTCATGTCTTCATGATAATCTCCTGTTCTCTTTGATTCAAAGAGGAGTAAACCATTTTCTACAAATCCTTCATCCGAGCCAATATGTGCAATTATAAATCTTTTGCCTTTGCCTGAAGGATTTTTAAGACCTGTTCTTAAATCTTCTATAAATGCTTGTCTTGCAGTGACAACAGACATATCTGTCCATACTTTATTTACAGTATGTCCAGCATTTACCCAAGTTTCATCCAAGTAATATATCGGGGTACCATTTTCACGATATTTCTTAATTTCACGAAGGTATTTTCGTCTCCAGGTAATAATGTCATCTTTTTCTTTTAAAATACTATTTCGACCTCGCTTATTATAACTACAAACATAATTATCTTATGATTAGTATATAGAATTTAAAGTAATAAATATTTGTACCCAAAAGTTTAGTTCCTTTAATCTGAGAGTCGTAATTTTGAAATTAGGAATGTCATCTCTTTCATTTATCACTGTGAGAACTTTTTCAACTGTTGGAGGTTCATTTTTAAAAAAGAATGAGTGTACAATTCTTCGTATAGCATTTTTTATTTCATCATCCACCATATCTAAAACAGCCCTTTTTCTATGATATTTTTTTGGTGGTTGTAATTCGTGATTAGTGTTATATTCTTTCACAATATTGTAAACACTGCGTTCACTAATTCCTGTAAAAGATACTATAATAGTTACTATGATTTGGTTATCGTTTTGGAAAGATACCTGCTGCTTTGGCTGTCATTTCAACACTAACAATTTTAGAAGTGTTAAGCTCTTCTTGAAATGTTTTAAATATATTCAAAACCTTCTGTTTATCTTCTACCGTAAAATGTTTTGAAACTCTCTTCTTAGGAGGTGAGTTTTCCATAATGTAAGTATATACGATAATATAGCAGGAAATAATGTATAACCTACAAAACAATAATGTATTATTGGTGCACTAGAACGATCGATAAATAGTCTTCAGAAACACTGGTTTATGAAATATAATAGATAATGGATCATTTACAAAGAAAGCTAATAAAATCTAATATTCCAAATGCAATATGGACTCGATTTTTATTCTATTGTAAGCGGCCACCCTGATCGACCAATTACAAACGTTATTGGTTATGTGACCTATTAAACACACATTGTTGCCATAATTTACTACTGCATTTGTTCGGCGAGTCGAGTATAATTAGGATTATATGTGAAAAACTTTTTGAGCCAGCGTTCCTGTGGATTGGAAGGAGAGGGAACTTTCAAAATTATAAAAGCTTGGAGACAAACGGTTTTATTACTAAATTTTGACCAATTATTTTCTACTAAACGCCTTTGTGGTATACTCGTAATATGGAAATGATTTTGCGGATATCTAGCATTGATTGATTACTCGCAGTATAGAATTGGATGATCCTGATTCATCAGCGCCTTTGCTAATGTGTACAAGCTTGCAACCACATCATACTTCTTCGCAAGAATTGTTAGTTGGATAACTTCCCAGTAGGTTCATTTACTAAAACTGATACTACGATTTGCACAAAGAGACTCAAGACAAATGTGATATGTGACCATGAAGTTCAGCCCAGGTTTTAGTGAGAGAATAAGCATGGTCCATAAAAAGTTTTAGGACAACTAGAAGTTTGGATTTTAACCCTCAAAATCCCATATATATATATATATATGCATACCGTTTACTCTACTGCGGAGCATAGGGCGTCCACGAAGCTCTTCCATAACCGTTTATTTCTAGCAAGGTTTCTACTTGACTTCACGATTTCCTTATTGGCCATTCTTTTGTTGTTGGCTCTCTAAACTTCTTTGAAGCATCGTCTTCGACTGAGCTCTTAACATAATTATCGAATGAAATTCTTATGTAAGAATTGAATATGTACCTTAATGATGTTACGACTTAGATTTCCCACTCATAAAGCACTCGGCTTCAACTTACTAAAACGGCCTTTTTCGCCGGCCGTGACTGTAATTGCACAAGTACACACGAGCGACGGCGTCACCACCGCTTTCCCTCTCACTCCGCGTATAATCTTTACGCAATTTAATACGCCGTATTTATATTTCTACCAGCCCTTTCCCGAACGATCCATATTCATGTCTATGTTAATCGTAATCATGGTAGTTAGCTACTGTTGCTGCTGTTGCCTGTGTACATACAGTGGCAACAATGCGTGTTCGTCCCCAATGATTGAATTTGCATTAATCAGAGGGATTCCAGCGTACCACTACAACAACCTTAGCGACGGTACCTGCTATACATGTTTAAATACTCGAAATACAACCTGTACGTCGTTGCCGTAATGAACTTCGAAACCGTTCATCATTATGAGCCATGGATATCACTGTAGTAGCTTTGTGTATGAGTATTCTTCACTATAGTCAATATCAATGCTGATAAGGGCAAGTGCGTGTCAGTCGGATCGAGACATCTACTAATTTTCCAATGGAAGGAAATTTAAGATGCTCTAGTATGAGACTTGAATACATTGGATTTCGATTCCTACAGCCAGAAGAAGTGACAAGATTCCTATTAGTAAGGTGGTTACATCCAGAGAAACCGATCTAGTAGAGTAAATATCTGAAGGGCACAATAAGCCGATTTATAACTTTAGTACGATAGGCGAAGAATCACACCCTCAAGAAGAAAGAATGTTCGTTTTTAATTCAATAAATCGAGAAACTTATGTGCAGTGGCGACCAAAAAGAAGTTTTCCTAGCGTTTCTCTATGTGAAATTCGAGTATGATACAGAAAAGTAGACCAATGGAGCGGAAAAATGGGGCGCTCAAAGGACAACTTAAGATTCTTGAAAATACTGTTACTGTGCTGATTTTGTTCAATGCTTTGTATATCTTCGGTTTTTCACTAATCTGATATTTTTCTCTGCATTTTCTTGCTGATTCTAAATTTCAAATTCAGACTCTGTGTTGTTTAAACGCGAAAGCAAAGCTACGTGGTCGCAGATCATTGTCAGAACGTTAGCAGAAACCGATTGTGTTGGCTTACAATTTCGGAAACAGTTCAAAGTAGGCGAGTTTAGAATAGCTGTTTCAGCAATCCAGAATGTCACTAAACAGTATAAGCATCGAGGATGCCGCGTGCAAGTTCGTAAGAGCGTAGGAAGACCGAATGTCACAAGTCGAGTTCAGGATCGGATCATCATCGGATCAAGCCGGGCGAACTCGAGACTCCCTGTCATCAATATTAACCAGGATGTTGTTGTCTTGTTGTGACAGAATCGATATTTCTGCCCGTACTGTGAGAAGGAGGCTTCAAGATGCTGGACTCAACGGAAGAGGACCAGCGAAGAAATTTGATAAGAGTCGTCTTGAATTTGCCAAAGAGCATCTCGGTTGGATCGCGAATCAGTGGAAATCAGTGAATGTAAGTTCAATTTGTTTGGAGGTGATGGTCTGAAGTGCGTTCGTCATGTTAATACATTTTAAGATTCCAAAAGTTTTTCACATTTTTGTTTCAATCAAACGGTAAAGTATTACCGGAATCTGCTTTCTAACTCTTTAATGCTGGTTAAGTGTCAGTTCAGAATACGACGTGCGGCTAAAATGTCACCGGGTTGATGCTATAACACCTTTTATTGGGCATTATTTACGATTTCAGCATCCCCTTCAACGTACTCCCCTTTCCATTGGTCAAAGCAGTGCTTCAAGTCACTTCCAGATACCATTTTCATGGTCTCCGCCGGTTGGTCTTTTACAGCTTGAACGGTTTCAAATCTCGTCCCTTCTAGTGTTGACTTCACCTTAGGAAATAGGAAAAAGTCACACGAACCAGGTCTGGGGAATAGGGTGGATGTGTCAACATATCCCATGCTTGGCCAAAAATCTTTTGGAGGATAGTGCACTATTGCTTTGATGCAAAATCCATGAGTATCATTTTCAAAGTTCGGGTCGTTTTGTTCTTACCCGTTCGCGGAGAGTTGGATCTTCATGTACCCCATTTGTGTATAAAATTACACGAATGTACAAAGAAACAATCGTCATTGTCTTGAATTTTGATTTCGTCATTCGAACTTCTTCCTGTCTTGGTGAACCAGGACTCTTCCAGTTCATTAACGTGGGCCTTAGTTTCCGGATCGTACATAGAAAATCATGATTCGTTATGACTGTTTCCAAGGAACTAGGGTCCTCGTCGGTGGTTTTTAAAAGTATCAGAACAAATGTTCATGCGATATTCTTCTTGTTCGGATATCAGATTTTTGGGCACTATTTCTCCACATACTTCCCTCATGTTACAATTTCTTTGCCAAATCTGTCGAACAGATTCTTTATCGATTCCAATCGTTTCGGCAACTACACACATACTTAACCGACGATCCTTTCGGATCAAAACACCAATTTTGTCACTGTTTTCGTCTGTTCTTGACGTGCTCGGTTGTTCTGAACGTGGTTCATCATCAATCTGTCTCGTCTATTTCGAACTGGTTAAGAAGCACGTCTTCATTCGACTGCTAAATATTCAGATGAACATACGTTTTCCCTTCTAAATTCTTTGGAATGTCTCTTCAAAAGTTTTTATCCAACAATCGAATGAATCTCAAACTATCTCGAATTGAATGGAATCAAATTATCTTCAATCTAACACTTAATACAGATAAAATTGAAAATTATTCGTTATATTATTTATCGATCTATCCGCGCGGTAATTAAGCAACCGTGTCCGTCGTGCGTTGTCCGTTCGAACCGTTTCCAATTTTTATCACTTCCAACGGGTTTAATCACCAGAAGCAGCGTCCGGCGTATAATACATTTACGCCGGACAACTAGCGCCGAAATACCAATAAAACTTTACTACCGCGAGCTATCTATTGTCTGCACGAATATTCTAGCCGCCGGCGCTACCGTCGGTTCGCAAAAAATTATTAAGAGTGTGTACTGTATAGCAAACGTTCCTTTTGTACTTACAGTCAGCCGCTTATGGCCTAACCGGTACTAGAATGGGCACAATTACTAACGGCGCTGGCGGTATGAACTCCGGCTGACTAAGAGAAAGGAGAGGTGGAGGTTTATTTATAAAAGGAATGATCGTGATTCATTTATGCATACCGTTCAGAAGTAGTGTACAAAATGTTTAAAAGGATGTCACAAAAAGGACATAATTTTTTTTAAAGAATAAGGCACTACACTTGACAGTCTTTCTCAGCTATTAAATACATACATATGTAACTGCACTTTGTATAGTTACGTGGTAAAATTCAAGAGCAACGTTTTCCTTTTCCTGCTTTGCTCCTCCACTGAGGACGGCAACTTAGTTGTTGAAATATGTAAAGTGAATCTGATTTTCTATTGCTTCTTGTTGCGAATGAATGCTACGATCGTTTAGAATTTTACAGTTACTTCGCTTTTTTAATATAATAATAATAATAATAATTTAATTAGCAAATTGCTATTGCAAACATATTAATATGGGAAATTGCTACTAACTATTAATTAAATCTACTTATAACCTAGTCTCTCAATTGTTCCCTAAAAAGTCTGCAACTATGTATATTTTTAGTCTTTTCGAAAATAATATATTTTCTGTTCTATGTTTATTGACAGATTGTATACATATAAAAAATAATTATTTCTGGTGTTCTATGTATGAATCTCTTGCACACGCTCAAGCTGCCTAGTTAAGTAAGTAGTGCCTGTTTATTAATCATAAGACCAGCAGTGTTCAAAATACCCGACTCTTAAAATTAGTGTCTGAATTCTTAGTTCGAAAATTATAATCAGAAAACCATAGAATTTTAAAGAAATCTATGGTTTTCTGCAGTGCTAGTGCAAATTGCGAAGGCCAGTGACATTCAATCATTTTGTTATGATGCACCTGTTCATCTCTAATTGTGAGCGTCAGATAAACAATTAATACACTTAAGATCGTCGAACGTTCAAGAACCTTCAAGTACTCACTTCAAGTAATCACGTGATAATGTCAATATATTGCAAATTTTTATCAATCTGGGGTCAATTACAACTAAACCGGAAATATTTCGATAATTTCGAGTTCAAAATCGTTTCCTACGCCATTGAAATGGTCACTGCACGAAATTTCGTTTAAATCGGAAGAAATTTATATTTCGTCAATTATTCCAAGGGATTATTGATTGAATTTCTTTAAAAAATCGAAATATCCCAATCGGGTCGTGTTACCCACGAAATTGTAGCTTTCTACGAGTAGAATTTGGAAAAATTAGTTCCAAGTCTGATTTTTTTCTAGTTCGAAAATTATAAGCAGAAAACCGTGATATTTTAAAGAAATCTATGGTTTTCTGCATAGCTCGTGCAAACTGCGAAGGTCAGCGGCGTCCAATTATTTTGTTATGATGCACCTGACCATCTCTGAGCGCTAGGTAAACAATTAATTCACTTAAACTCGTCGTACGTTCAAGAACCTTCAAGTACTCACGTGATAATCTCAATATATTGTAAATTTTTATCAATCCGGGGTCAATTACAACTAAACCGGAAATATTTCGATAATTTCGAGTTCAAAATCGTTTCCTACGCCATTGAAATGGTCAATATACGAAATTTCGTTTAAATGGGAAGAAATTCATATTTTGCTAATTTTTCCCCTTTGAATTTCTTTAAAAAATTGAGATATCCGAATCGGGTCGTGTTACCCACCAAATTGTAGCTTTTTACGAGTAGAATTTGGAAAAGTTAGTTCCAAGTCTGAATTCTTTTTAGTTCGAAAATTAAAAGCAGAAAACCATGATACTTTAAAGAAATCTACGATTTTTTGCAGAGCTCGTACAAACTGCGAATCCCAGCGACGTCCAATTATTTTATTATAATGCAACTGACTATCTCTGATCGTCAGATAAATAATTGATGAACTCAAAGTTGCTGAACGTTAAACAGCTTTCAAGTAATCACGTGATGATCTCAATATATTGCAAATTTTCAGTAATCTGGGGTCAATTACAACTAAATCGGAAATATTTCTATAGTTTCGAGTTCAAAATCGTTCCCTACGCCATTGAAATGGTCACTGCACGAAATTTCGTTTAAATCGGAAGAAATTTATATTTTGCCAATTTTTCCAAGTGGTACCCCTTTGAATTTCTTTAAAAATCGAGATATCCGAATCGGGTTGTGTTACCCAGCAAATTGTAGCTTTTTACGAGTAGAATTTGGAAAAATTAGCTCCAAGTCGGAATTCCTTTTAGTTCGAAAATTATAAGCAGAGAACCATGGTATTTTCAATGAATCTATGGTTTTCTGCACAGCTAGTGCAAATTACGAAGGTCAGCGGCGTCCAATTATTTTGTTATGGTGGACTTGTCCATCTCTGAGCGTCAAATAAACAACTAATGTACTTAAAGTTGTCGCACGTTCAAGAACTTTCTAGTAAACACGTGATAATTTTAATATATGCTAAATTTTCATCAATCTGAGGTCAATTACAATTAGACTGAAAATATTTCGCTAATTTTGAGATCAAAATCGTTTCCTACGGCATTTTTATGGTCAGTACACGAAATTTCGTTTAAATCGGAAGAAGCTTATATTCTGCTAATTTTTCCAAGGGATACCCCTTTGAATTTCTTAAAAAATCGAAATAACCGAATCGGATCGTGTTACCCACCAAATTGTAGCTTTTACGAGTACAATTTGGAAAAATAGTTCCAGGTCTGAATTCTTTTAGTTCGAAAATTAAAAGCAGAAAACCATGATACTTTAAAGAAATCTACGATTTTCTGCAGAGCTCGTACAAACTGCGAATCCCAGCGACGTCCAATTATTTTATTATAATGCAACTGACTATCTCTGATCGTCAGATAAATAATTGATGAACTCAAAGTTGCTGAACGTTAAACAGCTTTCAAGTAATCACGTGATGATCTCAATATATTGCAAATTTTCAGTAATCTGGGGTCAATTACAACTAAATCGGAAATATTTAGCTAATTTGGAGTTCAAAATCGTCCTCTACGCGCTTGGAATCATAAATAAACGAAGTTTCGTCTAAATCGGAAGAAATTTATCTTTTGCTAATTTTTCCACCCCTTGGAATTTCTTTGGAAAATCGATGTATTTCATCATCGAAGTGATTGGTGTACATCTAGTAGTTCTAAAGATTGCACGCATAGCTCGATTTTGGATATTTTGCATTTCTCGTATTTCGTCTTTGTTTAAATTAAAAAGAACAGTTCAACAGAAATTGTTTGAAGTTCCTTGAGCAACAGATCAATGTTCACTGTTTTAAAGGCACGGCGAATGTCTAAAAATACGGCTAACTCAAACTCATTTCCATTCAGAGCTTTCAACCACTTATCACTAACACTTAATATTACACTCTTACAAGAATGGTCATTCCCAAAACCAGATTGATCCACACACTTATCATCTGATTTCTGTCGCAAAGCTGAACAAGTTGATCGTTAACTATTGCTTCCAACAGTTTTTCCACAAATAAGAAAAGCATTAATAGACCTGAATTCCTCACTTTCACTAGAATTATTAATTTAAGCAACTGGTGTAATTGTTGTCTTTTCCAAACATTTACTGTTAGGAAATACCACATATTTTAAAGATTTATTAATAACATCAAGGAACTTGCCCCCAATTTAATGTGTCAAACAGGCCGATCCCATCAGGTGTTTTGACCAGATTGTTTTGGAACAATTAGAAAATGCGAAAAATTTGGCGAAAAGTGTATATCTCGATCGTTGTTGGCATCCGTGACATGTTGCGAACCGCGATATTTACGCCGGATTTAAAACTAAAAATTAGCCAAAAGTCTTAGGTGACACCTCATTTCTTTATGATTCCTTGATGATGATAACCTAGTTCTTGATACGCGTGTCTCCTAGAATCTATTATTTCGATTAATTACCTTTAAACATCCCCGGTTTAATTAGAAGAACCCACACCATCGAATTACCAGTAATCGGTCGGAAAGCACAAACACGTTCGTCTCGATCGTATCCATCCATTCGAAATGTCTTACCATTTGTGTCACGTGCGTTTTGACAACTATTAGCGAATATCGCCCGAAACGACAGCTGCAACCTAGAAATCCGTATCGATGGCTTGCAGCTTGTTCGGACGTGCCAGCCGTCGACGTCGTAGTTATAGTTTGTAGCGCGGGACATAGACGACGTTTTACGGTGTAAGTCTTTCGGATTATTTGCGATAATGTCCGAACTGATAATCACGTCGTTAAAACGGAACCGTTAGTCGTACGTGATTTTTGTCCGAAAACGTTCGAAGGAAGTCGTAAAGTCAGTGGAAAATATTCTACATCGAGATTATGTAGTATTTGACGTATCGTAGATAATGGTCGATCGTAAAAGTTTAATTTTCTTTCATGTGAATATTGTGCCATCTTTGCTAGTTTAAAACTTAACCAACATAGGCGAGATACAAGCAGTTATTCGACATCTGACGTATCTAACATCTTAGGTTTACGTAGAGCAATGGGGTTAGAGCAAGGGATAAAATATCTACCATTGTTTTGCGAAACAATTGTTATCTTAGAATACAACCACTTCACATTGTCAATCTTACCCATTTTATTCCTGAAGGTGCACGAAACTTGTAACCGGGTTATTCCCCGCTCGGCAAACACAGGATGTCGTACAGACATCTTTTCCTTATATTCTTAAAGACATATTAAAGAGACTATGAAAAGATTAATTCATTTTGTCATCTTGAAGATAAGCTGAAAAGATGTCTTCAATGAGGATATCGTAGAGATATTTTCTTTTCATATCTCCAAAAATGTCTGTAGTTTGGTTTTGTGTCTTACACACGAATTTCTCTTGATGATATTAAGGGTTTATTCTAACGCAGCACAAAATTTGCTTTGCGCATGTACCCGACGATTCACAAACTGGTTTGGTGATGTGTTGGAACGAACCTTAAAATGATTGATATGTGGACCGTAACTTGTTTATTAAATCGATCTTACGCCGTCTTACATTTTGTTCTCGTTTTTTTTGTTTTACCGCTGGTGATTCTGGCGGCTATCTCAAAATTATACAAAAACTATATCTAAATCGAAGAGTCTGGAAGAAGCTATGAATAGGTACCATTTGGTTTACCATTTAATCATAATATTTGATACTGTTTTATTATCAGTATAAACTAAAGTATATTTTACAATTTTTACAAGTATTTTCTTTATTTATTCCTACTCTTAGGATTAGATTCTCACCTTCCCTGGAAAATCCCGCGTTATGTTCTAACCATAAAATAATCTCATCTTGTACCAACATTGGCGTTCCATTAAAAGTGGCAAAGGTCGTCATCGTAAGAATTCTAGGTCTCATTGAGTCGAATACTAATTGGAAGGCATATTCAATATAGTGCTACTTCGATGGACTTCATTTGTGCAGTATGTTACGTCCCTCATGAGCTATGAAGAAGTTCAATGCAACGTCGTTTACCTCCTCAACGAAGAACACCACTTTCGAGCAATGTCTGCAGTTTCCGGTTGTTGATGTCAGGGCTCTAGTGCAACAAAGTGAAACCAACGGTTTCTTTTCATTATTATCATACGTCCACAAAAATCCGGAATTCCACAGTTCCAATAATTAGCTCCCTTGCCCGCAAAAGTAATACCCACAGAATATGTGGATATAAATATACAAGTAATGTACGTACGTGCATCCTACGAAAAGACCAGATATTAATCAATCAATATATAATTGGAAATTATTTTCTTCTGGCGTTTGCTGCCCCTTCCATTGTTCACGTTCGATCCGTCCGTGAGCGTGTATACGAAGATAACATGCATGAATTCGTATACTCGTATAATAAAGCGGGAATAATCTAAAAGTCATATGTGTTCTAATCCGCTCCCGAAGGAATCTAGTCGCGATGTTTTTTGTCCGCAACGAACGATGATGGGAACTCGGTGACAACGGACAATTTCGAATTGGATGTGGATAATAAGAGATATGTAGCTTCCGTGCCGAGTGTAAAACGTTACGGATAAGGTGCGCGGAAATAAGTGAGGAGTCTGTCATAGCAAGATTCGTTTCGAATTTGATGTTACGTGTACTAGACACATTTTTTAGCGTTCAATTAAAAGAAATTAAATATACGTGAAATGGCTACTTTCAGAAATGATTCTTTACTTACTCGGAATAAAAACTAATAAATGGGGAATAAATGTCTACATGATGTACAGGAAACCAACTGATAATTTTCTTTGTTGCTTGAAGCGTTTGTCTCAAAGTAAGTACCTGGTTCATTGGCGTGTTCTTTCGTTTCCAGTCATCCACCTTAAATTTCACTAATTCACAATTATTCGCGGTATTTCCTTGGCTTGAAATGTACAACCCCTTCATTAGATGATGTTTGACAGTAACAGGCAAGAAACTGTTTACTAACCTCAAATCCATCGCTTCAAAATTATTTCCGAAAACTAATTTCAACTTGAAAATTTCATTGATACCAGATTCCAACGCTAGTACCTCACGTGCACTTGACCACAGGTATCCAATACTTCGATAGCTCCTTTAGACCATAAAATGATCTAAAACTTGCTCCAAAGAAAAACCTAAGGTTCGTCGGAACTCCCCGAGGTAGTAAATGCGTGGTTAAGGATTCGACTGAAGAAATTAATATTTTGCTAATTTTTGAATTCGAATTTCTTTAACAAAAATCAAAATATGCGCATCGTGGTCGTGTTACCTACCAAATTGTAGCATTTCACGAGTAGAATTTGGAAAAATTAGTTCCAAGTCTGAATTCCTTTTAGTTCAAAAGTTATAAGCAGATAATCATGGAATTTTAAAGAAATCTGTGGTTTTCTGCACAGCTCGTGCAAATTCCGAAGGCCAGAAGCGTCCAATTATTTCGTTATGATGCACCTGTCCATCTCTGAGCGCCAGGTAAACAACTAATGTACTTAAAGTTGTTAAACCTACAAGAACTTACAAGTCATCACGTGATAATCCCAATATAATGCAAATTTTCATCAATCTGAGGTCAGTTACAACTGAACCGGAAACATTTAGCTAATTTGGAGTTCAAAATCGTTTCCTATGCCCTTGAAATGATCAATTTCGTTTAAATCGGAAGAAATTTATATTTTGTCAATTTTTCCAAGGGGTACCCCTTTGAATTTCTTTAAAAACTCGAAATATCCGAATCGGGGCGTGTTACCCACCAAATTGTAGCTTTTTACGAGTAGAATTTGGAAAAAATAGTTCCAGGTCTGAATTCTCTTTAGTTGGAAAATTATAAGCAGAAAACCATGGAATTTTACAGAAATCTATGGTTTTCTGGAAAACTCGTGCAAATTGTGAAGGCCAGCAACGTTCAGTGATTTTGTTATGATGCACCTGTCTATTTCTGAGTGCCAAGTAAACAATTAATGTACCCAAAGTTGTCTAACGTTCAAGAACTTCCGAGCAATCACGTTATAATCTAAATATATTGCAAATTTTCATCAGTCTGAGGTCAATTACAACTAAACCGGAAATATTTCGCTATTTTGGAGTTCAAAATCGTTTCCTGTGCCCTTGAAATGGTCAACACAGGAAATTTCGTTTAAATCGGAAGAAATTGATATTTTGTCAAGTTTTCCAAGGGGTACCCCTTTGAATTTCTTTAAAAACTCGAAATATCCGAATCGGGTCGTGTTACCCACCAAATTGTAGCTGTTTATGAGTAGAATTTGGAAAAATTAGTTCCGAGTCTGAATTCCATTTAGTTCGAAAATTATAAGCAGAAAACCATGGAATTTTAAAGAAATCTATGGTTTTCTGCACATCTCGTGCAAATTACGGAGGCTAGCGGCGTCCAATTATTCTGTTATGATACACGTGTCCATCTCTGAGCACCAGGTAAACAATTAATGTACTTGAAGTTTTCAAACATTCAAGAACTTTCAAGTAATCATGTGATAATCTCAATATATTGCAAATTTTCATCAATCTGGCGTCCATTACAACTAAAGCGGAAATATTTCGATAATTTCGAGTTCAAAATCGTTTCCTACGCCATTGAAATGGTCAGTACACGAAATTTCGTTTTAATCGGAAGAAATTTATATTTTGCCAATTTTTCCAAGGGAAATTCTTCAAAAATCGATATATCCGAATCGGCTCGTGTTACCCACCAAATTGTAACTTTTTGCGAGTAGAATTTGGAGAAACTAGTTCCAACTCGGAATTCTGTTTAGTTGGAAAATTATACGGAGAAAACTATGGAATTTTAAAGAAATCTATGGTGTTCTGCAAAGTTCGTGCAAATTACGAAGGCCAGCGGCGCCCCATTAGTTTGTTGTGACCTCTCCATCTCTAAGCGCTAGATAAAGAATTAATGCACTTGAAGTTGACGAATGTTCAAGAACTTTGAAGTAATTACCTAGTTTTTACTAATCGGAGATTAATTACAATTAAACTGAGAATATTTCGCTAATTTGGAGTTCAAAATCGGTTGCTATGGCCTTGGAAACATTAATACATGAAGGTTCGGTTAAATCGGAAGAAATTTATATTTTGCTAATTTTCGCATTGAATATCTATAAAATATCGATGTATCCGAATCTTGGTTGTGTTACTCATCAAATTGTAGTATTGCGTTCTTTGGGAGTAGAATTTGGAAAAATTATTTTCAAGTCTAAGTTCTTCTTAGCTCGAAAATTACACACGACAGGATAAGTGGTCGATTTTCTTCCCCTGCTTTTGATTAAATTTGCTATTGTTGTGACGGAGAGTAAAAATACCTTCGTGGACTGGATGGGTTTCAAAATTGCTCTTTCATTATTGAAAAGCATTTTCCAAAAAGAAAGATGACCTCCCTATGTCTTCGGTTGATAAATCCACATGTAACGTAGCACCCTGCATAATATTTGTTTGTTAAATTTGGGAGAACACATTACGGTAATTACAAAGGCGATATAAACTCATCCATTTAGCAGGTACAAACAAAATATGCTTAATTAATTCTCGCGAAAGTTTCGCCAGCCATCAGTCATCAGAAAAATGATCGAATTCGGTGCAGTCACCCTCCACGATCGTATCCATAACCCCACGAAAACCCTGCAGGTGATACGAACGTGAAGGATTAAGCGACTGCATCCCGTCCGACGTCGGTGCGGATCGTGTACAACCGGTTCATGCGCGGGGTTCCCGAATGGAATCCGCATCGAATTCGCCGTTCTTCAGACCGCGTCAGAGGTTCGTGTGGGGTGTTTGTATTGCCTGAATCCGATCAAAAACGCTAAAAAAGCACGCGACATGTCCGGCAATATCGTGGCCGAATGGCTGCGTTCCTTACATCTCGGCCAATACGCCGAAAGTTTCATAGACAATGGCTACGACGACTTAGAGATATGCAAACAGGTCGGCGATCCCGATCTGGATGCCATCGGTGTCTTCAATCCGCAACATAGGAACAGACTTCTGCAATCGGTAAGAACTTTACGCGAAGAAGGCGCAGCATCTGTTTATTTTACGTTGGAGGAGAGTGTCGCCGTGCACGAGGAGTGTTTGTGTGACAATGTGAGTGCACGTTCTTCGAGGAATTCTTCGGGTCGATGTTCGGACAAAGAAACAGCGGCGGCGACCGTTGCGATCGCCGCAAGTCGGATACAGGTGTCACCCGGTGGTGGTGGTGCTTCTTCTTCCGTAGAGACCGGTCAAGACGCCGCTAAGTATTTGGATGAATACGAAGAAGGTAAAGCTGAATTGGTGAAGATTCCTAGGTTGCAGTTGAAGATGCTCTTGAGAGAAAAATTGGCGCAAGATGGTATTGGACTTACTTGTCAACCTTATTCAACAACGGTAAGTATTCTTCGTTGGATTGGAATTAGTGAATTTCTTTCGCGTCTTGCCATTTATCCCTATTTGATATCAAAAATTGCTACCATCCGTCATTGGAGCTGGCCATAAAACTTATGAGGATAGTCAATTTCAATTTTTTTTTTGAATCCGAGCTTTCACGACCACTATCGAATGGAAAAACATCTTCCGGTTATTCCGATTGCTGTAGGAGAAACCTAATAGTTAATCATATTGTCAGTTTCTTCAGAAATTCCAGAAGAACTGCAAGGAACTTCTGAAGAAACCACAATATGTATCAAAGTTATTCCTACGACCGAAGCAATGCTTGGAGAATTGATCGAATTCAATTATTTACAAGCAAAATGGAAATCGTCTCAAGATTTCTGATTTTTCACGCATTTCCAATTCTGTTACATTTGGCACAATTTAGCCCATAAAAAGTGATTGTGTGATTCCGTTGATAAAATACCGAACCTTCATGGAAAATAAAATGCATACCAATTAATCGACCGCATCGTTCAAATTACTTCTCGCCATCTTTCAGATAATTCGGCGATTCCGGCCACAAACACACTGCGGTTAAGACTAGTAATTCCGAAATTTAATTGTAAGAGATGAAATTCAGATAAACTGAGACTTCAAGCCGTTTTATTGAAAAACTGATGCTCAAGTAAATCGTTGTAAATCGTCAAATTGATCGCTGGTGATAGGTATACTTACCACCAATTTCATCCATTTTTCAAATGTCCAAGGGAAACTATTTTACCACTTTTTATTTGTGCTGCACGGCAATTGCTTTCTGGGTTCTCAAGTCGTAAACGAAAAAGACATATCCATAAGTTTTCCGAGCAAAAAATTGTTCCAGACGAAGTAAGATTGAATAAAGTTGATAATCACATGCCAATTTAAGGAATACGTACAGTCGCTGTTGTTTGGGCTCTACTAAAGCATACCGAAAGAGAACACGAGGTGTCCACAACTTGCGATTACGTGTTTCTCCAAGTTTTCTAAACTTTCATGGAAAATAATCAGTCATCGATAACCAAAAATTCTAGTACACAATTTCTTTGGTAGTTTGTAGTATTTACAATATACATTTTATAAATATAAAAACAAACATTGTTCCCTACATTTTAATAGCCCCCAATGGACGGTGGTAAGCATACGTACCAATCAAAAAATGCTGTTAAAAAATCAAATTGATTTTATCCAATAAGCTAAATGAATTTCTTTTCTTAAATTGATCTCATTTCCAAAAATATTCGAATACACCCATACTAGAAATAAGTGTCCCGTTAAAGGGTTAAATCACAAAGACATAGTATTAAAAGCCACGATTATGTTGTGTAAAGTTATTGTTGCTTCCTACGAATTTAAAAGCGGTATTTGTATTGCTGTATTGATTTATGAAGTTAGACGGAAAAGTCAGTGGAAAATATGAAAACATCTGAGTTGTGAGTGCGACCAAAAGTCCAGGTTGAACATTTCAGATGGAAAGATTGGCACGTTCCTTTTAACCTTCCTATACTCACGCATACGGTCTGTAAGACCGATTTATATAGTATAGTATACCTCTTTCACTTTGACGTGAGTATAGGAAGGTTAAAGAAGTTAGAACAACAACTTGAGATTCTTAGCAATTGTCGCTGATTCACCAACCGAAACTTGTTGCAAAAACGAAAATGCCAGTGATTTGACAGTGCTCGATCACAGAAATATTGTGAATCTGCTAATACATCCCCCTCGAAGTGCAATAATTCGTAACTTGTCATCAAACTCGTGTGTCATCATCGTAAAATTTAACATCGCCGCGATTTATTATATATTGATGATGGAATTACTTAATTTGTCCAGTTTGGAGCAATTGAATTGGTTCAAAACACGGTATAGACTCCTTTAATTTCGCTAAATGATCAATATAGTCTTCTAATGGTGCATATTTGAGCTTCAAGTATCGTAGGTCTAGTCCTTCACGATTTCCCCACAATTCTCTCAGTTTCGTGCTGCAGATCAACGTAAATGGGCAGGAATAATAAAAACAAAGGAATTAACATAAACCACAACAGTTTTAGTTTACAAAATGGAACTTACGTGAAAGAAAAAGTGTAGTCATAAATGAAAAACGTTGGAAACTTCTGCGGTAGACGATTGGTTTCTTCCTCGCTAACATACATTTTAAACATTGATATTTCAAGAGCATATTACGTTCCTAGTGAGATGAACTTTCTTGAACTCACCATCTCACCTAGCCTGATAATGATTGCAAAGATTTCCAAAATGTACTGAGTCGATTTCACCAAATCTTATCTTATCTGCAAAGGAGTTGTCGATGATAGTACCTGATGCTCCAGACTTCATTGTTTTCAACCCTCCAGTAATTTGAAATTTCTGTGAATATGCTGCTGTGGTTCTCACGGATGACGCGTATCCTCCAATTGGGGCTCTTAGGTCGGAGAAATCCGATAATTTCGAAGATGGTGATTTAAAATGTTCAATTCCTTCAGTTTCTTAACAAATTGACACCTCGTTCCTGCATCAGATCTCGTACTCCTAGATCATATCCCTGTTGGCATAAAAATCGTGGTAAACGTTCATCTCAGACTCTCTCGATTTCCACCTACCAAATCGGGATGCTGGCCAAAGATGTGATGACCGAAAGAGGCCATCAGATATGTACAAGCGGGATTGAAAACATCAGGTTCAGTATCGTTTTGTCCAAATTCACCTCGTCGGTTAAGATACAATCCCTGTTATTGTACCAAGACGAACAGAAACCAAATCTACTCTTCCAGTTGGTAATTGTCTTAAGCTCTATCGCCCCTTTTAAATCGGGCATTTATCTAATTTTATCCACCATTTGGCAGCTGATCTTTTCTTGGGGTTCCACTTATCTTTCGGGTAATTCCTCCAGTTCCCAGGCTCTATCCTCATTTCATCCTCATTTTACAACGAAATGTTACACCGTTCCTTGCGTGCTTGGATCTGTGCACTCGGCCAGAATCAGAGTTAAAGGTGCTGGTTTTCAGGTCAGCGAAACGCGTGCCCCTGGCTGACTTAATCGACAATTGTATGCTGCATTTACCGATGCGATCTAGTGTTAGAGTTGTGGTAAAATTTTGTCAGAAGAAACGTGACTTAGTTTAGTGAAGAATCTCAGCAAGCTTCAGTCAAGTTCCGAAATATCTCGACCAATTCTTGACGATGATGTGTAGATTGTCACAGTTTGAAACATTTCTATTTTCTGTTGGATTTAGATACGTGATCCAACGTTTCGGCAACTATTCTGCTACCACCATCATGGTGACCCTAACAAGAACTGCTGATTAGTGATTACCAAAATTATTTTCTAGTTGTTAGTTTTAAGTAATGAAACGGACAAACGTAGAACTCTTGTTATCTAAAGCCTATTATACCAGAAGCAATAAAACGTCTACAAAATACATTATTTCCTCAAAATCAAATTCCTCCGGTGAAAAAGATACCAAATCCCCGATGTTGGATTATATTATATTCAAATATGTTGTGTATGTATGACTCTTGCCGCTTATCTGCAATTTCGAAATACAGTTTGGAAATTCCGGTTTGTGCTTCGATAGTTATAAATAGATGAAATCATCGCTAACAATTACCGATTTTCGAAGAAATGATGAAACGACGAATCGCCATTATGAATGCTTAATCTCATTCTATTGTTGCCTGTCACAATACGCGATTATTATTTTTTTTTGTCCGGACTTTATACGCATATTATGACGGTAATCATCTGGTATTCTTAATTGATAAAATATTAAACTCTTATCTGAGGATGACCCAAATTTCCTCCGTATGTGTTCTTTGTGTGTGCAGACAAAGAAAATACAAGGCGCGTTTACAAATTAAAAGGCGGTGTGAAAAGATGAGATTTACTTTGTGTATGTGTAGTAAATTCGTAGTTTGTTATCTTAACCCCTTGCACTATTTTTCACGAGTCTGACTCGTGATGAAAATTTTAGGCCAAACTTGAATATCACGAGTCAGGCTGGTTGTTCAATTTCACGGCAAACGTGGATATCACGAGTCAGGCTCGTAATCGACATTTCGGGCCAAACATGAATATCACGAGCCGTGCTCGTGGTCTTAATCTCGGGCCACCAGGAACGCCTGAATGAGGTCTTATCTCTTCTTTCCTGTTCTTGAATGATTGGGTATTTTATCTTGTATCTTGTAGTCTTTTGAATTTTACAAGAGCACCACCGCGTGAAGTCAACACGAGCACGCCTATCTCGCACTCATTGTCAGTCGTAAGATGGTCGTAAGATGTGTTCAAAGTTCCGACACTCAGTCTTCGCCGCTTCGACTGTTTTCGGGACCACTCAGGCGCCCGAGTTTGGCACGGCTGATTGTGAATTTCGGCGTAGTGCAAGGGGTTAATATGGAGTTCGCTAGAATAATTGCTAAATAGCAATTTCACCATTAAAGCAGACTTCGTTATAAGGCATGTGTGGTTTCATTTTTATTTTTGTAGTGTCTTGAGTAATACACAAATAGTTACATGGCTGTGAAAAACAGAATTTATCACTTAATACTAAGTTTAAATCCGCCGATTCCTAGAAAGGCATAAGGATACTGAAGAAAGATGCTCGGAAGATTGTCCGAAGGAAGCACTAACTGACAATGTGAGGAACCCTCGACTTTGAGCGCCTTTCTAACCTGTTATGCGGTTATTCAATCGTGCCAATCAGAGTGCCCCCTTGGTGCAGGTTTACGAGCATTAAATTCTTGAAAATATGATGAATATTTTTCAACAATCGTATTGTTATCCTCACCGGTAAAAACTAGGCGAGTTCCATATGAAATTTTGCCGAACTTCGCATGGGCGTATGGTGATTTGGGATTCTTCGATTCAATCACCTGTGGCGTGCAACGCCTTCATTGGTTGACTGGGCTTCCACCAGGAGATTGATTATCAATCAGTCTAAATGCCTGGTGACCAGATAAGACTACTTTCATCTACATTGTGGTACAGGACACTCGTCTTCCTTGGAGCCAAACAACTTCGAAGTTACCCAAAGAGACTGGTTGTCTAACCTTTTTTTCTCTCCAGAAGACTGGTTGCTAAACTTTCTTTCTCCAGAGGAGTAGTTGTCAAACTTTTTTCCAAAGGGCATAGATTTTGTTGGCGACCACGTCTTCTCGCCTCACGCCGTATTTTATTTTATTATGAAACTGTGAAGAGAGGAAATGGAAATAAATTTCTTTCTAAGGCGTTTTTCGTCAATTTTGAAAATCCACTTGCAACCTCCTTAGTCCCCTAATGCGACCACTCAGAAAAGTTTAGAAGGTATAATTGAAGAAATCTACACTTTTGGTACTCAGTTACCAGAAGTAGTTGCTCCTGTTAAGACAGAGGACGCTGAAGCACGCGTCCTTGCTCTGGAGCAGTACACGTCGAAATTCTGACTTACATTATCCTAGAGTTTTATCTTGCTGTGTAAGGTCATGGGGAGTTTATATCGCTTTGTTTCATATTTTCTCCCATACTTTCTATCTTTTTGTCATTTTTTTCGGATTTCTTCCTAATATTTTTCCTGAAACGCTCGTCCTCACCAGAGGTAGGTTCTGTTCATTTCAATCGTTTTGGTTTCTGCACATGTAATTAGCGAAACTTCTACCTGAAAGTAATATTCTTCCTCTTCATCTTCCAGGGCGTACTGTTAGCAACACATGTGCATTTGTTAGTTAAATTTAATTCGCCTGTATGGTCACATCTTAAAGGCATCAAGTTGCTCGGCCGCATCTATATCATGTGCAACGTATGCATATTCTTGGGCAATATTTATTTGAACATACAGCTAGTAAAAACGACAAATAAAGACATTTTATTTCAATAGATAAGTAACAGATCAGGAAAATTACAAGTACGTTCATAACAAGTACCCCATTCAACCTTTTTACTACGCATTCGTAAATACCGTTAATAAACTGAAAAAACATCTAAGTCATTTGATATCGCATTTACACATCACACATCTGACAAGCATAAAGAACACTTTACGTTCACGCTGCTGACATTCACTACTCCGCTGGTAGTTTATTCTGTAATATGAACCAACTGGAATGGGTGTAGAAGAAATTACGATTACATTAGTAACGAATATGTTGCCGGAGATTTATTCGAAATTACCCGCGATAATTTCTTTTATTACGATTTAATTTGTTAAACGTGTGTTAGATAAATTTCATCTTCATCACAAACGAAGTGGTAAACGTATCGCGGCCGTTCTATTCTTCGGAATACGCATAAATAATTCAAATGCTAATTGATAAAGCACGATTGTGTTTCGTTGTAATATATTGCAAACGTTGGCAGATTTATTATAGGCGGTCCAGTTAGAAACGACACACGATAGATACGCATAGATCGGGCATGTCTCATATGCAATTTAAGCGAGAATTTGGTATTTTAATACCGTTAGGTTCGAGATTGCGTAATGTGGAGTTACGCAACTTTAAGCTATTTCCTTGTTGGATATGAAATGGACCCGACAATAGATTAAAATTGGTTAATAACCTTCCTAGACACACGTCAAAATGAAAGACGTATACTATACTATATAAATCGGTCTCACAGACCGTATGCGTGAGTATAGGAAGGATAACGAACAGAAACAAGTACGGAGATAAATCAATGAGTTGTGGTAAGTAACTACTTGGAGTAATTAGTGCCAACCGTTGTTTATGACTTCCGCAAATATTTTTGAGTGTGGCGACGTGGAAACCGGTGGTGTTCCAAAAAATTACCGGCAACAACTACAATAAAGAAAAGCTATAATAAATTCACTAGGAATTCGCGTTTGGATATACGAGAAGGCAGTCCCGATGGAAAGTAATAGTAAATTCCTAACCTACCTCATGGTGGCGGTCGTGACTGGGCTGATATTGCCGTGGTATTGTCTAGAAAGGTTTGATTTAATGCGCCTACCTATTCGTGGTATACTAATCAGTTGAAAGTGTTTGTAACATGCCATAAACATTTTTGCATAATCAGTTTATATTGTCATTCGTATGATATATCGTGTAGTGGTAGGTAGGTGCCCAGCTCTTTATGTTTATATTTATGATATTTAATGAAGCTACCGTTGAAGGTAATTTAAAACAAATTAAAATTAATCTGACGTGTCGGGGTGAATGCGTGCGCTTAGTTAGTGGCCTTGCATTTCTTGTTCTTCGGATCGGTGTGAATAGAAGCGGATTTTACCAGCGAAAAAAGGGCACCAAACGGCAACGATTCGGCTCCAGAAAAAGGGTATTCGTAAAGAAGTCGAAACAAAAGAATTGTCCCATTTTTTCATTTTTTTTTTGAATTGCTGGATATATTTCCACTACAGCAGTGGAGTTACATTTTGTTTGCCTCAACTTCTTCAAAATGTCGGCGAAAAGCGCCCAAGAGGTAGAATCATCTTGTATTTGGTCAACGCTCGGACTTGTGCTACTGCTACGATTCAAATCTGAATTGAATCGAATTAGTCGAGGCGTGGACGAAGAAGAATAACTTTACTTTCAGGTATTAGCTTCGTTAAGTACATTTTGCAGAAACGAGACGAATGGAACTTAAAACTACCTACTTCTGGTGGGTGTGAGAATTTCAAATCAAAATATTGGTAATCATATTGAAATGATTACTAAACGAATACAGTGCATTTTCCCGTGACGGACACCTACAGGTGGAAAACTCCCTTGAGCAAAGATTCCTATTTTGCCAGTTCCGAATTTATCTCACAAGAATTACATAAAACCTAGCCTCCCTCGGTCAGACCACGTAGTTAGCATGAAAGAGAAGAGAAAGTTGTACATTTTTGCTAAAATAAAATAACGAACTACGATGAAGTCATTATCTTGATGACCACCCGAGGAATGACCTCAAACCATAGAAATCGAAGACAAGGCAAAGAAGGTCATCTCTAGTTAATAAAAGAGAATATTTGATTTAATTCCAAATGATTTTTTTCGACCACAAAACTACCCCGCTTGCTTTGTGGAATTGCATAGAAATCGCAGACAAAGCAATGAAGGTCATTTCTAGTTACTAAAAGAACATATTTGAGTTAATTCTAATTGATCTTTTTCATTTTTAGGAAAATGTCACATATCAATTTCGACAATTTTGGGAACAAACACAGAAACATGATATAAGTATAAGTGGACAGAAAGTATAATAATATACCAAATTTATCCATCTAGGATCCATCACACACACAAAAAGAAGAAAGTTATTTTGGCTTTCATGGTAGTTTCCTACAATGGATCAATTTTGAGTTGGAACATAGGAAACTTCAGGAGTAATAACGTGTTAGACTCTCGGGGAGGTTCATTGCAATAAACGATATTAGCAAAATTTAGGTCTTAACACCTTGACCTCTCCGAGAGTCTAACACGTTGTTACTCCTGAAGTTTGCAAGTTACGTTGTACTCGCTACTTCTGTCTGACTTAGAATATGAGAGTCAACTTGTTATAGTGAATGGTTTCAGGTCTAAGCGCGTTGACGTTATATCCGGTGTACCACACGGCTCTCGTCTAGGACCAATTTCGTTCAATATATTTATCAATGAGATTTATCTTATTCTTGTTAACACACCTTTTTCGTCCTATGCAGATGATTTGAACTTGAAAATTAATAATGTTAATGATTGCCTGAAATTGCAGGACGATCTGAACAATTACAGCGAATATTTTAATAATAATCAACTGTCTCTTAATTTAATTAAGTGTAAATTTTTACGTCTAACCCGGAAGAAAAATGTCATCATCACCACCTTCGTAATTAAGGGTGTGTCACAAATTAAAGGCATTGGTAGAATATTTGGCTCCAAACTGACCTTCCAATACCCTGTAGATTACATGTAAGAACAGCAATGAAAAATCTGCGATTCATTATTAGAACTGGTAAATCATTCAATAACAAAGATTTTAGAATTTGCCTGTATAAATCGTTAGTCGTTGGCATTCTTGAATGCTATAGTATGATATGGAATCCAGTTTGTATTACATTAGCATAATTTAAAGGAAATTTATGAAATACTAGGTAACCCGGCAAACTTCGTTTCTCCAATTTTCCAATTTTTTCGACTTTTTTCCAATTTGGTCCAGTCGTTTTCCAGTTTTAAGCATCGAAACGAACCACGATCCATTTTTATATAAACAAATTTAGGCTATAAGTTTATTGGTACTCCCTTGGATGATTATAAGGGTGGTCTTCAAAGATATGGTCTTATGAGTTTAGAGAATATGAGTTACTTGGTTATACTTTTTAAAAGAGTAAATAACTTATACGATTGTCCAATTTTGCTAGAAAAATTGAATTTTTATTTTCCGAGAGTTAATTCTAGACTATGCAAGGACAAATCTGGAGCTTAATTCTCCTCTTTACAGGGTCACACAACAGTTCAATAGTTTATGGGGCAGCATGGATATCTTTCATTTGTTCCTTACACAATATGAGCAGCCCGTAGCTCGTAGAGTCTCATTCCTATAAGCTTCTCTTTCCCTTTTGTTTGTATGTTTTGTAAATTTGTATAAATTTGGAATTATTTATTCTTTTATATGACCAGTTTGAATGTACACAAGTATTGTAATTCTTGTGAAGCCTCTGTGGGGTTTCCTGTTAGCGCCTCTGGTGTAAATAAATAAATAAATAGACCTGGAGAAAAACAGGAGCGGAAAGCTTCTTAAAGATCTGGAAAATGCAAGGAAGCACCAAAAGCAGCAAGGAACTATGGTGGCAAAAAATGGTGCCAAAACTCATCCTCACATTCGGATGCAGGGGTTGTACCGCCACAAAGGGACAAAGAAATAAAATCTACTTATTTCTTTTTGTTTCCATACGAGATTTACGTTATATATTTGGTCAAACAAGTTTTGGACGCATTTCCCAATGAGATAAAGAACTTAATGCGAGAATATTGGAGAGAATGCTTTGGAGATTGTTTTTCACGGACGCAGAAAGGCACCGTAAAGGGGAATATTTCGAAAATCCTAAATAATTGCGCTTCAGTTAATGCTACTTTAGTAGACTTAGAGGATGGGCGACATTACTCGTATAACTGGTGGTACCAAATCAAAGAGATTTTGATAATTACCATAATGAAGAAAGGACCGTTAAGCAAAATTCAATAATCACATCCCGTCCCTAATTAGCGATTCGAAATTGACACCCTATACGCAAGAAGAGCGCGCGCAACAACGTCCTCGACAATCGTTAAATAAACAATTAATAGGTTTAATCTCGTCGTGACACCCCGTTCTGCCCCTCGTAATTACGCTCGTAAAACGCATACGAAACTTCGATGTTTTATTGTTGGCGTTTATTACGGGACCCTAATCGAAAAGGACCGCCTCGCGTTGCCGTCGTCCCCGCCGCCATCGCCGCCGCCGCGAATATTTCGTGGTAAAAACTTGCACGATGCAAGCGGAGACGAACCGACCGGCGGCGGCGATCGAACGGGTTAGAAGACGCATACCATGAAAGCAACACCGCCTGAAGATATCCTCTCTCCTAGATAGAAGATATCCTTTAATTCGGCGAGTAATTAAAGGCGGTTTTACTCAGGTTCAGAGAGGATAGAATGTCCGGAAACTGCGACGACCATTTCGGCGCGTCTCGAGTAAATCGAGCACGAGCGACGAAACAGTCAGCTAAGACAGGTCATCCGGTTCGGGGAGACAGCAAGGCAGAAATTTAATTCGCAAGGATGAGATACTTTTACTTTAAACACTTTCTGCTTAACGAAAAGTGGGATTGATTAAAGTCCTGAGACGATTTACGTTTTTTTTTTCGGAATTTAATTAAAAGAAAGACGACAAAATCCTGAACGAGCTGTAGAGCAATAATCAAACTTTGTTCTTTGCGTACGAAATAGACTGGGGCGTAGCACGAAAGCTCTCGTTGGTTCTTCCAATATAGGTGAAAGTCGTAGAAATCGCTATAAACAACAATGTATTGACCACTCAATTCGATAATATTACACCACCAAGTACCTTGAGAATTCTATCCGTAGGGATTCATAGGGCTTATGAATGAAGAAACCATCCACATGATCTTTTGCTAGGTCATTTGATAACTGACGTTCATCGACCATCTTCGGCAACGAATTAAAATAGTGATGGTTTGAAAGGGCGGTTACGTGCCGAAAATAGTATAAAATGGTAAAAGCATATTCAGATATGAGCCAACGTTGGATTTGTCTTTAGTAATTTTTTTATTTTTATCACTGATATCAATGGTATCGATTTCAAATGGCACATGGCGCATCTGATGATGAGGCTAAGTTCATTGTTCGATCAGAAACAGAACGCTTCTACTCATCGGCTCTCTGTGGCTTCGTATTTATCTTCCTTGAAGAGGACGTCACAGGATAATATACGAAGAACATGCTTGTCTACTCAAACCATTCCAACTTCGCTCTAAAAGCGTTTGAAGTATCTACATCCAGTGATATCAGCTTCTTTGCGTTTTCTGCTTCTTCTTCTTTGGGCTTCTGATTGAAAGGACTGTGGACATCATCTTTTGTTACCACATTCGATAAGTGATGTTCTTCGTCCTTCTTTGGAAACGACTGAAAGTGGTCATTGTTTGAGAAGCAAATATGCGAAGCACATGCGTGACAACTGAAAACATCACAACCTCTAGTGAACATCCAGTGATATCAATCTTTTTGCGCTTTCTAATTCTACTCAAAACATTCCACCCTCGCTCTAAAAGCGTTTGATGTATCTACATCCAGTAATATCAGTTTCTTTGCCTTTTCTCTTTTATGCAGCAACTTTCCTCGCCCTTTGATTCACAAGTACTTGACTTCTTCCACGCAATTTGTCAATCCGGACAGGTTATTGAAGGGAATTAATTTCCTCTGAATGTTGCGAACTGGGTACGGAGTCGACGAAGATAGGGGAGAGACCGCGTGGAGCGAATGGACACTGATAGATTGGCAAAAATCGTGATGAAGGGTGGATGGAAAAACAGCTAAAATTCGACCTCAGACCAGATTCCATAAGGATTCAAGCATCAAGTCCTGCTTCAAGTATTAAGTCCTAAGAAAAAGAATACGAAGTCTTCTTCGTATACATAGAGGAGGACCAGGATTTTTGCTTTTTTGCTCCTATGGAAAGGGCGGATGTTGAATGGTCTTGTTCTCTCTCTTGCTCTCGCTCTTGGTGGAATTAGAGTTTGTTTCCTTAGAGAGCACATTAAATTTGGTGTTCAGTGTGCGTTACCATGGCAACCGTCTAGGGATCAGTAAAGTAAATAGAGCGGGTTTGGCCATTTTGTATTTTCTTTGTTCTGCCTGTATGTTGAAATTGTCGGCAAAATAGTTAACGTTTTACTAGGTCATTCAAACTAGTCTAATGCGCTCTTCTCTAAAGAAGCAAACTCTACAACTTAAGGTGAGTTTTACCTTAGTCTCAGTATCTTCGCTGACTTTCCAGTCTGTTTTCGTTGAGTTCCGTTCATCATGCGATCAACATTTAAAATACGTAAATCTGAAGCGATGTTATCTCTCCATCTTTTTTGTGGTCTTCCTGATGGCGAAGGAAAACCATTTTGTTCCTTAAGCAAGAACTTGTCATTTACGGATTGCAGACCTGACAAGCCATGCACATTTCTTCTACTGAATATGGACTGGATTATGAAATAATCCAGTTTTCTGACATCACAGATGCTTGAGGGATAAATCGTTTTCGTTGAGCTTCAAAAGTGATGCAAAATGAAGAATAACAGGAAACGTACTCGACGTTAAGAGGTTTAATATTAGCGAAGACTTAGTGAAGAAACACTTCCAGTTGTTCAATTTCAAATGTTCCAATTGCACTAGATGGCTAAGAACTAATTTGAGAACTATCACACTTCCAGAATTGTCCTCGAAAACGTTAAATCTGCACTATTTTACTAAATATTTGTGATTTATAGAACAAATTATGGTTATAAGAAGACAATGAAGTCAATACAGCAATGTTTTACCCGAACCTAGCAACATTGCTCTAAAGATAAAGTTAAAGAAAGCTACTTCGAGCTGTTATTTCATTGATGATTTCATATAAAATCAGATTTTAAGATACTACTTCGTGAAATAAAAGAAACGAAAGAATACCAATACAATTGTGCCTATTTTTGATTAGAACGCTTGTGAATCAATCGCGGTAAAGTTAAAATGCCAACATGTTTGCGATAGGAAGGAAAATGTTGAAACCCGCATCATTGCACTGGTGAATAGGCAAATATATTCCGTCATGCCTCCGAGTAACCTGACCAGGGTCAGATTGGTGATACAATCCAATCTTAACAACTTCTTGTTCCTTCCAGCCAATTTTCAGGACGTAGGCGGTGATCGAAGGGCTCCATTAATGAAGACGTGCTGCATCTTCTTGAGGTGATTTGCGTGTATTTTAACCTTCCACTATTGGAGAGAAGACTACACCGTAGATGCCCTAAAGAAGATGGTTTCAATTAGGAATCCTGTCGCGATACGTAATATCCTCCAGAGAGACTCAACATCGTTCGTGAGATGGACAATTTTGTTGTGTCAGGTTTTCTGGTTGTAAATGTTAATTTAGGTCATCAAAGATACCAAAAAATCTAATTTTTGGTTATCTTCTTGAAGTGATTTGGGTGAATCTCAACTTTCGCATTTTGGGGAGAAGTCTAAACCGTCAATGCCGTGGAGAAAACGGTCTCAAGGAGGGATCCCATCAAGATATCTAAGATCTTCCAGAGAAATTCAACTTCGTTCGGGGGTACATCATTTTGTTTTGACAGATCTTCTGGTTGTAAATGTCACTTTGGATCATCAATAGATAACCAAAGAATAATTTTTTCTTTGACATTTTTGAGGTGATCTACGTGGATCTCAACCTTCTCGTTTTGGGGAAAAGCCTAGAACGTAAATGCCCTGAAGCAGACGGTTTCAGCAGGAAATCCGGTTGAGATATTTTAGATCTTCCAGAGACATTTAACTTTGGTTGTGGGATAGACAATTTTGTTGTGCCAGATCTTCGGGTTACTTCAGGTCATTAAAGACAAAAAGCAGATAAAGTTTTTCGACATCTTCTTGAGGTAATTTGCCTGGACCTCAATCTTCTCATTTTGGGGAAGAGTCTAAACCGTAAGCGCCCTGAAGAGAAGGGTTTGAAGGGGCACCCTGTCCGAGTACCTAAAATCTTGTATAGAAATTCAACAACGTTCATGGGGTTGAAAATTTTGTTTTGCCACATCTTTTGGCTGTAAATGTCACTTTAGATCATCAAAGATACCAGAAAGATCCAATTTTCCGTTATTCTTTTTGTTATATAACGGGTTCGAAACGTAGAGACACCCATCTCGCGGGATTTGTTTGAAATCATCCGCCTAACGGTTGTGCTGAAAAAAATTATATATATCACTGATGCTGGTGCTGCTGCATCATGCTCATGAAGGAATTCGGTTGAAGTAGAGAAGCAGACAAAGAACGAGAAGAAGAAGGAGAATAAGACAAATAAAACTACGAGAGAAAATTCAAACTGAAAATTGTCCAAAGGCAAACTTGTTCTTTAGATTATTATTTTTCGCTTTAAATCTTTAGTGGCGAGGGCTGGTGAATCAGAAGGTACATAGCTCATGGTCCATGTTGAACATTGTGCACCACTTGGTAGTGGTCAAGAGTTAGTATTTTCTGTTATGTTCAAACGTTCTGACAAAACCTCGTGTTATAATGATAATTTTCTCTCTTTCCCGTGTTATCATGATAATTTTCTTTGTTTCTGGTGTTATAATGATAATTTTCTTTGTTTATCGTGTTATTATGATAATTTTCTTTGTTTCCCTGTTGCCTGGTCTGGCTTCTTGATTTCTTCTGGCACGTAGAAGTAACCGCAAAGCTATGCCAATCGAATTTGGTACTAATTGATTATATTCGTAGCCTTTACATATGCACTTACGTCCACCATTCAAACACGACCTAATGCTTATGCATGTTGTGTCTAATTAAACCGAATCATAAGTCCAATTTGATTCTAAACTAATTACGATCAATCTACGATTTAGATATTGAGATTGTTAAACGTTTGCTTCTTAATTTAAGTAAAACTCATTTCACGAAACCGAAAAATCGCGGTCTCGCGAACGGTATAAAATTCTACATACGCCGTTTAAATTACAAATATCATTATTAATTTCGCTGAGTTTGTGCGACTGTAAAGCTAATTTTCTCGGCAAAGCCCGCTGATTTAAATTCACTTAGTTCAGGTACTATAATATTATATTCCAGCAACGGTACGGTACAAAGTAGACAAGCGGGAGTGTAATTAAATTATTTCCGGTTTTACAAATTCGGCTTCTTTACACGTCGACAACGTAAAAATTAGCTTTGTGAATGTTTACATACACTGCCGGAGTAAGTACATATGTCTGTATATGCACATATGTCTACCTATATATGTACATATATGCATATTTAACTCGGCGAAAAGAATCAGTTTTTAGTCGAAAATCACGTTTCGTGTAGGTATGTCAGCATTGAATTAGAGCGAATATAATACAGAATTTTTTAGCTGGAAGGTTGTGTAATCATTGCTAACAAGATGGTTTCGGCTGGCTTTTTTGTTTTTGTGCCAGACAGCTTTGAATTTATTTCGGAATACATACCTGAAACGAAATGTTAAAGAAAAATCGTTAGTCCCTAAAGTCCGTTTTACATTATCATACTAAATTGTACGTATTTTATAGTACAATATAAGACATTTTACTATGTTTCTGTGCAAAACCATTGTATGAAATTAGAACCTGCCCCATTTTCATACTAAATGTTTTGACTTGCACCTGCTCACTAGTCTGCATTGCACGTTTTCCAATCTAACCTCATTTTCTTATGTTTACGTCTTGTCCAGTCCTGTTGCCCTATAAAATAAATGTGGGTTTATACATTATACTGTGGTCGTGTCAACAAATATTCTTATTGAGCGTTTTACTAAAAGTATTAGTGTTATTAGCTAAGCATAAAATTCATCTTTTTGGGGGTTATGAGAAATATTTGTGAATACTGTGTGATGCTGGTGTACAATTTGAAACGACGATGTAGCATGGTACAGAATCATAAAGAGATTTTTGTACAAGTTCATAATACATATGTAATAGCCCTGACGAATGATGGAGTCTAAATTCATACAATAATCTTGTGGGATATTATACCCATCCAACGTATATTTCACGTAAGTTCGAATATTCTAGATCATTATCAAGTCGTATGTAACGTTAATTCACGCCTAATGTTTACTGTTTAGACCAAGAAATGTAAACGTTACTTAAAATCGGGTCAAATGTTTGGCTGGTTCAAGGGCATCTGTTCCTGAATCGTACACTCATAATTTGCTGGGCATGTAATTTCTATTCAGTTGCTAGGGTCAACAACACAAACAACCCTGCACCTACCTATCTCAGAGGAACGACTGCTGAAGTCGTGCAGACTTGCGAATATTGATGGAAAAATGTAGTTTGTTAAATAAACTAAATGGAGAATTGGAAAAAAGTTGTCTAATTACTTAAGTTGGTCGTCGCTAAGGACACAACTCTCTAGGTAGAATGTGAACGTTTAAGTACAATGAGCGATGTCTTATTGATTGATTTAGAGTCGGTACTATATTTGTTAAGTAAGAATTTCTAGAAAGCCGCTACGTTATGTTTTGGAATAAACGGCACTCGACGTTAGAGTTTGCCCCGATTAGATATTTGCAAGCAGTGCCGTGCCCTAAATTTTTTAGGAGTTCTGGATCAACATATCGTACCTCATATAGCCTTATAAATGATTCTGACGTATATCTAGTAGAAAATTGTAGCCCTTTTTACAACTTACGCATCACATTAACACAGAAGAAGGTTCATAACAAATAAAAGAAAATTTGTAAAAGAAGGTATATTCCTACTATCACAGGAAAGCCGAAAAAAAATTTTTGAAGTTTCGGATTGAAATTATTTTCACATGCACACAGAGTAAAATAAAGGCATATGTTTACTGTTTAGACAATGAAATATAAACTGTTGTAAAATTAGGTCAATAGGTTGAGGAAGATCAAATAGATGTTAGGATGCAACGTGTACGTTTGTGTATTTTTGCAATATATATAGTGATAAATACGTCGGCGGTCCCAAAACTAAACTTATGTGCCTTTCTTTTTCTCCAATTTTTTCAAGTTAAGTTTTCATGAGGTTTGGGGTTTTATTCAAATAGACTGAAACATGTGGACTTTAATATATTTGCGATGGATAACGTGTATACGCGTACACGCCTGATCCGAGTTCTTCCTTTAACGCGTTTTTGTGTCATCAACATCTTCATGTATCAGTCCCAAAATAATTTTGTTAGACGTTATCAATGATTCAATTTATCTTCAGAAATGTAGTATGAGATTTTCCCGCAATTGAAAAGAATATGTATGGTTTCAACTATGACGATTGATACAGAGAGTATATACAGGGTTTGTTATAATTAATGTGTCAAATTCACTTACACGATTATATGAGCTAAAAGTAAGTCGATGAGTATGAAAGAAAGATATGATTAAAAAGATGGATATAAAGGTGTAGTTTTAAAAAACGCGGGTTCATCGTATCCTCCACGTACGATTCAGCCATGAATGTGTAAACAAAATGCCTTTTATTAAAAGAAAGACCTCACCGTGCTTGACAGATGGCCGATATTTTACGGGTCTTTATATTTCTTTCTCTCTTAATTGTTTCACCAATTACTCAGTCGATTGCCTGTGAAACATTAAGGTGCTTTAGAGTTCATCACGTACGTCCTGTTGAGGTTCTCGTACAATTTCCATAACCAACCATCATCAAAAGCGCAATCCGTTTCTTCCCTTCAAATTCTTCAAATAAACTATTTTGCAATACCCATTACTTCTATAAATTCCTGACAGTTACACATAAAAACTGAGCTAGTTCACTAGGTAAACTAGAGAGCTCTTCGTCTGTTATTACGTTTATGCTAGCCAGCTTTCCTCAGTAAAAGCTCAAATATTTGAAATATTATTAACTTAACATTACAACCTGATATTTGATGTATCTCGTCAAACGTAACATGTAAAAGTGGAAATATTTTCCGTTCAAAAGAAAAAGAATTCCAGCATGTCAAAATATACGCAAGATATTAAACAACTTATATCTGAAACTTTTTCTAATATAAACCCTTGGTAAGGTTATAGAATCGTGACACCGTACTTATTGGGGATACGGTATACATAAAAATATGCAGACATATGAAATTGAACATAAAGCTGCAAAACGTTTCCCATGCGCGTACGGCGAGCGCTTCGCGAAATGGGTCGACGTCGAATGAATACAAACAAACCATTAGATTAGCCTCAACAATTACGTTAAAAGCATAACGATATTAAAATAAAATGCGGCCGTTTCGCCTTTTCGAAGTTCGCGGAGGAGAAACTCTCGAAACGATGTTTGTTGGTTTTTTCTTTCTGCGAATTTACTCGACAACGCGAACTTTTTAACGAAAGAAGAACACGTAAAAGGGAAAGTATGTAAGTGAAAAAGAAAGGTCAGAAGGTAAATATGAATAAGCTTTTATTGAAAATTATGAGTTTAAATTCGTTTGTTTTGAAAGCGGTAGTAAACAAAATTGTATATGTATACAGACACCGGCAGACAGACAGACAGACTTTATAAAATTCGGGAATATCATGATTTCTTAATTATTTCTCTAAATTCTGAGAAACTAAACAAATAAAAACTCTGATATTCAACAAGACAAAGGTCTCCTTAAAGGGGAGATAAAAAAGTGGACAGTATCCATCACTACAAAATACTGGAATGACACCAGTGGGCTGGAACATTCCAAAAAGTTTCTGAGCTTCGACGCTAGGAGAGCGGACCTCGCCCTAAAACTGGACAGGAGAAGCTTAAAGACACTGACGGGGACACTCACAGGCCAGTATATCTGCAACAAGTACCTACACAAAATGGGCTTATCTAACACGGACACTTGCAGATTCTGCGGTGAAGAAGAGGAATCAATGGAACACTTGATCACTAATTGTGGGGCACTGGGCCACAGGAGATACCGAATACTACAGGCATATACGCTGAGTGAAGAGGACCTATTAACACTCCCTTTGAAGGAGCGGATCCTGTTTTTAGACGTATTAAATAAATAAAAACAAGGGGAAGCACATTTGGCCATTTTGGGCCAGACCCCACATCATTGCATTACATTACATTACAACAAGACAGAAATAGAAGTAAAAAATGGAATATACAGAGTGAATAATTATTTATTACATACCTAACTAAAGTTATTTAATGAACTTTATTACTATTACTATATTATAATTCGGGTAGCCGAAGAGCGCGACTGCAGTTACTGCAGGAGGCTGTGGCAACGCAAGTAGAAAAAATAACTGCAAAAATTGCGTAATACGTGCATTGTGAGAGAATTCATATCGAATCCCTCTCACATGTACAAACATCAATGTTCAGACGATATATACATAAAATTTGTATACGAAATTACAGCTCTTGCAAAGTCGTACTGACGAGCGGTATAACCGCGAAACGTACGTCTACGGATGGCAAGAGAAGATCAAAATTTTGTAATTTACTATTACTACTGTAGATACCTATATCAAATTGTTAATGCGGGTACCTTACAGTTTTGACACCAGATGAAGAGGAGAGTGGTAACACGTGGAGGTACTACAGAAAATTTTAACTTTGTTTGCACGGAACCACTGCTTGAAGTGATAATTTTCAGTTGGATAAAATCTGTATAATGAGAAATGTTGGAATTTGTTTATTCCAACGCTGATGGAAGTCGCAATTTTATCTTGCACTATTATACAACCGTTTCGTTAATAGTACCACAACCATAAAAGCGCAATTGAAAGAAATTCAAAGCCAGTAAGACTACGCACGCTTTGGAGCAAATTCATTACACCACCGAAACAGGTTCGACGCAAAAACCAATTACACCTTGTACTAATAGACAATAACGTTTACCCACCATAAAGGTACTCTTCGTACATGCACGTACTAAAGAGTATTATCAATTCAACCACCCGTTTTGGTCGAGTTGAACATCTGAATTTGACCCAGTAAAAAAACCGGACTTTCGATCAGCATTCCGTCAGTCGCGATCGCCTCTTAACATTACCTCTTCGTTTGACAAGCGGTGTTTGTGCGAGAGAGTATCCACGACTTACTGCTTCGCTCGTACCGTCCTCCTCTTGTTTGTTTAACGGGTTCCGCCCGGCTCACACGGCCACATTTACTTTTTCTTCGTCTTCTCGTACTTCTACTTCTTGTTTTTATCCTCTACGGTCTCTCCGCGGACCCCGAGTTTGTTGCCATCGTTAAGCGGAGAATGCGGTTTATTTATATTTATCGACGAAGCTCATTTGCAACTCCGATGTGCTCAGGGCCGCTATTACCAACGAAAGCACGGTTCTATTGGAGCTGCGAGGTTGTGCTTTCGATGTTCGTGGTATTCGATTTGTTTGCTTTGACGGTCGAGACGTTGTGCGCTAATTTGATTATACTGTTCAAACAATCGCTTAAGACAAGGTGTGTTTATTTTTATATTAAAGCGTAGCACCAGGTTCGGCACTTACACTTTCCGAAGTGGTCTCACATATCTGTGAAATACTTGAATATAAAAGGTATCCAGTCAGAATATCATTGTGGAGATGATATCCTAACTCCGCTGCATTGTTTTCTTCTGTATTTCGAGACTAATTTGCTTAATTGTGCATGTCAAATAATTTTGAATGGAGTTGGGTTTTATCGAGCTAGATTTCGAACTAGCTATTTGAGCTAGTTCTAGCGTAATAACTTACGGATTATATATCCTCGGATTTTATAAACTAACTTTGGTCATAATTCGATGAGATCGAGCGTCGTTCTTTATACACGGTAGGTGCCATATCTTTTACTCATCTAAATTAAATTTCTTAATTTTGTTAGAAGAAAATCATCTAGACACTTAGGAACACGTAAACTAATCCGTTATGTTTCGCTTTTAGGCGCTTTTTACCGTTGGACAAACTTGGTTTGAGATTCATTAGTGTTTGGCTGTAATGTTGGGGTTGAAATCTGATAGAAATCCAGAACGAAAGAGCACTTACGGACCACCCCATTTGTTCGGACTTCGAAGCCAGGATTAGGATGTATAAGAAGTAACCATTCAGGACCGAAATTAGATTACCCTACTATCAGCGTTTGCAGAAAACCACCCTCCAGACTTAAAGAATGAGACCGTGTAACCTACCCTCTTGGTTTACTATTATTATCTTTGAGGTATAATACACCTCAACTGTTCTGAACGGGAGCAGAATAAGACATTGCGATGAATCCTTCAGGTCAAGGACATAAGTGCAGTGTTTTGGCCGATTGTTAATTTGGTGTTGAATAAGACTAAGCCGAGAGTTATTTCTTAACTACTAACATAACCTGTTGTATATGAATTGTGAGTGGGTGTTCACCTAAAAGTCATAACGCTGTCAATATTTAATTAGAAATTCACAAGTATTAGCCATCGTATACTGACAAACACCTTATTCTTCCCTTCAGGACTTAGCATATTGCATGAATCATTTCATTTATTTACTCTGCTTAATTTCAATCTTATGATAAATGAAGGTGATTGCAATGATTGTGGTGTAAGTTACTGACACTATATCACATCGGTAAACTTCCCACCATAGAATTGCTTTAAATAAAATCGGTGACACTTCGATTTAAACGGTTATGATAATGCTTGGCCGAGCTAGCGAAATATGTGTCACCGATTTTACTTAAAACAATTGTGCGGTGAGGAGCCTACCGACGTGATATAGTTTCAATCTTATGATAGTCTAATTATTGTTGTTTCCAACAAGGGATGACACTGACAGAGAGCAACAAGGAAGAAACTGAGATTTTAGAAAGATAAACAAAGGGCACAAAATGCATGGGAGCACTGACGCACGTACTGAGAGCCAAATATATATCAAGAAAAACAAAACTGAACATTTAGAAGACAATTATAAGACCAGTAGTCCTCTATGGGATTTGGGAGAGGAAAGCGCTTAGGAAGGTATACGGAGGAAGGAGGGAAGGAGAAAATTGGATAAGGAGGACCAACGATGAACTGATGCAGTTGTATGGTGAGGCCTCAATAACAACCGTGATAAGAGTGCAAAGACTGCGGTGGCTAAGACATGTCCAAAGACTGTCAGACCTGAGGATAACAAAACAAGTGCTAACAGGAGGAATCGTTGGAAGACGAAGAAGGGGCAGACCGAGGATCAAGTGGACTGAAACAGCTGAAAAGGACCTCTGCCAACTCCAGACTAGGAATTGGAAACAACGGGCCGAAGATAGAGGGGATTGGAGAAAGATGTGCAATGAAGCAATGTGCCTCCTTGGCCTGTAAACCTGTTTATAAATATATATATATATATTATATTTCTCGGCTTAAATTCTCTTTCCTTTTTTGTTGGGGTTTAGTTTAAATCTCCATTTCTCGATCCATACTTGGAGCTAATCAACCGTAAGCTGGATTTATTGCAAATCAACTTCTCGTCCAGCCCCTGTTGCATAAATAGTTCAGTCAGCCTTTGTAGACTTATGTGTTGGATGTGGCACGAACTGGTGCACCAAATTCAACGCTAAGTCAGTAATAGCGTATCATCCTGAGGAAGAGATCGTCATGCCAGAGGGAACCAATTGTGTTGGTCAGATCGAATAATACCGTTCTAGTGGCCTCAAGGGCTCTTCTTATGGACTCCGAAAACCGGAACGTCTGGAAATCCGTAGAGAGGCTGTAAATCTCAGTTGCTGGTGCTGTAGGATCAAGCAATGCATCCTGGGGACGTCTTAGTATTACGTATTCTGCTATTTTAGGGAGGTAAGGTAGCAGACTTACGTGGTGGTAATTCAGGGGAAACAGTTGGTTCCTTTCCAGTTTAGGAGCCATTTTGATGTACGAAGTTTTCCATACCTACGGAAAAGAGGGTCAACATACGACAGCTACAACCTTATCCTCAGTGTCGAAATCGATGAAATCGTTTCCGCAAGATCACACAGGGGATTTCCCAGACAACTCTTGGCCTCTCCCCTTCTTTAAATAGTGAGGTGTAAGACTATTGTACTGACTTGGTCATCCTTTTCGACTCCTTCCTGGTTTGGGCTTGATTTCTAATCCCTCTCTATTTGACCACACTTTCCTGTGACGCTTTCGTAACTTCTTTCTGTAACGATTTTCTTAGCCTATGTCCTCTGTTGTTACCCTGACCTTGGGTTTCCTAAACTATTTTAGTTAATTTGTTTTTGTCCTTTTATCCATATGTCTTAGCCATCCCAGTTGTGTTTTCCAAATGTTTGTTGTCTTGTACGGCTTTTCCCAAATCTCAAGCATCGTTCCTGATTTTATCAATTCTCGTTTTGCTCTCTAATTTCCGTAACAATCTCGTTTCCATTGCATCTATTCTGTTTTTATATCTATCTATTTCTATCTAATATCCATGTTTCGCTAGCTGATATTAAAGTTGTGATAACAACTTTTTGACAATTTGTTTTCATTTTCTTGTTTATAAAACTTTGGTAAGGAAAGTTGTTAAAAGATTTGTTGATTGTTAAAGAATGGTATATTGATCGCACCCTGGGTACATCAGTTATGCATATACATAAGCTCCCTTATTTTTCATTTAAATCTAGTTCAGAATAGCCTTTTCTCTCATCTAATTTACGTTTTCTGGGCTGTAATAATATAGATCATTGCATATAAAATAATATGTAATAAATAACTGGACCTCTTCCCTAGTCTAGAACAATTTGGAGCTGTAGATAAGAATTCGATGTAGAGATCTACAAAATTAATTAGAATCAATAGCGATTCCGCAAACTAGGGAACTTGCATGACGGAACAATAACTACAAATTGATTTTGTCAATTTTTAGGTCCATTTAACTTCTCTCCGCATGGCGGGGATTAATTCGATTATCTGAAGTGGACATCAGCTCGCTTCGTTCGGAACGAATAATAATTAACAATCGATGGGCAGTACTTATGTATATAAATTCATACGTAATTCTCAAGCACACGCAAGCTAATTCCAAACAAAAACAACAAAAGCGCTCTCTCCTCGTCTCGCCTTTCTAATTTTAATAGAGTTAAACGCGATCTTCCTCGACAACTTTTTTCCTCCGCTCTCGTCCCGAAATGTGACAGCGAGAATTTTAATCATCCTGACGTTTACATTAATTAGACGTTGGCCGGTTTTCTTTTCTTTCCATCCCCACCCGGGCACGGTCGGGTCCATCTGCATATCGCCGAGTTTCATCGCTGATAAATGTGCGAATGTGTTGCCTTGATTAATGATACGACGTCCGGACAAGGGGAGACCCTCGTTCATTTGGATACTGGTTGGCGTCCGAAAAAGGAGGAACGAGTTGGCAATAAGAACAACGCGAAATCGGCGCTTGTCCGTTCTTAATCAAAAATTGCTATCTATCTAATAGTAGATGTTTGTTTTAGAGACCGGTCACGTCAATGAAAGAGGATGAAATAGTGATTTTATTGAATGTCGTAATTTGTGTAACGAGTTTAGATTTCTGTTGTCACAAAATTCACCCATACACGCACACTTCTATGCAGAGAATTGCTCGCCTTTCACTTATCAGCGTGCCGTTTAAAATTTCATGGTTATAGTTTGGTGGTTTTGTAGTGAATGTTGATCTGATGAAGAACCCATGACTTTGTTTTCCACAATGCGGGATTTGTTTCCCGAAACAGAACAGGCTTCTTAAGGTAGTAATATGCTAGTTTACAGTTTGACAGTGGAGACACACAATTCCATGTATATCGAAAAAGCAATAATCATTGCTTTGAATCTCGATTTGCTCATTCGAGCTTTCTTAGCAGTCGGTGAAGATGGGCTTTACCAATGCATGGATTGACGCTTAGTTTCTGGATCATTCATCACTTGTTATGGTTTGGGACCATTTTTACCAACATTTGAATTGTCAATGCAAAATATTTTCACGAGCTTCTCTTTCGTTCGTTTGTCAGAATTTTCGGCACCATTTTCGCACACATTTTCTGCATGTTGAAATTCTTATCTAAAAATTGTTTTACGCATTCTTTGCCAATTCCTACACTTTCAATAGTCGCATGAATAGTTAACCGACGGTCAGGTCGGATCAGATTACCGATTCTATCAATATGTTTATCCGTTTTTGACGTGGAAGACCATCCCGAGCGTGCGTCATTTTCAAGGATTTTTCAGCCATGTTCGAGAGGCTTAAGCCACTTAGAAACCTGCCCACGTGATTTTCGTTCAAATTCATTGCCATACACTCCCTTTAAGGGAAGATAAGTTTCACTAGAGGTTTCCTCAAATTTCACATGAAATTCCACGACAATTTGTTCCTTTACTAAAGCACAGGCAAGAAATAGATCTTATACAAACGAAAGTCACGGCCAGACTAATATGTCTATAGACATAGGAGGGGTGAGTACCGGCTTCTTGTGATTAAGTTATATTCTTTTTCTGATTCAATCATTTTCAGTTTGCTCTAATTGCAAGACTAGCATTGAGGCATAATAACTCTATACTTCTGTTATCCTTAAAATAAGAGAAATTCTATAATGGGATTGATGCTAACATGTATGCAAATGTTTCCTGAAAAACACACAAAATAAGATTTTCCTTCTGTTCATTCGTTAGCATTGTATCAAAAACGAAATCGAAAAATCAATTGCCTTGTTAGTCGTATTCTACTTCTCGGTATATTTCTTGGATGCGAGGAAGGTTCTCAGAAAATCTCTTTTTATACGTATCAATAATAATTTAATAAAAAAGCAAGTTATTAGACAGCGCACTTATGCAGGAATGGATTGTTTAGTTCTTTCTCGTTAAAAATAGTCTGCTTTGTTCCTAATTATATATTATTAGTAATTTAATAAGTATACCAGTAAAGTGTAATCTTCAAGCAATAATAAATCTATTGCAAAATCTTACCATTGTAATCGATAAAGAAAGCAAAATGTGTGAATCGTTGGAGGGGTGAACATGAATTCGCTAATATTAAATTTACTTACAGTAGATAATCAGTCACACTAAATACAACAGGGGCAAAATTATAATCTCTAAATAAAGTTATGGCAAACGTACACTGCACAAAGAGCACTAAGTCCATCATATGGGATTTTAACGAAAAGAGCTTGTGGCCTTCTCAAATATCGTCACCAGTTGTCAGAGGAAAGATAGCATTCAACATCTTAATTGACGCTGCAATATTTGCTATAATTGTTCATAATATCATCAATGACCTAATTACCAATAATATGAAATTGTTAAATTGGATGATATGCATTATATGTAATACCCATAACGAATTATGCAGCAAAATCCGCCATGATGTTGTCAAATGGAAAATGCTTTTTTCAATGACGTCGATGACTTCAAGTCTTCGACATTTAACTTTCATGGTTAACAGTCGAATAAACATGTCAAACTTATTCATAAAATATCAATAAGGATACTAAGATAGTTCGCAGTTGCCCAAACTGTATTTGCTCTCATTTTCAATACTTATTTTCAATGATGTCGATGACTTAAAATCTTTAAAATGTAATATTAATGGTAAACAGTTAAATAGACATGTCAAATTTATTCAGAAACTATCAATAATGATACTGGGATACTTCGCAGTTGTTCAAACTGTATTTGCTCTCATTGTCAATACCTTTTTCAACGACATCGATGACTTAAAGTGTTCAGCATTTCATTTTCATGGTAAACAGTCAAGTAGACTTATCAAATTTATTCAGAAACTATCAATAATGATACTGGGATACTTTGCAGTTGTTCAAACTGTATTTGCTCTCATTGTCAATACCTTTTTCAACGACATCGATGACTTAAAGTGTTCAGCATTTAATTTTCATGGTAAACAGTCAAGTAGACATGTCGAATTTATTCAGAAACTGTCAATAATGATACTGGGATACTTCGCAGTTGTTCAAACTGTATTTGCTCTCATTGTCAATGCTTTTTTCAATGACGTCGATGACTTAAAGTGTTCAGCATTTAATTTTCATGGTAAGCAGTCAAGTAGACATGTAGAATTTATTCAGAAACTGTCAATAATGATACTGGGATACTTCGCAGTTGTTCAAACTGTATTTGCTCTCATTGTCAATGCTTTTTTCAATGACGTCGATGACTTAAAGTGTTCAGCATTTAATTTTCATGGTAAGCAGTCAAGTAGACATGTAGAATTTATTCAGAAACTGTCAATAATGATACTGGGATACTTTGCAGTTGTTCAAACTGTATTTGCTCTAATTTTCAATGCTTTTTTAATGACGTCGATGACTTGAAGTCTTCAAAATTTAATATTAATGGTAAACAGTCAAGTACACATGTCAAATTTATTCAGAAACTATCAATCATGATACTGAGATACTTACCAAACTGTATTTTCTCTCATTTTCAATATATTGCCCTTTTTCATGGATATACAAATGATGATACAGTAGTTGATTACACGACAAAACCTATTATTTTGCCTTCTGTAATGCCACTTGGATCATTCGATTTACCTGATCTGTTGTGAACAAATTTCAAATTATTCAATATTTTTCATTGGCGAACACTCACCGGCCTATAATTCCTAACCCCTCGGTTCTATTTTGTATGGTGTATTAGTACACGTATATGCATTCATATCTACCCTAACAAGATGCGACCTGTGTTTATTGTAGTGCAATCAGTATACGCAAATAATACACTATTTACTTAATAATGGTGACTGTTACTCTGCGGTGTTTGATTTTAATCAATATCGCCAAACGATTTCGCAGCCCATCAATTACAACTAACAACTTTTAATGCGGAGCTCTCATTTTAATGCATATTTATTATGTTTGCATTAAATGCAGCTCCGCGCGTAATAACTCACGTTGATGTATTGCGGCAAAAATCGCATACATTCATTAAATGATTACTATTCGATGTAGAAAAATGACCGGGACAAAATCGTGGTCGAATCCGAAAGCCCGTTGGAATATGTGGCCAGATGATCGCTGAACTTGATGGCGTTTATTTCGAAGAGGAAGTCGTTACTTTGTATTTGCGTTTGTTGATTCAATAATTAGTAACGTTTCGACAAACGCGTTTCTTGTTCGCTCAAGAAACAGCCTATATACATGTGACCTTAAAGACATATATCAAAGTCGTATAGGTCTATCGCTTTCTTTCGACAGACGCAGGTCTTGTTCGCTGTATATAGACTGTTCTTTCAGCGAAGAAGACGCGCGTTTGTCGAACCTGAATAATTAGTACATCTCGACATCGACATATGTAGATCAAGCTGAAAACGCCGATCGTTACGTACCCCCAGCAACACACGTGACCAAAGTTTCGAGACGGTTTGTTCGATACTTTTGTAAATATCTATCACGTGAGCTCGTACCTGTGACACGAAATTAATAAAATATGTTTACAAACATTAATATTTATGTATTCTCCTTAGCATGAAACGAATTTGGGGCTCTATTCGGGGTCATTCAAGCGTCGGCGTCGGCGTCGTCGGCGTTCAATTTCGAGCGTCGTGAACACGACAAGCCTTTTAAAATTATGCCTGATATATCTGCGCATGATACAGTACATGCGTATGTACTTACGCGAGTTACGATTGTTGTACGTGTATAGTGTGGATTTAGGCGGTGTATTTCTCCCTTTTTCCGCGTTGTTACAATGAAGGGAAGATACGGTTGGAAATGTGTACTTTCTAGAGAAATAATCGGGCAGGTAAAGATTGCTTCTACGTTTGCAGCTGGAAAAAATATCTCACTTGTGTCACTCATAGCACCGGTGTCTTACTCCAGCTATTTCATTATATTTATAAAAAAAAATTTATAGAATTTTCATTATATCTGACTTTATTAAAGAAATAAAAACGCTTCTTTCTTTTATCAGTCTTTCACTTTTATGAACTTAACCAATTAATATTTAGAAAAAAATAACAAAATGTTAATTGGAAGTAGTTATTAACAAATAAAAATAGTATTAGATACGCAAAATGCACAAAATACAATTGGTCCAAAATAGTTATATTGATTATGGGGATGGGTCATATTTTTAACTTTCAATCGCCGTCCGACTGATTTGAAATTAAAAACGTTTAAAGAAATTCAATATCTCCAGCTACTGAGAAGAACCACATCATCGCGCGTGCAGTTATGAAACCACAAGCAATTCAAAAAGTAGCTGGTAATTTTGACCCATCCCCTATGACCCCGGGTTAATGGAACTTCTAGCAATGGTAATTCATCTTGTTAAGCTTGGAACCCAAAAATTAACTATAAATTGTGTGTGTGTATATTTTTGAGCATTTCTAAACAGAAGTTGACTATAAGAGCTGGTAAATGACGATCCACACCTTGTTGTTGAGTTCAGCTATTTCTGAAGTCATAGAAAATCATCGGACGGAAATTCCAGTAATTTCTTTTTGAACTTGTTGACTTTTCTTTCATCTAGCAGCGGTGCCAATCGATTTTTTTCACCAACTGTGTCTGATACGTGAACCAAGAAAATATAAGGCTTACGATGGTCTACAATAGAAGTACCAGGTGATCAAATTTATCCAACACCAGCTGCGATGGTCGCCCTGATCTCCAAGGTGGGCAAAGACCGCCTCTGTCCGCAAAATTACCACCGCATACGCTTGTTATCAAACATCTCCAATTTCCCGATTGATACAGGAATTCCTCGAGGTTCCCTAACGAACAATTCGGTGTCAAAGCTGAGTTGTAGCCAAATTTCTCCCGCCTTACTAAATCCGTAAGGGATGGTTTTTCAACCAGGAAACTTCCATTTCTCGAACGCCTTTGACCGAAAGTTGCACAACGGCTTGATTTTTAAGATGGCCGGTCTTAGGTTCATTAGGAGCTTCGTGAGATTCTCAGAAATCTTTGGTGTTTTCTTGGGCGTCGCGAGATCTTCCCCTTTAATCATATTGGCCGACGTTCCTTGAGATTCCATATTGGGCCCCAAACTATTTATCCTCCTTACCTGTAGCTGCTGTCGAATTAGTTATGTATGCGGACAATACCATTTTCTCCCCTACCACTGACGATTAAACTGCTTCTCTTTTAATCGATGCTTTGCTCTGTTACCCTTGTGACGATTCTGTTGATTACGCTTGTGAAACCCATATTTCTACCATAAAAGCTCTGTAAAACGGGACCCTGAGAAGGATTACCAGCGTCTCATATAACGTGAAGAATTGAGCGATTTGGGAATTCGTTATTGCATTATATCGTGAAGGGGGTCGAGGGATGGACCTCAACAGACCACCTTCCAACGTGAAGATCCGTAGAATCCTTGACGAGCTTAGTATTGCCCTGGAAGATCGATAGAAGGATTAGAACCAAAGGACTTCTTTCAAAGACGTAGGACTCTGATGCTGAGGGAACCTTAGTTTATTATCATTTTGGATTAACCACGAATGATCGTGTATGCTTGAGGTGCTCAATCGATCGTTCGCTTCTATCTTCCTACCTCCGAAAGGGGCTATTATGTATTACTAGCATTAAAACTTTCGACAAGTAAGTTATGGTGTGTCAAAAAGCAAGTGCATTTACCAGATTTCGGATGACTGATATGTAAGGTACTTCCAAAAGAATTCAGAGTTAAGAATATTACATTATTTGATAATACGAACTATTTTGGGGGTAGGGGCTTGGGGAAAGTATATGATGCAGTAGTTACATTTCATGATTTACAAGAAGAAGAACAAGCATCTAAAGAATTTAGAGAATGAATGCAATTCTGATGATAGCATTGAAAAGAAAAAGGAGGAGAGGTGACATGGGACACCCGGAGAAGATCGAAGCTCTTTGCGCATTTGATGCTTATTTGAATGAAAGGTAAAATTCTACAATTGAATAAACAATGTAAAAAGAAAAAGTATTTCATTTCGAGGCCGATGCTATATAAGTTGAAGCTGAATTTGAAGTAAATTTGAGTCCGAATAATAAGAGCGCCATCTGATGGGGGAGACGCAAATACGGCGCATTTCATAGTTCCTCCTGCGATAAGTATGTGTGTGTGAGTGAGAGAAAGAACTAATGAAAGACAAGAATGCAAGATAAAAGCGTCTAGTGACGATTTCAAGCGTGTCACTTTCTCCCAGTAAACTCTAGCCTCAGAATCTCGTTAAAAGAGCTTCGCTCTAAAAATGGAATTTTGTTTTGATACATTCAGTTTTAGGTCCGACACATTAATTTCTGTTTGTCAAATCAGTGCGACCATCCGAGTGTTAAGCATTTCGATCTTACCGCAAAACTTCCACCGAAATGCTCGTACTATATTTAATTTAGTTTTACACATCTTTCGATCAGCACCGACGAAATTAAATTTCCATTAACGTCATCAAGGTTTTTCCTCCTTAACGATCTGTCCTTTATTACGCCCGAAGGCAGTTTTCTCTTCTTCTATATCGAAACCCGTCAGATTTCTTTTCTTATCTCCGGAAAGAATTCCTATTGTTTCTATTGTCTTCGACAGCGGTCACTTAGACGGAAATTCTTCATTTGCGGAAACCAATTAGCGTCCGTTTTAACAGATTTCGGACCTAATTCCCGTCAAACAGTTTCCGGGACCGGAAAAATAAAAGCGTTAGACCGGATTTGCTCCGGACTCGCTTCCCGGATTAACCGAGGGAGTTTTTGCTTCAAGTTGACGATTAATTAGTATAATGTAAACTGGTATGTTCCCGAGATAAAAAATAAAAAACAATCCAAGAAGAAGCAATTATCACTATATACGCTTCTGATAAAGAGGTCCGGCATACTAAATCAACCGGGCAGTAAAGATCGGTATGTAATAACATTTACATACATCAGTGTGTCTTAATGTGATCAATCTACGTCTTTCATCACCGAGAATGATTTGAAGTTAAAGATTTATACAAATGGACAGCTATAAATTTTGAAAGGACGCCGAGCTATAAAAGGGAAATTAAGTCGAGATATTGTCGGAATGACGATTCTTGTATGGTTTATTCCGTTCCGGCACTTCATTCAAAGTTACAAGTATGATTATGGGGACATTTCGTCGCGTTCCTTAGATGCGCTTACCGTCGTAAATCTATAAAATTGTTCAATTTTATCGTTAGATATCCGTTAATGGGCGAGTCAGATACGAGTGCGAGATTAACTATGAAATTAGTAGAATGTAACGTTGAAGGTTGCTATTAAGCGAGCGCGATTTCTTCCTTGGAAGCGATTTGACATTATCATTTATGAAACTTTTACCATTCAAAGAACGAAATGAATGATGATATTCTGGTGGTGTAAAACTCGATTGTCTAAATCCAGTTACTACTTCAACGATTCCGAACGCTTCTTTCAAGTCAAAAAACTGAAGGAATTTTCGTTTCCTCTAAAGATTTCCGGGTGGCTCTCTATTTGGGTATATTTTTCTCGAGAAATTATAGAACTCTACGAATTAGAGCTCTAGAAAAGTAGAACTTAAAAGTTTGGAAAGAATTGTATATTAACAACTAGCTCTTCGTGTATTCCACAGCCAGAATTTGCATCATCAAGTATACTCGGTTTTCAGCAAGCCATAGATAAAGCCATGAGAGGCATATGAAATTTTGAAGATAGCGGTTTTGCAGAAGTTATGGTACGTTTTAGATTCGTTTTTATGATTTCCTTAATAATCATACTTAAACCTATAACTGTAGATGCATTACTGTATGCCGATGATTTGGTCGTAGTAGCTGAGAGTTTTGTGAAAATGGAAAAAGTAGCAAGAAGAGATAAACAATATGAGGATGGAAATAAACGTAGAAAAAGTAAAGTAATGGTGAATTAAAATTAAATGAAAAACAAGAAGAAATTGTTGGCACACACGAATATCCAGAGGTACCATTATATCGAAGGACGGAAAAATTTATCTAGATATGGCAAACAGAAGATAGAAAACCACAAACATATACTGCGCTCTAAATCAAACCATCTTTGGGAAGAAAGAAGTAGAAACAAAGATTAAACAAAAAATATACACTTCAGAAGTAGCACCCAGAATAATGTACGCAAGCGAGTCTTGTATGATATAACATGAACACGCAAGTAAAATAGGGGCTATGGAAATGATATTTTTGAGAAAGATCGCGGGAAAAACCAAAATAAATAAAATAAGAAACGAATAGATTAGAAATATGAGAAATCAAGAAGATATGGCAAACGAAATTGAAAGATGTTAACTGAATTGGTACGGTCACATAATAAGAATGAAACAAAAGAGTGTAATAAAGAAAGTAATGGAAGCCAAAGATAACAATAGAAGAGAAAATGGAAGACCAAGAAAAAGATGGATAGATAGAATAAACGGTTTAGGACGAAGGTGGGGTAAGATCATAGAAGATAGATAATCCGACGCTGAGAGGCATAAGGATTTACGAGAAGAAGAAAATGAAGAAGAAGAAGAAGAAGAAGAAGAAGAAGAAGAAGAAGAAGAAGAACAAGAAGACTTTATTAATAAAGTATAGCCAAGAAATGTTTGTATAGTAATGAGCATTGACAATTGTCAGCTTCGTCATCTGCTACGACGTTTTAAACAGAATTTAAAGCATGAATTTTTTACATTTGAGATTTCCGCTCAGGACTTCAAGTTCTTGACTTCGTACAAATTCAACTGGCGTAAATTCAGCAACTTTGAGGATTGGCACCCTCGTTTTCACGCTATTCCTACTAAGGATGCCTACTTGCTTGTCGAAATACGTATTTAAGGAGTTAAAAGGTTTGTGAAATTAGTTTTTCCTTTCCATTTTGGACTTCGTCCTTTTTCTAGATATCCTCTTGGCACAAATTTAGCAGTATACAAAGACGTTTTAAACCTAATTTGAAGCTTACATTTGCGATTTCCGCTCGGGGCCTCAACTTCTTGACTTCGCACCAATTCAACTGGCGCAAACTCGGCAACTTTGAGGATTATCAGCATCGTTTTCACGCTATTCCCACTAAGGATGGCAACATGCTCGTCGAAATACGTATTTGAAGAGTTAACAGGTTTGAGAAATCTTTATTCCCTTTTAAAGAAACCTTTTTCACCCCAACTTGATGAACCCAATTTCCGCCTATGTTCGCAGAGATTCCATCTCATGGACAGTTAAAAGGTTTGTGAAGTTTGTATGTCCTTCTTAAACATTCCTTTTTGATTGCAGCTTGGGAAACCCAATTCCCGCTTATGCTCGCTGAGGTTCCATCTTCGATTTCGCTCTTTTCTCTACACATCCTTTTGGCACAAATTTGGCAATATGCACCAACGATACAACTTTATTTATATATATTTCTGCTTGGAAAGGTATTTGAATCTTTTGGGTTAGCGCTGTCCCAAAAAGGCGTTCTAACAACTTTGTGTGAAGTAACTTGCGCCCACGTATATTCTTGGAGGTTCTAGTACAAATTTGCATTAAATTTAGAAGTCGACATTTGTAAGCGCTGATATGCTCTAGCCACGTTTTTTTATTGAAGATGACAACCTGGTTGTCCAGATACCAATCGAATTCTCACATCGATTTGAGTTCTTGCAAGACAGGTATTCGACGACTAGATTGGCATCTTCAATCCCAGTTTGTTATCGCTTTAAATAAAATAGTTGGAGCCACACAGTGCTTCTAGGATTTGACAATTATAGCCGCCCTCTTTGAATTCTGTTCAGTTTGTTTCGTTGTTAGGTGTTACGTGCCTGTCAAATGCTTCTTGATGCCATCTGCTATGAGGCACATATCTCTCTTTCTCCTAGACAGCCGTCAAAACATTGATTGCGATGCGGACTAGTATATCCGAAATGTTTCGTTTTGTCCGGATAACAATGTCCGGCACTGTACACCTACGTGAATTAATCATTCGTTTGCGCCAATTTGTAAATCAAATATGCGCAGACAATTTCTTTGTAATGCCATCGAATTTGTATGTCTACGTTGCTTGAGCCGGTTTGTCTTGTTTGTTCCATGATCCTTTGGAAGCAATCCCATCTCATCGCTTCTTCATCCTTTCGTTTACGTTCCACAAGAAAAGTGTAGTGCAGTTTCTTTGAGCTCACACAAAACCCGCAAATTCAACATTTTCACATAGTCAAATTAAGGATGTTTGTAATTTTGAAATAATCAAAGACTCTGTTACACTTATTGAACGTTCGTAGGCTGAATCGCTCGCTAATGATATCGACTTCCAGCTTCATATTCCAGAAATTAAATAAAACTGCATTAATGGATCTGAATAAGTTGACTATTGACGTGAGATTCTTTAGTGTACCATTTCGTACGTAAAAGGAGAAGATTGTTTCATTGCGGTTGGAACATTGTTTTTAATGCAGACCGCTGCTCTCGTAACGCATGATCGGTTTCTCCTGGCGACCGCAGGTTCAATATACTCAAATCAGGGTCATTTCTTATCCATATATTGTTAAACGAGGATGTTTTTCTCTTCTGTAATGATGTTCGAAAATATACCGAGAAGCGTTTGCGGCGAAGAACCTTGGAATCTGCGTTTTACGTTCAATCGAGATTATGGAAAAGTGCTTAAAATTTAATTACCATTGCCTTGATAAATATTCCCTCCCTAATCCTAATTTATTCCTATTTCGTACAACTTGAATCTTAATGCCAGAAGTAAATGGCTGCACAAATGGGTATTGCATATTGGGCGAATTCTTAATTGAATTCTCATATCTATAAACGTTGGACCACTCTTCGAAACTCTAACAAATAACACAGAGAATTCTTCACGGAATTCAAAACTGAACGTCGTCGGAGATGAACGACAACGTCCAGGTAAAAACATCGCAGCTAATAAAGTAAACAACGTCTACTAACGGTCGTGATTCCTCAAAACAAATTTGACGTTAACCGCGCGGTAGATCGTACGATAGGTGTACGACGGTAAGTAAATAAATTTAATTCTTGCACCATTACAAGCTGTTAAAATGTAAATGTACCAATTTTACGTGCCTAATGACCGTTATGCTCGACGCAACATTTTTATATCATCCGGCGATTACATCTAGCGAGTCGTTAGGAGTTAAAATTTATCGAGGCCTACGAAATATTTTCTTTAATTATCGTCGCGTACGACGACAACTGTGAGGGCGATAAGCGCCTTGAAAAAACCAACGACATAAATTTTTGATATAATTAAAATGTTATGGAAGACATGGGGATTATTTATTTAGGATTGGAATGAGAGATAAATCAGAGAAAAATTAACGTGTTTGCTGTGGGACCTTTTAGGAAAGAAGGATTTATGTTGGAAATGTGTTAAATAAAACAATTCCAAAAATGTGTCATCCTAAGTGACGTGCACACGGTACCCTTAATTTCGATTTAGTAACTTTTTGCAAGCACACGTTTTGATGGCTATACAAGATTGCTTTTACCATTTCTATAGTAATTCTAAACCAATGGTTTTACAGGTCTGTGAAGTTGGCAACATAGAAAAAGTCCTTGGAAATGCCATGTAGGTTTGATCATTTTTGACCCGGTTTGATAACAAAATAGTTTTGTTTGGCCACACTTCATTATCGAGAAAAAAATGTTCTTCGAAAAACTTTTTCAAACATCAGTAATCGATGATAAAATATCCCTGGCGTGTAGCAAATCTTTTGACCACGTGTGACCACTGCTTTGAATTTTGATAAAGTTCAATCATTTATTCATAGCATTTTTTTGGCAAAATGAATATTTTCAGATTAGTAGTCAAAACCGTTTAGATCAGGTATGGGCAACCTCCGGCCCGCGGGCCACATGCGGCCCTCGAGTAAGATTTGTCCGGCCCGCTACTGAATTCTTTCGTTGCATATTAGCACGGCCCGTCTAAACTTAATTCATAATGAATCATAAGGATACTACAAAAATGTATATTTTTCAAGATTACTCGCAGCATAAAACTTCTACAAAAAAGGTTGCCCATGCCTGGTTTAGATAATCATGTGACCGTGTTTAACCACCTCATCAATTTGTAGGTAAGAGTAACAGAAATTATTTATTTATTGAAAAATGTTATTCAATGTAGATATTCAAGGTTATATTCAAAATTATTTACCAAAGCTATTTTTTCAGAATAAAAGTTGATACCGGGCGGAACAACGTTTGGCCATGTTTGACCACCTCATGAATTTTTATCTTGATGTATAAAATCATGTATTCCTAATAATTGTTCAACTAAGTAGATATTTTAGGTCCGAAGGTCGATATTGTACAGAAAATCGTTTGACTACGTTTGACCACCACTTGTATTTTTTTATTAAGTGTAACAATTACTATTTGTTAGTAAAAGTCCTCTTAACTGAGGAGATATTGAAGAATCGAAACTCAACTTCACACTAACCCTTAGAAATACATTGTCCAAACTTGAATCTCTTGGTACAAAATTCGAACACTTCTTCATTTGTACATTTTTTAAAAGTCAACAACTGTCGAAAGAAAAATGTAATAATATAAATAATTTTTGTTATGCCCTAATGAAATTTAAGGGACTATTACCGGTTTCAAGGCTAAAGAATGACCCATATTTACACATTTCTTTTCGTGTTTTCATTTATTAAAAAATTTTATACAAGCTTTTGCCTTTAATTTGTACATACTTTGGGAGTATACATTTTTTTCTTCCTTTTTTTTTTTGATCGAGCATTATTTACTACAGGGCGCCAAAGTCGAGTCTTCGAAAATGAGACCCTCACACTGCGCTGAGATAATCTCAAAATTGGCATGTCTGAAACAGAAATTCTAAGAAGTATTTTAAAGAGGAAGGTAGTTTACATCGTAATTCACCACCTATTTATAAAAAGTTTTAAAAAACAAAATGGCGGCTTTGCAAAAAGAGATGTAAAAATCATGTTTTTTTCCACCTTTTTTCCCTTGCCAATTTTTCTTTTAGCAATTTTTCTGCAAATTTTCTGGTGAATTTCGATAGACGAGATCAAAATAAACAAATGAACCAAGAATGAAAAAAATCCATCTAGTGGTTGCGGAGAATAAGTCAGCGCAGTTTGAAAAAATGCTAATTTGAGTAAAACGCGTTTAAAGTTTGCGATTTTCTGCTGCCTTTTCGGTATGGATTTTTACCCATTTTTAATGCTTCTGTGCACTTCGAAATTCGAACTGACCACGTGAGAACAAGCCAACACTATAACGGCGTCAAGACGCAGGTTAGTGTAATGGAAGCAGGTAGAACAGGCGGTATATAGGAGAGGGGAGAAGAGCAGCTGCCTAACTGGGCAAACTGCCGCCACAACGCCGAAAACGCGCGCGCATTTAAATTGTTACAACTCTCTTATTTTTTCAAATTTCACTACAAAATTTTGGGAGGTGATTAATGAAGGCATAAGGATTCGTAAAATGTTATAAAAAATCATTTTTTTCTTCAAAATTCTAACCGGTACTAGTACCTTAAAGGCTCGCGCGCACTTACCGACTACGGCCCACTACACTACGGACGGCAATTTATTCTTTGCATATGTACTAGTGGAAAGTCGTCGGTAGGGCCGTTTTCGATAAATGAGCTCAGCTCCATTAATATACATGCAAAGAATAAATTGCCGTTAAAGGCCCCAGCGGACTTACCGGCAACGGACGACTACGGGCCACTACACTACGGACGGCAATTTATTCTTTGCATGTATATTAATGGCGCTGAGCTCATTTATCGGAAACTGCCCTACCGACGACTCTCCATTCGTACACATGCAAAGAATAAATTGCCGTCCGTAGTGTAGTGGGCCGTAGTCGGTAAGTGCGCGCGAGCCTTAAAGCGATGGTCAAACGTGGTCAAACGATTTTCTGTGCAGTATTGACCTTCGGGCCTAAAATATCTACTTGGTTGAACAATTGTTAGGAACGCATGATTTTCATACATTAGGAGGAAATTTTATGAGGTGGTCAAACATGGTCAAACGTTGTTCCGCTCAGTATTGACTTTAATTCTGAAAAAAATAACTTTGGTAAATAATTTCGGTATATAAATAATTTCAGTCATACACTAATGAAATTTCAAGCGATGGTCAAACGTGGTCGAACGATTTTCTGTACGGTTTTGACGTTTAAATTCTTGAATATCTACATTGAGTAATCTTTTACAATAAATAAATAATTTCTGTTACACGAAACTAAAGATTCATGAGGCGGTCAAACATGGTCAAATGATTATCTAAACGGTTTTGACTACCAATCTGAAAATATCCGTTTCTCCAAACAATTTTGGTGAATAAATAGTGTTTATTGTACTTTATCAAAATTCTAAGCCGTGGTCAAACGATTTCCTACGCGCGAGGGACATTTTATCATCGATTATTAACGATTGAAAAAATTATTCTCGATAATGAACGGTGCTCAAACATGGTCAAAAAATGGTTAAACAAATATGTAATTCCCAAGGATTTTTACTATTTTACGGTGCCAACTTTACAGATCTTGTTTATGGAGGACGTGGAAAACGCATCATCATGCCAATTGTGAATGCCATCGATTAAACCCATTTGGGATGTTTTCTTCCCCTTTTTCTCTTCTATATATATATGTATGTCTTTTGAATGTTGATCCTTTGTATTTTCTTTCCATTTATATTTGCGTTTAGAAATTTATCAAAATTAAGCCATAAATTACTTATTGTAGGTATAAATTTGTAGCGATTATCACTTCACATTTACACATAGACCAGGAAATTATATGTTTACTTCGCTAATACTTCTCCCTTTTGTGCGCTTGCAATTTTAATCCTTTTGAAAGGGAAAACAAAAGGGTAAACTAATATTAGCACACCATCGTACATCGTACACGTACAACTTGCGTGTTCTTTTTACGCCCTTCGTACAGCCTAATCCGGCACTGCACACACGAATGCTATATATTTACGTGTGGTATTTGTGCACGTCAGCATATCGTTCTTTAATTTAGCGCTTATCTTCGTCTTTCGCACCCTCTCTCGCTCGAATACGCGTCGGCTATCGATGCGTTTAATGTTTACGTTCGACTTACGCAATGGCCAGGTTAACATCACCACCGTAAGCGTTATAATATGGGACTACATACAACTGCGAGTTTCGTGCGTTGTCCGAAGAACAGATCAATCAAGACTTTATCGCATTAGCATTTCCACTTGGCTATCGCACCGTTCGCGTATCCCTTCGCCCGAACACGATCCGACTAACGCAAGGTCTAATCCTTATGATTGATTTTCGACTACTTAGGTCATAATTCGTCGCCGTCAGGAGGTGTCATGCGCTCAACTTGTGTTACTAAGAGATTACGGGATAGGATTTCTTTGTTCTTTTGTGCCTGTCTTTCCGATAAATTGGCGACGATTTTTCTGCGTTATTATAAATTCTCGTTAGGAGGGGACGAAAATGTTGAGAAGTGTGAACGATCTAACAGTTGAAAACTTGAAATAGGTGCAGTTGTTTGAGAACTATAGTGAAATATCGATTATGCGAATCAGTTGAGCATAAGCAATAATATGGATACTCAAACTAAATTTCGTACTTCGTGTAAGTGTCAGAATGGAATGGAATTACATAGCTTATGCAATCAATAAAGCCCTGCCGGATCATATTTCGATAAATTGAAATTCAAAATCGCGTTCTATGTCTTCGGAAATGTAAATATACGAAGCTACAGCTAATTGGGTGAAAGTCGAAATTTCTTGAAATTTTCCATTTTTGCGAAGAATCGAAGTAGATGTGATTGGAATGTGTCAGATATCAAATTAATCCTTCCCGACGAGTAACGAACGAAAAAGGTATTGGCGGTAATCTGCACGATTTTTCATTCGAAGGGCTTGAAGCTTAAGAAGATGTCGAAATTCTTATATTTTGAGTAGATTTTATGCGGGGCGGGAATCGCATTACTTACCTGAGGTATTTCCCGTTTGTTTCAATTACCAGACTGTGTCATGCGTCTCCAGAACTATTACCTATACAAATTTGAACTGGATGGTTTCCGTTTTTAGAAATTTTAACAGATTATCAATGCAATTTCATCGTTTCCAACACCCATAATTCCCTTGCTAATTTATATTTCGCTAAATCGAAGTTCGGAAGCGCACTCTGCGTCATCGGAAATGCAAATACAAGAAGTTACAGCCAAGTGGGTCAGTGTCGAATTTCTTTGAAATTTTCAAAAGGGGGTACCCCTACGATTCTTGTAAAAAATTGAAGTGATTGTGAGTGAGATGTATTACACACATCAAATTAACTCTTCTCGACGAGTAACAAACGAGAAAAGCATTGACGGGTACGAAATCTTAACAATTATCCATTCAAAGGGCTTTAAACTTAGAAAGATGTCGAAATTCATGCATTCTGAGCAAATTTTATCCGGTACGGGGATCGCCTTACTTTTCCTGAGGGATTTTGCGTTTGTTTCAATTATCAGACGGTATCATGCATCTCCAGAACTATCACCAATACAAATTTGAACCGGATAGTTTCCGTTTCTAGAAAGTTTAACAGATTCTCAATATAATTCCATCATTTTCAGCACCCATAATCCCTTACCAATTCATATTTGGCTAAATTGAAGTTTAAAAGCGCACTCTGCGTCTTCAGAAATGCAAATACAAAAAGTTGGGTGAGTGCCAAAATTTTTCTAGTAGGTCCACTGATGCTTCCGAAGTGGACGTAGTTGGGTTCTGTTACACATCAAATTAAAGCTCTCGGCGAGTAGCAACGGTGAAAGCACTGGGAGTTACAAGGGCTTGTTTACGAATTCCTAACTTAATACCGCAAAAGGCGGTTTATTATGTTTGATTCTGAACAAGTAATCCATAATGGAAGCTCTGGATAATTAATATTTTACTGTATGATCACATGAACTTAGACAATCATCTTATTTGCTTTTATTCCTGAACGAAAAGGAAACATAATGTTCCGAAAGACTGAGCTTAGGTATAATTCTAAGCTAAGAATTGTCATAAATCTGTGAATCACTATGTTGGGCTTCGATTTAACCTTCCTATACTCACGCATACGGTCTGTGAGACCGATTTATATAGTATAGTATACGTCTTTCATTTTGACGTGAGTATAGGAAGGTTAAAAAGAATCAAAAAGTGGACACACCAGGTGTACGATAAGCTGTAGAAGATATCTGTAATTCACCATCATTGATTTACCTTTGGTCTGACCCAACTGACTTTGCCGTTTCACATGTGCAACTGCCAAGTATCAGCTTCAATCGTCATTGGGAATGCAAATAAAGCGATTTGGAAGGAAAAAACCTTTAGGACAGTTTAGTACAATAGATTCTTAAGAACTTGGGCGCCGCCCCATTACGCAGTCTCTGCTTAAATGAGGGTTAAGGAAAGGTGAAGGAACTTGTTACTTCGCTGAGGAGAAGGAGCACAAAACGTCATCGATAAAATCAGCTCCGAATACAACTTCATAAGAATTTTTGGCGTTGTTAATATCTGATAGGGACGCGAAGTTAGTACTACGACGGGTACCCAAAGTAAATAGTACTGTTTGGTTCATAAACAAATCGAAGATTTAAAATCTACGACTGGAATTGTAATAAACCTGCTTGAAACAGGGACAGGGAGGAACATAAGGACGAGGATTCATGCAATCGTACTCCAGGTCCAGGTTATAGCCATGTCCACAAAAATTCCAAAACAGGAATACATTAAGAAATGAGACAGTCCAAAAACTTTGGACTTACGTTCCTGAAGAGAAGCTTCCCATTATCAAGCCAGTAGATTTTATCGAAGACACCGACCTGATGGAATAGATCTTAGAGCACAATAACCCAATGAGCTTCAATACGGTGCGCTTTGAATGCCGTCTTTAAGGAGAAAAAGGAGAATTTGTAAGACGTAGTCGAAACGTCGTCGAAACAACTATCGGAGGCAAAGATTGATGATCTACAACTTGCACCGAAGCACGTCATCAAGAATGTTGTGTGAGGAAATACTTACCAAAATTGAGGCTGCTATGAAGGTAATTTTTGGAATTGGGGGCAGAATGAATGCGGTTAGGTAAAACGAACATTGAAGGAGTCGAAAGCAATAAATCGAAACAAAACGAAGGGGGATGAAGACGTACTGAATAGCCGATGGTTACATCAGCACATGAAAAAGAGTTACAAGCTACTAGATTCCAAACAAACTAAGGAACCAGACCAATCCAATAACAGTAATTTGGAGACCCTGCAAACTGGTCTTCTCTCTTTTACTTATAAGAACTCGGTACATTTCTAGGAAGTGTGTGCGTTGCTGAGACATATTTTCTTCAGGAATGCAATTATCATCCCGGATTGTTTGCATTTCTTTCTGTATACTTTCGAGAAGTAGTAGAAGAGATGGAACGAAAATATTTTAAATCCCGGTCTTCTAAATCTTCAATATAGTATTTTGCGTTTTCATTCATTTCCGTTTGTTATAAATAATATATGTATGTTATGTTTCTAAGTGTATCTGAAGAGAACGAGCATGATAACAGTTTCAATGCCGGCGGAACTTACAAAAGCGGTAAACGTAAACTGGAATAAAAGATTTAACGTTGAAAGCGTCTCTTACGTTCCCGTTATACCGCCGTATATTTATGGCAATTTCAGTTAATATTTAATCTTTAACCCATTGACTCTAATAGCATTACGGTTCACTGCCAGGCAATATAAAATACTTTTAATAGCAGCCGGTCCGCTTAACCGAAGTCGGCGGTGTTATTCACCGCTCCGATATCGTATATTTATTTACGAAATCGGTAATGCATGTATTCATAGAACTATATTGTTTACGGCATAAAATACTTTGTGGGAATTATTAAATGGAAATGCGGTTTTATTCAATTGTCTACGAAGGATATCTGCATAAAATTCTAGAATAATGAACTACATAGCGTTTAGATTCGTCGAGCGGTCGGTCCGCTTGCGAACGCCTGGGCTATTGAATTCGCCGCGGATAAACATAAATGAAATGTAATTGGGTTTTTGTGCGTTTGCAAAGAGTTTCCTGATTAGTAGCTTTATCTGCTTTGCCGTAATTATTTCCATACCGCTGCGCGAGGCGGTAAATATATTTAGCATATATTCGACCGCTTTTTTTATTCGAATGATTTCGAAATTGCTTCATTAACGCGAATGCGGGGTGCAAGCTAAAAAGTGCAAATAATATGGCGATCGGGTAGTAATTCACAAAAGCTCCTATTGCGGAAATAAACGTCAATAACAATAACACTAGCCGGAATATTATTGTACGTTTGTTCAACAAATATTATAGTTGATTAACATCAATAGATTTGTATAAAAATGAATTTATGGGCGTTTGTTTAAATAAATTACCCTTTTCTTCTTAAGTGTACTTAGGCTTCCTGACCCACTGCACTGAAGGTCAGTGGCTCATTTTGCCTCTTAACTAATTTACGCTGTAATGAAAAAGAGGAAGAGTTTGTGGATCAGCAGTTTCGTCCAGAGGTCTGGATTTTCTGCAAAGGAGCGGTGATGGAGTCTGAATTGAACTTAGGGCAGCTTCAAGCAGTGGAGACCAATCTCATCTAGTCCAGGGAGATTAGTCTAGTACCGCTCAGGTGGACAATACCAAATTTTTGGCTTGACGGTTGATTCTTCATGTACTTGGAGAGATCACATAGAAATTTTATGTAAAAGATTTAGTCCCAAATGTGTTGGTTTGACTGGACTGAGGGATAAGGTTCGTTTTGCGATATTAAAAATAATATAAAATAATTTTTTTTCTATTTTGCTAGTTTTTACTCGGTAATGGTGTATGGCACATTCCCATGGGAATCCTCGGTGGATATGGTTCGCATATTGAGGATCCAATAGAGAGCACTATGGATTTTGACATGAAATTTGTCAAGAACAAATTGCAGAAACTTGTTTAAAAATCTAAATATTATGAGTCCACCGTTGGTCTATATTTGGCAGTTGCTTTTGTACGCTGAAACAAATTTCGGCAATTGGACAAAGTTCAATAAAAATATTTGCTCCACCCGAAACGCATGCACATTAGAGATTCCTAGCCATAGGCTAGGTTTTAGTGAAAAAGGCCACTTGGCGGTAAAATTTTATAGTAAATTGCCAAATAATGTTAAGACAATGTTAATTGATAAATTTAAGAATGCAACTAAGAAATTGCTAATTGAGGAAGGCTACTACTCGGTAACTGAGTTTTTAAGTGATACATGTAATGTTCTCTTTATGAATGTTTCGGTGTTTTTTTAGTGATTTTGTATTGTTGACGATTCCTATACTCTTCACGAATCGATAGTATTATTATTATTATTATTATTATTATTATTATTATTATTATTTTTATTGTTATTATTGTTATTATCATTAGTGCAACAATGTTCCATCAATCCTCTACAATCAAGGCGATTACGGACGACCAATCCATCTAAGACACCAAAACAATACTCACCAAGAACTGTTGTACAAGCTCAAATGCATTCTGTGTGAATGATTTCCTTGGAACCATGCAAAACAAATAAACATTCTTTTGGTGTTTGACTTCTGAAGACGTCTTTTGGAGTTCCTTCATCAAATAGGCTCCATTTAACATCGTGACGCTTACTTTCTAGATCATATTGGAAGCGTCACGTTACAATCGTACTCATGACGTTTTCCTTCGTTCATGCTTATCTAATGATGTCCTGGAAATGCTCAATTCTTTGGAATTTTTGGTGGTTGGTTAACTGATAGTCAGTGACGGAATAGTAAAAGTACGCGCCTCACAGAGAGAACGGCGAGGGATGGAGCCTCGGTCGCAGTGGAATGTGGCAGTTTAAAATCCCAAAGTTGAAGTTGGGAAAATAAGGAAATAGTATTGAGCAGACCAGGAGCGGTACGGTATACGGTAGTATATGGCTCGGTCTTTACGCCCCAAGGACGAAAGATTAAGAAGAAAGTGTTGCGAAACAAACTTGGAATTGACCTTCCGAAGACTATCAACCATTACGTTTCAATCATCAAAATCAATTATTATTGTATATAATATTGATGGGAATGAATGAAATGAAATGAAAATTTTGTTTCTAATACCGAGCTGGCAGATTTATTCGAAATTTTTCTAAATTCCTTCACTTTTCCAATATTTTCTTTGGTAAGAGTTCTAACTGATTGATCTGAACGTTCATCATTATCAGTAATATCCTTGTTTTCTTCGAATCTTCAATGCCATTCTTAAACTTGTGTTTCCTATAAAAGAAAGTATCTCCAAAAGCATTTCGAAATTGTTTTAGACGGAACTTAACATTGACACCTTGTTTTCCTTCTGTACACTTTTCGACCGAAGCATACAAAACACAGTCACCTAAAGTTAATCACATAACTCGAGTTATACTGAATGAAATGTTATTCAATTTTGACGGAATCTTAACAAAAGTTCTTGTCAAATCTATCTTGAGTGGTCAAGGTTACTGTAACGCAAGCGACGTGCCCATCTATTTTACCTACTGGCCTATTGCGCATTCAGCCTTGAGATCTCAAGATAGACTTGGTTTAGTTTTTCTACAGCCATTCCAGTTTTTGTGTGACAAAGGACATCCTGTTCCCTGTTATGGGGAGATATAAGTTTTTGGATGCAAGTGAACGTAGGTATTTGCGACTTTTAAAAGTTCAATGAGCTCCCACTGAAGCGCGAAACAACAACCTCTTGAGAATGTACTTTTATATAGTCATCTTTTATCCCTTGGACCCATCGGGAAGCTCCCTACAATTTTTTCTAAACCCTTTTGTTAGTTTGACTGTACATATTCATCATTAATTTATTTTCGGGAAAGGATACAAGTTCTTGGAAGCAATGCCAAGTATTTTAGTTCTACGTTAGCAATAATTTCTACTGACACTTGCACTACCAGTTGCCGGTGGTTCTTATGTTCCAATGAATTATCTCAAGACGGTTATTGCTATTCAACTTGTTCAAGAAATTATTGAGAATCTTTCTGTAAATTTCATCGTTTGGGAATATCAAAGTCTATTTAAAGCCTTACATATTTATAAGATTTCTCGTTGATAGATAGATAGATAGATAGATAGATTTTTTTTTGACGTTGCTATACCTAACAAAGTACTTCTGTTTCAAAGGAAGTGTATGATTTTGCAAGCAAATATTAATTTAACGACTTTTGGAAGCTCACCAAGCTTTACATAGTAATAGTTTGCACTGAAGCTCGCGCAATTGCTTCATGGTGGTTCTTCCATTCCAATGAATTATCTCAAAACGATAGTTGCTACTTGACCTCTTCAAAAATTATTGAGGGTCTTCCTGCAAATTCCATGTTTTGGGGAGAATGCAATCTGTCTCAAGCCTCTCATATTTTTGAGATCTTTGATACCTACTAAATCTAGTACGATTTTTTTTTTCAAAGGAGGCCCTTTTAAGCGGATATAGCTATTTTAACGATTTTCAGAAGATCAGCAAATTGATCACTAGTAACGATTTCTGCCGAAACTCATACAATTACTTCATCGTAATACTAGCCTTCCGACATATTATACTTGGACAGCTAGTGCTACTTGACATCGTCAGAAACTGTTGAAGAGATATCTGCAAATTCCATCTTCTGGAAACATCACAATATGTCTAAAATCTTTAACATTTTTGGGAACTTTTAATTTAATGATGCTATCCCCATTAACAATTTGCTTTCCTAGAAGAGGTACATACTTATGGAAGGAAGACATATTTTAGAGGCTAGTGGAAACTTAATATGCTTTGAGTTAATGGCTTTCGTTGAAACCTAAGCTAATCGTGGTGTTGATTTCTTTAAAGAATTTTAGGGAGGCCATCTGCAAATTTAATGTTTAGGAAACATCGCAGTTTGTCCGAAAGTTTTGATTATTTTAGAGTCATATCGATGGGACTTCGTCCATGTCATTTCTACTGAAAAGTTTCGAAGAGATACAGAGGCAACTACTACAAGTATTTCGCAATTACCTTCTACCAATAGGTCTCATTTATATTACTTATGAAGACGATGACGATAAAGCGAAGCCATTTCCTTCTTCTAACTGCGATGACATAGATACATCATCTATATATTTATCCGATTCCGTTTCGTCCAATCTTCGAACCGCCTCCACAAATACGTATTACTGCGATACTACGCTATTAAAAATTCCATAAATAAAACGTAATGCGGACGTATATCGCCGGCTTCGAAAATATCGCGTGGTAAAATCGACATCCTACGAGAGATTCGTAATAGGAAAAAATCGGTGGATCCTTCCTCGCACGCCCACGTAGTACGCCGTACCACCGAACTAAACCTCGTTTCGCCCGATACGAAGACGACGACGCGCTCTTCCCAACATTAAGCGATTTATTAGAATCAACGACGGCGTCGCAATTAATCACGAATCATCGAACCTGAACGAGAGCCATTTTAATAAATATCGTTTACTGTATAAATGTCATGTTTGATACGCCGTAGCATTTATCAGAATGAGGCGCGGGAGGCGATAGGAATCCAGCGTCCTCGACTCGCGAGCTTTTTTAACACTTATCGAGACGCTTTGTAAATATATATAAAGAGGATATACAGAAATATGTATGTATGTATTTAACGTTGCTTCGACTGCTCGGGTCAATAGTATAACAAGGAACGGAGAAAGCTGTTATGTGATGTAAACTATAAATGTATATGTAAGGTCACTAGAAGAAAAATTGATGTAAATACGAAGATAAATCGACGGGAGTAAGGGGAAAAATGGTTCTTTCTCGTGTCTCGTGTTATTATACTAATACATTTATTAACCCTTCTGGGAAGCGCTGTGTGCCATCCAAACTTTCAAATTGAATAGCAATAAATCTCGTATCATATTTATTGAAATATTCTCGTAATCAAATTACAATATCAATGCGATACAAATTACTCTAACAATAAGTATGAGTTAGCAAAGTGATTTTTCCAATATGGATGATAGTTTTGTTGTCGAAATATTTACTTGATTTGGTTTTATTCTGAAGCATAGAACTTCCTACGCGTTTTAGTTAAGGAATTGTTGAATTGCCAGTAAATACCGTTCTTGATGTTGGCGTGTCTTTGGTCATGTTAGCATCTTGCATATCCTATCCTTTAAGGGCGTGGTTCGTGGCCCACCGTGCTCAGATCCAATGATTTATTGTGTTGGTGTCCTTGATCAAAACGATCGTTTTGCTAATTGGAAGCTCCTATCCAAAGTGTTTAAGTCTTGCACAGCTCAACCCCTAGAACTCTAGAACATAAGGCTCAAAAACGACCTTTGATGCAATGAGATCTTTGTTCAGGTGATAAAGGCAAACTTTCCATATTTCAAGGTTGGTAACATCGGATCGCCCATAGGCATTCAGCATAACTTCCTGCCAATATCTACATATGTCACTGTTCGGCAATCCCCAACACTCTTGACGCGTCCAAAATTAGGAGGAATGACCTAAATCTATTTTTTAAATATATTTTTTATCCATAATCGAACACGACATGTTTTGTTGAATCTAGCCATATGCTAGCATGGTCCTATCCATCTACCTACGTCAAATTGAGCTCATATTTTTGAAAGTTGGCGTTGGTTTAAAGATATAAAAGTATCTAATGGGAGCTAGAAGGGGTACATAGTATCGGGTTTTAATATTTTTCCGCAAGAGGTGAACCCAACTGTCGAGCTGACATTCTCTGAACATTTCTGCCGGCAATCTCCTTTTCTACACGCTGTATGAGACGTAGAGCAAAACCGAACATTTAGAAAATGTGCTAAACTACAAAAAGAAAACCTTTATAGAAGTACGGCGGTAAAAGAAAACTGACGGAAAAGAAGAATGTAGCTAACTGGAGGTAAAAATGAAACCTTGAAGGACGAGGAAATCAGAAGGGCGTTACAGAGGAATGAGGATAAAAAGGGCAAACTGGGTATGGAGAACGAAATGGGAATATAGGTGATGGAACAGAAAGAGTGGTTCAAGCGTTGTATAGAAAAAAGAAGAGAGGACAAGTCAGGAAGTCAGGTATTAGTTAAGAATGATCGCAACGAAGGAATATATACAGGCTGTCTCATTTCGGAGGGCCAAATTGAAATATCTCTCTTATTATAGAATATATCGGAAAATCGTTTTAATAAAAAATGTCACATTTTTTACGCACTACAATATGGTTAAAACAAAATTCCGAACCACAGCCTACTTTTCGAAATATTTTCGAAAAATATGAAATTGGGCAAAACTTCGAGGCTTTGTAACTTTTTTTGTATTTTCAAAAATAAGAAAGTTACAAAGTCATTCAAAGTCAGACAATTTCATATTTTTCGAAAATTCGAGTTTTAAATGAAAATAAGAAAGTTGAAAAGGAACTAATAGAGCAGAAGATGTAATCGATAATGGAGTTAAATGAGAATAAAAGTAATATCATTAAATTGAACCATGAATTGCAATGCGAAAAAACAGAAAGAAATGTGGATGTATGAACGAAGACATAGAATAGAAAACTAAATGGAAAGCAGCCAACATATAAAAAGGGAAACACTGGAAGTAAACGAAACGTATTATGATAGTCACCGGATAGGGAGTAAACAAAAAATCTATGCGCAAGTTGTGGAAAATGAAAGTGGAAGGAGTAGGAGTAACGAAAATGGGAACTACAACAGAATGAGATGGATAAGGATGATGATTAGAAAACGATAGTGGTGAAGAACAAATGGGATGGGATTTCGACGAAAGCTGTTACAGTAAAATTAGTACAGTTGGATGTGGGGGAGTTAGGATGATATAAAGACGATGATTATAAGAAGGAATTGGATGACGCCGTTTCAAGGTTCGTGAATGTGGAAGGGATGAATGTTAAAAGAAGTTAGCTCAAATTGCTGGTGACTGGAATGTGGACAGATAGGAATGAGAAAAAGATTAAAACAAAACCTTTGGATGCATACCTCGAAAATTATTAAAGCAAAAGTAGTACAGAAGCTGGATGTAGGAGAATTGGGGTGATTTAGGAACACTAGGGATGGGGATTTGTTAATACTATATAGAGGCGATTATTGGAAAAAGGAAGTGGAAAGAGGACCGAAGCCGGAATTATTATTGACTGGACTGGAGCTAAAACAGGCGAATATGGTGAATGGTTAAACAACTAAATCAGATTTTCTTGCTTAAGGAATCAGTTATAGTCGACGAGGGATGAGGAGGTGTTTTATCGTATAACAATCCCCAACTTTCTGGTTCTGTATGCGCAGGACGATTGGGACAAATACCGACTAGCAATCCATATGAGGCATCAAAACCAAAACTTACCAAAAACTCTTGTCTCAACTGGAGTGAATTTTCTGTAGACGATTCCTTTGCTACCGCAAAAACAAACGAACATTATTTTGATATTTAACATCTGAAGACGCATTTCTTTCGAAATGGTTACATGTTAAAGGAAGGAACCCGGAATATTTGGTGGCTGGAGTGGAAGAATGAAGAAATTGGAAGGAACTAAAATAAGACCCTTGGATCCGAACTTAACAAATGCGTCCTGCCAATGGTTCTACTCCCTTTCTAATTTGTCTTCTACTCCATAGACTTTAGAAATACTTCAACCATGGCGACCAGGTAACTATTTATTAACGAATGTAAAAGATTGGTAAACTCAGGTGCGAACTCAGTGTTCTGGCGTGATATCAATGAAGATAGTTGAATTTGACCGAATCTGAGGTAGGGATTTTTTTACTTTTGCCAAAACGTCACATTAAGTACGGGCCCACCGTTTTACTTTCCATCGAAGAAGAAGGCATGCAGGAATTTTCATGAGTGTAAAGAGTTACATACACCACCGAATCCGACGAAAGCAAGTTTTGTAAACACTGGAATTGATATCGAACGTAATCAATGGCAACGATTCGACTTTTTAGCTAATAAATACTGTACAGAAACAAACAACATTAAAAATAAATTGAAGGAATTGTGTCTCCTCAGTATCTGCGCAATAAACACAAAAAATAACTCCCAATTTTGGTAAGTACTTTCTTATCGGGAATTTTAACAACGATTTACACACCTACTTCTATCAAACACGCTAGGAAAGTTTGGTGTGTAATAATTTACTCTAGGCGAATACCTTGAATTATCAATTCTTATCTGCCAAGGTAGTGTATGGTACTGAGAAAATGATTCATTAACAAATATAATATCACGTATAATGCTGAAACATATAGGAAACGCTTATGTTCAATCAATTAAGATGTGTGTCATAATGAATTACAAAAGACATGTCTATTCGTGGCATCATTATCATTATTTCCATGTTTACCATTCAATAAGTTTTGCAAAAGATCAAAATAAATGATAATCTAATTGTGCTATGGCAAGATTACATATGGAGTAAATGTAGCATCTCATTTCAATCAAACTCCATTGTTTTTGCAGAGAAACCAAATATATGTGTGACCTCATCTTGTCATGTTGGAACGACAAAACATTCATTCTATATCTACATATATTCATCCTCGTCATTCTCTTCATAAAAATTCGTAATTTCTAGCGAAACTTCTTCACGAAACCACCCGCAAACTATGCAACCATCCTCGCTGATTCTCGCCAGGTATTTTACGTTGTGTCAGCCCCCCTTTTCCAAACGATTTTTCGCTCAGCGCTACAAGGAAGGTACCACGTATCATACCTGCGACCAGGAAAAATCCGCCCCGAAATTACTTTTGAGCGTCTGGCAATACGGGCAAAAGGAATTTCGCACTTGCGATTACTACCTCGAAATGAAAGAGCTACAGAACAAACCTACACCTTTTAAGTGTTGGGTACCGTGCAAGATAAAGCGATTTCCGCCCCAAAATTAAAGGATTGTGTCAGTGCGAGGAGAGGGATTGTTCGCGAGAAGATTGGGCCAGTTCTGGGGCCTAAAAGAGCCAAACTGGTTGGTCCTTTGTATAATTTTGGTATTCGGAAAAGTGGCCCAACATGTCATTACTTCATTTTACAACATAAAGAAATGAGAATAAAGAATCTTTTCTGATTTTCCCATGCTGGTTGTATTTCTTGTATTAACTTGTCTACTTAGTTGTCGGGGTTGATTTTGCTCTGATACTTGACTGCAAACAAACTCTAGAAAGAGGAAGTTTAATAGAGTTTACATAATTTTGGGCTTGTTCGGGTATCGAAGGCAATGAGAGGGCAGATGAGTTGGCACGGTAAGGATGTAGAATTGCCTTCGTATCGAGTCTGTAGAAATAGGAATATGAGCTGGTTAGAATTCAGGTCAGGTTTGTATCTAAACTTCGTTTTTATCCGCGAAGAGAAAGAAGTTTTAACAGCTTTCTAGTAACTGCATTAGAACCAAGTTTATTATTAATTCCTTCACGGTTTGTGAAGAGAGAGTTGCTACCATGACTTACGCTCGAAGAAGCCTCAACAGCCAATCCTCGCATGTGTACAAATCTGTAGTGACAGACCAGCAGTGCTACTGGCTTTGAAATCAGCTCAAGTCGGTTAAGCACCAATAATTGATTGTAGATGAATTCCAGAAAGGTTTTGCGAGTCTAACAGTATTCACTCAGTATCGACAATAGCTCAACAAAGTATTGAAGGCAACAAGGACATACGGCAATTGACTCTGGAGGGTGATAGCACCACTATGACATGTCCTGAATTGCCTCTTAGAACTGCCAAATCTGTAGTAAAAGTGAGGTTACTCTGGGGATGAGTTCCGGTCCGAATGGCAAAAACAGATAAGGCTCAAACAATCCAAGACTTTTATAGCAGTTCTTTTGGATTTGCTATGGAACCATAAACCTTGTAAACCTAAAGAGGCGTCAACTCAGGGCCGTAACCGGTGTCCCTTTAGGATAGTGGATGCGCAACGTTCATCAGCACAAAATCAGGCTCAGAAATGAACCTGAATGTAGATTCTGAAATGAAGTAGATGAAACTATTGGGAACTTAGTATGCCTCCTTTTTAAGAAGGTAGTGCTTTCGGACTGATACGTTCACCCAGACTGGTTAGTACAATGGCCTAGACCAGGGGTCTCCAAACTACGGCCCGCGGGCCAACTCCGGTCCGCCAGTGTCATCAATCCGGCTCGCGACAGCTAATAGCTTATTGTTGTGATAAGTTGGATAAAAAAACACAGAAGGATAATAACTCGGATTTATTTACCTGCTGACAAGTATAATACACAGAAAACTCACTGAAGTAATCAGTATGGCCCCAAGGCTGAAAAGTTTGGAGACCCCTGGCCTAGACTAAACTTGATTATTCGTGAAGGTACACGTCCAAGTTGATTGCTTCTTTGTGTAGTAATATTTCAAACTGTGCAGTTTTTCTAATTCCACAGAACAGCTTTGGTTGTCGTTTCCCTCGTGTTCTACAAATTCAGTTGATATTCGACATTATTCTAAATATCGGTGGTTTTCAATACTTTAGGAAATGAATCATTTTCGTAAATTGTTGCTTAAAAATATCTCCTTTTACACACGTTTAAGCGAAAAGTACGCGACAAAACAAAACAAACATTACCCCAAGGCGAAAAAACTGTATCGGAAGTCGCCGCCTTTTATCATTGTTTGCATAATTTTCGCGTTTCCACGTGAACGTGTTCCTACGCGATATGTACACGGAAATTTATTCCACTTCTTCAAATACGCGACGTCTGTATGCGTTTCGTAATTAATGATTTTTGTCCGATTCAATTTCTTCGAGTCGTAATTAGCATAAAAGATAATAAAATACGGTCCGGTCACGCTATACGGCGACGTGAATTAAAAAGGCGTCGTTTTTTCGTTCGTTCGTTCGTTCGTCGGCGGGGAAGCGACGATATAGAAATAGATTTGTTCGTGACGCTCGCGGCAACTTCGGTCGAACTAAACGTCAAATAATACCGCTAAATTTTATTATTTATATCGTACTCTCGTAAATTTACAACCTGGTCGTTTTGCGATAGCTGTCGCTAAATAAGGATTGTAAAAGTTGAAGTTCGTGAAAACAAGGGGACCTGGAAACCATTAGCAACGTTCCGTTTCCGTGAGTCGTTCTCGTACCGAAATTACTGCTTCTGCGACGTACCTTAGCGGTGTCAGTAAAAATTTTAAAATTGCATGTTGTAAGTTTTTACGACTTGAAATATATGAATGAGGAGACTAATGGCCTGGCACTGAGGATAAATAGCGCTCTATACTTAAAATAACCTTAAAATTACCGTGCACTAGCGCTGCGCGACTAGTCGCGTTGTAAATGTGTCCAAATCTCGCTTTAAATGTTGAGGAATTTACGAGGAAACGCAGCAAAATTGCATTGCTTCCTTTATTTTTACTTTTTTGCAAGTGTGGTTTTCGTTCGTGGGTGAATCCCGACACCAAGCAACAATCGAAACAGTGAACACGTAAGGAAAACCAACACCGAAGAGATGGGAGAACGACCCATCTCCACGGATAGTCATGACCAGTGCTTTTCGGGATGCCTAAAGAATTTTGTTAATAGATTATCTAGGAACAGGCAAAATGATTAACGATGCTAACGTTCTGGATGAGTTGAAACAAGAAATCAGGGAAGAAAGGCACAGTTTGGCGAAGACAATGATCTTCTTTCACCACGACAATGCTGACGGTATACCACATCGGTAAACCCCTCATTACACAATTATTTGATTAAATCTGGTGACATGTGTTTCGCTAGCAACGAGGCAAACACACTCAAACGGTGCCTTACGATTCGGTAATGCTTGCCTCCCTGCTAGCGAAACACGCTTATACGCAGATTTATCCGCCAAGTTTCTGGACTTTTGAGCTGCTCATTGTATATAAAGGCCAGCTAGACTTTGAAGGACAAACATTCATCCGATCATTTAGCGGTAAATTGTTGGCAGATAATGTTTCCTACATTTTTGGTTTTAAGATAATTTATAATCTCACCTGTTGTAACTTCAGGATCTAAACCACATATATACATGAAAATGTGTGATATGTGGTAGCGATTTTAATTGCATCTAATACAACTAAAAGCTGAAACAGGATATTCGTACCTGTCGACCTCTGTGCTTTTATTTCCAATGACAGCTTTTGCAGGTTCATAGTTTTCTGTATCTATACTACTATTTTAGGCGCCTGCTTTTTTGGGTTTGGATCTCACTTTTTCGACAAATGATACCATCTCCTTCTTCTGCGATGGAAGTATTATTATTTCTTCGATTTTCTCATCTAACTCGGCATTTTGACCTACAGTCTTTGATGTTAGAAGCCGAATTAGGTCGATATTCGATTCTCTCAAATCTCCCAGAACTTCTGTTTATATTTTTGTAATTGTCTGATTTAAAGCAGCAACTTCATTATTGACGACGTTGTTTTTTTATTCCTTCTGCAAATTTGTCGCTCTTTAAGAAGCTAATTACCTCTTCCTTCTTTTCTATATTTGGTCGCAGATTAGGCGCCATTTGAGGTGATGTAACTGACAAATAACAGTAAATTATTCAATTATTCTCGCGCAATACGTCTTTGCCAGTGTCTGAGACTAGACGATATTTACACGATTGATACCCAAAATCTCCTGCACACATTGAAGGTATTTTCTAAAGCATTTCTCTCGACGAATCGTTTCATACGGAAGATACTTTTGAGTTTGGCTCCGGAGTCCTCTTTGTCTATTTCCAAGCCTAAGATTAGATCAGAAAAATATTTTGACTTCATCTTAATATGTGATCAAACTAAGGGGAAACTGGTTTGTCGATTAATGCTTGCGGACTATCATCACAACTGTTTTCCAATTTGTCTCTTTATTTTTGGTCATAATTAAGAGTCAAAGCAAAAATTTCTTTTCAAAAGATGGCGGTGAGTTGGTCTTTGAAATCACGATAAATTGAAGTACAAATCCGGTTTCCTGACGAGTTTGTGAACATAATTCTATTATTGCTGTTAATGGTTACGTAAATAACACCAATTCACAAGGGTGGAAACACGGAGATCCTGAATGAATAGAGACAAATCAACACCTTCCTGTGCTTCTGAATCATACCTCATTAACTGAAAAAAGTAGAACATCAATGACAAGTACTTGGGCAGAGATATTTAAAATTTATCTTTTGCATGACATTCTTTATGTCGTTTTTCTTTTCCACTGTTGCCGGATACACTATTTTCCTGATGATATTAATCACTTTAGTTTCTTAAACGCAGCAACCTGTATATTGTTTCATTATTAAATTATTAAATAATGAAAATGTAGAAGCAAAAAATGAAACAGTGTACAGGTTGTTGCATTGAAAAAAAAACAAAACAATCAATATTGTCGAGTCGAGTATTGCAGCACACCTTATTCACTTACTTTAGTCCTTCTGACTTTAACCTCCCTCCAAATCTCAAAAAATTATGGCTGGTAAAAGTCCAAATTCTAAGTGATCCCAGCGACGAACACGTGCTCAATTTGGGATGAAAGCTCCTACAAAGAAAGGTACCCGTGTGTTGGAGCATTGGTGGCACAAGTGCATGTATTTAAAGGAAGGCAATGTAGGAAAATAAAGTAATTTTTCGTCATCATTTTTGTATCGTCCTTGTTTGGCTGGAAACACTTTGACCCATCCTCAAACTTTCAATAACAGCAAATTAGTAAAAACGCGAGCATTACCTTAAAGTAACATTTCAACACATCTGTGCATTCGAAATAGCGGTGACATTTCTAACTACTATCGATTAATTACCCTAAGTTACCCGAATCGGGATCGTTTAATTAGCGACAAAGTTTCATCGGAATTTATCGAATTTGGCCCTGCTCCGAGGAGATTTCCTCGTCGCTGCCGTTACATCACGCGCACGCATAAAACTTCGTTAAAATAATTAGGGTGCTCTTCTCCCCGTGAAAGTGATTTATTTTCAAGTTCCGTGGAATCCGAACGCGAACTTGTAATAGCCGAGGCAATTTCTCAAAGAAGAAGCAAATTCGGGGAAGTACCCTAATGAAATCCATTTTTCTTTCGGGCTTCCGACGCGAAATAATACATTAATATTGTACACAAACTCTCATCCCTGACCTGCTTCCCTTTCTCTTTACGCTCTACCCTAATTTGTCGACGCTCGTATATTAAGCTATTTAGCGAGATTTTAGGAAGAACGCTAATTTCGTAAGGAAATGTATTAATGAAATAATAAAACGAGGAAATTTTGTACTTGAACTGTTGGTTTCACAACACGAGAGTGATGAGTACTTCTATTACTTTCAACTTGTGTAAGGTGTGCTATGCGCAGTGTCAGTTGTGCAGTAATCTCTTGCTCTACCAAATTTCGTCAGAAACCCGTCAATACCTTCTATTTTCCATTGGAGATAACAACCTTATTTGTTGAAATATTACATTTTTTCCAAGGTAGATGCTTTAAGATTTATATCATTTCATAATAGATCTAAACTATAGTCTCCTCCAATTGCGCAATCGTCCTAACATTTAGTAAATGTAATTCACCGTTTTTTTCTGCTTATGTGATTTCTGGTACCAAATGCTACTTGAGGAGTAACGCGAATTCAAAGTACGAAACGAGGAATGTCAATAATTGTAATTTCCCACTGTGCTCCGTCCGAGTTTTCCATCGTCTCCATCCCACCCATACGCAGGACATTGATATTAATTGACTTTTGTTCTCAAATCTCCTCTTTCCCTCCATCCTTCCTTTTCCTCAATCCACATACCTATACAATACATCATTCTAAGAAGTGACACTAACACTGCTTCCACTGTCTCTAATTTTAATTAAGTTGTCACGTGCGTGAACGAAATGGGAAAGCGAAGTCGAAAATTGGTAGAGGTCATAAATTCTCATATCGACCGACTAACCAACCAACCAACCAGTCTACTACAGGAGGGCCATTACCGAGTAAGCTATTTGGGACTCTCCACCACACACACGCATACACACATACACGCTGTGCGCGTTATTCTCTCAAATCAGACAACGGACATACAAGGCACCTTCCGACTTGTATTTACACGTCTTTTTAACTGCTTGACGTATTGGAGTTCGAATGGGAATTTAATTGCTAACCTCTAGCAATGGCGTATTGTTCTTGTTCTGATGGAACAAGGTCGAATTTGTTAGGTAATGACCGGTGAATGAATATGAAGATTGTGTTTTAAGTACCGGCGTTGATGCTCAATTTGTTTATAATAATAGTAATAATAATAGTGTTTATTGTCCAACGGTTAAATCAATACCAGGACAACTTAACAATAGATTTGCACACACACACACACTCACACACACACACATATATATATATATATATACTATACAAAAAACAAGTCAAACTGACAACTACAAAATCCAAAAAAAAATGAAGTAAAAGAATTTAAAAAATGTCATTGTATAGCGCATCAGCAGGTACATAGATGCGAACGGATAACCATGCAGCAGCAAGTTGGTCCTGGAAAAAACGTAAAGTAGGAGAGGAACGAGCGGATATCCGGGGAACAAGGAAATTGGTAGAAGAAAGTAAATCAGAGGAATCAATGAGGCCATGTACGATTTTCCGCAAAGATCGAGCTTCTTGGGCTTCACGACGACTTGCCAAAGACTTTATGTCATATCTTCTTAGTAGAACTCCATAGTCAATGCCACGTTCAGGGTATACGGCGTCCATTTTAAAAGATAAATATTTTAAAAAGGGTCGTTGCACCTTTTCAATAGATGATTGGAGATAAAGAAAGTAGGGAGACCAAACAGACCTTCGTAGGTAAAGTAAATCGAAATGCGAAGTTCACCGTGATTTCGTATTTGTTGTGTGTTCCAATGAAGGAAATGGGCTAACAATAAATTCTAACTATTGTAGGGGAAAGTCGGGGAAAATGAGGTACCAATGGTGGAAAAACTTCTATAAAAAGAACTAGCACGTTTATAGGAACGTCAAGTGTCTTTATTATTAAGGAGGTCCGTGAACATCCTAACTAAAATAAAATCATTTCTTCAAAACAAACTCAGAACATGAAAGCAATAAAAAGTCACAAAAGTCATATTACCCCGTTTTGACTCTCAGGTGGGGCAAAATGTGGTTGGACAAAAATAAGTGTCCAATCCAATTGGGAGAGTTGACAAACTAAAACCTCCTCATCGTGTCGTCTTCATTTATTCGGGTAGATGAGTTATGTGCCCGTCGCAAGCATTTGAAGCAAGCAGTCAACTGTATATACGCTACCGCTCAAGTGAGGGATCACCAAGACAGACAGTAATGGTTTAAAAAAATTTCAAATCAAAATGCATTTATGATATAAAACTATAGTTTTTTTATGATTTTCATATTAACAATTACAATTTTCATTAAATTTTTCTTTCGATAACATAATCACCCGTACTTTTAATAACAGCTTTGCAATTTTTGGGCAAACTTGAGACCAGCGTTTGTAAACTATCCTCTGGCATATTTTCCCAGGCATTTTGTAACTTCTTCCAAAGTTGACTTTTTTGACTGTAGGCAACTCTCTCTATGTTTCTATCCAACTGATCCCATAACAACTCAATTGGATTCAAATCAAGAGATTGGGGTGACCAAGTCATATTTATAAGGATTCCTTCTTCTTCTTTTCCTTGAAGGTAATCCTTAGACAGTTTGGATTTGTGTTTGGGATCATTGTCTTGCTCTAAATAAAATCGATTTCTGATCAATCTGAGTCCTGATGGGATCGCGTTGTTTTCTAAAATGCTCCTGTAATTCTCTTTTCTTAAAATTTCCTCAATTTTATAAATATATCCAATGCCATTGAGAGAGAAACATTACCAAACAATAACAGAATCACTACCACCGTGTTTCACTATTGGCACAACACACTCCTGCATCATTCTTTCACATGCTCTTCTTCGAACAAAAACACGGCGACTACTTCTGAAAATTTCGAACCTAGACCCATCAGTCCATAATACCCTTTTCGTGTACCCTGCCCCATATTAATCGCTTCTTACGATTTTGAGGCCTTAACATTGGTTTTCTAGCGGATATTCAACTTCTTAAGTCAGCTGCTATTAAACGCTTCTTGACTGTACCATTGAGCCTGCGTTTAATTCTGCTCGAATTGAGCGTCTATTTCTCTTGTTCTTCTTCTCTTTCTTCTTTTCTTTCTATTTTTGATATTAATAGTATCCTTAAATCTTCAGCCGCAGTGGTCTCTTTCAGCCTTCCAGAACGTTCTCTTCATGTTGTTGATCCAGCTTCCTGATAACGCTTAACAGTTAGTTTGACAATAATAAATAAGCATTGTAGAAATTTAACTGCAACTGCTATTTCATTTAGGCCTGGCGTCTTATGTCATAAATAATACCGTCGTCTATACACGTCTAGTGATCCTTCACTTATGAACGTGTATGTAATCTTCCCGCTGAAAAATGGTGCTCCTCAACTATTTTCAGCACAAACGTGGAAAATTGGAAAACAGGAACTTTGCTAAATGCTTTGATTCGCATTCTCGGGGTCACTTCTGGTTTCTTATCCGATAGTTTAGAATGCTTACTTAACCTTCCTATACTCACGTCAAAATGAAAGACGTATACTATACTATATAAATCGGTCTCACAGACCGTATGCGTGAGTATAGCAAGGTTAAGAAGCTCTGCATTCAATCTCCTCCAGCCATTCGCGTTGATTTGGTTCTGCTAACTGGATGGCGAATTTTCTGTATTTTCCCATAGTTTGGTTTTAAATCGCGTATTTTGTCTGTGCACCCCGCTTCGTCCATCTCTCCCCTACATATTTTGCATTCACTTTTGGACAAGTCAAATTCGTGTCTATCAGTATTAATTATTCGAGCGCTTGAAAGTGAAGAGAATTCAACAAAAGTTCCAAATAAGAATAAGGAGACTGTTGCTAAAATAGTATGTAAAATTACCGTTACCACACCTTTCCAGATTTTTTTTCCGAAAGTTGTGGTAAGGGTAATTTTATTTATTTTTTATCAACAGTATTATTGGTTCCTGCAGTGTATTGAAGGAAACGGTGGCGACGTTTGCTTCACAAACGTATCACATGATCGGAGAATAATTAATGGAAAGTTGTATACCACTTTAAGTTTATCAGAAGTAAACGACACTAATCCAGAACGATGAAGCATCTTTTACTGAGACAATACGACTTCACATACAGCTCGAAAAGCAATTGCACTTTTAAGGCGGAAAATTGCATTGAATTGTTAGATCATGCTCCGTACAGTCGCAATCTAAGTCTCCACGATTTCTCATGTTCCCAAGAATCGAGAATAGAATGTGCTGGTTCGGTTTCAGTCGCCGAAGCAATTGATGCATTTGAAGTGACCATTTTGACTATCGCAATTGAAGATCGGACTAATTTTCTTTAGCATTTAATAGTGGTAGAGATCTATCATATAAGTTTAGCATTTAATTTGAACGAATGCAAAAGAGTATCAATCTTTCCGAGAGATACTTTGGAAAAGAAAAGATATTTTCAGTTCACCAGTGGTCCGATCGTTGGGAATCTTTTAAACAAAGATGACGGTTCCTTGAGTCGGTCGTTGTTATTTGATAGATTATAAAGATTGTTCAAAGAACAGATACGTCCCGTCGGTGTAAAGAGGAAACTGGTTGCCAGAATTAATGAATAAAGGAATAATACTCGATCCTCGTGTCGATTATGTACTACATCTCCTGCTCCTGTAATACTTCTACAAACCCAACTAATTTACTTATTGTTAGTTGTGTGCATTTGCGTATCTAAAAGTCCTCGATTACTTTCTCTCTGACGCTTTTTCGAGGAATAAAACCGTATCAATCACGATTACAACTGGCGGCGGGTGAATAATATCGGAAGACGTTTCGACCAAAGCGAACCCGGGGCGTCGTACCCTGCTGTAATTTTACCGAGAAGAGCAAGTATACGTACTTCTTCGGACGCGTAGTGAGCCGTGACATCGAGAAACGATGCGCGTTTTTTTGGAAGCGGCTTCTCTCACATTGGGTGGTCTGTCTCCTCTTGTTTCTTCTTTCGGAATGGCGGCGTAGAAAGGAGAAACGGACGAACGGAAAATAAGGGCAATGTAGTCGAAGAAGTTGAAACGTTAAATTTTCGATTAATTCAAAAATGAATGAGAAGAAACGGGAAAAAGGAGGAGAAGATAAAGTACTTGATTTGTGTACGAAACGTATTAAGGATAGAATACTGCTAATACGATGTGGTAGAAGAATATAAGATTTTAAACATCTTAATCACTGACGATACACTCGATTTGCGTTTATTAACTTGGACGAATCAAAGCTAATTCTGATCGAAATGTTTGATGAAGACTCGAGGGATCTATTGTCAATCTAAACTTGTTTTTTTCCGGAGTGCTTTTCGCCTCAATATTACCGCATAAAAGATAGGATAACGTTATCAGTATCTCTTTACATGTTGTAAATACCATCTGGCATTTCCCTAATATCGATAGCATGTGCAAACTAGATAAGAAGCTTATTAGTCACACCTGCAGCATGACGCACGGGTAATTTTCATAACAAAGCCGAAACAACGAGAATACTTCCCCGCCTGACGAAGCAAATGTTGTCGAAAATGAAGATTACTCGAACTGGATCTATAGCTGGCTGTAGTCGGCTTAAGGTTCTGGTGGAAACAATTTAAAACCTTTAACTTTTTGATCCTACAAACTATGCACGGTGTTCGATGTGATTCAAAAGGTGTAGCACAAATAAGTCGTACAGATAGCCCACTTGATGCATTTACGTTAAATCTTGAGGGTTGTCTACATTATATGCAACAGTAGCATTGTAGTTTTCCCTCTCTAACATGTAGGTTTAATATAAGTATCGTTTCCATTTGAAGCTGATTGTTATTGTCTTTTATCTCATGAGTCATAAGGACCGGCTATCTGTATGACTTATCTGGGGTTCTACTTCACTGTACACTGTCCCCTGTAACAGGTCCGAATTCAAAGAAAATACATTCTCCGTAGTTAAAGGTGATATAAAAAGGCGGAACAAGTCAGAAGGAAAAGGATCGCATATTCTGGTTTTCTTAATTCCATGTTATTACAGGACATGTGACTATTATGAGCGACCAAAAGACTTCGTGATTGGCAATAATATTTATCTTACGTGCCTTTGATGGTCCTCCAATGTTACGATACATCGGTCTTAGCTTTAGCAACGTGTATTATTCCTGGAAACTGCTGGAAATAGTACGAATGACGTTTGGACATGTTTTATCTTTAGAAACTTACTTCCTTGACTTCTATAATGTTTTATTTCACTAGTAAACACGTCATAAGAAGAGATGAGATTAAGCTAATAACACAATCATTTGAAGCGAAGGAGATTGAAAGAAAAGAGGGATACCAAGAAAGAAGTGGACGATCAGCGGCAGAGGAAAGAGGAATAAAATGTGAGAATGTGGAGAACATGGCCGACAATAGAAAGAAGTGGGGGAATTGTGGAAGACAGTAGACAGAGGGCTCAACTCTAAAATAACTCGACACCGAAAGGTAGAAGAGTTCCAGATTCAGAAGAAGATTCCAGACAAGCTCCTGATATGAGAAGAAAAGATAATAATGATGTATACATCGTGCCTTTTAAAACCCAAACTCACTGCGATCGCCATCTTTTTGATAAAAAGTTCTTTGCAGTATTTCCATACCCCTTGGAGCTATGTTATTTGCGAATAAACATGCCGTTACCATTTCCGAAAAATAATTTCGTTGAACCCAGTATCATTGGTGCTGAAAGATCGATTGCGTCCAATACTGTCAATCCAAGAAGACCCTAGATGAGTTAATTCAACCATCATCCAAGGCGGGAATCCGTGCAAAGAACATTTCGTTCTACTTTGATTAAATTACGAAGTAATTGTCTACTTTGAAATTCTACCACGCAACTGAACGATTACTTCAGAATTGTACATTCAACAACCAACCTGCCAGGAAAATATGTACCGTTAAAGTAAAATAACCAAAAATCGGTAAATCGTCATCACCACGATGCAGAATTACTGAGATATTCGACCATTCAGCACACATCTATCGGAACTTGATTGGGATGTATTGCCTTATCTGTTATTTATACAATCTATAGATGTAGTCTTGATCTTGCAGTCTGACAGTATTACTTGGTTTATTTCTTGCGTACAAATTTGATGAATTTGACCAAGATTGCAATTTATTCGATACGTCGCCAATAAAACTAGAAGTTTTATCATTGTGGAATGACAATGTTACTTAAAAGATGGCAGAACTTCATTGATGGAAATGAGTACTAGCGAGGTCTCGCATTATCTTGCATGAAAATGCCATGCTCGCCCATGGTGAACACGAAAGGTATGACATGATCTTCTAGAACTTCTGTAATGTACCTGTGAGCCGTGAGGGAGCCATTCTCTGTGAAGACTAACTCTGTTTCTGCATGTGAAGAGATTCCTGGCTAAACCATAACCGACTCAACGCCAAATGGAAGTCGCTCGTCAATACAAACTGCAGGATATCTTTCTCTTGGTCTTCTTCACACTCGCCGACGTCCGTCTGACCCATTGAGGCAAAAACGCGACTTATCTGGAAACAGATGAAGAACTTGCTAATCTTGTAATTCGATGCCGGCGTTGCAATGGTGATGTAGCCATCTTTCTGCAAGACAATTGAGCAAGACGAAACCTTCTTCTAACAGTCCATTCACTAGCATTCACATCTCGAACTTTTTGGAGTTGATTTCGCAGCAAAACCGCAGATATTGCTCTATTCCACACACTTGCAGACACCAAGAAACGGCCATCTCTTGGGGTGGTGACTCTTTTTCGCTGGAATCCTACTTTTCTGGTTATTAGGTAAGTCTCCTCAAAGCGCTGGTACACATTTTCTACAACACATACACTTTTACTAACAATTCTTGCAGTTTCATGTTGTCCTCGACCATCTAGTATTAACATTACAATTCTTGCCACAACAATGTGATCTCAAGGTATTATGATCTATTAAATCAACACTACAAATGCTAAAGCATGCAGTCGATAGGTTTTATGCAGAGAAATCAACGCTAAACTGAAAAATAGACAATGCAATATAAATTTTTAGTTAGAGCTAACGCCCGTTATTTCATAAAAAGTCCTAAATAGCGTGGCATTACGTGACGGATAACACGTATATCAGATATCATTTCTCCTAAAACACATAACTCAGCACCTACTAGTACAATGCTTTACAAGTTGCAAACTATAAACTTAAAACATCACAATTTCAAAGTGACCTTAATTTTTTGCTCGCCAGTACAGATTCCTAAAATTTTGCTTTACCTGCTTAAGGGCAAGAGATAATGATCTATTTGGATACTGCTCAGGTATGAAAGTGCGTTGGGTCTATTTCGAAAAGACAAGATTGCAGTCCTACTTTCGTTAACAAGGAGTCGATTGTTTTTTGTCCAGTTGATAACCGATCGAAATAGTGATTGAGTTTTCTCAAGAAGACTGGAAAATTATCCGACGCACGCATTATATTGATATCATCGGCATACAATACCATATCTAGATATACAGAGTTTGACTTCGTATCGATATCTTAAATAAGACACCTTCACCAAATGAAGGACAAGGAGTAACAACGCGACCACCTCGAGGGCATTGCGCTATCGGATCCTTGGTCTTATGCATGCTAAGCTCTATGGCACTCCACCGTGTAACCGGGTACCCGCTGTACAATCATGTCGAACAGACAGCCAATTGAGAGCCCCGACCCAAGAACATTGTAATTTCGGCAGAAATTTGCATGATTAGTGGCAGAACTCTCTCTGTGTGTAGTATAGCCGAAGCGGAGACGACGGCGGCGGGCCACATCGGAAAGGGGTGGTTAGACGATATAAGAGGACCAGTTAGGGAGGGGAGAGCGTAGATAACATCTAATTTATTCTTTCTCCCCGAATCCGATAACCGGTTAATAATGAGAGGCTCGATCGGTGGCGGTACGGATGAAGCGACCCGCACAAAAATATTGCCATTATCCGCAGAAAGATCTTCGCGTTGTTCCTCTTCATCCCTTTTATTTTTTATTGTGGGACGAGCTGGGTTCATTTATATTTGCATACGATGGTTTTGAGCGAAATTTGAACGTTAAAACCGTCGGTTTTGGTTAAAATTAGTGGAACATTTTTCGCGAACGAATTATATGTAGTTTCCGTAATCATTAGTTATGTATCATTAACGCCTTTTTGTGCTTATTAACTTGTTACGAGGGATAAGCTGAAATTATTATATATTACTGTAGAATAAAAAAACACGGTTAATATTTTCTAGGATTTTATTTTAAATATGCTCAAAATAATTTCCTTCGGTAATGATACACTTGACCATTCTTTCTTTCCACTGTTTAAAAGCTCCCAACTAATCTTCTTTCGGAATACCTTCACAATAAGCGTGAATTGCGGTATCAATCTCTTCTTCTTCAGACGAAAACCTTCTACCCCGCAATTTTCGTTTAAGCCCAAAGAAATAGCTAAAAGTCACACATTGCTAAATCAGGTAAGTACGGCGGATGTTGTATTACGTTTATATATTTTTCTTTCAGTCAAAAACTGGAGAGCTGAAACTGCCCTATGGGACGACGCGTTGTTGTCATAATTCCTTTGTCTCAATTCCATTGAACGTTTCAGGCAAACATTTTTTAGTGTAACTGTCTTTTGTCCATCTAGCTTAATTACATTTACTAATGTAATTAACCTGCTTCTGAAGAATACCGCATACATAACCTTTTGTCATAGCTCGCTGGTTCTTAGTCATTCTAGGAGCATCCCCATCTTTGTGAATCCATACACGACTCTTTTAGCGGATAGAAAGGCCGAAAAAGGGAATATGAGTTCCGTCACCTGTCATTATTTTGGAAAAAATTTGGTGCCCGACACTATATAATAAATTTAAAGTTTCATGGCAAATTCTCACACGCCCTGATTTTTGAAAGTCAGAATGATGTGTGCGATGCAGCACAAAACGACTTACCCCTTTTTCTAAACGCACGTGATCACCGTATATGATTGTTTTGACAGCTGAGAATCCAATCTTGAGTTGATGCTCTAATACCGCATAAGTGGCTTTATTGTCCTCTTCAATTATTTTTTTAACAGTAACAATGCAAATAAGAAAAAGGAGACTGTGGCTAAAACAATATATAAAATAAATGAAATTACCCTTACCACACCTTTCTGAATAATCCAGATACGTATTTCGGCAACTAAGTTTCCATCCCCAGTGAAAAACTGGGGAATTAAGTATCACTAACGAATCCGGCTAATGCTCAAGACGAACACTGTACAACACCAAAACACTGCACAATGAACATCACACAATAAACGTGCGAAACACACCAAAACAGTGTTCACAGTGTTGTGTTAAGTAGCTGACTTATAACGAACGTAGCTGCAACAACTAAACGTCAAATGACAGATAAAAGTTGCTCCAAATCAACACTGTGTGATTGTTTCTCACAATCTACTAGATTTTCTTATTCTCAATAAATTCAGCGCATCCTTCGCATAAAATGGTGAACATTTATGGACGAAAGTACAACAGCGAACGTGTCTACACCTTAGGGTACAAGAGAGGGTGATCATGTTAAGTTAAATAGCTTGTTAGGATAATATATATTTCCACCAAAGTTAATTCTAGATGAGAACAAATACTTACCCGTTGATTATACCCTTAAATTCTCCTCGTAGTGAACTCGAAAAAGCCCAACGCTAACGGCGAAGACGTCGTCGACAAATGCCGGTCTCACTATTGCAATCGGCAAGCGTAAGGTGTGAGAAAAGTTAATTTTCGAAATCATTATCATTAGTGGCGCAGAACCTGGAGAGGCGCAGGCATATGAGCGTGGTTATGAACGCGAAGGCGGTGGTGTGGGCGAAAGAACAATAACGACGAAGCACAACGACAGGTGCTATTCATTAGTGGAAGTTGAAAATTGAAACGCACCTAAAGCTCACCATATGGCGCGTTCAAAATCGTCACGAGTTTAATTTTCCGAACGGCAGAGCGAAGAGAACAGCGAATTACGTCGACGACGGAAGGAAAGTGAAATCTTATCTCGTAATTTGCCTTTCGACAATTAACGAGTTTATACGTCGGTGGAAACGAGGTAAAAACGTGTATGTGGGGTTTTATGTGACACAAAAATTGATTTTGTAGAATTGGCATTGTAATATCGTGATGTCAGCTTGAAAGCTTTTATATTAAAGTGCAGAATGACTGGCCAGAAGATTGACCAGCCAGATATTTTAGTTTCGTGTTTTAGATAATTGTCAACTTTTTCCAAACTTAAGGGTGTTCGGTACTAATTTTCAAGATCGCTTAAAGTTAATGTTTTTTGGTCGGTTCGAAAACTATTTTGAAAGCTGTATATTTTAGCTCTAAAGGATGTATGTATTATTATAAGATACTAATTGTTTACAATTTTAAGAGCTCATGCAGGTCTAATCTTTTTCAATAATAAGTGAAGAACTAGCAGGTTTGCAGGCCTGAAATTTTGAATTCCCACATATTCGATACGGTAGCTACGACTTGTCAAAGAGCATTTTTGTAAATTCCTTTGTTATCGTTACGGTACGACGGTAAGCCCATGGTCATTTTTTTATTCCATAATTAAGGTTAAATTCAACAATAAACAAGGAATCTACAAAAAGCTCACCGATAAGACGTAGGTATCGTAACGAATGCACGATATGCAAAATGTCAAGCCCATAAACTTACTGGATCGTCACTTATAACTGAAAAAAATTTTAAGCTGTAGAAGCTCTTAACATTGTAAAGAAACTAGTATTTTATCGTTAGAAACACTACTTTTAAAGGTCTGATATACAATTTTCAAAATAGTTTTAGAACCAACCATCTTGGAAAAAGGTACCGATCACACTTAGTAATTGGTAATTGTTTTGGCACGAACATACGTCAGAATTCTGGATTTTATTCTTTCGAATTCGGCGCATACGTCAGCTCGCTCCAATCCAATCATTTTCATAATTAAAATATCCATAGATTATTAAATTTAGACTGCATCGTTGGTACTCACCGCTCTAATCGATTGACATTTACTTAACCATTTTCGAATTTAACGAATAGTTAGAAAATTAATTCGTCGTTCATTGCAAGCGACACCCTTGAGGACTACAATGTTCAAATTAAGCACTATAATATCGACAACCACCGACATTATTGCGAATTTCCGGTTCAGAAATATTTAATTTAGTGGTAATTGTAGCAGCGCGTACAATTGGAGGGAATAATACGAATGAGGGCCATTTCCTATTCTACTTTAGTTACTTGCATGGGGCAATTATTTCTTTCGGTACTTCAAAATATGTCATTTAGATGTTTTTGTGCCATTTTCTTCTTCTAAAGTTCTAAAATTGTGTGTTTTATGATTTTTCAATTAATGTTTTTATTGTACTTTTTGTTATTTTAACACTCTTGTCGACACTCTTTTTATGAATCTTCGACAATAAATATATTATTATTATCGTTATTCTTTTTCTTCACTAGTCCTCGTGCTTTTTCGAGTGTCGGATTTACGAGTCTATGTGTCAATTTGTGCAATTTCTCCATCTTTTTCGGTCTCCTGCCAAAATTTTTATCTCTTACATCGTGTTACCCTCTTGGAGCCCTCCATTTGTTGCATCTATGCTTTTCTGGACCTCTTCCTTCTTCTTCTTTTTCTCATTATTCTCGTCTCGTGTACCTCCTTATTGGCCTTTCTTATTAGATGTCCATACCCTTCTAGTTGTCGTTTCCCTGTTTTGTTGCAGTATGGGTCATTGCTATAGTATTTTCCTTGTTAATTCGTTTGGTATTCTATCCCATTTCGTTTTCCCTGCTTCGTTACTTCGCGTCCCTGGCATTAATCATGCTTTCGTACTTTTTCTATATTACCCGGTCTAGCACACATGATTTTTCATTTAACTTCTGTATTAAGTTCCTTCCTCCCTATTACTACATAACTTTTTCCTCTAGCCTCTTCATGCTCGATTGGCTTGCTCTGTATTAATTTTCTTTTTTTCCTTAATTATACGCGGGCTGTTTTTCTTTCAACCTCCGATAGGCCATAAAGAACAGACGGGTGAATATGAATATCAAAAAATGATTTTATAAGTAATGTAGGATAAAGGTTACTTCTCAACATGATCACTTTGACGATTGAGGCATTTGTCATATCTGTGACCAAGTTTTGCAATACCCTCTTTATAAAATGTTGCCGCCAATGATTTGAAGTGAGCTGCGACGGTTTCTTTGAGCTCCTGGTCAGTTTGGAGACGCTGCTCCTCAAGTCACTTCAGTTCACGGAAAAAGATGGCGGTCGATGGGTAACACGAGCAGTGTGAGGAGGAATAACACTTCGCAATTGACACTTCGCGGGAGAATCAATAGAGACAGCCATGTTTATGTGACTACAGCTCAATAAAAAATGGCGTGTTGGACTCGGCAGTGACAGAGCATGTGGAGGACGAGATGCGCAGCCACCAATAAAGAAAACAGCCCTCGTATATGTTTGATGTATTGTATTTATTTATCCATAACTGACACGTTCAACACTGTTTCCTGAACTAAAACCGAATAAATCGATTTTTTCTTATTATTATTGGTCTGATGATCACTTAATGGGATTGGTAGTGTTTTCCTTAATACCTCAATTTTTGCTGTGAACAGTAGTTCCCGTTTCGCTTTTCGGGTTGAATGTCAATATATTGTTAACCACTGGTTTTCCTACATTTCCTTTTTTATTAAAGTCGGACACTAGAGTAATTCTTTTGGTATTAAAAGTCCCGTGAATTTGGCAACCGATTTTGTGAAAATATTCAGTTCCTGATAAGTTGAGATAAGATGAGTTCTCTGCAAAATTGCGCGAAAATATGATAAATACCGAAAATGAACGTAGCAACCATTTTCGAGAAAAACAGTGCGTTTTGGACATATTTCTACACCTCAACCATAGTTCCAGAGTTCTTGCCCAAGCTTACGAAAATTTCATTACATTAAGATTTTGCAAAAAATTGTTAATCAAAGAAGAAATGATTACAGGATAATCTAAGGAACTTTTAGTATGCTATCATAAACTACAATCAGGATAGTTGTGCATGTTTGTTATTCATGCACGAAATAAATATAATATTTTGCGAATATCTTTCTAATTTCCATCTTTACAAAAAAAAAATGTTATTAGGATTTACGATAGAACTCCTAGGGTTCTAGCGGAAACTACGATCAGAACTCTTGCGCGATTTCTATTTCTTTTGATCCAGAACTATGGGTCCCACACTATTGCAAATATCTTTCAAACTAAGATTTTCATAAAAAAATGTTGTAGGAGTCTTCGATAGAACTCTTAGGGTGCTATTCAGATCCGCGAATAGAACTGTTTTTGCGATTTGCAAAATTAACATTTTTTGCAGAAATTTTCGCAAGATTGGTCAAGAACTCTAGGACTATGGTCGAGATGCAGAAATATGTCCGAATTGCACTGTTTTTCTCGAAAATGGTTGCTACGTTAATTTTCGGTATTTTCCATTTTTTCGCGCAATTTTGAAGAACTCTTGAAATTTTGCGCTGAGTATTCTAGAACTACCAGGAACTCCGATGAATTATTATATTCTCACCAATTCGGTTGCCAACTTCACGGGACTCGTATTAAGAGCACGGTTTTGGAAATTTATCTCTGTCATTTCAATCATCGAAAAACCCGAGGAATATCAAAATGAAACCTACAAATTTATACACCACCTACATATACGACTGCGTATTTTCAACTGCACGCGACTAGTTTATCTGGCGCGTATGTGTGTTCTCGCTCGACCCGTGCATGCGGTGGTCGTAGATATCGATATTTAAAAATAGAACCTGTTCGCTAACGTTCCGTTCTTCATTCGAGATGAAATTGATCGGCGGAGGCATAGAAAACTAAGCGAAATTTACGGCGTACCGTTCGATAGTTATTCACTTGTCCGCTAACAAATAAAATCAAGCCCGGGCTGAATTGCAGATAAAATTTCTACGCCGCGAGAGCGGCGGGCCGACGATTTATAACTTCCCGGAATGCGAATAGCAGGACGACCAAACCAAACCGAAACCAGTCACGTGATCCGTGGAAGAAGCAGATGTGCCGTCGTCGTCGTCGTCGTCGTCGTCGTCAACCGCTTCAATGGCTAGAGGTTATCTTTTGTTTTTTATACAGTCGCACAGAAGTAAATACAAGAGAGATAAATGACTGGGACCTGGGACGAGGAAATTCTTTTGTTATCTGCGATGCTACCGACTATAATGTTTTATGCTGAAGTGATGATTTTATTGTATGACCTCTTGGATATGGTATGCAGTTCCTCGCCAGCATATATCACAGCTTTGAGCACACGGGTTTGTTGAAGACAGAATTTTCTTTAATTCCTTTTTCATCGCTATAACGTAGAAAAGTTAGTTGCGCCAGAAAAAGCACCACGAAAACTTGAAACGACATTATTTCATCCTACGTCCCACAAATTTCGATTTTTCGGGTGTTCGGTACTTTTTCAAGATCGATTAAACTTAAATATTGTATTGGTTCCAAAACTATATTGAAAATTGTGTATCTGACCTTTAAAAGCAGTGTGTGTAACGATAAAATACCAGCTTTCTACGATGTTAAGATCTTCTACAGCTCCAATTTCTTTTTCAAATAATAAGTGACGAACCAGTAAGTTTACGGGCTCGATGTTTTGTTTACCGCGTATTCATTACGATAGCTACGTCTTATCGGCGAGCTTTTTTGCAGATTCCTTGTTTGTTGTTGAATCTAACCTCAATTAAGGAATAGAGAAATGACCATGGATTTACCGTCATTTTTGGACTTCAAGAAAGCAACGATAACAAAGGAATTTATTTAAAATGCTCTTTATTTATTTAAAATGCTCTTTGACAAGTTATAACTACCATATCGAATCTGTGGGGGTTCAAAATTTCAGCCCTGCAAACATGCTGGTTCTTCACTTATTACTGAAAGAAGATTCTACTTGCTTAAGCCCTTAAAATGGTAAACAATCAGTATTTTATCGTTATATGTACATCTTTTAGAGCAAAATCTATAGCTTTTGAAATAGTTTTCGACCCGACCAGAAAACATTAACTTTAAGCGATCTTGAGAATAAGTACCGAACACCCGTAATATCCATCATACTTTGAAGATCAGGGTAGACTGCTTGCCCGTATCGGAAGCCAATTTTACCAAATCGAAGATAATTTACCTCGTGGTGCCTAACATCGATTATTAAACCTAATTACATAGGCGAGTGGCATAGTTTACAAATACATAAAAATAACTCTAGAAGACGTTGCTACTCGTAATTTTCTCATTAACGCGTCCGCTTCTTATTCCTAAATTTTTTAAATTATTTCCGTTAGCTTCAAATTGATCTACGACGAAGGTCGTCTCGGACGCATTGGAAGGCATTTGGTTAATCGGCGTGAATCTGGTATGTACCGTTATGAAATCCAATTAAGAAAGTTGTCAACATCCGTTACATTCCTAAATATTTCGATTTCTTTCGCGAATGCAACGATTACATCTCGAAGAGCGCTATACATTTTTCTGTGCGCCGTGAAGAGGCGGTTTTATGATTTTAAACCCATAGAATTTCCTGCTAATTTTGACGTAATGGTGATTAGCAACACAGCACTTCTGTGTAGATGCTTATTTTTAATTTCGCAGGTCGATAACCTCGTCGAAGATTTCTAATGGTGAATGTGAAAATGTGTTGAAGCATCTCCTAAGATATAATCATAACCATTAACTTGATTTACGCGACTTATACAAGAAAAGAAAAACACGAAAGAGAAATAAAACAGAAAAATACAAATTGCAATATGAGTCATAGTTTGCGCGTTCTTTAACGAATTTGCTTCAAACTTGCCTTTAGTATTTGATTAGAAGTGGCTAGTTGAAATGGGAAAACCCACTATAGGGAATTGCATACCTAATTAATAAAGACACAATAATTACGTGAAGTTAACTGCTTTGTGAGTAAATTTTCGAAGAAGTCTTTCTTCTCACAACATTCCGTCTTCTTCCCAAAAGACCATGAATCTTCGATTAACATACAAACGTCATAATTGTCTTCAATTACATTTGTAAGTTTCAAAATGTTCAATATCATAGTACCACCACAATAATGATTAAATATGTAAACTGAAAGTTCTTCTTTAGGACCCGCAAACGAAATAAATCGAACGAGATATGAAACTTGCGCTGTATTATTTATATCACAACATTCATCAACAGGTAATGTCAAAACTGAGACCAGTTTAAGATCATCGACTTGCTGATTGGTTATATTCGAAGACATTTGACTGTTCTATGTTTAATGTTTTTAAAGAACTTCTTCCTTGTTCCTAAAATCCCGGAATAGCTCTTCGGATGCATTTATCAACAAAAAAAACTTCTAATGCATTCACCGTCTGTGTATAGTTTGCCTTGCTTTACAATCTCTTGGCTGACAAGAAAGCTTGCGATATTAACATTGCTGCAAGATTGTACCCAAGAATTAAATACAGGACTTGATATTTTTCTGAGTTTTGAAGTTCCTCAAGTAAGGAAGCACTTGCACTTGCGTTCGCATCACTGGTGAGATATTTACTGCTAAATGACTAATGTTTAGTTGTTGATTTGACTCCTTGTTGTGTGACAATTTTTCTTGACAAATAACACAGATCGCAAAGCCATTACAATTTTATATAACCACGAACTGGCTTTGTAGCCCTGTCAACTAGAAACATTTAATTTTATAACAATAGAAACTGCAACACGAATTATAACAACCTATTAAATTGATACCAAAAATAACTGTGAGATCTGTTCCGACTGGCTAAGCCGCACTCAGTTAGCTAAAGAGCCACAATTTGCCAACCACTGGCTTAGATGATTTTTCAAGTGAAGGAACCGAACAAGAAATTCACAAGCAACATCCCCTTATCTATCTCAAAACGGAATGCACATGTTTTGGGGTGCTGAAATTGTTTGCTTGAACTTTTTTTGGTAATGTCGAACGCCTCCGTTCCACATATTCAAGTCCCATAAACCTCTTTATTTCAAATTACGTCAACATCAACCATTAATTTTCCATATCCTAACTTCTTCATTTTAAATAAAGATACTGTTAGTTTGTCATTTTTATCATATTTTCCATTCTTACTCTAATAGTGATTGCAACGATTTTGAAGTGGTGTTACTGATAGTATATCAAACTTCTTACCACGGAATTGTTTAATAAAAAAACCGGTGGCACATGTGTCGCTAACATGAGTCAAACATTACCAAAAGAATTACGGTTTTGATAATACGTTCTAGCGAAACACACGTCACCGAATTTGTATTAAGCAATAAGTACGAGGGTGAGTCAATAAGTCCGTGACTTTTTGAATTTCCCGCCTCTTAACTGAAAGGGCAACACTGCTCCTGTCAACAGGCAACTGTTAGTTACCTACTGTCAAAATATGAACAAGCTGCGTCATCTAGTTTGACAGTCGTTGATAGCCGACTACCTCGTGAAACGGAAAAAAGTGAATTTCGTATGCTCATTAAGCATTATTTTTTGCGGAAAAAAACATCATTCAAACCAAGGCTAAGCTTGATAAATACGATGGGTACTCTGTACCATCAATTTCAAGTGGTTTTCTGAATTTCGTTGTGACCGTTCAAGCACGGATGATGTCGAACGTTCTGGACGCCCAGTTGAGGTCTCTACACCCGAAACAATTGAAAAAATTCACGAGACGGTGTTGACCGATCGGAGATTGAAAGTGAGAGAGATTGTGAAAGGCATCTCACAATCTCACGGACTTATTTACCCGCCCTCGTATTATTGTGTGGCGAGGATTCTTACTATGTTAAATTTTATTATACGTAAGTCTCAATCTCTCATGAACCCTTACTAAATTGACAATTTTGACTGATATATTTAAGTATTAAGCGATAAAGAAGATTCTAACCTACTTTGTTATTATTCTCCCCTTACAAAATGGACAAAAAACATCAACGAATGGGTTTTATCATTACATTGTGTATTAGTTTACTGCGCTCGGCGGAAAGAAAACAGCACTTGTATGTACGTACAAATGTATTACTAGGAACTTGTCTTGCCTGTTTGCGACACCAAAGGTTTTCTATAAGTCCCTTTAAAATTTGCTAGCTTGCGGTTTCCCGAAGCCAAGTTCGTTGGTGGAAATCGCTTAGCGATAGCACATTCAATGTAATGTGTTTGACGTTGTTTCCCTGTTACGTATAGAGAATTCTCTTCGAGAACAAAGGAAACGGGTAGAAATTCAAAGAAGTAAAATTTTAATCTAAATAATTCGTTCCTCGATTACCATCACATCAGCTATTAATTATAAACGTTACTAAATAATTCACCGCTTTAACGTCGCTCCCCTAATTAAATCGACCGTCTTTTCGCGTCTCTAAGCGCATTATTTAAAATAATCTCGAACTTAACTAACGTTAATGCGACTTTATTCTATCGCGTACGGCACATACATACGACGGATACGCTACAAGAAGGAACGAACGAACGCACCGTGAATAGAGTCGAAGTCTATCTATCGTCTTTTTATTGGAATACCCACGCATGCGAGAGAACTTTTATAACGAGATCTGTGAGGTCTCGACTATAGAAAAAGCCTTCGACAACGTGGGTAGCTTACCACACGTGAACATACTATCCCCTTAGATTTATACTTCTATTGTATCTTCTCTTGTGTCAGTGTGCTGTTCTTGTTTACACATGTAAATATTTACCGGAGCTGTTGGTTTACTTTGCTCGTCGAAGAACGGCTCTAAAATCGAAGGTTTTTATTCACGTGAGAGAAAAGTAAAGTGCAGTAAAAGAGGATTGGTAACACTAGGGAGGGGAGTTTGTTGTAATTTGTACGCATACAACTTGCAGGTTGAGAAACCTAACAATATCGAATACGAGGATCATTCTTTATACCTTTTCGACTGAGCCTAGTAAAGTAATACTCAATAGATAAATAGTTCCAAGAGTATGGAGAGAGTTATAATTATAAAGAAAAAGTAGAAATATAAATAAAAATCTACATAACTCTCACAAAAATACCCCTCACTGAAATTAACCTTGATTAAAGAATAGAAAAATGACCATGAGCTTACCGTCACTTTTGGACTGCAAGCAAGCAACGGTAACAAAGGAATTTACAAAAATGCTCTTTGACAAGTCTTAACTACCGTATCGACTATGTGGTATTCAAAATTTTAGGCCTGCAAACCTGCTGGTTCTTCACTTATTATTGATAAAACATTAAACCTGCCTGAGCTGCTGAACTAGTAAACAGTTACTATTTTATCGTGCTGCATACATCTTTTAGAGCTAAAATATACAGCTTTCGAAATAGTTTTCGAACCGACCAAAAAGAAATGGACTCCAAGCGATTTTGGAAATAAGTACCTTACAGCCTTAACAGTACGGTTTACGACTTAAACAACCGCGTTTGAAATTCGAAAAATCACAGCTTGAACAACTTCATTGTCCAATTTTATGATTTCTTATGCAAAGGATCACTTGAACGTATATAAATGTTCAAAATCTTTGAGTATTGGGTACGGCAAGATTAACAATGAAAATTTCAATTTGTTACGATGATAGTATGTTTCCAATTTACGTAAAGAACATATACAGATTAGCGAAGTCTGTAGATAAGCCTTTTGTGTGGTGGCTGCTACTGCTTTACTTTACCTATGGGACAGCACAGTAATCGATTTGCACTGCATCAAGAAAAATTAGCTGGCGGCAGCAATTATTTCAGCCTACTGCACCGACCATTAGTAGAAGCCCACAAAATCATTATTCCTACTTTACGCACCAAGCTCAGTGTTATCACATGCTTGATAAAAGCTACAGATAAGACACGACCAGTATTCAAGTATCTCTATGAGAAATTTCCTCGTTTCAGTAAAAGAAAATGAAGGAGGCCGTTTGTGTCTGCCCTCAGATTAAACAGGTCCTAAAAGACCGGAGGTTTAAGGAAGGTCTTCCAGGTAAAGGAATGTATTTTGTAAAGTGACAGCAAACTTCCTGTGCAAGATCAAAAACTACGGAGAACTGGTTGAAGGTATGTCGGCTTTCTTCTAGGCATTCGGCTGCAATATGTCCTTAAAGATCCATTTTTTGACTCCCACATAAATTTCTTCCCTGATAACAGCCAGAAGACGAATGATGAGCATTAGGAAACTCCTTATCAAGACGCTTACTATTGTTGATTAAATACAAGTCGAAAGAGAGCGGAAGTCCGAAGCAGAGTAAGGTATTCTTAACATGTACTATATAATCTCTACAGAATACATACAACTTGCTCCAGAATGCGTACACATAAAGAAACCGCAGCTAATTCAGCTTCTTCTTGGTCATGTTCGTGTTCAGCACATTGGATTAATTAAGAAATGAGTATTTTCGCCCCAAAATCACGAATTCTTTGAAATGTTGTTGCCCAATGTAATTGCCGAGAAACAAGGAAGCCAGTACAAGAAGGATATTAACTGTAAAAGAGAAGTAGTAGATAAAATCGGTCTGTGTTCAAATTTTTGAGTAGGACGTCTTATCACCGAAAGCATTTAATCAAGCTTTCAAGTATATCTTGAGAACACTATAACCACATAAACGTTGTATCAACATCACAATATTCACGTAAACGATGCAAAAAATGAAAATTGTAGCGAATCTGATTGAAAATCTACGTTTACACAGTCGCATAGAAAAAGTACAAATTCATTTCTGGAAACTTCCATATGTTCTAAAAATCCAAACTTGTCGGGAATAGCTAGAAATTAGAATTTTGACGCGATGGCTTCAGAACATGGGCATTTACAAGAAGAATTGCGTTATGCACGTAACGCGCACATTATTTACAGGGCATATACGAGGCATGTTTTTAAGTAAGTGCCGTTTTGATATAAAAAGGAACACAAGTGCAATTTCTTCAACGACTTTATTTTTGTGGAGAGCCCGTACCTTAATCTAGTTTTTAACATAGTTTCCACCAATATTAAGCCGCTTATCATATCGTGCAATCTGCCGCTTGATTTGTCAACGATTGAAGCACGACCGTTTTGAGGTCATCATCATCATCGTTGTGGCGTTGACCGTCAAAATCAGTGGTCGGCAAACTCATTAGTCAAAAGAGCCAAAAATCAGCAGCAAGACAATTAGAATTTTTTGAGAGCCAAAAAACCAAGAACCTGTAAAGAAATGTAAAGAATGTTCTTCGCAATCGGTTTAAACTAGCTACTCTTATTTATTAACAAAAATACAAAACACGCATTTAATGTGAACTATTATCTTGCATTTCCTTGGATAGTCTGGTTTGTATGTCGGTGTTTTTAATTTCAAGCATGATTCGAGATTTTCATCACCGAGACGATTTCCCAATTTTTCCCAACTTTTGAAGACAGAATCAGGCAGTGAGCTCCATTCGTTCTCAAATACTCTTCTGCACGTCGGTGAAGATAGTTTATTGCCTTTACCCAAATTTTCAGTGAAATTTGCAAAAAGATTATGGTGATAGGATTCGTTTTACTCCTTAATTATATAAGGATTTGGGCAGACCGTGGTCTTCAAATATTCATAGATAGAAGGGCGAGGGGCGAAAACAACCGTTTCTCTCCACTACACACATCTTCGGGGGTACGCACTGATGGAGAAAGACCTGGTTTCTTCTTTGGCAAGATGAACTTACGCCTCAACATCTTACCATTCCTCCCAGTGTGGAAAAGTCATAACATATACTTTATTTAGTTTTCTCACAGAGGGTCTACAGAAATTCTTGGGCTTCTTATTGCTGCTTGAGTACAATGCCTTCCCATAGGAGCAAATGTACCGGGGTGAGGGTGAAAATATATCTGTTGCATTCGTCTTGTTTTAAATCAGGGAAATTAAACCTGTATAGGTGCTGTTGCAACTAATTCTGAACCGATTGATATAGTTTCTTGTTCTGAACAACAACTGAAGTGACACTATATTACATCGGTAAACTCCTCACTAGTCTGGACAAACAGCTGTAATTACGAAATAACTTACGACAGTATACATATACACAGAACTCGCATACAGGGTACTGACTAGAGTAGGGAGTCGGCGATGCTGTCTTAACTTATTCGCCAAACAGTTATTTGATTAAATTTGGTGACACGTGCTATATGATTTAAAGAACTCGGAATACGAAGACAAAATTGAAAATTGATAAACTATGAGAACTGGATGCGTATCAAGCAATACATATCCGCAAAAATACAAATGTTATAAATAAAGATAGCGGATCAATCCAAAATTGCGCGCTGTTCAACCTATTATAACTAGATAATGTAAATTTCTTGTCCTGCGTGTAACTAATCCAAGCTTCTTCTGGAGGCGTTTTTCGCAATTTATGAGACACAAAATATTAACGAGTACTTTCACAATTAGTTACACACCAGTACATGTAGTTTTTGGAGAAATTACGTCCGGAGATTAGACACGCACGTCAAGTAGACGAAGGGACGTTTGGATCCATCCCCAAATTACTTTTTCCACCCATAGGTTTACGGGAAGAAGGGGAGGGGGTATCTAATTTGCATGATGTTGGAGTTTAAGAAATTTTTCGATCGATTCTGTAATAGACGATTGTGAAGATGCTTCCTCCGTTACCAGCGTGTCACAAAATTTAAATCAGTAATTGTGTGGTTAAGAATTTATCGATGTGATGGAGTGTCAGTAAATACACCGCAACACTTGCAATCACTATTAACAACTGAAGCACTAATATAACAAAACTTAGTGTAACATTTCGAATGCGGACGCGTAACTACATAATGTTGTCTGTCACTAAAATCTGCAGCTTTGCATTCTGTTTCCAAACAAGTGATTTTTGATAAAATATCTCTTGTTTGGAAACAGAATGATAAAATAGCAGTTCGTTTCTCCCATTCTATTTCCAAATCTAGATCGCTAACTTGACCAGATACATTAAAACGATATTCCCGCCACTCTCTCATCACGAATTCTTGCCCTCGGTAAAATTTAATCGATTTTCCTCTCGTCTTCCGCATAGTACGCAGAACGCCAAAGAAATGAAATATCGAGCCGTGTGGAACAATGGAATTCGTTTGTACCAGAAAAACGGCGTTTTACGAAGAAGTTTGAGGAATAAGAGTTTAGAAAGTAATATCGCTTCATTTGCATCGGAACCGCGTTGCGATTTGAATAAATGTACTCCGAAATTGAATTATGACTTATTACATGCGTGCGGGCGTATATTCGAAGAAAGGATATTCGGTTGTACGTCGAGAGAAGTTTAATATTACGACTAATATACGATATCAGAATGACGGGCGTACGAATACTTTTACTCGGAAAGCCGTTCGAAAGAGATATGAAGAAAAAAATTTACTACGACTTAATCGAGGAGGAACATCGAGATGAAAGCTTATCCATTTTCGTTTATGATTGGATGATCTGCGAACTGTTGGATACCAGGTGGTTCTGGATGATTGCCACCTGAATTTTGCGGTGATTGGTTTACGAGCATGGGAGAAAATGTTTCCGACCTAATAAGGAAATTACAAAAATTATGACATAAATTTATTTCTTCATATAATAATTTTTAAAAGATGCACCATTGCGCCACCGATGCCTCAACGCACGGATTGCTTCTTTGTAGGCCTGCAAAACACGAGTTCGTCGTTGCTACGACTTCGCATTTGAACTGAAACTTTTTCCCAGTAAGATTTTGTTTTAGCTTTGCGAAAAGGTTAAAGTGAGGACGAGTCAAGTCGATACATAGATTACGTGCACCACGACTTCAAACTTCGGTTCATGAATTTTGGTTATCACCATGACAGCTTTTTTACCAGACTTGGCCACCTTGCTTTAGTTTTTTGAATTCACTGATCTAGAAACTAAGCATAACGTTCTGCGTTTTCATACTATCCATTCGGAGATGATCTACCAGCAAGATTGAAGCTCAGTATAGCAACTTCGCTCATGTCATGATCTGTCTAATAAAATATTTATTATGCCAGAGAAGATAGATTGTATGCTATTTGGAGTTAAAAAGGAAATTCCTGAACACTTAACGCACGATTGGGCACATGTACAGGGGTCCGAAGTAGTTTTAAGTTTATCTTAAGTATACAGCGCTATTTATCCTCATTACCAAACCCTTAGCCTCCTCATTCATATATGTTAGCTCCTATAATTTTGCACGCAATTTTAATTTTGTTTTTCGCAAAAAGCAGTTTTGGTGCAAAAACAACTCAAGGAACTAACTCGAACGTTTTCTTTATAAACCTTTTTGATTCAAGCGCAACTTGAGCCGCCCTTTTCTCTCCTGTAGGCGATTAAACTTTGGGTATTTTGCAAGTACCGTTGATAAGTCGAGGTCATCTGCGTTACAGATTCTGCCTGCAACAAGGTTTGTTTTTCAGGTAATTCTTTAACACAATAAAAGTAAACTCGAATTGCAATATAACTGCTCTTGGCTCCGATGATTTTTGAATCACACCCAGCCAGGAATTCTTCGAGGTTTTGTAATGTAATGTAATGTAATCTAATGGAGTGGGGTCTGGCCCAAAGTGGTCCTTTGCACTGCGACCACGTTGATCTATTGCGCTTCCCCTTGTTTTTTTTTATTTATTTAATACGTCTAGGAAGAGGATCAGCTCCTTCAAAGGGAGTGTTAATAGGTCCTCTTCACTCAGCGTATATGCATGTTTGGGTGGGGTTAGTCCAAAAAGCACGTCGGAGGAATGGGAAGATTACAATGTATGCCACACAACTTCAAATGGTTCATGCTTTTTCTCCATCACCCTGACATTGCCGTGGTAAGAGGTATCCTGTTGGAAGGGAACTTTCTTCTTAGCCAAGCTTGGAATTTCGTCTTTGACTCTTTTATCTCAACTGATTTAGTAGGTTAGTAGTATAGTATTCGAGGTCGATCGTTTTACCCCTTGCTAGACAATTTACCGGCAAGATTGCTTTTGAGTCCAAATGAGCAGCGACTATGAAATTCCCTGTTGGTGACACGCTCTTCAGCTCTTTCAGTGTTAGTCTCTACTTGCCTGTTAACAGTTTTGATTGTTGTTTGTAATAACAAGCAGGCTCAAAAAGTTTATTTGGTTGGACTCGTTCCGATTTAAGCACCCTTTTACGCAGTGCAAGTGGCAGCTTTAGTTTTAACAGCAAATCTTCGTCCTCCGCATTGTTTTCGGCAAATTTCTTAGTTCGTTCTAAAAGACGTGTATGACAATTTAATTGGTTCCACCTTGGTGTCAAACAAAAGTTGAAATTGCTGTTCTCTAAAGATGTTGTAACCTAACCTTCTGTATATAAGTCTCCTTTTCCTGGGGGTCTCACGAAGACTTTCTTAAATGTAATATTTACGATCTTGCTTTGAAGCTTCAGATCTGGAATCAGCAAACGTAACACCTACCTCTCTGGTAATTTTATTTATTTTTTATTTACAACCCCTAAAATATCAGCTGCTAAGATAAGATGTGCTTTTTCCTTCGAAATGCTAACCATCCCAGCTATTTCCGCCAGTTCTAGTCGATAGCCATTCTTAACGTCTATGTGGATTTGGCGAAGGATTTGTTCCAGTTGTGGCAGGTTTTAGTCTTCTCGAACAGTCAGCATCTTGAATGCTCGTTCGATTACGTTTGATGTCGACAGTCTAGGTTTTTGCAATTATGAAAGGAGCAGACTAATGTATTTCCATATTTGTCAAGTTTCTGAAGTAGTATCATTGTTGATGTTATCGAAAGGTTTTGAGAGATCTAAAAGAATTCCACATGCTATCTGTTTATTCTTCAAAGCAGCCAAGGCTGCTTCTATAGGATCAAAGGATAAAGCTATCGGTACATTTTTATGTTTTAACAAAGCATGTTGGGATTTAGCAATTGAATTGTATTGATATAAACTGCTTTCTCAAATAATTTAGAAAGGCTACTCAACAAGCTTATAGGTCTATAATTTGCCAAATCATTGCGATCACCTTTTCTATATAGAGACTTAACGATAGTCCATTTTAAATAATCAGGGAAAGTACCGGTCGTTAGAAAACATTTATTATATGTCTTAGCGGTTTTATATAACACTTAGAGCTGTTCTTCAGAAAACTTATTGGAATATTGTCTACGCCAGTGGAGTTTGAAATGTCAAGAGACTTAGTCAGACTAGAAAGCTCAATTTCTGTTACAGGAATGTATCGCATAGCTCCGTCTGTGGATACCTTCGATACAGAAAAAGAATTATTGTGGCTCGCATTTCTATTTGTTTAATAGTTGCAAAATGAATAATTTACTTGCAAAATAACTAAACGTTCAAAGGCTCAAGAACAATGGTAGAATGGAAACACGGCGCAGCATGATTGGAACATTCTGTATATAAGAACTGCTTGTACTTTATGAATTTTGCCCGTCCCGTACATAATCGATCTAACCATCCTTAGCATTTCCCACGCGGACTTTGACAAACATTTTACATAAAATCGTTTTAAGTTTAATTTATGCGAAACGCTTACTTTTTTGACGCCCCCATCCAGTTTGATAAAACGGCGCCATAACATTCGATTCGCACGAAAATCCGCCTCTTTAAACGGAAAGACAAACGTTGCACGTTAGACGTGTAATGCGCCAACTGGCAAGATCCTACATAGTCTGCAAACTACCAGTTCCGTATAGTTGGATCGACGCTCCGAAGGAGTCCATCAAACTGCCTTTGTAAATAAATAACAAGTTTCCCAGGGCCAAGATTTATAGCGCGCTGGGGCTTTATTACGTACGTCGTAAATAAGTCTACAATTCGTATCCGTAGACCACATTCGCAGTGGAAAATTGCTATAGTAGATTAAGTGTATGTGATATATGGCAATTATAAAACTATCCTCGGAGCGAATTGAATAACCCGAAGTGCTTGGAGAAACGATTATGTTGATAACGGTTTCGGAAGGAGAGTTTGAAATTATTTACAAACTTTTTTGCGGAGATCTTCAAATTGTGAGGAAAAGGACTTACTCAGTCTATGTAAACTTATATTAAATTTGTGCTTTGTGTACTTACGGTCTGTACAATCGTCGTACACCAAAAAGTATCAGTATTTTTTGATTTTCTGTTGTTTTGTACCTACCAAGGCGATTTGTAAAGTAAGTTCATTTTGATTATTAAAAAGGACATTTTAGTGTGTTATTTCTGCTGTTATAAACTTGAAAGTGGTACTTTCATATTTAGAACGGAAAACATTTTATGTACACTAATAATATGAGCAACCGTACGGTTTTTAGGGCGCACGGGAATTAATAGAAAAATGTACTCTTGTAATACGCACTGAAATGATTAAAGGATGCTCTGGTGATAGACGAGAACTTAATTACATCTTTTCATCGCGTTTATATCAGCAATGAAACTGGATAGGTTCTCGTTTTTTCCATGTATTTATGTGTAAATAGATACTTTACGGAGAGAAATGAATGTAAGGCTTTCATTCTTCGATTTTCCTCGCCGCGAAGATCACAAGAATATCATTGTTGTGTGTTGGCTTTGAACGCAAACTAATTAAAAATACATTTGTTAGTGTCATTCACTTCCACGTTTAACGATATCAGGGTACGCCTTTCCTTTAAGAAATCCCGAATTCGCAGACATTGGGCATAGTCCCAGAATTTTGGAATAATATCTATTGATAGTAAATGCATATAAAATCCTTATTTAAATACTTATCTCACGGTTTGTCTCCACCACTTTCTAGATTAAATAGAAAGATAAAGAACGGTATAAATTACTATTATTAAATTTACGCTAAGTAAATTTGAAATTTGTCTTTTATTTGACTTACAAGGGAACATCCTGAACCCGAAAATCCGAAATAAATTGAAATTTTATGAATAAATAGTGTACACCCAAGGATGTTCGAAGGTATTTTCCTTATCGGCTCAATCTCGCTCTAAGAGGGTGAAACTACCCTTTGGGGTGGACTACTTGTTCCCAAAATTTCATTTTTTAATGATCCGGTTCGGGATGTTCCCTTGTTAGTTAGGTGGTGGAGGTAATCCAAAAGATAATGTTGTTCAGGCAGAGTCTTTTAAACCAATATCTTCATGAATATGAGGACTTCTGTTTCTCAAGATGGTTTGCAAAGTCAAGGTCATTCGGGACAGTATCCTACCTATCTTGGGAAGCCTTGTACAATCGAATATTGTTTCTCGTATCGTTTAACTCAAAAGTAATTGCTACGAGAGAATGACAAATACTAAAATGGATATGTGCAAGATAATAATGTTATGAAATAAGAATTTGCTGGGAGGAATATAATACTCCTTCTCTAGAATTCTCCAAGCTGGTGATCAGCTGCGAACTTAACAATGAGGCTTTTACAGAAGGCCACAAGTGATTCTGGCAGCTAAATTATTTTGAACAACTTTTAGTGTACATCTTGTATAGTTTGTTGTAAAATCAGGTCATCCAATAAAATCCCGCATATCTCGGGAAAGCGTATGCAACTGGGGAACTGTGAACTGAAGGTCTTCTGAGATATGGACAAGAGTTGTGGGGGAAGGGTGTGTTAAGCTCTCAGCCTCTTTTGACCGCCTTGCTCCACAAGATGACAAAATATTATATCTGCAAATTAATTCTGGATCCCTAAATATATTGGATGAAATGATCGCTTATCTCCTGCACCGTATAGTTGTTTTGAAAAGGTATTCTCCAACATCAAAAGAATGGTGGAGTTACTGATACAACATGCCCAAAAACCGTTGATGAAAGCGCTATCGTTCGAAAAGCTGGCTCTTTAGGCATGGCGTTTTTCTCGCATTCGAACTAAAGGAAGTGCCCCCAAGATCAAAGAAATATTTTTCGGTCTTTGGTGAATATGCTGTGTCCAATGGCACATGTAGAAAGTGGTTTCAAAACTGTCGGGATGTAAATTTTCGTCTTCGAGATAAAGAACGCACTGGGCAACCAAGAAAAGCTGATGTAGGGAAACTAAAGCAGCTACTGGATGAAAATCCCTGTCGGATGCAAAGTATATCGTTGGATTCCTCCACGTGCTGCAGACAAAAGAAACGGCAATGGAAGTCATCCCCAATTTCGGTTGGAAAATTCTCTCTCTCAAGCGAGGTATTCCCTAGACTGGACATTTTCGGAATGTCATCTGTAGAGGAACGCTACAGTATTACCTTTGCGTTTCGCACTTTCGATCTTTCATGAAAGTTGGAAGAAGCATCAAGGAATTGATTCGGTCAAAACCGCCATCCTTTTCCGAAGTGGAGTGTGTCGAGAATGAGGAAGATTATTTTGATACCTAGGTGATTGCTGTTTTTAGAAATAATAGACAATAAAATGTCAGTAAAAAGGCTGAGAATTAATTAACACACCTAATGTTTGCAAACTTTAAGGTCGAGGACATTTGGATCAATCGTTGTGGTTTTTATATAATTCTCTGCATAAAATTCAAATAAACGCTTAAAGAATTTATTCTAATTTGGGAAACAATAGTTACATAAAAGAAAACAAAACTCAATACCTGTGATCACCATGAACGGTCGAAAAGACTGGGGATCTTACAAACATGGCCCCGATTTAAAATCCTTAAAATATCTATTTATTGTTTTTAGCAATGTATTTTAATCTTACAAATCTATAACATCTCATTGGTTCATATATGTACACACATATTGGACTCCGGTAAAAAGTCGGTGTAATTCTCTTGAAAGATACGTATAGGCGTTGAATTAACAACGCGGGCAAACCGCCGTAAAAGCGTAGCTTTCGATATTGCACAAAATTTATAAATATATTCCATAAATCACTCGGGACAGCCTTGTTGGATTATGTATGAACGATTGATTGCGCTCCGAAGTTTATTATGAAACCATATGGCGTGCGCACTTCGGCAGAAATGTTAAAATCGTAGACGCGAACCCCTATAAAAATGCAACAGAGTAGCAAGAGCACAAGTTGGAACGTCGATATTGAGAACTATATCGTACCCGACGTTCGGATGACTTTTATTGGAGGAAACCATTGGGCGCTGCGATATTTTCTTCATTTCAAAGAAAATTTCTAATAAAACACCTATGCATTCGGGTTTTTATTGTATTTCTTAAGTTCAACTTTACAATATAGAAAATAAATGAAAATTACCCTTCTACACATTTCGAAAATAATTCCATCGCGAGCGAAATACTGATGGACCAGGTATCTCTGGCCACACCGAATTCCTCAAGTTTTCCGTTAAGAATAGCAAGGATGGTAACTTAGTTTCCGAAATACGTATAAGATGTGTTAAGGACGTGTTTCATTGACTTTAGATATTATTGAAGTGAATAGTTCTTAAGGGACACCGGACCAGCTCGAGCGTAAACGTAACCGCAAGCGTAAGCGTAAACGTAAGCGTAAGAGCCTTAAATTTGGGCGGACCTTCGCTTCGTGTGAAAGACAAAGAAAATGATATGCGAGCGAGAGTTGATGAGTTAGAGAAAGGATACGTGCGTGCTTGCTTCGTCTGAAACAGAAAGAGAGACAGAGGGAGTATGATGATTCAACTGAAGTATTCACTTTAGACGTACGTAAACCACACACACCAATTTTTTTACCAACAAATTCCTGAAACTGATGTATTAACTTTACCATGATTGTAAGGATTACTGTGATACATCACCAACACCAAACCATATCCATTCGAATCATTCGGTAAGATACCATTGAAGTCGTTAGCTTCATTGCCTGCGGAACACGTGTCCCAGGATAATTAGCAAAATTAATTGCGTGAAGTTACGAATACACTTTGGCGCAAGTTTCTTAAATTTATTGGAATTTTTCTTATTTTTCGACCCCAACTAGAAGTTGTACCAACACCTTAGCAATTTACAACGTATTTTATGAGCTCGTTATCATATTTTGGTCTTTCAATACGTTATTTTGAAATATCTACACACGAGCACAGGAAACTTCTAACTCAGTAGATACTAGACTTTAACAAAAGCGCCCGTAATTCGAATCACAAAGTATTAACAAACGTCTTAATCCGCTCGTCTACAATGCTGGAGCTTGCCTTGCCGCAACTTCTATACGAGAAAATTCAACGGGCGTCTTCAAGACATTAATTAAAGGAGTTCTCGCTGAAAATTTACGACTAATACTTCCCGCCGAATGAAAAGATGAAATATATACAGGATATGTGTACCTCGGTATCAACGACAACTTTTATGAAGTGTGTACGTGTATTATATTTCATATAAAGTTTCCTTATATTTTATAACTTTGCAGTTGGTAATAAAATTTCCGGCAATTTCAAGTGCCCCGATTGTGTGCTATATTGTGTTACATTTGATCAGACAGACGTTTATTGATAATGTGAGTGATACATATGGAAGAAACGTGGTGTCGTGTCTCGTAACGTATAAACTCTAAAGTACAGTAGAGCCTCCGTAACCGCTGACTCCGTATCCGCGGTTCAATAGCGCCCGTTAAACTAGTTATACTTGTTGGAACGTGTTGAAGCTATCATGCGCGTTCCATGTACTGGGATAAAAGCCTTTGTTAATTTTGCTTCGTTCTATTAGAGTTACAGGATAAGACAGTGCTTGTATGTTATCATATTTAATGAATTCCTTTAAATACAAGCAAGTAAATTTGTAAAAATGTCTTAAAACGGCTTGTTAACCGAAGAGGAAAACGTGACGTGCTCAGGATAAGTGAAAATAACTAACGAACTAAAATTACTGATATGACTGAAAGAGAAAAACTCGAATAAATTCTATCTATGATCTATTCTAAGATCTATGATAAAAAGGGAATCCTCGATACGTGCTCCCCAAACTGTAAAATTTTCAGCTACAATACGTGATAAGGTGTTCAAGTTAAAGTAGAAAGAGTCGTAAATTTGCGGGTGGAAGTGACAAAAGAAAATATTTGCATTGATGGAAGCTATCACAACAAATAGCGTTCATTCTATATGAGGACATGCAGTCTCAAGTTGAAGTAGAAGAGGGTGGATGCATAGATTTAAACCTCCGTTTAAGCCAAAAAGGGTGGAATTTGCATTGGCTGATCATATAGCTGCCGACTTGTTTCCAGGAAAATTTAAGCTAATTATTGCTAAAAAGATTGTCTTCCTAAGGAAGTTCTTAACTATGGTAAAATCGGGCTTATGAGGAAAAAGAACGCCCTAGCGGTCTTACATTCATAGGACTGCGAAGAAAGCACTAGGCTTAAAAAAATGAAGAACAGACTGACGTTGGTGGTTTGTATAAATGCAGTTGACCAGGTGATTAAACATGGACTTGTAAAGGGAGCACAGAATCCCCGTGCTTTTAAAAGCAAAGATAAATGTTGGCTATCTGGTTTTAGGCAATCAAATCGGAAAGCGTGGGTCACGACTGTTTTATTTCCGGAATTTTTTCATGGATGTTTTATTTCGGACGTGAGAAGATATCTAGAGAAAGAAGGATTACCATTCAAATCAACCCTGTATCAATAGTCACTGAAAATGGAAAATATACGTACCCGTGAGCTACTATCCAATCAAAGGCCCTACTGTAGTTATTGAAAACTGTTAACTTACAATAGATGTCAGTTTTTCTAATTCTTAGATTGTTCTGCTAGCGTTATCTTACAGAAGTATGAGTTTGAGGGTAATTGGAATTTGCTCGAGGAAATCATCAACTTTTGAGATTCAGCTCAAGGAATTGGACTACTTCGTCTTAAGGCGGCGACTGACTTGAGCCGAGCATTGTAATGTAATGCAACCAGCTTACATGAGTAAAACAATCATTTGTGGAGCATGATCGTTCGACGTGATCATACGCGCTTTGTCTTCCCTGACTACGTTCTGCTCGTGTTACAATACAATATTTTGCTACAGGTCAGTCCCCGTCTATAAAATGTACGAAATATTGATTACAATAGGTTCAACAAATTTCACTGACGTATGTACATATATCGGACAGAATTGCAGCGACAACCACTTGTATGTGTAGTATGTGTACTATGTGTATGCAGCATCCTCAACTGTATCTTATTATTATCTTATTCGGTGCGTTGTCAGCGAATTCGAGAATTACTTAAAAATTGTATGAGCTTACAGATCTCTCATCTGTTACCACACTTGTTAGATCTTCAATTGTTTTCATTCGGTTTACGGTATACAAAGTCTTTCCTTCAGTACCTATGTACTACGTAAGATTATGATGTAGTCGACAAGATGCATCATATTAGTCCTTTTGCAACTGACACCACCAAACGTTATATACAAAGCTTATCGCTGTACAACGAGCGTTTGAATTTATCATCGGTTTATGCCCCGGCTTACTCAGAATTATTATACTCTTATTCGCCTTAGAAAGATGCCCCGGGGCGGTGTGCAGCCGCATGCCGTTTCGATCGAATTTGCATATTCAGTGCCTCCGGTGCGAGCGGCGTTCAGTTACGTCGTTCGGTATAAAAAGAAATTATAACCTGCTCTACGTCCTTTTTAGAATTGCGCCGCTGCCGTAGCTTGATATTGCATACGAGACGGCGGACGCGAAATTTTAAACAAAAACGAATTCGCATTTATTTTTACCTATACATACATAGAGGACGCATATATGTGATTTATATACGGACGAGCCGAGTGGAAAATTTAGATTTTTACTATCGTTTTGAATTTATGGCGGTACTTTTGAATTCGAAAAACGTACGGTTTCACGATTTCATACGATTTTCGCACTGTACAACACGCGTTATTTATTCGAGGATGAATGTAGACTTATACGTTGTACAATAGTCGCTTTGATAAGCACAAAGGCGCATAATTCTTCCCTGATAATCTCAAATTTTGATATCCCCATAGTTCGACAACTCATTTGTACAGAACAGTGTGCAAAGGTAATACATAAGTCTAGTGTGGGAAAACAGCGGTAATTACGAAGTAAGTTACGACAGCCTACATATAAACAGAAATACTTGCATACAGCGTACTGATTAGAGTGGGGAGTCGGCGATGCTGTCGTAACTTATTTCGAAGTTATACGCTAGTACCGCTGTTTGTTCAGACTATACATAACTGTTTTGAGACCTTTATCAAAGCCAAAGGAAAAGGTGCAGTATACGGTCATATTTTTCAGTTTTTCCGATTTCAACCTCTCCAGCGTCCACAAGGTTATCTGAAATAATAAAAAAATTGCGAAACCATTGGGTGAAAAAGCTTTTGGATATGTGAAAATAACAGTTGGACGCCGAGTGCTGATGTACACACGAGGCTATCAAATTCATTGACCACCAATGAAAATCCTACCAATTGCAAAGAAAAAGACTTTCGAACTTTTCATCTCCCTTTATCAGCTTTACAAGTAGCGTATTGTTAAACAGTCGTAGTCCAGCTAAGCATTCGTAAAGAATTAATGATGAAGAAATCGCAACTAAAATCTCAATCGCCAGGCGAGTACTTTCGCCGTTTCGCGTCTCGTGAAATCAATCTTTCAACCATCAAAGAAAAAAAGTATATCGTCACAGGTGTGCATCACAGCCCAAGGACCGGAACTAACCCCTTACAACTCCAGTAATTCATACAAACTGCTCCAACTTCCTCGTACTGCACCAACTCCCTTAAAAAGTGTAGTTTTCTCTCCCTTTGCTTCTTCGAATTTGGTTGGTTTAACTTTTGACGGAATCCGGTTCTGGAGTGTTTGTGGTGTGTGCGTTATCAGTTTTCTCGGTAATTATATCCAAATTTTTAGAGGATTGCCGTCATTTATTTGGTAGCACAGTAATAAATATAGGAAGAAAGTGCAAGTAAGTAACTAGGAATCAAAATAACAATTAAACAAATTAGTCCAAGATCATCGATAACGCTCAGATCTTCAACGGATCGGTCGGGACTCGGCCTTTTGCCCGATGATAAGGGATAAAATCGAGATAATAGACACAGCTGAGTCGAGATTGATTGACACATATTCCATAAAGAACAGGGGCGGAGTGGGAAATTTTGTAGAGCAAGGATACGGAGGAATACAGCTCAGAAGATAAGACGAGAAAAAGCGAGAGAGGAGAAGTTAAAGAGGATAGTGAAAATAATAAGATTGCATACAAAACCCCCGGAAAAAGGTAGAAAAAAAAAAACAATGATTATGAAAATGATCGAAGAAATGGGAGCAAAGATGAGCAATTTTTCGGTAGAAATAAAAGAAATTAAATCTAGAAAAGAAATGTCAGAGTTATAAATAGCTGGAACTAAAAAGGGAACAATAAATTCATTAAGGGGATAGTTATGGAAATAATGTGGTGATTTATGAACGAAAAAATAGATATGAAAAATAGAGAAAAAAACGTCATGAATGCATTCTCAAGCTATTTCCAGCGTAAAACCGATGTCGGGAGAAGTTAATTTTTCAATTGGTTTTCATTCGTATCCGACTTTTCGCAAATTTCTGAAGCACTTTTCATGCAAAAAAAGATACATGTGAAACAAGCCATAAAATTAGGCATAAAAAATTGTTTAGTCCAGTTAGATAGGACACAAGAGAAGACAAAGTACAAAAAGCAATATGGGTACAGGAAAAATAGGAAACATGGACAACGTCAGAAAAGCACAAAACAAGCGTAAATGTAATGGGAATGCGATTCCTAAGAAAGATTGAGAATAGGATAAGAAACACGATTTGAAGAGGAAACCTAAAGATATAGCCTATAAATGAGAAAAATAATAGAAGGACAGTTAAGCCTGTTGGGGCATACATATATTACGTCTGTCAGAAGACATGGTGGTAGTAGGGGTATACGAAACAAGAGTGACAAGGAAAAATTATAAGCGTTGACCCAAAAAAAAAAAAATGGAATGATGGAGTCAGGTCAGAAATCGAAAGAAGGAGGATGACATGAAAAGAAATAAGGCAATTAGCGCAGAACAGAGAAAGATGGAGGGCAAAATATATAACTTTACACCTAGCACGGCCTAGAATTAAGAATAATGTCTGACTAGATATTCGGTTTTCACTCAGCCAACGAAGAAGCACCTTGCTACAAGCCCGCATCACAGTTTAAGAACTCGAACTAACCCCTTGTAACTTTAGTTATTTGCCCGAGTTACAGCAACTAACTTGAAACTACAGCAACTGTCCCCAAAGCAGGTAGTTTCCTTTGCTCTATGTTACTCCTTTGCAGTTGGGAGGTCTAATTAGATGTTCGGTTGACAGTCTTGAATATATCATCACTCTGTTTGGACCTTGTATTTTTGCAAAAGTATTTTTTCTCCGACACCCAATGTTACCGCAAATTTTTTTCTTGTCTTAGGTTCTTTTACCATCAAGGAAAGGGATAGTACTGGTAGAAATTGCTTTCGAAATGTTACCCCATACTACACCCTTACCAATAGAAATGCAAACAAAATTTGTTCAATCATAATTGAACGTATTATGCCGGACTCGACGGTGAAGTTGTGTGGTTGCATGTTGCTCTCTGAATTTAAAACTCAACGGATCCAACCCGACTGAGGACGGTGAAAGATTCTGCTTATGATTCTGTGCCATGCTACATCCTCGTTTCAAACCTGTACACCAGTATCACACAGTATTTACAAATATTTCTCATAACCTCCAAAAAGATTAATTTTATGCTTAGCCAATAGCACTAATATCTTTAGTAAAACGCTCAATAAAAACATTTGCTGACACGATCACAGTATAATATACAAACCCAAGTTTATTTTATACTGTAACAGGACTGGACAAGACGTAAACATAAGAAAATGAGGTTGGTTTGGAATATGTGCAATGCAGACTAGTGAGCAGGCGCAAGTCAAAACATTTTGGTTTGAAAATAGGACAGGTTCTAATTTCATACAATGATTTTGCACAGAAAAATAGTACAGTGTTTTATATTGTACTATAAAATAGTATTCAATTTTAACGTACAATTTAATATGATAATGTAAAACGGGCTTAAGGTAAATTGCAAAATTAAGGGTGAAAATATTTAAAATTATATAAAAGCACTAAAATTGTTTAAAACATCGTCACAGCTGTAAAACGCTTTGTAAACTCGATACCTCTTCAGCAGATTTTTAAAATTTGTATATAAAAATTTAGCCGACGCCCTATATGGACAGAAGGACAATGTGAAAGAAGAAGTACCTACATAAAAACTCCTTTATCCCTACTGCTCTACTGGTAAGTTCCTAATGAGTTCTGCATACCTGACAATTAGGTCTTATAAACACAACCAAACATGAAACAAGAAATTTCAGAGCTTGGTTCTTCAGCACATGCAATATATGTGTGTTATCGAAAATATTTGTCGTGGCGGTTAAATTCGATTGCTGGTAATACGTACAGACAGAGTTGACATATTCAGCCGGGTTACCTCCGGTAAGCGTCTAATCGATTATTCCCCGTGTCGAACGCCCAGAAAGGGGATCCGGCGTGCGAATCGTGTCCTATCTCCTCTGTATATCGACGACACGTTTTATTTGAACGATCGTCGATCGGCACTTCAGGTTGTCTGTCACTGACAGGATTGACAGCACGATATTGTTAACCCAAAATTCGACGGTTATTGTAGTTTTAATTGACTCCGGCACTTCCGTCCTCGTTTCGCTGACGCCCATCCGTATAGCAAACGGACGCATTGTTTTGCAATTAGCGAGGAACTAGTACGTGTGGGATTTCATATCGGACGCGATAAAAATTATTTTTCGGATAAAGCATGGAAATATATGACGAACTTGCGTTCCTATTCGATATGCGTTTCGGACTGTGTTTTGAAAACCTGAAATTACACCCAAGGAACTTATTGTTGGGGAATGCTTATGAAGTTCCTGCATTTTGCAAGTATTTGGGAATACAGCCGAATCTTCTGACAAGTCGAACTTTGGTCTGCTACTCCCAATTAACAAGAACTGATGTTAGGAACGTCATTAAAATTGCATTCTACTGCTCCAGCCAACAGAAGGATTCAACGTCAACAGATAGAGATAGACATGATTCAGGTCAAACTTTAATTTCATAAGTTTTGACCTCGAAATCGTATTCTATACCTTCGAAAACATCTGTAAACAGAATTTGGTCTAATTTAGAACACTTATTACACATTAAGTTAAAGCTCTTCTAGTGCAGATTACGGATAAAATAATTTCGGTTACGAGAGACGATTTATTGAGGAAATATTCAAAGAGAACGTGAAAAGTGGTTCTGGACAAATCGCTCTTGTACGCTCTAACACCCAAACGAAGCAAATTTCACCAGTTTTGACCTCAAGTTCGCATTCTACACCTTCGAAAACATCTGTACACAGAATTTGGTCTAATTTAGAACATATTAATTTTTTTCTGAAATTTCAAAGGGGTACCCCTTGAAATTTGGAAGAAAATCGAAATGGTCAGAAGTACCACTTATTACACATCAAGTTAAAGCTCTTCTAGTGCAGATTACGGATAAAATAATTTCGGGTACCAGAGACGATTTATTGAGGAAATATTCAAAGAGAAAGTGAAAAGTGGTTCTGGACGTATCGCTGTTGTACGCTCTAACACCCAAACGAAGCAAATTTCACGAGTTCTGACCTCAAATTCGTATTCTCCACCCTCGAAAACATCTGTACACAGAATTTCGTCTAATTTAGAACATATTAATTTTTTTCCTGAAATTTCAAAGGGGTACCCCTTGAAATTTGGAAGAAAATCGAAATGGTCAGAAGTACCACTTATTACACATCAAGTTAAAGCTCTTCTAGTGCAGATTACGGATAAAATAATTTCGGGTACGAGAGACGATTTATTGAGGAAATATTCAAAGAGAAAGTGAAAAGTGGTTCTGGACGTATCGCTGTTGTACGCTCTAACACCCAAACGAACCAAATTTCACGAGTTCTGACCTCAAATTCGTATTTTCCACGCTCGAAAAGATCTGTACACAGAATTTCGTCTAATTTAGAACATATTAATTTTTTCCTGAAATTTCAAAGGGGTACCCCTTGAAATTTGGAAGAAAATCGAAATGGTCAGAAGTTCCACTTATTACACATCAAGTTAAAGCTCTTCTAGTGCAGATTACGGATAAAATAATTTCGGGTACGAGAGACGATTTATTGAGGAAATATTCAAAGAGAAAGTGAAAAGTGGTTCTGGACAAATCGCTCTTGTACGCTCTAACACCCAAACGAAGCAAATTTCACCAGTTTTGACCTCAAGTTCGCATTCTACACCTTCGAAAACATCTGTACACAGAATTTGGTCTAATTTAGAACATATTAATTTTTCTGAAATTTCAAAGGGGTACCCCTTGAAATTTGGAAGAAAATCGAAATGGTCAGAAGTTCCACTTATTACACATCAAGTTAAAGCTCTTCTAGTGCAGATTACGGATAAAATAATTTCGGGTACGAGAGACGATTTATTGAGGAAATATTCAAAGAGAAAGTGAAAAGTGGTTCTGGACGTATCGCTGTTGTACGCTCTAACACCCAAACGAAGCAAATTTCACGAGTTCTGACCTCAAATTCGTATTTTCCACCCTCGAAAACATCTGTACACAGAATTTCGTCTAATTTAGAACATATTAATTTTTTCCTGAAATTTCAAAGGGGTATCCCTTGAAATTTGGAAGAAAATCGAAATGGTCAGAAGTTCCACTTATTACACATCAAGTTAAAGCTCTTCTAGTGCAGATTACGGATAAAATAATTTCGGGTACGAGAGACGATTTATTGAGGAAATATTCAATGAGAAAGTGAAAAGCGGTTTTGGACGTATCTCTGTTGTACGCTCTAACACCCAAACGAAGCAAATTTCACGAGTTTTGACGTCAAAGTCTTATTCTACACCTTCGAAAACATCTATACACAGAATTTCGTCTAATTTAGAACATATTAATTTTTTTTCTGAAATTTCAAAGGGGTACCCCTTGAAATTTCGAAGAAAATCGGAATGGTCGGAAGTACGACTTATTACACACCAAATTAAAGCTTTTCTAGTGCAGATTAGGGATAAAATAATTTCGGGGTGCGAGAGACGGTTCATTGGGGAAATATTCAATGAGAAAGTGAAAAGTGGTCCTGGATGAATCGCTCTGGTACGTTCTAGCACCCAAACGAAGCAAATTTCACGAGTTTTGACCTCAAAGTCGTTTTCTACGCCTTCGAATACATCTGTACACAGAATTTTGTCTAATTTAGAACATACATTACGAGAGTTTTGTAGATACTCACATGGGCATAGTGTCGTAAGTGAAAAGTTATCGTAGAATTAATTCACGTGTTTTAACCATTTCCACCCAATTTGTTGGAGCATAGCCCTCTATCTGTGTAGATGGTATCGTAAAAGTATGAACCCATAAAACGAGATCCAATATAATATCTAGACAAGCGACGTCCTAATCTATTTTTATGTTAATTTTAAAGCTTTCGCTGTAAACCGGGTTTAGAATCTTTCTTTATTAAAAACTTAATGTCGTTGTAATGTCGTCCGGAATGGCCGTTATTAAAACTATATTTCTTGTTTAAAGACATAGTTAACTAACTTTGCTCGCGCGCCCGTAAACTTTCATTGCAAATACAATAACGGAGAAGAAATTCCCGTCGTAGTAGTCCTAGAACGGCGTCCGATGGAAGGAGAGACGTCAACCGTTTCTACAAATTAAAAATGCAGATAAGGGGATAATGTCCGTTGACGATTTTAGAATGTCGCTATTGAGAGAAAATGAAGTGACACACTTTCGGTTTACTCGCCGAGACAAAAGGGTTTGTTTAGATTTAACTTAATTCGCCGTTGAATGACTTAAGTTGTCCGTGAAGCGCTTCGGAGATGGGACTATTTAAAGAGGTCGTTCTCGGCGCGAGGACAGTAATCGTGAATTAAGGGTGGAGTTTGAGACGGCTTAAACAACTACATCCAGAGCTACATAGACCGCATTTAGAGGAAATATAGCGTTGTGGTGTATTTTCAGAATTTCGAGAAATAAATCTCTTAGCTAGAGCTACGTCTTTTCCACTTTAATCTTGGAAAATTACAAATATCGCATACCGTGTAATAGCTTTCGTGTTAACCGAGAAAACATCCATAATTAGATATTTGAGCTGGATGCGAAGTTACGTTAAATAACGGAGAGGGTCTCGTGTAATCGTAATATAATTAGTTCAAATATACTTACATGTCTGTATAAATACTAATGATAATAATAATATTAATAATAACAATTACTCACAACAAACCTGATTTTATGAACTACTAGGTGACCCTGCAAACTTTTTCGACTTTTTTTACCTAAACCTTGGCGTAACAATTACGAATAAATCCGCAGAAGGAAGTATCCAATTTGGTCCAGTCGTTTTCAAGTTTTAAGCATCCGAACAAACCACGATCCATTTTTATATATACAGATGATCTGACACAGATCCTACGGACATAGCGGACATCCATAAGCAAAATACTCAATCTACTCATCAAATTATGAATAATTGGCAACAAAATGAACTCCGTTTTGTTGGTTATTTATTAGAACGTAGACGTTTTCAGATCTTCAATGCCCAATTTACTGTTCAACACTTAAGGCAGCCGAGTGAAACGGTTCAAAAACCAATGAAAAATGGGACAGATCATACTCGAAAATTGAAAGAAACACTGAACTAAACAAGCTGACCAGGAATTAGAGTTATTCCAACTTAAGAAGTGACAGTAACAGATTAACACAATACGAGCAGCGTTGGAAAGGTGTGTCCATTAATTTTGAAGAATTTTCAAATGATGCTCAGTAGCATATCACCTCTAGAGCTATGTTTTTACTACCTTCATGTCAAAGAACCACCACGTGGCTTTAGTCTTCAGTATCTTTCATTTTTCGAAAGTGTCAACGATATTGTCTTTTTGAGCATCGAATATGTCGAACTTTGTGCCAAGAAAAAGTGATTCGTGGGAAGGAACTTTGCGCTTCTTGTTTTTACTTGAGGAAAAGTGCTGGAAAGTCAACGAAGCTTTTGGTGATTATATTCCGTCAATTTCAACATCTGAGTACTGATTCTGATGCTATGAAGAAGGCGATTTTAACACTGAAGACAACTAACGTCCAAACAAGCCGAAAAAATTTGAAGATGAAGAATTGGAAGCTCCACTTGGTCAGGATCCGAGTTAAATACAAAAGGAACTTGCAGAACGAATAAATGTTGATCTATCAATGATTTCCATACACTTGAAAGCCATTTCTATGGCTTTTAAACGTCTCGATCGGCTTAAAAGCAACGAAATGAGTTGAAGCCGTGGGACGTCGAAAGGCGCAAAATTAGCTGGGAATATTTGCTTCAAAGTCACAGAAGAGAAAATTCTTTGCATCGTATGGTGAAGGATGATACAAGATCCATACGTTGCGATAGTCTGAAGGGAGAAAAATCAACGGTGTGAAGTTACCCATAAATTCTATCCATAGAAGTTTTCTTTCGATTTCAACATCAAAACGCAACACAATAGGATTAAATCAACCCTAGTAAGTAATTTTATTGTGTTCAAAGTTAACTTGAATCCAATTATTATTAAACTAGGCGATTTCTAGTATTGAAAAATACTTGCCCCTAGTTGAAGTAGAGATAAATTGTTGTTGTTTTTTGTTAATTAGCATTTTGACAAAATACAACAGCAAATATTTGAATTCCGGCTTCAGAAGCTCTTTCTACGTTATCTCTTCTAACAGAAACCGAAAACATTAGGTACATCGTGATCGCAAACATTGTTTTGAGCACGAAAATTCCAATCTTCTCCGATGATGTATTCGTATAAGTAGTAGAAGTAATTTCTATTCTCAAGAAAATATTTCCGATCGAGGTGTACCTAATTTTCCTCCAGTTTCTAATAGAAGAGATAATGTAAAATAAGCCTGTAAAGTCAGAATTCGAATATCTGCTACCGCACTTTGCCAAAATTTTTCATTTTATCAACTTATCTGTGCTTACATAGAGGCAAATATTTTTCGAAATTAGGAATCACGGAGTTTCATAATAATCGGATTCAACAATTAACTTTTAACATAATAAAATTGCTGACTAGGGTTGATATCATCCTATTGTTGCGTTTTGAGGTTGAAATCGAAGGAAATATTTTATTGATGGAATTTATGACTAACTTCACGCGGGTAAAACATTGTTATGCAGGCCAAGTCGAATATTACTGGAACGTTTTCCAACAATCGATGCAACTGAGCCTAGCACTAAAGCAAGAAAGCGCCCCAATTATGGGAAAAGACTTTTCCAACACGGCAATGCTCACCTACGTGGTTCAAAACCAGTGAAGGAAGCATTAGAAGCTGAGAACTGAGATGTCCTATTACACACTCCGTATTTTCCAAATATTGCTTCTTCCGATTACCATTCATTTTGATCGAAAACTTGTGGTCTATGTGAACAGAGCTACCACTCTTGTGAAGGTACCAATCACTTCTACTTTTTCCACCTGATACCCTAATATCGGTTTCCCTAACGAATATGATTTTGTGTTCCTTTGGACCAAAATCACATCTTCAGAGGCTATTCACGAATCGACCGACCTATGATTATTGCATTAAATGTCAAAGCAGTTAACTTAGTCATCAGCTGCAATAGTCAAAATTGCCATCTTGATAGCCTCAACTCTCGTTTTAAAACGACTGGAACCGTTGATCACGTTGATCATTTTTTCCTTCGATCCTTTGGAGACGTAGAAGAAACGCTGAGACTTCGATAATTCGATGTGTTGACGCTCCAAAAACTGAATGGTCTATCGAGCTGTATGTGGGCCAGCATTGTTTTGGTGGACGATGATTCGTCATTTTGGGTTAGGTTCTTTGAGCACGGGGATAACTTCTAGCAAACACATCGCTTAGCATTAACAGCTTCTTGACCTTTTAAAGAAACTGGGGCTATATGATTTGTCTTTGAGATAAAATTTGGAAACATCGTTTTAGGTACACTGCGGTAAAGGATAATTTCTGTTGGATTCTACTTGTCTTGAAATATCCAATTCATTAACACTAGATAAAAGAGAAGGAATTACAAAATGATACAACTGCAACTCCTGTAGAATCTGGGTAATCCTCTTTTCACTGCCTTTTTTTGGTAAATCTCAGAGTTTAAGAACATACTTAAACATCCAAGAAAATTAATCAATTAAAAATACAATCAATGGGGTTTGGGGGCGTTTCAAATTACCAATTAATCAAAAGCGTTTTTACTTCGTTAATTATCACTTGTTCGTAAACAAAGAATTATCAAACGTTTCGTTCGCACTTACCTGATTTATTCGCATAAAACGGTAATAAATCACTTCGGACTATATCCATGTCGGCAAAGAAATCAATTCATTTACTGTCGGCCGAAATAAAATTAATTCACTTCGCTTGTCAGGAGCCGGCTCGGTATTGATTCGAAATGGGAGAAAAAACATGTTTTGATATTTTAATTTGTCAGGTGGAGTCAATTAATCGCTTGAAAGAGGATTTCACCCCTTTCCACCAAGCGCCGGTAACACCTCGCCTTTCCTTTAATTTCAATAAACGCGGCGAAATGTGGAAAAAATGGCGTATAACTTCGTAAATGAAGGCGGTCATAAATTCGCTCGAATATTAGGGCTTTTATTGGAAGCTACGGTATTTTGTGCTTCGCGGGTTAAACGTATTTGTTAGGATACTAAAGTTGAAAGCTCTATACTACGTATTACGATGAAGCGTTGGATGTGTGTGTATGCATCTACGTTCTACATCAACGGAAAACTATATTTCAAAGTTATTTGAAGTGTAAGGAGTTCTAGGCTCTAAAATACAACTGTGCAAGACCGACTTTGCGAAGGATGATGTTTGGGATGGAATGAAGAGTTTCCGATCGAACAAGGTTCACGTCCAATATCTCGAATATCCTCGTATCTCGCTGAAGTAAGATTGTAGTATCTATTGGACGTATCTAACAGACAGGGCGAAAATAGATGATCCGTTGTAAATTTAAAATTGCAAATTCGAGAAATGTCGAAATTAGATCTAAGACATAAACACAAACGATGATGTCCATGTCTCGACAGTCATCTTAGTTCTAAACGATTACGTCCAATTATATAATTTAATTAGTACGAAATCTTCGCGTAGCCTAGGAAAGCCTATTTTCAATTACCTCGACGCGCGAAACTGTATAATTTATACGGGAAAAGGGAAACATCCCGTCCTCGACGTTTAAGCCGAATTATTTACCGCAGCCGAGACGAACAGAAGGTAAAAAGTTGGCGCAAATTACTGTCGTTTCAATTTGTATTTAAATTAATATCCGAGTCGGTTATGGTGAGCTTTCTGGAATAAAATTATCAAAAAGGGGAAAGCGAAGTCGGCGACGACGACTACGACGTAACCGAGGACGTAAACCGCGGTTAATTCGAAACGATATTCGCCGAAATTCGTTCAGACATTTCAATATTTACCATTCGGGGAGGCGAATGAAGACGTCGGATGAACTCTGTTTCTTTCCGCCCTCCGACGTGAGTTTTAAATTATGCGAATAATTTCGATGCGTATCCACCAGCCAGATCAATGTTTTAATTTCGCCATTTGGCAGATTGATTCGACGGTTAAGTGACTACGCAGACCCTTATCTCTTTTTACAGATTTCTTCTGCCGATTTTAAATGGCAGGGATTTAAATGCGAATGTAAAGGGTTTTCAATTAGGAGCCAGTCATTTTAAATTTGGCACCACTTATTATATACGAAATTAGCAACAGTAGTAGATCTTTAAAATTTTAGTAGTAAAAACTATACGGTTAACAAAAATGAATCAATATACACATTAGAGTAGTGATAATTCACTACAAACACGGTGAAAATCTTGGAGACACAATTCGTACAGTTTTCGTTGCTTTTGGACGTAACAAGATACCTATTCGTTCAACCATCGTTGATTAAAACAACAAATACGAACGTCTATGACAAGTTAATGATGTCAAGACTTCAACACGTGCTCGTTCAGCAAAGTGCAAGTGTGGCTCAGAAGAATCTGGCAATTTTCCAGAGCTCAATCTGACAAGATAATGCTCCTCAAAAACTCAAAACAGAAATTGAAAAGGTAAAAAATGAGTCAATTAGGGACTACTTGAGAAAACTAACAAACGACGGAAATACTGTATATTCTCTTTGGAAAGCTACAAAGAAATTAAAAGGACCCCCCACCATAAGAAATGTAGATGGAAACTGGGAAAAGAACTAGTCTTCAGAAAGCTAATAGGTTTGCTGAATATCTAGAACAAACATTCCGAACGGAAGCGAGAACGCGTACAACTGGGGAAGGTCACACAGGAACAAGATGAGATTAGACTAACCACTCCGAAAGAAGTTGCTACGGAAATTGTAGAAAATATCAATGCCAAGAAAGCGCTGGGACTTTTCCCGTAGATGGCGCCCCGCTTTCGTAAGTTTTGGATACGGCTTACGCCTGTGGATGCACGTGGAGAGATTCGTTTTCTAACCTGCAGTTAAACAGGTCGTTTTCCGTGAATAAATTATTCCGTTTTCGCTTCCAAGTGTCGTTGTCGAGGATGTACACGGATATTCCACTTCGGGAAGTTTGAGTTATTGCTGTGTAAATCTGGAAGTTTTGCTTCCCCAATTGAGCTGTTCGAACTATCGGCCGTTGTACGATTGCTTTTCCCTCCATTGAACTAGTGTAGGCTGGGATAAGTAGTGTAAGCTTGTACAAACTAGTATATACGAGTATAGAGAGCTAAGATTTATTTTTGAGTGCGTCTGAGAACTATCTTAGGAGCTAGAAGCTGCTTTCCCGACATCTCTTCATCAAGTGCGAGAAGACCCGCCATCTTGGACGGTTTCCGTCCCGATACCGAATACCACACCGTACGAAAGTCGGCCACCGGAAATTCCTTACGCTAAGTCCAGCTATTTATATCTTGACTCGTTGAGTTTTGGGACAAATTTATATATAGAATCTTATAGTCAATATATATCTTATATGATAGATCTCTACCACTAATAGGTCAATAAAAGGTGTTCCGGAAACGTTTGTAAACGTTCTGAAAATATAACTATCGTTCAAACCAGCCTTGTTTTATTGACCTATTAGTGGTAGAGATCTATCATATAAGATAAGTATAAAAAAGGTCACGAAAATATATATATATATATATATAGTCAATATAGAGAAATCGGGGAATTCGTGTTCGAATAAACAGAAGTTTTCTTACTTTTGGAAACAATAGATAAAGAGCTAGCTTAATTGAATTTAATTTAATCGCTTCAACTCAAGTGACAAATAAAGCGCTGTTAAACTTCATTCTCTCACCTCAACTCATTTTTTTTTATTTGTTTCACGATATTTTTAAATGGAGTGTTCAAGTAATCTTGCTGGTCGCTTCACGACAGGATAAAGATCCAGAACGTAGACGGTTCGGATAAACTCGATTAACCTACTACAGGAGCCGGAGGGTCTCTCTGACTCCAGATACTTAGACGTGATCCAGTTCTATAATTGGAGAGTGGCGCTTTGTTACTAAATTCTCGAACTTCTACGCCGTTTCCATTGGGCTTTATCATCAACAAGGTGGGTTATTCGAACGGTAACCATTTAATCAAAAGCTTCAGAAAGCCCGTAACAATTTAATGGTAAGGTTTTGACTTTAAATTATTAAAAATAAATTATAAAAATATAGTTTTTCAAAAGGAAATTCGCTTTCCATTTCACTTAAAATTTTTGCAAGGCGAGGGACATCAGCTTTGGTACTCACTTTTCCGTTTTGCTACAATTTTAAAAATTTTCACCCCATTTGCATTTTTCTAAAATATCCAGTGCTGTTCCAACTTGCTACTTCGACTTTTTCTCTCATTATTAATATTCTAATATCATCTTCCACTAGCACTTTCCTCCGACTAGTTACGTACCATTCTCGATACTTTCCTAGGAGATATAATTCAATTTCGGCTTCCAACTTTAAACTAATAGCGAATTTAGGCGGGGTATAGATAACGTCTCCTACGATTCCATAGCTATTAGTGAACGTTTGCGGCGACACTTCGTGCATGAGGAGGAATACGACACGCCGCCGATGCGATTTGCAGAATTAACGAGATGACGTCTGAAAGCGAACGCGTAACGGCGACGTCTGGCGACGCGGGCTGTCGGAACGAGAGACGATCGTCCCTCCCCGTATAAAAGCAACCATACACGCATTCCCCGCATACCTTTCCGTTGTTATATTACAGCTGTAGGATGTTGATTGTGGTTGACGGGTTCGGAGAGTGTGCATTCTACCGTACCCCTTGTATGGCGATGCGTAGCGAGCTTTTGCCGTATCTCCATTGCGAGATTTCCATGGTGTGCACGCTGAAAATACCGATGTTGAGGGATAAGTTTTTAATGTGATTAGTATGCTGATGTGTTTCCAATTGGTTTTAGAAATTATCGATTGAGCTTTTGTGTAGAAATCAATGACTTTTGAACACCCAACAGCAGTAATATAACTTCCTAGCCTACCTGCCTAGAATGAGAAGTTAGAATCACAAGATTTTTGCTAAATTATCAAATGACAGACCATAAGAAGAAGAATAACTGGAGTTTGTTAATCAGGTGGTACGGGATGGCAGTAGGGTAGCGGTAGGAGCGTGGGTAGGGGTAATTTTCAACTCGTAGTCGATCTCAACAGTACCATAGATAAAGGATAGAATAGATGACTTACTCTTTCACTGAAAAGTGAACCAAGTTTTAGAACCATCTATGATTTCCTCAATAGAACTTTGTGGTAACCATCGTACAGGAATCTGTAAAGTCGTATCGTCAATAATTATTAAAGTATGAAATTCATATAAAAATCAGCATCAGTCTTGTTCTGCATTATATTTGTTGAAACATAAACTTAACTGTGCAATATTATAATTTATACATGACATGTACTGGATTTCTGGTCTCTCGCTGGAACTAGCTTGTGAGGTGGATGGTAACGGCTGTACATCCATCGATTCTAAAGTGGCATTATGTGCTTGATATTTTGAAGTGCCTATGACAAGAGATAACCTAGTTTACAAATATAATAATAATTAAGTAGTAGACATGAGGCATTATCAGCAAATAATAGGGTTTCTCTTCTTTTAGCACTCGGAGGATAAACTTTACCAGAAAATTTCACTGTCCAGGTCTTTGGAGAATAGGCAGGTTCGAATGATGCACTTTGCAAAATATCTAAAAAGATAAGTTTAGATCTAAATTCATTATTAATTAGACAGACAAAAATTTGTAATTGGTAGAATTTTGATTAAACTTACCTACGACTAGTTTTGCACTAGCATCTAGCACTCTGGAACTGGAACACAGCAATGTCTCAGTATTAATCTAAATTTACTAAATAAATATTACAAACTGCACTTGTCGATCGTTATTCGCAACGTAAAAAATTACAAAGAAAATATATATGACATAGACACCTTTAACCTATCAACAAGAAGTCATCAACACAGTCAGCCATAACAAGAGCTATGTTGGCCATCTTGCCTAAAGTGCTGCCCTCTATGATTCCCTCATCTAAGTTGAAAGTGATAAAGGTCTAATATATGTACTGCACTACCCCTGGACAGTACCGCGAGAGAGTTCAAAGCGACAGTACGTTGCACGCTGCACGCTAAATAACTTCAACGTCCCACGACATCTAGTACCTAACGAACACTTTCGTCTATTTTGAGCTAAGTGCGTTCCCCCGTGGAAGTTGCCACCATCTTTGCAATTACGATACGATTTGCAACGTGTTCAAGGTACAGGAAAGAAATGTATAAGAGACGAGTTGAGAAATGAGAAAATCTGCAATATGAATGAAACAACTGATGTTCAGAAACACAGCATCATTCGTATTTTAGCGCGATGATCTGCACTACCCAAAATCCACCTCTTTAATTCGTTTTCCTCCCCTTCTTTGTTTATTCCACTGCTTAGTTGTCTTCTTTTATGTTTCCTTTCCACCCCTTTTCTTCTTCGTTGCTAACCGTATTTTTATTTCCTTCCATTATATTATTTATTGTTGTCTTTTCTCAATCAATTCGTCTTGGTCCATTCTGTAAAGTCTTCTGGGTTTTTGGCTTTTGGCCTAAACGCTTCCAGAGCATTCTTCGAGTTGCCCCACCTCCATTCGATCCCATCTATCGTCTATCTATTGTAACTGATCTTGATCGCCTTTCTTTTGATCCTTCCTCTCGTGTTCTTCTCCTTTTCTCGTTGCTTCACTTTTAAATCATCGTTTGCTTTTTCACAAGTAATGGATAAAATTTATAAGATTATATGAAATAGCAGTAAGTCAATGAGTGTAAAGGAGAAATCGTTTCGGCGTTCCTATGATTGTAAGAAAACATTTCCTCATCTTGACCTTGCTATATTGCTATATACGTATATAACGGGTGGCGCAAAAGTAATGTCATAATGTGAATGGGCCTTAATTTTTGCAAATGTTATTGTGCTTTGACATCTATGTTGTAGACAGAACAAGTTTTTTCCGCAAGTTGTTGAATTGGTTTTGGAGCATTGTTGGTTCCAGAAGGACGGAACAACCGCTCACACAGCTGGGGCAACGATGGAGATTTTGGGACACCAATTTCCGGGTCGAGTGATCTCCCGTTTCGGAGATTTGAACTGACCGTCCAGATCGCCAGATCTAACGGCGCCAGACTTCTTCCTTTTGGGACTTTGTGATAACTCGCGTTTACCACAACAAAGCACAAACCTTGCAAGTCTTGAAAGCTAACATTGAAGAAGAAATCGGCAATTTGGAGCCAGATGTTTTGCGGACAAAAATTCAAAATGTCGTAAAACGAGCACAAATGTGCATCAACTTGGGAGGTCTTCAATTTTACATCTTCAAATATACTTTTCGTGAAAACGGTGCTCAGTTTTTTCATTTCTAAGGAAATGGTAGCCAATTCACATTATGACATTACTTTTGCGCCACGTGTATATAACCTGTGTTAAATTTCTTTGTCCAAACAGTAAACATTGGCGTCCATTTTACTGTATATGCATTTCAAGCTGATTTGCTTCCCAAACTTCAAAGATTCATTTTGGTTTTCGCATGATAATAGGAAAATATTTTTGCTTACACATTTTAGTTTATTTGTTATGAACTTTCTTCTGTTTTAATTTGATTGTGATCATCGATTGTGAAAAAGGCAAGGATCTCTCACAACTCTTGCGTTAAATTCGTCTATAAGATTATATTACGTAAAAAGGTAAGTCAATGAATGTACAAGAAAGAAGATTTAGAAGCATCATTGTTGTTATCCAGTGAAAGGATTCAGAAAACTGATTGAACTGCAGAAACCGTCGTCAAGCTAATAAAAGATCCGTGAATAGAATTTATCACAGCAACCCAAGTCACAATATTCGTTACTGACGGTGGTGCCACAACAATGCCGAAAGCTGGTAGGACGTTGAAAATATGCTTTCCGACTCTTCTTCACGTGCCTCATACACACATGCCACCTCGCAGCGGAAACCGTTCGAAAGAAGCATCCGATGAGGTGGATAAGTTAATAGCATCTACCAAAAAAAGTGTTCATGAAATCTTCCAAACACATCCGTGTATTCAAACAATTGCGTCCGAAATTGCCAGCATCACCTGAGTCTGTAATAACGCCATGGAGGAACATGGCTCCAGGCAGCATCTTACTATCAGAAATATTTTTCAGAAGTGAAAAATATCATTTTAAAAACCGATTCAAATGATTCTGCAGCAGTTCGTGATAATCAGCAACTTGTTTCCAATTCGGACGTTCAACAACAAATCCATGAACTATTCTGAAGTTGCACAAGCTATTGAGCAATTAGAAAACAGTCACTTATCTATACGAGACGCATTAAATTGCGCTAAACAATTTACGAGCCGATTTAGAAAACTTGACGAGCACTATAGGAGACGATGTTGCTCAAAAAATTTTTTGCAATCTTAACGAAAACTCTCGATTTACGGGGTAGGTTCGGTCTATGACTGAAAATTAAGAGTGCACAGGTAAGGAAAAGGAATATCTGCCATTTGCAAATCTTACTTGATTGAATATCGAGCTATCATTTTCTTCCATTGCAATTCTACATACCTTATACCAGGGCGGTTGCCTATTGCCAGAGTGGACATTAAGGCGATATTATTTTTCACTAATATTGTGAATGTACGTACCTACTTTTATGCGGTGCGTCACTGCCAGTACCACCTTTTAACAAACTCTAATAATAACACACTAAGAAGCTGTCGTAGTATGAAGGCGTAGCAAGGTTCGGCATTTTCTAAACATCGAAATCTGAGAGTTTCCTTTACCACTTTACCTTTGCCACTACTTCTCGCAGTTGGAGCAATTTCTTTACACTTGAGATTCGGTTACTCGCACTATATACATATATCTACATCAATTAAGACCAGATCTTTAAAGAACGGCACGGGATCGGCGACGAACGCGAGATTCGTTCTATAACCGCAGCAATACATCAGACATCATCCATATTCAGCGCTGAATTCGACCGAAATTTACATCCCAAGGGAAACGCTCGCGACTGCAACGAACATGGAGAAGGATTCGTTTTCAATTTTGCGATGCGGCCGTGAAGGAGTTGAAATCTCGCGACGTATGCATTATAATACGTTCCAGCTGCGCTTCGCGTTTTGTACCGAGGATAGGTGTGGAAAACAAAAGAAATAAGAGGAAACTACACGAAAAAGATGTGCAGAACAGCGAGCTTCGTTTGCGCGTATTAATGATAGTGACTATGTTGGAGGTGTATTGTAAGGAAAAATGTATGTTTTTCGTGTTTTATGTGGAAATTCAAGCGTACTTATATATATTATGATCTCTATCAAATTTGTCGATAATTCAGCTCAAGCGTGGCCTAAGGAAGAAGTGAGTTGAGTGATTGCGAGAAACGTGGTGTAATATTACTGACACCAGGCCACATCGCCAAATGATTATAACACTCTCGGGAGCTTTTGCAGACCGTAATTAGAAAAGTATGTGCAAGTGACAAGTAGATGTGGTCCCTCCTCAAAATACTAAAAGAATGGAATGTTTCGTGCAATAAATATCTTACTAAATCAGGAAAAGTAAGAAAACCCCGTTTTAATCAAAAACAAATCTCCGACTTAATAAATCTAAGTTAATTAAATAATTCTAGGAAATTTTTCCCAAAACTCAACGAGACAAAAATAAAATAAAGGTGGCACTTAGCGCAACGTATTTCCGGTTGTCAACTTTCGTACGGCGTGGTGATCGGTATTGGGACGTAAGATGTCAAAGATGGCGGGTTTTCTCGCACTCGGTGTAAAAATGTCGGGAAACCAGCCGAACACAGCAAACTGAAGTCCTTCCAACTTCTACGATAAGTCTTAGGTGTTCTTAAAGTTCTCAGATGTTTTCAAATAATTTCTAGCCCTCTACTAGCTTATACCAGTTCCTCTACTAGTTTACAATAGTTCTCTCAAATTGAGGGAAAAGCAAATGCTTAACATGGCTGATTAGTTCGAACAGCAAATATTGGGAAAGCGTAACCCTCAGATTCGCACTACGATAATATTAAATTCCTCAGAGTCGAATTCCCGTGTATATCCTCGACAAGAGAGACTTTAAAGCGAAAACCGACCTGTGCAACCGAATTCCACAAGCCGAATATCCAGCACGCGCATCCAAACGGTGCAAGGTGTATCAGAAACTACGGAAATGGGACGCCATCTGCGCGTCAGAAGTGAAGCGAGTGGCCAGAGGTAACAAAACAGAGCGCCGTAACAAATTGGCCGTAATAGTTCTTCTTTTGGGTTTACGCTAGTCCTTGGACAGAATTTTTAAGATTTCGACAAAGAGTTGAAAAAAGCTCTAGAGATCCATGTTTTCCGGGGTCTTCCCTTTCTTCTCTCCTTGGCTCTTTTTGCCTCATATTACGGTCTCAATTAACCCGTTTTTACTCATCCTATATACATGTCCAAATCATTCCATTCTTTTCCTCTCAATAACTTCTATTATAGATTCCTGCTTTAGGTCACTTCCTATTTCTCGATTTCGAATTTTATTAAATTTCGTTCTTCCGCTTATTTTCCAAAGGTAATTCATGTATTCGGCATTTATTGCACTATCATGTCTTTCTTGTCTTGTCCACGTTTCGATTGCGCATGTAATTGTAGGTATTGTTGCTGCTTTCTATACATGTAACCTTATCTTCTGATCCATTTCTTTCTTCCCCAGAATAGTTTTATTCATGTCGTAACATGCTCTGTTCGTTTTTCCTGCTCTATTGCGTACTTCTACATCAATTTTTCCGTCATTTGATATTATAGATCCTAGATATTCGTATGTTATTACTCTTTCTAATTCTTTTCCTTTATAAACAATGTTTCTGCTACTGTTAGCCTGTGCCGCCCTCGTATTTACAATCATTACCTTGTTCTTCTCAGCCTTGACTTCCATCTTCATTCTATCGATTTCTTCTGCCCATATGTTTATCATTGTTTGCATTTCCTCTCTAGTGTCCGTTATTAACATTATGTCGTCGGTGTGTAGTAGACCTTGATAATTAATTGGCATTAGGAAGATATTCGACATTTTTCCGTTCAGTAGTACTTGTGCCCTTACCTCTCTGTATGTACTTTTCACTATCTGTATTAATTCTTCAGGTGCATTAAGTTTCTTAAGACACTTCCAAATTATCCTCCTATCTATTTAATCGAAAGCCGCTCTCAAAATCCACATGAGTTATGTACATATTATCTGTTGTTTGCCTTTATTTTCTATACGCCGCTTTTTCTCCTTCCATTTTAGATTCTACGCTTCGTCTCAATCTTTGTTAATTATCCTGGTATATATTTTAAAAGTTATGCCTGATAGGCGTATAGCTCTATAGTTTTTACAGTTTCTCCCCTTTCTTGTGAATTGGGATTATCAAGTTTTGTTCCCATTCTTCTCGTCCCTAATACGTCCTTTAAGAAATTTGACTAGCAATTTCCTTCCCTTTTCTCCTATGTATTTCACCATCTCTGGATCTATATTGTCACTATCGCTTGCCCTCCTTTTTTAATGTTTGTTAATGCTTCCTCTAGTTCTCTTATATCTATATGATTTATATGATTTTCAGGGTCTCCCTTTTATCCTTTATTTAGTTCCTCAATCTCCGGTTTTGAATCCTCTTGAGTTCCTCCCTCTTTCTTAAACTGTTGCTTATAATAGTTCGGCCATATTTCGATTATTTCTTCTGTTGTGGATTTTAGCTGGTTTGCTTCATTTTTCAAGCCTCGAATTTCTTTTCTCTGTTTTTCCTCTCAAGGGATTTGATTTTACTCCAGAATATATTGTTATTTGTTCCATCCTGCTCTAAATTCAATTCCTCCCCTAAATTTTCCCATTCCTAGAGAGGATACTTAAAACGGTTAAATAATTGCATGGTGAGGAGTTTACCGATGTAACCTGGTGTCAATAATCAAGAGTTAAATCATGTTTTATATTCATTTCCGTTTTGCTCTCAAATTACATCAGCTAAAATATTTTTCTTTATAAAATCTTTTCCTTACTTGATGTCCACCGGATTCTACATAGCATCTCGTTTGAATTCCAGTCAGTTCGCATCGAGCCTCTCAAACTGCCTATCGTAAAAATCGCTCAAACTTGACGTATACGAACTTCCAACGCGCACGATCTAGTGTGTGAAGGGTAACAATACCTTTTTTCTATCTTTCTTTCGCGCCCCTCTTCGTCAACTATCTATCCGGTTCTTCTTTCGCCTTACGCGCCACAACCGCCCGATGCGACTTCTTTCCGCTTTTATTTATTATTCTTAACTGGATTGTCGTCCGTCAGGAGATTGAATCATTCATTCACATTAAAGTTTGTTCCGACGAAGTAGAAGAACAAAAAAGACAAGAAAAGAAAGGAGCACTTCCTCAAGGACCAAATCCTAAATTCGTTAGTATCTGCTTCCTTTCCATAGGAGATTATCGGAAACTTTTCGCGTAGTATCCCGTCGCTTGTTGTGACGTAAATATTAATGGAAGGGATTTTGATGGAATGCGTGTATATTTGCTACAGTTTACTCGAGTTTTGGGAGTAGTTCAGTACACAATATTCTTCTTTACATACATGGCATTGTGGTACCAATTAGATATTTGTTACCTTCTTTTGCTGAAACAATCCGTATGGGGCTATTAGGAAACATGAAATTTAAGAAAGTAAGCAGTCCGAAAGCTGTAGTGGTCCTTATTTCTATTAGCAACCGTTGTAGATAAGACTTTCACGAAACTGAGAAGTGCACAAGCATAATCCTGAATTATTTTAACAAAGTTCAGTTTAGTTCAACGGCCATTAATGATGAGGTATCTTTTTCTAATACAAAAACGTCATAAAAGCACGCAAAGATTACGTGATGATCGACTTCTTGATCTATCAGAATGCTTCTTACAGGATACTTTAGCGATTATCGCCAGATAGTTGCTTTATTGGTACTTTTTCTTGTGTATTAGTTTCGGGAAAATAATCTACACTATAGAACTTACTAATTCCAGAGGGAATAGAAGAATCAGTAGGTATCAAGTTCTTCTTTTCGTGAATCCTTGTGCTTATTATCCCCTGCTTCCATTCCGTCCGGTCTCCACCCATTATTCTTCTTTCTTGAATTGTCTTCTTTCATTTCTTGCCCAATTTCATTTATCCTATGAATCTACTTTTGCCCGGCTGGCCTTGCCGTTTTTCTTCTCCTATACACATTTGCTTCAACTACTTTCTTTGTTAAGTTCTTCTGATTCGTTCTTACTTTACGTCCGTATCAGATCAAATTGGTTTCTTTCAATCCTATTCAGTATAGCTTCCTAGTTTATCATTTGTCTTTTTAGTTTTTGTTTCTATCCATTTTTGTTTCTCCCGTGACTTTCGTTTAAACTATGAACACACAAGAAGATAAAAGTAAGCGGATCTGCATAATTCTGAAGTGAAATAAACTAGCTCTTGCCTTTACCACATCAATTCTTTTAAAAACTGGAAACATGTGTTTCCGGGTGGTCACGCTTAGTGCAAAAAAATGAAGAAAAAAAGCGCCAATCCGGAAACCTGGTTAACGCTCTTGTTAACAGGGCATAGTTCGTGTTTGACACTTTGTGCTTTTCGCCTGGAATGACCAGTTGGTGGTCGAAATACATATTTGCTTTACCAAATTTCGTGTGATAAGAGTTGGAGTCTGGCTTGACGTCTCGAAATGTAACGAAAACCAAATCAACGTTGATTTCCAACAACAAAGATTCTATGAATACAATCCAAAACTTACAGGGCGTTTCGGACCTATCCCTTTGAAATGTTTTCGTGTGTGTTCAGTTGAATTTTCCTTCGTTTCTTTAAGCGAATTTCTCCTACAGGATTCTTTGGATTTAATCACACTTTTGCTAGCATTTTTGTGTGTCTTGGGTTCTTTTCATTCTGCCGCTTCAAATCTTCTCCGTTTAAGATTGGTTTAAGGTTTTTGGCTTTTTATCTCTCAACATTTCTTGCTTTCCTTCCATAATTATTTGTGTTTTGCCCTTATTTATTTCTCAGGGTGTATATTTTTTGTCAATTTTGGGGAAATTTGGGAATTTTGTCTATGAATTTTTGTTTATAGGCCTCTCCCTTTTCTTAAAGTTCCTTCGTTTGGTAGTATAATAAGGAAACTTCTTGCTCTTTCCTCTATTTTGTTGCATATTTTACCTGCGATTTCTCCATTACGTTGCCCAGATTTTCGCCAAACGCCTGCTTTTATCCTCTCGGATATCACTTTTTAGTTACTTTCTGCCTCTCTTCCTCTCTATATTGTTTTCTGTCATAATTGAAAAACGAAAGATTGCGTGGTCATCAAATACTTTCTATTTGGAAGAGAAAATCGCAAGGTTAGATACCGTACTTGAGGATTCACCACCCTCATTTTTCACCGTGACTTTTGGGATTTCGCAATTTAAGCGTGGCCGCATACATACAAGTGATAAATCACGTTCAGGATGTTGTAAAACGAGGCTCACGCCAAAAATTTTGGAAAAAATCTCTGACACGGTTCTGACAGATCGCCATATAACAGGGCGCGGAATTGATAAAGGCGTGGACATTTATTATGAACGAGTAAGTGCGTATTTTACATAATAAAGTGGGTTTAAAAAGCTTCCTGCGACATGGGTGCCGCATTTGCTGATTAATAAGCTAATGACTGAAGGGTAAATATAAATATCATTCTTAAGATACCCTTACTAATGTAGGGTGCAGTTGTGCGTGTCTTTTAATCAATTATGTATATATCGCCTTCAAACTCACCTCTTATAAGAAAATAATAAAAATCAAAGTTGAAATTGCTCCAAATTCTGACGTGATGGAATTTTGTGACTATTTTTCTCGTACCCAGGTACACACAAAAATCTTATAAGAAGTGCTTCTCCAACTTTAGAAATGGTAATTCGTTATGGATCTGTGAATTGGAAACGGGTTCTAGACGAAAATATTGTATTTATAGAAAGTATGTGTATAAATATTAATGTACTACGCCATCGCCCCATAGGCCCCATTAATACAATATAAAGAACTTTACAGCCGTCTATTGTAGACCTTGTAGTTGTCGTAGAAAATGCGAAAGTCGTATCTTGTAGAAAAATAGTTTCAAGAGCTTGGAGAGAGTTGGAATTGTGTTATCTTGTATTCATCAGCAACGTTATTGTTTACAACTGACACCAAAATCGTCTCCAACGCACTGGGATATGGCGGTTTTTTATCTCTAGTTTTTTCGGACTATTTCCTTTTCAACTTTCTCCGTTTTTCTCTCGTTCTTTAGGTATTACCCTCTAGCCTCTCTAGGTTGATTATATCTTAATTTACACAAGTTTGGATAGCGAGACAATAGATATAGGTGTAAGTAAAGATCTGAACTTTCTGGAAAGGATGAAGCGTGTAAATTTTGAACTTAAATGCTAACCTTTCTGTGAGAGGATATCACAGTAAACACTGTTAACTAGGTAATCTTACAACAGAGGCGTGGAATATACAGGATGAAATCTGGAGATAGATGTCCAGCAGGGGACGAAAATTAATTTAAGTAAACTTTATCCAACGCATTAAGTTTAACATATCTAAAATCTCAAGACATTTTTCGGTTATTGTTGGAAATGCCTCAATTCTTGCCTAAAAGAGAATGTGAGACGATCTTGCTAAGAACTTGAAAACTCTAACAAGAATAGTACAAAACCGTAACCGTACAGTTGCTTGTTTGTAAATGTAATCGAAATTAAAGACAAAAGATTTTCAAGAACGCTTTGTATTTTCTCCTACGATTTTCTAACGGAAGTCATTAATCCTGAATGTGCCCCGTTCGCGAATAACCCGGTATAAATCGTATATACCGTTGCAACTAGGCAGGTACAAATAGAAAATTAATGTAGTGTACTCTACTAACACAGTATTTAATAACCTGCAATCTTTAACCTAAATTTACCTTACGAAGCAAAAGCGTCCGGCAAAAACTAAAACTCCTACGGGATAATAAATAATGATTACAGCGTGTCACGTGAAGCAAGCCACTTTTAGACATTGCTAGTCCATTAGTGGCGCGTTCTAGACGGTGCTAGGTTCTCCCTCGTTTATTTATCACGTTTTACGCCGCATGACATCGAATTATTTAATTGTTGACGTTTATATATTTACGCGCCGTTCCGGATATAAAATAAAACTGCAAGAGCGAGCCTCTCCTATATTAGACAATTAATTACTTTCTGAAATTAATTACACACTTCGTGTAGAAGATTCCGGGGTGATATATTTTATGTATTCACGATAGGTTGATGGGGAGGAGGGGACGGTTCGGCTGTACTGCGGGTTGTTAACCGGTGCCATCCCCAAGCTTCGCAGATATCCGCCGTTTCCGTTACTGCTAGGATATTAAAACATTCCTGTTGCGTTTGGATATTTTAAATAAAACGCACGTGAACAACGTTGAACTTTGGGTTCTCGAATGAAGGGGGCGAGTGAACCGAGGGAGGGGAGGGGGAGGGGCGCATAGCTAGTCCAAATTCGAACCTCTCTAATAGGATTTCGACTTTCACGGATAAGGACGGGGAAGATTCCTGGCTTTTAATGCGCGACGGATCGCCCTCTTCCGTCTTTCTCTCGAAAAAGTCTTATTTAGTTTGTCGTTTCCGAATGGAACGGAATCCTTCGTCTGGAAATTTGCTGCGTGATACGGTTATAAATTACAAAGTACGGTCGACCACGTACAGTCCCGGATCCTCTTTAAAAAAGGGGGATATATGGGCGATTCAATTAGATTCGGCCGAGTGGACTAAAAATTTGTTTTAATTAAAGAAACAAATATCGAGCAGACCCGTTATTTTAGTTGTCACAAAAAGGGACGCGAATAACAGACGAAAATCCGCAATTACTTACAGTCTGTTCCAGATCAAGTTGATAGCATACAATCCCATGAGCTATCGACCTCTTACTTTAGTTCGTACAAATTACATAAAACTCTCCTTTTCTATCGTAAGCATCGTTGCCACGTCTTGGGAATTTTGTCGAAGCATCGATTTTCACATATCCTTAACAATGACGGTATGCCAACACAGATCTCTCCTACAGGGCGTATAGGGCTTCGCGTAGCATTGTCTCGGTATAAATACTATACCATTTTCCGTTATAAATTTGCGGCGATTTTGCTTTAACGTCGTCTACAGGCTATAACAATTCACAAAACTGGATTCCGTTTCCTTGTGCGACAGGCCTGGTTGTGCACTACGAATAGTACAAAGGTAACAGTGAAAAAATTGTCAAAATAATGTCAACATATTTTGGTAAATTCTGTACTTTATTAAAACGCTGTACTGTAGGACACCTTCAATACATTTAATTGGTTAAATAATTTACATACACAAATTTTGTAGTCTATTAAAACCCAACCTTTACCTTTGCCAATTTTACATGTGAAAATACACGTTTCGATTAACCGTTTCAGGGACACATCTTTTTGGAAAATTAACAGTGAACGTTATGATGATTCTGTAGATTTTTATGGTGGCTGATTACGGAGCTGGCACCACATTTTCAAAATTCAAGATGACGGATCCAATATGGCGGATTAAAACACTGGAAAATCCTTAAACTCAATATTCAAAAAATTAATACTGATCTTGATGAACGTATTTTGGGAACTTATTCTAGATTGAATTTGCCCTCGAATAACATTTACATTTATTAACATATACTCCTGTTCAAAATTAATGCCCGATTACAATTACTGTCTACAAATCTTAAATAATGCAAATATTATTCAATGGTATGGTAATTTAAAAGAAGATAATTAGAAAATAAGGCAGCACCGCCCTTTTGTCTTATTTGAACAAGGAAAAAAATGCTTTATTGTAGTCGAAAGGAAATAATAATTTATTCAACATTGTAAGTACAAGAAAAACTCAGAAATTGGCGAAATCTAATAACGTGTGGCACCACCTCTAGCTTTGATAACTGCTTGCATTCGCCGTGGTAAACTTGCGACCTAGTTTTAGATAGTTTCGTGGAGAATATTTTCCCATTCTAAAAGAACGGCACGTTCCAGCTCCTGAACATTCCTGGGGGCAGGTAGATGACATCTCATTCTTTTCGGAGCATCCCAAAGCTGCTCTACTGGATTCAAGTCACGGCTTCGCGTTGACCAGTCCATAACTTGAATATTTATGTCATTTAAGTATATCAAAACCGGGCTTGCTGTGTGCGGTCGAGCATTGTCTTGCATTAAATTGAAACGATTTCTTATAAAAGGCGCAAAAGGCATGACATGGTCTTGAATGATGTTTACCAGATACAACGCAGCATTCATTGATCTCTGAATAATAGGGACTAATTCTGCGCGAACATCCAAGCAAATTCCTTCCCAGAATATTTTAGACCCACCACCAAACGGTTCCCTTGGAGAGATAATAAAGTCTAAAAATGTTTCTCCAAGTCTTCGCCATACCTTTACAGGACCATCTGGAAATTTTAAGCTTATCCTCATTCCATCGGTGAACATAACTTTCTTCCATTCATCAACAGTCCAATTTGTATGATTTCTAGCGAACCTTAATCGTGCTATTTTGTGTCCTGCAGTAAGCAACGGTACAATTGCAGGCTTCTTAATACTCAATCGTGCTTCCTCTGGTCATCTTCTGACAGTTAAAGCAGAAATCCTAACATTTCTGACTGTTTGGAGTTCATTACTAAGCTTCGAATTAGTGAGGTATCGGCTTCTCAATAGCTGTTGTCGGAGAAAAAAATTGATGATTTTCTTTCTATTTTGTCCACTGTCTTCTAGAGTGTGATGCAGTTTCCCTAAATCTGTTCAGCATTCGACTAACTGGAATGATTAACAGCTAGCACATTAGCGGCCTAACGCATACTTCGTCCTTCTTCGAACAAAGTTGATGCCCTGACACACTCATCATTCGTTAAATGAGCGTGGTCGATTCATGATATTTATTCTTAGATAGTATATCTTTAGTATTGAAATGGATCACTCACTACGCTAAAATCTGAATCTAATAATATTGAAGTATAACTTTAACTTCACGAAATATCTCAGCAAACTTTCAAATATGACCCAAATAGCCCCTTACAATTTGTCATATTGCCCCAGCAACAAAAATAAATAAAAAAGCACTGAGTGGTGTGTTATTTTTTAACAGCAGTTTATGATGTGTATGATGGTTATGAGTATAATATTTATACTTGACAAACTATTATGGGCGTTTTCAAAGCCACTTGTCTATGAAGGGCGCATGACTCGAAATAGGGTATTTTTCTTTCACTCCTGTAGACAAGGAGGGGCCCTATTTTTGGGATTTCGAACCACTGTATTCGATCGGCTATCTTGAATTTAAAAAATTCTGTGATCGAATTCGGCGGCCGTAGAAACGCCCCAAAATACGTTATTTCAACCGGAAGTATCCAGTTTTTGAATTTTTCATGTTTCCATCCGCCATATTTTCGAAAATCTAATGCCAGCTTTGTAATCAGTGACCCCAACAACCACCATGCGCGCAATTTCAGCCAGAAATATCGATTTTATGGATTTTTCGGTGTTGCCGTCCGCCATTTTGAATTTCGAAAGTCAGACACCAAATTCGTAATCAACGAATCTAAGAACCCTTATATACGTTTTAGTCAAAATCTTCAGAAGGTGACTCTTCTTCTTCTTCTTCGATTTTCCTTTTGCCTTGTTAAAGCGTTGGAGTTGCTTGTTTAATTTATGCCATCCATTTCCTTCTTTCCAGTCGTTGGCTGCCGTCTTCGTTTTCCCAAACTGTTTTCCCTCTTCGTTTTCCCCAAATCTGCTATTCGTTGCATCCAGATCTTCTTCGGTCTACCTCCTCTTCTTCTTCGCCTTCCGGAAATGATTTTGTGACCAAATTTTACCTGAAAAATCTAAGATTTTTATCTTGAATTGTTTACATAAATTATATAAACCAATGCTCCGATTTTTAAGCTTACAGATTTATATTATAAGTAGCTAGGGTTTTATGGAAATACATTTGAGCGATGTTGAATTTGAAATGGCTAATGAACAAAAAACTGAACCAAAATAGGGTGTCTATATAGTGACTGCTGCCCCTAAAAGGGTTAACGTCGGGAATTTTAACCTTCCTATACTAACGCATACGGTCTGTGAGACCGACTTATATAGTATAGTATACGTCTATCATTTTGACGTGAGTATAGGAAGGTTCAAAACCTAACCTTAACATTAGGCACGGGCTTACTGCATAGTATGGTTGTGTGTAGTAAAAGAATTGTTCAAGAAATTCCCTCGCGAGTACGATCGCTAATTTGTAGAGATTTCCAACGAACGTCAGTGTATATTACGATAGTATTATTTCTTGCAAAAAATACTGAGGAAAGTTATACGATTCGCCAGTGAAGTGTAAAAACGTTTTCAGTTTATATCTTTGAAAGGAACCACTTACTATCAACGAACAATGAGTGCAGATGAGCGTATAAGCGCAACTATACGGGAAAAGTCAATTTTCTGGCAGACTATGCGCCATCCAGACATGGAATTTGACTTTTTCGAGCGTGTTATTGCAGACGGACCCTTTGTACGAACTAACGCTTGGATAAATATAAGATATTAGTTCGGGGCGGTGTACCGAGGGATGAGGATTTCAAATTGAACTGTAATAGCGTTATAGGTCGCCCTAAAATATTGCGTGTGCTGCAATCATTTTTTTCTTCATGTTAAAGTGTAATAAATTTACTTCTCGGGGAACATCCGAAAACTGGGTCGAGGTAATTATTATAACTAAAGCTTGATAAAAGAGTGGATGACGTGGTATCATCTCAAGTAGTATAAACCGGAGCGACGCCCTTACTTCTCCGAAATTTAATGTCGCGCCTTGCACGTAACTGGGGACAAAGACCGGTTTACACTACTTAATAATAACACGTCATCCACTTTTTTTTTTATCAAAATCTTAATTATAGTCTTGATAGGAAAGAAATATTTTAACATACTTTACTTAGCTACGTATGTAGGTATGTAAAATAGTCTGATTTAAATAAGTATTAACTTCGTCTACGATTTTATTTCGCCCACATCCTAATTTTCATAATTTCGTCCTCCGTTCAAACGCCATTCGGGATTCTGTATGTGTGCATTGCTCTTAATATTAAAACCGAAGCAGAACCACTGTCAACCCTAGCAAACTTGATTACCGTTTTCCCCATCTGCCAAAATTGCGCAGCGGGGAATCCCCACACGAAGAATATTCCCCCTTCGTCCTTATAACACGTGCGTGCCTGGCGATGATACACATACACACGTACATAGCTGATATATTATGCATTGAACGAAATTGAAGAATTGTGATGGAAATTTAGGCACGTGTCGGTGGTGAAGTTATGCCAATTTTACTAAGAATATTGAAATTGTAAAGGCTCTCAAGCGAAAACCAAAAAGGCAAGTGAATGGCGCAAGAAATTACATCTAGTTTGTATGTTGTGTTCACCTAACTAATAAAAATCGCTAATAAGATTAGGTTCGACAACTATATTCTCGTTATTCTCGTTGACTTCAATTTTTTAGTTATGAGCCGAAATATTGTTGACAATTGAAATACATATTTTGTAAACTTTACGTAAACTTATCACTTAAGGTCACAGAAAGATCTTCGCCGAGTCTAAAATAAAATCCGTGTCACAACAGATATGGCGGAAATTTTTGTATTGTTTACAATAGAAGTAATTCGATCGGATTTATAAGCGCATTGCCTTCCCAATGTTCATGTCTGGAAGTACCTACTTATGTAACTCCATGCATCGCCACAGTATGCCAAATTGAATCTAGTTCAGCTGGAAGCGTTGAAGATGTTACTGTAACTTCTGTGTTAAATTGAGCGATAATATACATAATTTGTTCCTAAGCTCCAATGTGACATTTTAAATTTCATTAAAGTCGAGCATGCATGTTCGAAGTGTCTCTTCCGCTGAGGTACCTACAAGTACGAGAAATCTGAATGTAGATTTTATAGTAATGTTCATGTATCATCGGTTTATACAACAAAAGAATTATTGCGAAAACGTTCGGACTATGTTGGTTATGTTCAATCTTTCGAATTACCTCCACCACTTATATGTACATAAGTTTGGTACATCATCGTTCTGTACTTGTCTATATCTGAGTGAATGTGTCGTGGTAAAATTAAAAACTAACAAAATACTTGCTATTATTTCACAAAATTATATTCTAAACAGATATACATTTCGCCTCACGGCATCTCTTGCTAAGTCCACTGCGTGTTTGTAGTGGTATGCCTATGGCTGGTATCTGACTCGTATTAATTCAGCTTTGTCTTGGTTCCATATTTTTCAGATTTCTTGGATTATCTGCACGTTGAAACATAGTTTCGTGCATGTGGAAATGACTTAACCTTGGGAAAAAGTCCTTGCAAGTAGACAAAATTAATGAGGAACTAATAAACAAGGGAAAATGAACTTAATAATAAGAATACGCAAAATAAACATACAAATATATACAGTGCCTTGCATTACTTATGCATCGTATTAAAATATAAGCATATTCAAATAATATTGAGCAAAATTTGTTAGAGAAAATATTTTCGTACTATTCACAGGAAGAGCGTAATTAAAGATGCGAAATATATACACGATACTTGATACTGACGTTGTCATCTTCAGCTATATTTATATACCAAATCTTCATGAGTTTATATGGTACCCATTTCTGTCTTTTAAGGACCAGAAATATATTACAAGTTTGCTGTAAAAGCTATAAACTATTTTGAATGAGATAACTTCGGCGCTGTAGTTTAGAGGATACTATAGTTTTGTTTTACCTCTTAATTGGTAAAATCTATACAATTACGGTTTTATCTATTAGTCAAGGGTGCTTCTATAGTTCCCCTTACAATTGTTTCTTTCTCCAGTATAGCCTTTTTTTCTTGCTTTTTGATTATTTTTTGATGTTACTCTCAGTTGAATTGGCAATATTTCTTCAATGCTTTGATGATTTTGTCAATAGATAATTTTCATTGACTTTTTATTATAAATCTTCACCTGATCGGCTTGAATTGGGCATAATATTGTGAACTCATGCCTTGCTGATACTTGAAGTATTCCACAGTTTCCTCGGGTTGATACATAATATCATAGTAACTACAATTTGTTGCCTCCTCTTGAACTACGCCTTCCAATTTTTATCGTCATCCATTTAGAGGCTGACTATACTGATATGAGCCCTTCGTGCTATCTGATTAGAAAATATATAATTATTCTTTTACTAGCATGGGAAGTTCAAACTTTTTTTAACGGAAGAAATGAACTTTGGAAAATAAGTCATGTTTAGGTTGTCCGTCTAATTCGAACAAACATGCTATTAGTAATGTCACGTGAATGGTCAAAAGTTTGAAGCACTATCGACATTTGCAACCCTGGGGTGAGTTAAGCAATTGGTTGGAACTTCTGCTGATTATCGTTTTTGCGATGAAATGCGAGGGGCGCTTGTAATGCTTTAAAAACGACGCTATGGAAGCACTATTGTGATATGTCATTACTATTTTCGTAAAATTTGACATTTGTTATTGTGAAGACAGTAGACGCTTAGAAATTGACCGAATAGTCTGTTTACGGTGAAAAAACAATCTTGTGAAAAATAGAAATTTCACCCAAATGTTTTCGTTGAATATTTTTACGATATCAGTAAAGGCCTAACTCAACAACAATGCATAGAATCGCTTCATTAAATTTTTGGTATTAAGACACCATCAGAGGAAACTCTTTACATTTGGTTTACAGAATTTTGTCGTCGCCCTGTCGAAGTGCGGGAAGCTCAACCAAAATCGGTTGCTTTTTCCAAAAATACTTTGACCAAAGCTGAAAATAAAGCTCGCGTTAATTGGTATAAAGAAATGCTCAAAATATTCGACCGAGAAACGCCAAAATCTGTATGCAACATCGTAACAGGTGATAAAACTTGGATGTATTCGTATAAACCGGAAACTAAGCAACAATCAACAGTTTGGGTGTTCCAAGAAGAAGTGAATCCCACAAAAATTGTTCGTTCACGAAGCACTTCCAAGAAAATGATTGCTTGTTTCTTCGGTTGTACTGGACAGGCGATAACCATTCCTTTAGACTTTAGAGTATAGATGGGCAACCTCCGGCCCGCGGGCCACATGCGGCCCTCGAGTAAGATTTGCCCGGGCCGCTACTAAATTCTTTCGTTGCATATTAGCACGGCCCGTCTAAACTTAATTCATAATGAATCATAAGGATACCACAAAAATGTATATTTTTCAAGATTACTCGCAGCATAAAACTTCTACAAAAAAGGTTGCCCATGCCTGCTTTAGAGGATCGAAAAAGAGTTAATGCTGAATGATATTTAGCAATTTGTTTCCCAGAAGTAATTGACAAAATCGGGCAAAAGCAACTGAAAACGTCGCATCATTCTGGATCACGACAATGCGAGCTCTCACACTGCACGTCAAACAATTGATTATTTGGAGGAGAAAGATATGAAACTAGTATTACATTGCCCGTATTCACCTGATCTATCGTCTAACAATGTTTGTTTCGAGTGTAAAACGGATGTCGGGGGAAGTTAATCTTTCAATTTGATTTCATATAAATCCAACTTTTGGCAAATTTTTGAGGCGTTTTTCATGCAATTATCGTCATAAATGATGCTGTTTCCAGCGTAAAACCGATGTCGAGGAAAGTTAATTCTGCAATTAGGTTTCATTCAAATCCGATTTTAGCAAATTTTTGAAGCACTTTTCATGCAGTTATCGTCAGAAAAGCATTCTCAAACTATTTCCAGCGTAAAACCGATTTCGGGGGAAGTTAATTCTTCTTTTCGATTACATTCAAATCCGACTTTTTGCAATTTCTTGAAGCAGTTTTCATACAATTATCATCAGAAAAGCATTCTCAAGCTGTTTTCCGACGAAAAAATTCTATTCTCGATTGTCAAACAAAAACGATTTTCAGCACGGAAAGAAGCTGCTGAAGCTTTCTAAAACCACGTGTTTGAGATATCAGCTTCAGATTGGGAAAAATATTTCGAGAATTGGTTTGGACGCATGCGAAAGTGCAATAAAAGCGAATAGTTTGGAAAGCAATAAAACAATTCGTTCAAAAGAACTTTGTTGTCCATTCTAGTTTTTGTAATAACTTAAGAGATGTTCTTCGTATAACCATCACGTTTCCTTTACTACAGCGGTCTTGGGGAACACCAAATATATATTCCGACAACTAGATTGTCATCCCCATTGGAAGATACACGAAGAAAAGAAAGTGTCAGTCGAAAACTTTGGTTACAGTAGCACACTTCACCATCTTCCGATCAACACTGTTATTATTAGTTTTGGACCTCCTTTAGTAATTGTGATAAGGAAAAGTAGCGAGTTCCTGCTGAACAATAAGTTTAAAAGTGGTTAGCTACTCAGGTCTCAGCACAATTCGTACGTAATTTCCCAGATTTGTCCAGATTCAAAATTTTTAGATTTAAGTTAATATGTTCTTTCCAACTGAGTTATGTGTATCCAACTTAATTCAAGACCCAATGCAGTTATCTGCATTATTACATCATTTAAGTTACATAATGTGAGACAAACTACATTATACCGTTCATTAAATCTAACGCTTCGTACTTGATGCTGACAGCATCTTGAACAAACGTCTCCAATCAGAAGCGAAGAAGTTGTCAAAACGTGAACATCACCATCACGATACTCCACTAAACGTAATTAAAATTTCAATACATCACGTCGATAAATCGTTCGTTGCATAGAGAAATAGCCCGTCAAGATTTATTTACTTAAATTCGTCTCTTAATATTAATTAAAGTCAATTCGTCCGAGAACCGTCTCTCAATTCATACAAAGTCGCTTTTCGTACGTACACGTACTAGATTCGCTTACTACTATTAATCATTCTAACTGTAATAGTTATTGATGCACTGTCGTACGACGTTCAGCAAGAATTGATTGGAAATTGAATCGGAATCGACGCGGAAAATATCGTAAAAAGCCGGGTTTTAATCAAAATAAAACGGGAGAAAAATCATACCGAGAGGGGATAAGTTTAAGCGAATCGTCCGCGTAGTAAAAGTCGAATAATCAATCTTTCTCGGTATTCATTTGTTTTCGTTTCGTTTCTTGCCCGTCGAAGAAAATTGTTGCAGACTCATCAGCGAAATTTGCACATTTATTGGTTGAGATTTTTATTAGGGTTCGAGACGATTTTGATTGGGACGTAATTTCAGTTGTTTTTTGTTTGAAAAAATTTACATAGCTCCGGAAATGTAACAAACGTTGTTTCCTAAGATCTGGTTCATTATCTATCTGTGTGTACTGTACGAATTTTATATAATATATTGCACATTAAATCCCAACTTTTAAAGTCCTTTTCATATTAACCCTCTAAGGCCGTGATAAGTAAACTTACCAACACTACTTGCACGGCAATTGATTTCTGGATTTTCAAGTCGTAAACGAAAAAGACGACCCATAAGGTTTCTGAGCAAAAAGAAAACTGTTTCAGGTGAAGCAATACATACAGGCGGTGTAAGCATACTGACCACCCAAAAAGTGATGTTAAAAGAAAAATAAAAGTAATTTTATCTAATAATGAATTTCTTTTCTAAAATTCTTATTCCCAAAAATATTATAATATAGCATTGGGTAAGAGTAAGTGGCCCGTTAAAGCGTTAAGATCCTGCGACGTGAGCTAAATATCATTAAAATATAACTTTTTAATGCTATAGTATGCTTAAAGAGACCATACGTCCCATTTCTAACGGGACAGTACCGTTTTGAAAGCCTCCGTCCCGTTGTCCCCGACAGATCAAAAATGTCCCGTTATACAAAAATTGCAAAACTAAAACAATAGCGCAATATTCGAGAAAACTACAGTTACCGCTCAAAGCACTGTACGTCTAATTGTAAGTTAATTCAACTGTATTTTGAACCTAAATTTCGATGCGCCCGTACAAGAACGGAAGCATAATTACGAATACTTTGGCACGCAATGGGATTTTCACTGATGCATCAAGTTACGAATCTCAAAAGTTTTTCCCATTTTGGTCCGTTATTTTCAACCATATAAAGGTGTACCAGTTAAAATATTGGATCTTCCAGAACAGCCAGGTGAAACATCGAAAATCATTGTGCAATATTTGGTGAATGTTTTAAACGAACAGCATATCGGAGAAAATAGGGTCATTTTTTGGAGACAATACAAACTGTAGTTTCGGTGGCTCTCAAAAATGTTGCGAAAATAATAGTTTTCATAAACTGAATTGGATTTATAGTCGAAAATTGACCGCAGATCGCCTTCCATTTGACGTCGAATGTATTATCGTAAAAATATATTCTTTCTTTTATATTTACACCGCTAGCATGAGAGCTTTGGAAGACTTTTGTGACGATAATGGTACTGAGTATCACAAGTTATTGGGATATATATGTACGTCTGGATTGGAACGCGTTTTGAAAATGTATCGACCCCTGAAGAGCTATTTTTGAGTATTAATAAATGTCTCAATATTTTAAAATTGTTTTTCGAAAATTCAAAGTCAGACCTTTTTCTTTATTTCATCCACGCACAAGCAGAAACATTTTATCAAGTTATTTAAAAAATTGAGGCACAAAAGTTGCCAAATAAATAAATCTCAGTGAAGTTATTTATGTGAGAGTTATGTAGATCTTTATTTTTCTACTTTTTCATTTTTATTTTGCTCTTGAGTTTGCAAAAGAAATCGAGCAGTTGAAACAAAATTTAATTTTTAAAACGGAGGACGCAATTTCCTCTACACAGTGCCAGAAAGTTAGTGACTCAGTTACAAGAAAATGAAGACATGGAAGAACGATATGTAGGCAACACTGCTTCTGAATTTTATCAAACTTGTCTGGAGTACCTAAAACAATGGACATCTTATTATCAAAGCTTGGACATTTTCGATTGGACTTGTTTTATAAAAGCACTTGAGTGGAAGGACGTTGGAAAATTAATGGACTGTGTTGATTGACAAGGGATTTAGTGAACGTAAAAAATATACGGAAATATTTGATGAGTTTTCACGTGTTACCAATTATATGACACCAGAAAAGATTTTGGAATGGAATAATTCGAATCTACCTATAGAAAAACAGTCTCTTGAACTACATATTTGACTACTTTAAAATAAAAATTTAAATCACAAAAATTATCGCACAATTATTGAATATGTAGGATGTCGGCCTGGAAGCGATGCACCAATAGAGAAGGTTTCCTCTTTAATGAATAAAATATGGACGAGTTTCGAAGACTAAATTACTACTGCCTCTTCTGAAAGCAATATTAATAATTAAACTCAATATAAATTAGTCTTGTCAAAGAGGTTTATATGTATTTGAAGTCCTCACCTGCATTATTAAAAAAATTGTTCTTCTGAGAAATATAAATGAGTTTAAAATATTGATATCATAGACATATGTATTTGTTTTCCTTTTATTATTCATTTATGTTAAATGAATTATATACAACATTAATAAACCAATAAACTTAATGTGTTCTTTGATATTTTATTTATAATAAAACCAATAAAGTATGTATCGCACAATATTTTGCTTTTATCGAATTTTATTAATTTTTTAAAACACGTCCCGTTTCCGAATGAAAAATAAATGGTCACTTTAAGTGTGCTGCATTTTTACATTTCTGCAAAGCAATCGATCCTAACATATTCTATTTTTTTTTTGTTGCAGGTGAGTTTATACGTCGAAGATGTGTCACGGAAAACTCAACAGGTAACGAAAATCGACGTAATTAATAATAAATCAATTTCTCGCGCGCCTGTGCGGGGACGCTATCACAAAAGCTTTCCGCCTCCTTAATCGAACCATTATCTAGACGTTAATGTTGCCGCATTCCTTCCATAAAGACATTTTTCCGCAACATTAGATGAAGTTACCGGGCGACGGCTTCCTCTCGCAGGATACGATACGTGTGAAAGTCGTGAGGTCGTTTTTCGTCCTGTGCGAGGCAACGAAAAAGGTGATTGACGTCGAACAACGCGGAATCCGACTAATTGAAAAAATGGCATCGGTTACTTCCGCTTCATCGGATCGGTATTTTCTATTGCAAGCGAAGAGAAGAGGGTCTTTAGGAATGGCCGTTGTCCCCTATCCAAAATTCCTTCCCTTTTTCTTTATTTTTGAAGCAATCGATTGCCTTTTCCTCCATTTACAGCGAGAATTTGGAGAAATTCTTCGTTTGTTTTGGTCGTGGTGGTTTCGTGTGTTCTTTTGCGGTACAGCTTACTTTAGTCGTGCGATATGTCGATTATATCGTCAATTTGATTGGAATTCTATAGACACATAAATTATAGTACGAGGGCCAAGAATTTTGAAGAAAATCTAACACTGTTTTCACTCCATCTCGTGGTTCCCTCGTCTCCATTTGCTGAAGTAGTTAGTAGTCAAGGAAGCAAAGTTTTAAGGTGTAACTTTAACTCCTTCACATGGTCACGTGGTAAACGATGCTAAACAGGAACAAACATTCTGCTTGCCATAACACATCATTTCGGTGTTAGAAGTATCATCGGCTTCTTTTTGCGTTAGAGTTTTACCAAACCGGTGTTACTTCAACTCTTTTCAGGCGCATTTTAACTAGAAAATTCTGTGACTGGGTGAGACCCATTTCTACTTGAATTAATTTTTTTAATTTTGAAAAAAATTTTTTAGTGCTCAAATGCGAAGAAAACATAATAGTCTGTTTCCTTAGAGAAGAGCACTTTGAACTAGTTTTAATGATGACGTTAACTATTTTATAGACAATTTCAAAGTACACGCAAAACAAACAAAATACAAAATGGTCAAACTCTATCTACGTCATCGACTTTCGCTAGTCGGTTGCCATGGTAACGTGTACCGAACACCAAATCTAATGTGCTCTTCTCTAAGGAAACAGACTTTACTTGTGAACAACCCACAAAAATGTTTGAATTGTTTCTTCGGATTTTTTGATGTTCCAAAAATGGAACACTAGGACAACAAGCGTTCTTTACGTGAAAAATTGTTTAAAAAATGTTGAATTTTAGTTCAATATTCAATCAAATTTACAGTAAGTAGAATTAACGAATATGAAAGCCTTTGAAACTTTGTCCAGGCAAATTAACTTTACAGTTCTCGCACTGTCTGGTAGAATTTTTCTTGCAAAAGGCACATCTTTTTCCTTGAAATTTCCTTCAAACTTTTAGGCCCTCCTGTACTACTTACGAGGGTGTTCCGTATTTTTCCAAGTAAACGTTTGCTACTTTACGATTGAATTTTAAATCAAATTTTTCATTTGTTCTCTTTCCGTTAAAAAGTTGCTAGCATCGATGCAAAAAGTACTTCTTAGATCGAATGGAAATCGTATAGCGTGTTATAGTCCAAGAAAATTAGTATCGTAAAATGGAACTATTTATCGATAAAATCAAAAGGGGATAATACAGTTGATAATAAACATCTACAACACTAATCAATGGCATTTTTTCTTACACAGCTATCAAAAAATACTTCCAACAAAAGTTATAGATAATATACAACTAGGAGTCGAGATATCGAGGATTACCTGCTTTTCAAGATGGTGGACGCGCTGGAGATCTCGCTTTAGTAATTTTTATTACCCTCTACTTGTCCTAAAAATTGTCTTTACAATCCTTTTTGGAAGTCTTTTGCTCTATTTTCTTGGAGTAGTATATTTTCATCCATACGATCGACACGCCACAGTTTTACCCAACATTGCGTTTGTTTTACTAATTCCACACTATCGCAAGAACTCGCTGTTATTACAACCCTACTGTCGTTCCACACTCCGAAGCTTACATTTGAATTTGTATCCAATATTTTCCATAGTTTTAACAGATGTAAGTGTACATTTCTCAATTCTATTTGCTGTTCTCATCTTCTTCGTCACCACTGTCTTCTTCTGAGACTATACCATCTTCTGGAAGTGTAATATAAACATCGGCAGACCAAAAGTCCTCGCCTTCCACAGTTACAAGTAATTCTTCCGTTGCTTAGGGTCTACAAATTTATTCTGATGAGAACATATTCGTATGGCCAGTGTTCCAATTTTCGATCATACAATGCAAAAAATGAGTGCCCGTATGTTCAAAGAAAGAGAAATATAACAACCATGTGTTACATGGTAAATATGTAGATATAATGAAACAAAAATTCGATAAATAAAATGCAACGTGAGAATGTAAAAATTAGTTACTTTTTAGACGACATCGTTGACAAAAAGTTACAAATTGATACCGCCACTTTTACAACTTCTAACAGACGGAGCACAAAACTTACACTTTACAGATCCAATAGACGTAATAAGTAAGGTTCGTCAAAAAGGTGGATGACCTGTTGACTAAGTAGTGTAAACCGGTCTTTGTCTCCACTTACATGTAAGGCGTGACATTGAAATTCCGGGAAATGAGGGCGCAAGTCCAGTCATCCACCTTTTTAACAAACTCGACTAATAAGTTACAAGCGGTGGAGGTAACAACATCGCTCGGTTTAGGGTATGGTAGCAAAAGAAAGAATGTTCCACTTACGGAATACAGGGCAAAAATGGGTTAAACTGTTTTACATACCCTTAACGATGGCGTAAATATTTTCCCTAAAATAAGGGGGTTAAGGGTTGCTTTCATAAACATATATTTGTTAAAGGGAAAATATTAACGCCGTCGTTAAGGCTATGTAAAACAGTTTTGTCTTAACTTTTCTTTCTTGATTGCTCTTATACGTAGTTTCTTATAGTTATTGAGTCAAACAGCGAATGGTAGTATTAAGCTTAGGGAGCTGTACACCTCGCTAATGTGTGATTGAGCAGCTGAAAAAAGTTACCATTGTTTTTACACTACATCGGTCTGTAAACCAACACAGTTTCAGTTAAATCGGTGAAACACGCTTACGAATATTTCTTTGTCATTTGGATATCACCGCGATGGAATTGAATAAACCCCGAAAATTATTTATTCCAACTAATTCTGTCATGTTAGTAAATTTTATGCTTGTAGCTAAAGTTTTGGCATCGTCTCATTTTGCTACGTAAAAATTTCATGCGTCTACTGGATACTACGAATGAAAATCGTCAAAATTAACTGCAACATGTACCTAATCTAAGACTAAACAATTATCGCCTATTACACCGACACATAATCGTTGCCAAAAGCCAAAATCGAAATTTAGATCTAATAACAGGCACGATATTAAGATCGGGGAAAGATTCGCTTCGCATTTGCCGATGTAATAACCCGCCTCGGAGACGCACAGAACTTCCACTTAGCAAAGAAAATAAACAAGACGGGGAAGACAATGAAGCGCAAAGGTAAACATTCGGAGCGGAGCAAAAAGAAGAGATTGCTCGCTTCTATAGTTATATAATGACGCCACTACGTGTATAGTATCTGTACGAAATACGTAATTCCGCGTTCGTTCGAAACATGAAACAATTAAAACGGGGGATTTGTAGAATTAGGGACGAATCTTAGTAAAATTAATATGCCCTTTCTGGGAAGCAATTTACTCGGTAATATTCACTCGACGCGAAGTCGTTAAATCATAGTTATATTTGGGTATTTCCTCCGCTTCGCTGTAATAAATATACGAACGAATGTTAATAGTCGGTTCGTGGTTCTTGTTTAGCTGGCGCATGACGAGGTTAACGACTGGCATTTCTTGATACAATCGAACCTTCCTGAGTAAATACTACCACAACTCGGATTTCTAGCTAAATTCAATTCTTTAGTTGACTGGAGCGCAGCTAGCACAGAATTCTTTTGGTTTTTAATACGAGCAGTGTAAATGAAAAAAGTAACTCAGTAATGATACTGGTAACGTGGTGTTCGATTGTGCAATACTGGTGACGTGGAATGTGGAGGGGAGGGAATGGAACATGTGATACGCCAGCCGTGCGAGTTGAAACTTGCTATATCCACGTTGTTTGCTCCTAGCGATTATTTTAGTGCATTCTGATAATGCGTGACACGAATTTTGAGCATTGGTGTTCAATCAGCCAACCAAGCGGCAAAGCATCGATTGGCACACTACAACCTATGCAAGGATATAAAAGTAAGAATGAGAAAGTCAAAGATCAAAAGCATATTGACTTGCGTTTTTATATCCAGGGAATAGGTCACAAGAACTTTATGCCTCCAGGCCAAGGGAGTTCATTAACATTTTTACTGAAAAGTTCTCGACAGACTTCAGAAAAAGGTGCTAGATCAAACGTCAGAAAGAAGCGATAATGCGCTTTGTCACACAGCAATTTCAGTAGACCGCTTTTTGGCCAGGAAGAACCCTCCTATGATTCCTTAACCCTCTTATTCGCTCGACTTGAATCTTTCTGACTTTCTCCTCTTCCTGAGATTGAAACAACACCTCAAGGGCGTCGTTTAGCGAGCAGCTGTAACCGACCAGCGTTAGACTATTCCAGTTTCCAGCACTGCTATAATGAGTTGAAAAACCGTTCCCAATGCTGTGTGGTGTCCCAAGGCAGTTACTGTCAAGATGACAATGTTGAATTATCTCGTACAACTCTATAACTCGAATTTCCAAATTCAAACTCTGTTTAAATCGGTGCTAACATTCTAGATGCGTCTCAGTGTACTTTCTTTAGGTCCAACATCAACCGCGGGCCCTCGTATTTGGTAGGAGTCGCAATTTTAACACTAACACAAGCAAATTTCTTATGTAGTTGTACCTTCCTGCTTAAGTCAAACTCTCCCAAGGTCGAATAGCTTGGAATGGCAGACTAGGATATGAATTTGATTGCTTCGACTGTAATTGCAAGGGTAGCAACTGCCCACCACGTGATTAGCAATTGTAATTAATTCATTACACTTCCTTCGGTGATAACAATGCCAGCCTCTTCGACGCGTATCTTACACAATCATTTGCAGTAGATGTGGTTGCATTGCAGATCCTTAAGATTGATAAGAAATATCCCCGATAGGACATCTTCCGTATTTTGCTAAAATTCATTGGAATTGAATTGCTATAGCGATACCAATCCAAATGGCTACTCACGAAATTACAATAGATGAACAAAACACATTACTCAAGTTCCTAGGATGACATATAGTTGGTGCCACTGTTGACCAGTTCATAGGATTTTGTGGGAGTACCAAGCATCAAACGATGAGTGCCAGAATTTTATGATTATCTGTCGTTTAGTTCACAAGTTACATTGGTTTCAGTGACTGTACTTTTGTAAGTTTTAAAACAATGGAAAAATCTGAATTTCGTGTGTTGATAAAACGTTGTTTTTGATAGGGACAAAATACAGTTCAAGCAAAGCAATTGCTTGGCAATTGTTATTCGGACTCTGCTTGTTCGAGACAAATGATAGAGAAGTGACTTGCTGATTTTAAACGCGGTAGTGCAAACACCGATGGTGCTGAACATTTTGTTCGCCCAAATTCGGCAGTTGTTCCGGAAAATAAGAAAGTCCAGAAAATGGTTTTGGCCGATCGTAAGTTGAAGTTGCGTGAGATACTTGACACCTTAAAGATATCAGGAAGCAGTGTACTCACCATTCTGCACGAACATTTGAGGTTGGGAAAACTCGAAAATTCGAAATGGGTGCCGCATTTGCTCATAGTTGATCAAACACAACAACGCACTGTTTTAACGTAATAAAAAGAAGTTTTTCGTACGGTATGTGACAATGGATGAAACATGGATCCATCACTACATTCCAGGGGCAAATCGGCAGTCAGCTGAGTGGACAGCAAAGAATGAAAACCGTTCAAAGCGACCAAAAATGCAAATGTCGGCTGTTAAGATTTTGGCCTTCGCGTTTTGGGCTGCCCCAGGTGTTTTATTCATCGATCACCTTGATAAAGGAAAAACCATCAATAGTGAAAATTCTATGGCATTATTGATGTGTTTGAAGGAAGAAATTGCGAAAAATCTACCCCAAAACGAAGAAAAGAAAAGTGCTCTTTCACCAAGACACGGTGCTTTTTGTTACAAGTCCATCGCAACAATGGACAGATTGCACGAATTGCACTGTGAATTGCTTCCACATCGACCGTATTCTCCGGATCTAGCTCCCAGGGCAAACGATTTGATTCCAATAAAGAAGTGATTGCCGAAACTGAAGTGTATTTTGAGGCCAAACATAAATCGTTCTACAAAGAGGCGTCGAAATGTTAGGGAAGCGTTGGAAAGACCGTATCATTCTTGAAGTAGACTATGTTAATGGGTAAAGCCGAATTTTGCCTAAAAGTTGTTGTTTTATTAGTCATCCCGCTGACTTGTCGAGTGGTGTGTTAAGTACTAAAGGCAGCACGCAAGTGAAGAACTAAATTCGAAAGAGTAAATTCGTCTGGCCCTATGCTTAGGACGAAATCCATAATTTACCTACTTTTAGGTCACTTATTAGAGGCCCTCCGGGGGTCGTTCCCTCGACCCGTACTTAAGCCGATGATCCCCGACGACCGAATATAGCGGTAATGATATACAATAGGGAACGTGCCCTAGGCTACTTAGATATTTTTGAATGGAACTTATCGTTGCGACGGGTTTTTGTCGGAACAGATATTCAGAATCGTCGACTCTTTGAAGATCGCCTACCACCACCACTACCTCCCTCTCCTTTGCGCGACTTTCCTCACACCACCGCGACGACCGCATCGTCGTAAAGGATCGAGAAAACGATTTCGCCGAAAAGAGAGACGACGACGAAAAGGAAAAACTCCGCGGGGCGCTAATTCGAAAAGAAAGATGTGACACGGGGTGGGCGTTAATGCCGACTTCCTTTTAATTTTTTATGCGCTTGTTTTGGAAAGTTTTGCGGGTCGCGCGTCGAAGTGTGAGGAAAAACATATTTTGCGGAAGAACTTTTCCGTGACTTCTTAATAAAGATGGCGCCGTAGAAGTTTTATTACATTATAAATATATTAGTCGACGGTATGAAGTAGCTGATATAAAATAAAGACGTGCTTCGAGATTAAAGGAGGTAAAAAGAGAACGAACGGGGAGCGTATAACGTTTCTGAGATCTAAATATACCGCAGGATTCATGAATATCAACGACAAAAAACTTCGAGATGTTCCCCCATACGCATGTACTACGTGGACGTTTATTCATTATTCATTCATTTTAGCGTAGTCCTCGAAGTTTTAAGACGACGGTTGTTATATGAAGATAATGTGTATAAAACTTTTGGTATGAAAACGCAACTAAGCAGATTATGTCACCAATCTTCAAGAACTACCATCAGCTGATTGGTTAGCCAGTCATTTGTATTCATTTCCAGAAAAGATTGCCATCCAAGATTTAAAGATAAATAAAACAGTCATGAGGAAATGAATCTCATAGATTTTTTGACGCTGAAAACGAATTCGGCAGTAGAAATGGCGTAGAAATGTCAGGTATTGGAGAAAGTTTAGGTTAGGTCTGCGAAGTTGGTAGCGCAAAATAGAAAAATTCTTGGAAATGGCATATTTGTTTGACCACTTTTGACCATGTTTGACCACAAAATAGATTTGTTTGACCACCCTTCATTATCAATATCTACTTGGTTGAACAATTTTTAGGAATACACGATTTTTATGCATGGAGATAAAAATTTATGAGGTGATCAAACATGGCCAAACGTTGTTCCGCTCAGTATCACCTTTAATTTGGGAAAGGAAAACTTTGGTAAATAATTTTGGTATATAAATAATTTCTGTTATGCCCTAATGAAATTTCACGCGCTGGTCAAACGATTTTCTTTACGGTTTTGACCTTAAATCCTTGAATATCTACATTGAACAATTTTTTTCAATAAATAAATAATTTCTGTTACTTTTAACTAAAGATTTATGAGGTGATCAGACATGGTCAAATGATTATATAGACGGTTTTGACTAGCAATCTGAAAATATCAATTTTGCCAAACAACTTTTATGAATATATAATGTTTATTGAACTTTATCAAAATTCTAAGGAGTGGTCATACGTGGTCAAACGATTTGCTACACGCGAGGTATTTTATCATCGATTATTGATAATCAAGGGTGGTTAAACAAAGTTATTTTGAGGTCAAACATGGTCAAAAGAATTCCGCCGCAGAAATCGTGTAGCTTATCATGTTTTGGAATAAGTTTAGCCTAAACGGTCAAAAAGTGTCCAAATTTATCAATTCATTGTGACAGATGGGCATTCTTTAATCATTTACCCCTCTGCCATTTCTGTAACTAAAAACCGCCTAAAATTCCTCTCGGCACATCCTTAAATCAATTTTGAATCATGAAATTGACAAGGAACTGATATTGAATCCCTGCAATTTATCTTCGGGTACCAAATGATACGAAAGCTATCTTCCTAGTATTGCATATACTAATAAAACAACACCATCCTACGAGGATAAGTTACACAAATGAGAGGAAATAAATCTCATGATTTTCTTTTGACGCTGAAAACGAATTCAGTCGCAGAAATCGCGTAGTTTATCAAGTTTTGGAGTTACTTTAGGTTAAGCGGTCAAAAAGTGGCGAAATTTGTGAATTCATTTTGACAGATTTGACATTCTTTGTCCATTTACCCTCATACCATTTCTGTAACTAAAAACCACGTAAAATTCCTCTGGCCACGTCCTTAAATCAATGTTGAATCGTGAAATTGACGAGGAACTGATGCTAAATCCATTCAATTCGTCTTCGGGCATCAAATGATACGAAGGCCATCTTCTTAGTATTGCATATACTTATAAAATAACACAGTCCTAGGAGGTTAAGTAGCAGAAATGAGAGGTGATGGATGTCATAGATTTTTTGACGCTTAAAACGAATTCGGCCGCAGAAATCGGGTATCTTGTCAGGTTTTGGAGTAATTTTAGGTTGAACGGTCAAAAGTGCCCAAATTTAAGAATTCGTCGTGACAGATGGGTATTCTTTGACCACTTACCCTCATACCATTTCTGCAACTAAAGGCCACCTAAAATTTCTCTGGCCACGCCCTTAAATCAATTTTGAATCATGAAATTGACGAGGAACTGATATAGAATCCATGCAATTTGTCTTCGGGTATTAGATGATACGAAGGGCATCTTCTTAGTACTGCATATACTTATAAAATAATACAGTCTTACTAGGATGAGTTATAGAAATGAGAGGAAATGAATGTCATAGATTTTTTGACGCTGAAAACGAATTTGGCCACAAGAATTGCGTATCTTGTCAGATTTTGGAGTGACTTTAGGTTAAATGGTCAAAAACTGGCCGAATTTATGAGTTTATTGTGACAGATTGGCATTCTTTGCCCAATTATCCCCGTACCATTTCTGTAACTAAAAACCACCTAAAATCCCTCTGTTCACGCCCTTAAATCAATTTTCAATCATGAAATTGACGAGGGACTGAGATTGACCCCATGCAATTTGTCTTTGGGTATTAAATGATACGAATGCCATCTTCTTAGTATTGCATATACTTATAAAATAACGCAGTCCTACGACGATAAGTTACAGAAATGAGAGGAGATGAAGTAACAGGTGAGGTTTTGAAGTAATTTTGGGTTAAACTGCCAAAAGTGGCCAAATTTATGAAATCTCAGAACCGGGACATTCCTATAATAAAAATAAAAAAATGCTCTATTGATCTAACCCACGGCATATCCCTCCCAACTGCAATGGAAAGAGCTAGAATGTGAACTAGTCAAGTTCATCCGAACTTTCTGGCTTCGATTATCGTTCTAGTTATTATATTTAATGAAAGCTGTTAGCGCTTGCGCTCTCTAACAAATGCAATCGGAATTATACGAAAGCAGATGATTTCCAATCGTTTCGTTTCCTCTAAAAGTTGTTTGCGCCTGCTTTCTTTAATCAATGTAGTATGGTACGAAGAAGTCGATTTTTATTCTTTCTATCCTTCCAGTTATTATATTTAATGAAAGTTGTTGGCGCTTGCTCTCACTAGCCAATATTTTGCACGAAAGTAGACGGTATTTTGTTTGTTTTTGTTTTTAGTAAAAGCTATTTTACGCTTTCTCACTCTAATCAGTGCCGTATTGTACGAAAGAGACAGTTTCTATCTTTTTCTTCATTCAGTAAAAATTGTCAGGCTTGCTCTTTCTAAGCAACGTACTATCTTGACGATCGTTTTGTCTTTTTAACCTTCCTATACTCACGTCAAAATGAAAGACGTATACTATACTATATAAATCGGTCTCACAGACCGTATGTGTGAGTATAGGAAGGTTAAGAAGAATAGTTAGCGATTCTTCTCCTAGTCAATAAAGTTCAGTATACGAAAATTTGTTTGTTTAATAAAAGCAGTTTAGGCCGACTCTCTCTAATGAATGCAGTAGATATGCATTACGTGATAAAAGTAGACTCATATTAAAATGTATAATTCAAACTTTAACTTACCGCCCAAGAGATTTCTTATAGGACTCTTAAGCCGATTGTCGGTAGGTAAGTGTTACATAACATTAATAAAAACTGATCTTTTGACTACCGTGAAATCACTTATTCACTTATTCTTGTGTTCGAATTTCTTATTTTGTCTAATTTTGGCTTTCAGCTATGAGAAACTTTACGCCCATAAAATTTATTTTGGCATAATAATAATAATAATAATAATAATAATAATAAAGTATATTTCGGGATTTTAGTACAAAGCAATAATAAAAAAGCAACAAACACAAGAAATGTGTTTAAATAAACAAAGGTACCTAAATAAATTAATAATGTGGTATACATACATAAAAGTCGTGTTACTTATAATTTAAGAGTTCCTCGACACCCTAAGAGCAGTTTCCAGTTAAGAAATAATGCAGCTGCTTTTTAAGTTTACTGATCCAATGTTCTCGTAGTATTGAAGACAACAAATTTTGGTGCCTAATACTTCGAAAGTTTTTCAAGGAAAATAAATAAATTTTCCTTCGTCTGCATGGATTCATCACTTACTCTTCGTTCCCGGGACTTAATAGAATGAATAGAATGACCACCACTGATATACTAGACTAACTTTGGTGGACGAAAGCTTTTCGCTCTTAAGTTCCAGTTACTCCTAAATAGCCGATAGTTCATTCATCTATCGAAACGAATTGCTTCCATTAAAAGCAACGTCAGCACAGAAAGTCTCTTTTATGCTACCACGCTATCGCCGATATGTCTTCTTCGTTTCCCGAGGAACGACGAATGGTATTTACAACTACCTTCTTCAGTTCGTACTTACACATTGAACGTGTCAAACGTCACCCCGACCGGGCGACATTTTCCTTGGCAATCCGTTAGCAGCAATAACGCGACCAGCTTGTACCGCGGTAGGTACTTGCTTCGACGAGGGTTGCTCGCCACCGTTTCATTTCGAATTGTTCGCAATTGTACAATTCTTGAGAGGCGCTGCATTGAGAAAGTACTTCATTAATTTCTTCGAGCCTCTCCTTTGTCAGTCGTTTTCGAGTTAGCGTCGTCTGGCTGCTTTATAATTTAAATAATGGCTGGATGGCGTGGCGACGACGCGGCGATGTAGACCGAAGGCGTCATCCTCATGGCGGATTTATAAGGCATTACCGGCGCGTTTGAATGTTTGTTAATCCAATTTGCTGTTTCGACGCTTATATATGGATTCTTGATTCGATTAGATGCACACTTCGGATACGATGTCTTATCATTGGGCTTATCGAGGCCGCCAAACGGTAAACGGTTACATATTTGAGGCGATTTTTATCGAGAATTCAATTTCTAAAGGGTTCAAGTTTTATGTTTTGGATTTATAGTCGGAGGGATGCTCGCAAAACTAATGTTGCATCCGATACATCGCCAAGAAGTATGGATTTTCGTACGGGCGATAATGACTTTTCGACATAAGTCGGCACATTGCCAATCTCCTTTGGGCAAGATTTCGCCAAACCGTGCATAATTCATCCAAATGGGAATTGGGTCATTAACGTTTCGTTAAGCATATGGTTTTGGTTATTTGACTTGGAATGATGTCTCTGAAACGGATAATTATTGCAACCGTCCTTGCGCCACAATTCCCATATTACAAGTCAGTGAGGGAAGACTAGAATGAATTGCTCTAAATTCTGAACATTAATCACATACGAAACTGCTTTTATTGTTATAGCTCTACAGGCCTTGTAATCCTATAGGTTAAATAAAATTTCACAAAATCTTCTTTAAACAATTATTACCTTCTTATCTTTTGCATATACTTCTTTTACTACTTCTCTCCATTTCTTTCTGTTTTTCGTTTTATTCTTCCAATCATTAATATTCATTTTCTGGAAGTTCTCTTTCACACTGTCTATCTATCTATCTCTTCCGTGGTCTTCATTTCCTTTTTTTATTTACTGGTTTTCTATATAGCATCATATTTGTCATTCTGTGATTGCCCATCGTTTTTGCATGACTTAGCCACCTTATTTTCTGGGGCTTGATAAATTTTGTGATTTTTTCTCTTCATAGAAATTTCCTACTTCTTTGTTTGCTCGTCTTCGCCACCCATCCCCCGTCTCTATTCATAATCTGAGATGAAAGCATAAAAGAATCAAAACGGTAGGTAAAGCAGTATAACATAGGATATTGGAAAATGAGGCGGATAGAAAGATCAGAAATAATATATGCTGACGATATAGTTTTCATGGCCAAAAATGAAGAAATTTTAAATGGAAATGTAAGAAGAAATACAGCGAATGTCTGGAAAAAATTAACGTGAAAATAAGCGAGGAAAGCAAAAACTATGTTAATCCACAAGGTGGAAGAAAAAATATGAAATCTTTCTAAATCAGAAAAAAAAATGGAACAGGTAAAAAATTTAAAATATTTGGGGACAGTTCTAAGAAAAATTGGAAGTTTCATAAAGAGATAAAGAGTGGAAATGAAGTAACAGGAAAAAGTAACAGCATCAAGAGTACCTTCCTGAACAAAAAGAAATACCAAAATAGATTAAAACAGGAAGTTTTAGGAAAATATCTGCACCAATACTTACATACGGATCTGAAGTATGGACAACAAAGGTGAACCAAAAACAAAAAACACAAAGCATTGAAATGAGATTCTTCAGAAGGATAGATAGAAAGACTAGATAAAGTAAGAAATTGTAGAATCAGAGAAAAATACAACCCATACAAAACAAGATAGAAGAATTACAACTCAGCTGGCTAGGACATGTTATGAGACTGGGAGAAGATAAACTGGTAAGAAGACTTTTCGAAGCCAAAACAAACAAAAGGAAACTAAAACGAAGACCAAGAAAGTGTTGGATAGACGAAGTAAGAGAAGCGGCGGAGAACAGAATTTTAAATTGGAAGGAAATCCGAAGACAACTGCAAGACAGGAAAACATGGCGAGAGGCATGGAAAAGGATCCCAACGTGACTCAACCTGACACCCAGAAAGGTATAAGGGTAGGATTAAGTAAGTAAGTATGTATTTCTCAGAGATTTCCTCTCCCAGTACTCTAAAAGCTCCATTTCCGATTTATCTAACACTAAGTAATTGTGGGTGTAATGACCGTTGTATCAAATCTTATATCTATTGGTTCTTTTGGTTTTTAACAGTGGTCTTAAAGCTCTGCATTTCCGGTTTCCTTTCGCAATTTTTGTCTTTATTTCCTGTTCTTCATTTCCTTTTTCTAGTTTCACACCAAGGTATATAGAGTCCTTAACTCTTTGAAATATTAATACGTATTTTCTTGTGTTTGTATTGTTAAATGTCGCTCATCTACTTGTCGAGTGCCACACACTAGCATAAATTTTGTCTTTTCTTCTTTAAGTTCCATTCCCACCTTTTCGAGTTTCCCTTGCTCTACAATTTATCAGTTTTTGTCAGTTTCTCTCCTTCTTCTTATCACTCTACGATCGTCAGCGAAAGCTATGCATCGGCGTTCCTTGCAAAATATTGTTTATTTTGTTTTGATCTGGCTTCTTCTTATTATTGTTTCCAATACCAGGATAGACATCGTGGATAGTAGGTAGTCTTGTCTAAGTTTCCGTTTTACACCAAATTCTTCTGATTTATGTGCCTTCCAAGTCATTTTTCTTTTAAATTTCTAGAGTCATGTTTATTGTTTAGTCTCATCAACCTGTCCGGCATTCCTAGCTCTTTCATTACTCCATACATTTATTTTCTGTTTATTCTGTCAGAGGCCTGTTTGAAATCGATGAACATTGTGTACAAAACGACTTTATGCTCGTAGCAGCTGGTTTGAATTTCTTTTAGAGTGAAGATTTGGTCTGTTGCTGACCCGTCTTCTCTGCAACCTGCTTCGTTTCCCTCACACAACACCACATTTTCTGCATGTTCAGTTAGGCCCTTTCCTATATATTCCGACATTATCTTATAACACACGTCCAGTAGAGCAATTTCTTTGTAATTTTCACATTTCATCTTAACACCTTTCTTATATAGGGGAGAGTCCAATACCGTAGAGCCTAAGATTTATCAACAAGAAAATCGAAGTGCCTTATGTTACATATTTAATACTTCCTGGTGTGTTTCCTTCACACATTCTTGTGTTATAAATAAAATAATAAACTACCGGTATGTTTAGAAATAATCAACTTTATTATTGCAATTTAAAGACTAGGAAAAATCAGTTTTCAAAAAATTGGCCTCCAGTACTGGCCAGCAAATACATTACCATTTATACCACGCAATAATCACAAATTTACTGATTTGAGAGTTCTGATATATTCGCACAAGCTTCGGGGACTCAACCCTTGGCGTTTCCACATTGTATCCGATCCTCTTCATGAGAATCAAAGCACGAAGGACAAACTGTCTTTGCCTCAATCGGTCTACAGGGAGGAGTCAGGTTTTCGTTTTTATTTTTCTTGGCTTTCTTGCTGACATCTCTTCCTGAAACCCAACTCTTACCTTTCTTGCTAACATCTTTTCCTGAGAGGGAACTCTTTCTTCGCGTAGCTGTTTCAACACTTCTTTTATTTGCTCTTTCTCTTCCGGCATGTTTTTGTATGGAGAACTTGTTATGATTTCACGTCTTTCAGCTTTATGACGTCATGCATCGAAGCATCAGGAACCGGTGAAGGTTTTGTTACTACAGCTTTAAAATGCTGAGTGGATTGATCAATGACAGCTTTTGTTTGAGATTCGGATTGCTGAGAAGAGGCAGTTTTGAGGTTCGGCGTCAGTAGCGGTAGTTTGAGACTCGAATTGCTTAGGAGTTGTAATTTCGGGTACGGAATCGAAGGCAGCAGTTGAAGATTCAAGTTATCGAGAAGCTGAAGATGTTATTTCTAGGTCTTGAGAGTTAAGATTTGGCGAATTGGCGGTGCAGACGTTGAGGGTATGGGGCGTTGCTGCATTCTTGGGGGATTGCTCATTTTCCCATATATTTTTAAAGAGCTCATATATTTGACCGTGTAACGTCTTTCCACCCTTCATTTCTGTTGTTATCTCTGTTTTTCCTGAGCTATCATCATTTTATGTTTTTATTATATCCATAACTTCCTCTTTTGTTGAAGTTTCTATACGCATTTCAACACGAAACTGTTTGGTGCCGTTTAATATGTTAATCCTACTTGGCATAAAAAATGTCAACTTTTGCAGCTATGGCATTTAGGAATAAAAGAGATTATCTTACTGTTGCTCTATTTTCATCTCTGTTTTTCCTGGGCTTTTATCATTTTCCGTTTTTTTATTATTATATCCATAACTTCCTGTTTTGTTGAAGTTTCTATACTCATTTCAACACGAAACTGTTTAGTGCCGTTTAATATGTTAATCTTTCTCAGCATCAAAAATGTCGACTTTTCGACTATGACGTTTACGAATATAATAGATTATTTTATCGTAACCCTTGCAATTTTGCATGTACTTAACGAACATCAAAATTAGAAATTATCACACATTACTTAAGTCGACTGGATGTATTTAGTATGGGAGATTTATGCGGTTAACGCCCAGAATCATGTAAAAACGACGAAATTGCCTCCGAGCAAAATCGATTCGCGCCCCCGGCGCGATGAAATCGAGAACTTCGAATTACTTTCAATTAAATTTACGTTTCTATTATTGCACTCGTCTTCTCTACCCTTCTCTCCTATATCCGCGCTCTTTCATATCTCATTTCCATATCGGAGGTAAATTTGTCTTTTCGATTCCGTCTCGAACCGCCGCGCTATCGACTTTTAATATCGAACGCAGAGGCAGAGGCGGCGCTCTCCGCCGCCGCTTTGCATCAGATACCCCTCCATTATCGTCATCATCATCGTCGTCTGCTACGGATGAACCGCCGCGGATGAAAGTTTAAAATCTAAAAAAACGAGATCTGCTAGTTGCATTAATGGGGACAACGCGAAAACGAACAAAGGACCGCGCTGATTGGGAACATTGTGGTCGTTCTTTAATTAATGTTCAAGTGATCGCTTTTTACGGATGGTCATCTTTTCAATTTCCATTGTTCCGACGAGCTCGCCCGCACGAGGTATTTCACTTAGAGATATTTCGCTCGTATTTTTAGATGAAATATTAACTGTTCTTTGTTATATTCCGAACAATGCGATATCGTCGGAATAAAGAGGTGGTGCCCGGAGGATTTTCTTTGACGTTTAGTGCTAGCTAGACTTAATTATTCACGTACGACTTGTTTTAGAAATCAATCGAGTAATTTGTTGCATCGAGCGATGAAGCGGGGACGAAATACGCGAATAATGTCTATTAAATTTGCTTTCACTCTTTGGTAGAAAGTTGCCGAAGTCTTCAGCTATGTAAATTTGTATAAACACGTTAACTTCGAGAATTGCAGTTCAGCGTAGCCGCAAACTTCGCTTTAGAATCGTCGAATGGTCAAAACTGATCGCTGCACAGCCATTTTTTTGCGGAAAGTCGTCAACGCAACGACCTCATCAGCATCACATTATCGGCTAGTTAAAGTGGCGAAATTTCGAATTAACGACTCAGTATCCATATAGTCCCGATTTGAGCTCATATGCTTCCCTTCCTGTTTAATCTCTTGAGGTACGTTCGACGAAGGGACTCGCCATGCACTTGTTTTGCTTAAGTTACAGATGACGAGTCCAATTCGTCATCCAAACAAGGACAAAAGTAAACCATATACATTCCTATTCGTGGCAGGGGTGATTGGTATCAGTTGTAAGAGGGCGTTCCTTCCAGTGCTTCAGTGAACCCAAAATGTCGGAAATGTCAGAAATAAGTACTATATTTTACGAAGGTGATAACGAAAGTTTTAATAAAAGAAGAGACTTTGAGGACTATGATGATGACCATAGTAAATTACAAGATGAAAGTTTCGAAGACCATGGCGAACCAGAAAGCGATGATGATAGTGAATTATTACCGAGATTTCAAAGACGCACAAGACGGTTATCGAGCAGTGATAGTGAATGTTCTAGTAAAAAATTGCAAGGGGAATGGATTTGGAAGGAAAATGAAAATCTCGCTGATGTAAAGCAAATTTGTGAAACACCTGGGGTCAATTCTATGTGCCTACCTAGACTAGGTGGTAATCCTAAGGCTTAAGATATTTTGAAGGAAGTCCTGAATGAAGACTTTTGGGATATTATAATAGAAGAGACAAATAGATATGCCAGAGAACCATGCAAAAGGGTTTCGATTATGAGGAACAATACTATGAAAAGCAACAAATGCTTTCCTTTTGAATATTTTTCCGAAATTTTGGTCGGGGTCCTTGTAATATATGTATGTATTTTCCTTCCTAAACTTCCTAACTAGGAAAGTTGCTTATTTTCTTCCAATGCTACACTATTACACGCACGTACACAACTACTCGCGATATTACCACCATAGTGGATGCTTTCCACTTTACAGATTCGGAAAGCCCTTCGTCAAAGGCCGTTGAAGAGGGTTCTTGTCATAGCATGTTGCTCCGTAAGTTGTATTGAGATTTTCGGGCCAATTAATCTCACAGAAGCAATAGGCACTCGCAATTTCCGCCATGGTGTACTAATTTCACATATGCGCCGGCAAGAACAAAGGCGTATTTTAGCAATCTCGAACGCCGGCGAACGAGGGGGACAGCAAAAGAATGGACTCAATGGGCCGGAACGTACGGCATTATACGGGCTCACCAATAATAAGCTACTCCATCGGCGGCTGATTTAACAACAAATCTATTGTCGCCCGACAATATTGAAAATACGAAATAAAACAAAATGGACGGGTTTTAAATAGGTAAATTGCCAGCCATTACGTCGCGGCACAAAACAGTTTGGAAAATAAGCGACTTTTAGCGCGCCGTTAATAAATAGCTGCGAGTTCCATTTAGGATTTAAATCGGACGGAATGAAGTATAATGGACGCAATTATTCAAATAAAGTTGTTTCATGTACGGAAAAGTAGTCGTATGCATACGTATGCACGACGCTATTTGAATCGGATCAACGTGCAGATTAAGATACATACATACGAATTAGAAAGTCAGATGAAAAGCGAAACGTGATGTCTCTATACACGTTTAGCGTTCAGAAACTCGTGTGTATTTGAGGTTAAATCAAGAACTTTAGTATGATCATAGTAATAACAGTGTTCACAATATTTCACATCGAGAAACTCCTCACCACACAATTATCCAATTATTTTTTCACCTTAGTAAGTAGAAAATATGCACTCGAGTTGTAGAGAAAGAAGTTTAGTTTGCATGAATAAAGTTTACGAAATCAGGGTTCATTCGGTAAGCTACGGTTTGAAAATTCTGGTCTCTCTGCTAGCGAAATATCGGACTTCATTAGATAATAGTGTGATCAGTTTCTGATGTGATATAGCGTCAATAATACTATACCGCAGTCCTTGTAATCGCAACCAAGTCTCAGTAGCGCGTACAGTACTTATTCCGGGAAAGGGAAAGAAAAGAAATATGTAGTTGAGCCTCCAAGGAATAAATCAAAATAAAGTCAAAAGCCATGGTAAGAAACTGGTGGTGAATCTAATTCGAAACATATCCATCCCTACGGTTTGAGAAGAAATTGAAGAAGTTAATAAATAAATAACTGTGTCATCGGAGTTAGTAACAAATCCAGTGGCACGCTCCTGAAGACCACCGGAAACAGACAAAAATTAATGGTTCCAGTCCGAAGAGGAAATCCTGAAGCACACCGGCCACTATCCAAGATATGATCAATCTCACAGCATCCGAACTAACACACGAGATTCGATCGAAGAGGTAGGGCTTAATCAGCCCGATCATACTCGCGACAAACTGAAGGCGAATCATGTTAGGAAACAGTCCATAATACCGTATCACGGAAGAATGCAATAATGGCACTAGTGACTATAAAATGACGTAGTACATTCTTCTTCTTCTCTTCGCTATCCGCTCTTATCTTCTTAGAGAGGATGAAATACAGTGACTAAAATATCGTGACTTCTAGTTTCAGCCTTATTCTATCAATGTTTTTGTCCGATCCACGAAATACGTAACCTAACAATGATATTTCCTTAAAAATAGCCCGTCAAGAAACGTAATTTGAAGATTTTAAGCCGAAGTAGCTTTTTTACTGCAAGTATCTCATAACTTCAGGTACCTCAAATTTCGAAATTGTTAAAAGCACTGTGGGTTAAACATGCCCAATCTCGAGGAGCTTAATTTTCAATTAACGATGACAGGCAAATTGAAGCGGTCTTTCTTCACAAGGAATATATGATAATTGCAAAAATTATGTGCCCCAAAGTTGTTCAACCTGATTTACTTTAAAAGAAATCTTGCATTCGTCGTATACATTCGCACAACTCGCCACAATTACTAGAAAATTCTAAGGTACAATTTGAAACGAAATCTTCTACTTGCAAATATCCCGTTGCTACCTTCGCCTTAATAATTCTTGAAGCGATTTTGGATTAGAAAGTTTTCCACCTTCCTCCCTGTTCTAATTTGGATCTAATTTTCTTATAATTTGGCTCGATCCCTAAAATTTCGAAGCCAATAAATTGAAGTATCGATTTCACCATAAGTATTTTCAATTACAAGAAATGTAACGTAATTCGCCAAAATATAGCGAAAAATCTCAATACCAAGAGCTAAAAAATTGCGGTAAAAATGTTATGATTGCCCTATCAATAATTTGTAATTTACCAAAACTTAAAGAATTTCAAAGTTACTAATCGCCCTTTTTTCTCCGGAAATTTTCAAGTTCTGTAAGCTTTGAGGAATATTGTTTGCAACCTGACGCATTCTTCGTGCCGCAGTTACTCCCTTAACTGTGATATTAATCTCTATGATATTGAGGATTTTTACCTTTGTCTCATGTATCAGATTCGGTTGCATTAGCGCTTGTATCCGTGTCAAACGCAAAATATCGTAATCTTAAGAACAAATGTAATTTGCCAAGAAGATCTAAGAGGTGGAATTTAAATAGTTCTATTTGCCAGAGATAATTTATAATTTGTCAGAATTTATAAAATCATCGGTGGTGTGTCTACCCGACACTCTGAGTGCTACCCAATGTGTTTCTGGACAGGCACATAGTTTAGTAACTTCCAGAAATTTAACAGAATTAACATAGGAATTTTACAAGAATTTACAGGAAGTACAACCACAGACGTACCCTATAATTTTAACTTCAGTTTCTAACATCTGTTCCAGCCATTTTTGATTAGAGAAGTTCTTAGCCCAACAGATTTTAGTTTTCCATCACTCAAATTGGTGTGGTAGAAGTGAAAATAGCATTGATTGTATTTGATTAAGGGTTTGGCTTAATAAATTTTTGCTATGATGTACAAAAACGGAAGAAATGCTTGTCTATAACAAAATGAATTGGTTCCAAAGGAAATAGTTGTATTCATAAGCATCCTACACACCATTAGATCACTAATAAAAAGGTTAATGGTGAAACCAAGGAAAAGGGACCCGCAAATTCTATAGATCAAAAAAAAGTTTGGTGTGTGTGGTTTACACACGCCTGAAGTGAATACTCCCACTCGCACATCATACCCTCTCGGTCGCTTCTTCTGTTTCAGACGAAGCAAGCACGCACGTATCGGTCCTCTCGCTCGCACATCATACTCTATCTTCCTTTATCTGTCTTTCACGTGAAGCGAGTCTGGCCCCGCCCAAAATTTAACGCTCTTACGCTTACGCTTGCGCTCGAGCTGGCCCGGTGTCCCTTAAGGAGTATTCACTTCAAAAATCACTTCATAATGATTCAAATATTGTCATGTAGTTGAAGTCAGCATCTTCAACCGCATCTTGCTGAATACCGATGGTTAAATATGCTGGTATCTTTACCAGTGAAATATATTGAACGCATAAACGCATAATTAGCATATTTTCCGACAAGATTACGGTAATACGTGAAGGTCATTTCTTCATCCGACGACGAGCACGGACGGCAATAAATACCGCTTTAAATCATACGTCAAATCGTCGTTACCCTCTCACTATTTTCTACGCGAGCAGTTCGGCTTTGTCTACTTATCGAACCATTGTCTCTTGTTTACGAGAAGCGGAAAATAAGTTTTTCCAACTCGTATTTTCCGAGCGACTGGATGCGGCAAAATGTTCCAGACGTGAGGAATTGAAGAGAAGGACGGCGGCGAACGTTTACGAAAACTACGTACATAAGTCAAATAATACGACGATACTTCTGTCTCTGAGGCATATTTTTGGAAAATTCATCCGCACTATTATCTCATTGTCGAGGCTTTCTGATATCTCCCAGGTAATTCAAGACAGAATCTTTATTCCAATTTGCAATGGTTTGAACGGTATTTTACAAGAAAGTGGACCGTAGCAGTTTTTGCAGTATCAAAGTATTGCTTGTACATTTTGCACTTTTCAGAAAAAAAAAAAATTCTTCGAACTTGAACCCGTTACTGTGTCTTTATTAACCTTCCTATACTCACGTCAAAATGAAAGACGTATACTATACTATATAAATCGGTCTCACAGACCGTATGCCTGAGTATAGGAAGGTTAATGACCTCTTCAGCTTATTAACATGTTCGGCATTAGCATACGCTGACGATTTGAAGATATTCTGTCGTGTTGAAAACGTTCAGGATGCATGTGTATTGCCGGAAAATCTCGAAATTGTGAGGAATCATATAAAACTGAATATTGAGAAGTGCAGCGTTGTCAGGTACACTCGTATGAGAACTACGCAGAATTAAATTAGAAAACGAAACAAACTATCAAAGATCTTGTAGTGTTATTTGATAGCCAACTGACTCTCGTCGAGCACATTACTGAAAGTTATCGATCCACTTCGGCCACTCTTTGTGCTATATTTTGCAAAATTCTAAGTATTTTAATGATCCCTGCACCACCAAATATTTTTACTGCTAATGAACTAATGAGTTCGCAGTAGAGTGCGTCCGAACGCCACCTGCCACAAACTCAAATTGGAAGGTTGGTTCAGCGTCGTCTACTAAAGCTTTAAAGCTACTAGCGTTTATCCTGAACAAAATCCTGATGACGCCTTCCTATCGAAGGTTCATAACTTGGAACTGCTTGATACAAGGGGAAAAATAACAATTGCCAATTTTATCCATGACTTAGTACATGGCACAATCGACTGTTCTATATTCTTGGATTTGATTTCGATTAACGTTCTCCGTTTTTCATCACAAAAATGTGGAAAATCGTGGATGTTTATTATACGGATATTTTTCTAGCATAAAGTAAAGCATGCATGATTTTTAGTGATTTTCATTTTTATTTTTATCTATTACATGTCTCATGTTTATCTTATCTCATAAACATGTTGTCCTCTTTGTTTTCTATTGTATTCTGGTTGAAGCGCACGCGATCTATGTATATGAATGCCTCATTTTAGTTGTTAAACTGTTGGGCATAATAAAAATGTTTATTTATTTATTTACTTATATATGATAAAGTCGGCGCAGTGCGGCTGTTACATCGTAATTTTGGAGATATTGGGAACCTCAGCCCCACAGTACGTGTCACAAAAACAGAAACCCATACAAATAAATAAGGAATTACTGGACTATATTTGAGTTTACCTTTATACATTTAATTTTTTTAACTCTCTTTTTAATAATTAAGATTGTTAATCCTTCAACTTCAACCCGAGCCCCGGTGTGGTCCAATGGTTAGAGAAGTGAACTACTATGTCGGCGCTCCGGTGTCAAATCCTAGGTATTCCGGACCGAGTTGTGATCTATTCGATCCGAAGTGAGTACCTGCGTTCATTGTGAACAAGCGAATAATAATGGCGGTTGTATAATACGTGATGCTCATCACATCACCATATACCGTTTCCGAATATCGCGCTTCAACCGGGCGCGAAGGCAAAGATACGGCGTCCCTGAGGTTACTCTTTGCAGGCTTTTGCGAGGCGTTATTCCTGTGCTATTATTATTGAGTATTCAATTTTTCGTCTTCTTCTCTTTGGTTTTCTTTCCCTTTACAGGTTAGCCGTCCTCAAATTCCAATATCCCTTGTCTGCCCAATCGTCCTCGTTTAATTGCTCTTGTCTTCCATTATTTTTGTGATCGATGTTTTCAATTTGGCGGCCGGATGTCCTCTTCTTCTCTTTCCTCTCGATGACCAGTTTAGGATCTTCTTAGGCCACCTCTCCTCCTCCATTCGATCATTTTTCCAATAAAGAAATTAGTTTGCAAATACAAAGTATTCTTTTCCCTAAAAGAAGTAGTTTACAGCGCGTTACGCTGATTCAATGTGTACCACCGGTCTTACATGTCAACAGATAATTTAACAGCTTGTGAACCACGGCTGGTACACGCCGCCGTTAAGGAATTAGAACTTAGCAGTTCATAGTCGACGATAGAAACTTTGACAGGATGACTGAAATTTGACCATATTTCATGATTTATTCATCTAACGACCATTTTCTTGCTTCTAATCACCAAAAACGGAATGCGCAGTTAACGTTCTTCAACAGCAGACGAAGTTATAGAGACCCCCAGAAAGTATATTTCCCCAAAATGTCTCCAATGAATGGTATTAATATTTAAAAAAATCGGTACCATTGAATGAAAGTGTCTAAACGTTATACGAAACTATTTTGAGAAGTAAAAAATGCTTTCAAACTTATGAATTTTTGTCATTTCTTATCTTTTCTTTAATATATGGAACAGCTTACAGTACGAATCGTATGTGGTAGATATTCCTGGCTCACGTCGAGTTACAATAATACATCATAGTAAATCATACTTCCTATATATCTAGATATGTTTATTGATGCATAAAACTAAACTATTAAACAATATGAAGTGTAGAAATTTCAGGATTTGCCCTACTTCCGGAATGTTTTCTAGATTGCACAATAAATTCCAAAGCGCTATCTTTGTTTCCGTTCGTTTCTCCTTCCCATTCGGAGAGAATGGAAATGAAGCTGATGGTAATTAGTAAAGTTTTAATTAAAAATTATTTAATGATAATAATTAATGATTCAAGTTTGGTGTATAAGTAATTAAGAACCTTTTCGAATACAATTAGTTTGGTGAATTTATTAAAACGTTTTCCTACATACATAGATAGGTTGAATTCTTGTCGTTTTAATCATCGATTTTCCGCACGATGAATACCACTGCTACATCCGACAACGATCGAAACGCGATTCTATTCCATTTTAATTTACAAACTGACAATACTAACCGGTGGTATTTATTTAATAGGTATACGCGAGGGAATAGCGTCGTCGCTCAAAGAAAATAAACCAGCAGCGTCTAGGTAAAGTATCTAATTATAGATACGACATGTTTGAATTGCCTCTCCGCTTCGCGTTGCTCTGTAGAATTAAAGAATGCCATTGAATTAAAATCGAATTACTCCAGCGCTAGAATTGCAATCAGTGGCAATTTCAAATCTAAATGAAGTCGATAATTAAATGTATTCTATATAAGGTCGACGGGCTCGATTCAATTCTAACGTTATGTTTCCAGACGTTACGCGAAGATATAAACATTAGTTTCGGTACAAGGGGAATTAACGTTGGATGCTTTCGATTGGCTGAAGTATAGGAGGAAGTTTTATACTCCCGATTTAAATGCGCCGATGTTTCCGAGTTGCTTTGCTCACGAGCGCATGAACCTAAGGGCACAATTGTTCATGTTAGATAATTATTGTTGCTGTCGTTCGAGGAAGTTAATGGATATTCCTCTCGGTTCTATCCTTCGTCTTCCTTCTTCTCTCCTATATTCAGGACTTCGAAAATATCTGGAATCTTTAACGATCTATTTGGTTTTGATGATTACCAGAACGACGATTTACAATGTCAAGCGTAGCCAGCGAGTACAATATCGTTTGGCATGATCAAATCAAATCCGATAAGATAAGCTTTTCGTGGATAACCAGAAATACCACGTGAATAGCCGGGATCGAAGAGAAGAACGGAGACATGGCCAGGCTAAACAAGAGAACCGTTAGCAAAAGGAAATTAATTTAAGGAGTTACAGAAACTGAAAAGAGAAAAGAGAGGAGAGGGTTCGAGAAATAAAGAAACAATCAATCTAGCATGGTGGAATGCAAGAGGAACTTGCTCAATTGGAAAGATAAAGGAGATTGTGGAAGAAATGAAAGAAATACAGAACAGACGTAATGGCGATCCAAGAAACAAAACAATTGGAAGAGATGACCGCATGAACGTAAGGGCACAATTGCTCATGCTAGATAATTATTGTTGCTGTCGTTCGAGGAAGTGAATGGATATTCCTCTCGGTTATATCCTTCGTCTTCCTCCTTCTCTCCTATATTCAGGACTTCGAAAATATCTGGAATCTTTAACGATCTATTTGGTTTTGATGATTACCAGAACGACGAATTACAATGTCAAGCGTAGCCAACGAGTACAATATCGTTTGGCATGATCAAATCAAATTCGATAAGATAAGCTTTTCGTGGATAACCAGAAATACCACGTGAATAGCCGGGATCGAAGAGAAGAACGGAGACATGGCCAGGCTAAACAAGAGAACCGTTAGCAAAAGGAAATTAATTTAAGGAGTTACAGAAACTGAAAAGAGAAAAGAGAGGAGAGGGTTCGAGAAATAAAGAAACAATCAATCTAGCAAGGTGGAATGCAAGAGGAACTTGCTCAATTGGAAAGATAAAGGAGATTGTGGAAGAAATGAAAGAAATACAGAACAGACGTAATGACGATCCAAGAAACAAAACAATTGGAAGAGATGAGCGCATGAACGTAAGGGCACAACTGTTCATGTTAGATAATTATTGTTGCTGTCGTTCGACGAAGTTAACGGATATTCCTCTCGGTTCTATCCTTCGTCTTCCTCCTTCTCTCCTATATTCAGGACTTCGAAAATATCTGGAATCTTTAACGATTTATTTGGTTTTGATGATTGCCAGGACGACGATTTACAATGTCAAGCGTAGCCAGCGAGTACAGTATCATTTGGCATGATCAAATTAAATCTGATAAGATAAGCTTTTCGTGGATAACCAGGAATACCATGTGAATAGCCGGGATAGAAAAGAGGAACGGAGACATGGCCAGGCTAAACAAGAGAACCGTTAGCAAAAGGAAATTAATTTAAGGAGTTACAGAAACTGAAAAGAGAAAAGAGAGGAGAGGGTTCGAGAAATAAAGAAACAATCAATCTAGCATGGTGGAATGCAAGAGGAACTTGCTCAATTGGAAAGATAAAGGAGATTGTGGAAGAAAGTGAAAGAAATACAGAACAGACGTAATGGCGATCCAAGAAACAAAACAATTGGAAGAGATGAGCGCATGAACGTAAGAGCACAATTGTTCATGTTAGATAATTATTGTTGCTGTCGTTCGAGGAAGTTAATGGATATTCCTCTCGGTTCTATCCTTCGTCTTCCTTCTTCTCTCCTATATTCAGGATTTCGAAAATATCTGGAATCTTTAACGATCTATTTGGTTTTGATGATTACCAGAACGACGATTTATAATGTCAAGCGTAGCCAGCGAGTACAATATCGTTTGGCATGATCAAATCAAATCCGATAAGATAAGCTTTTCGTGGATAACCAGGAATACCACGTGAATAGCCGGGATAGAAAAGAGGAACGGAGACATGGCCAGGCTAGACAAGAGAACCGTTAGCAAAAGGAAATTAATTTAAGGAGTTACAGAAACTAAACAGAGAAAAGAGAGGAGAGGGTTCGAGAAATAAAGAAACAATCAATCTAGCAAGGTGAAATGCAAGAGGAACTTGCTCAATTGGAAAGATAAAGGAGATTGTGGAAGAAATGAAAGAAATACAGAACAGACGTAATTGCGATCCAAGAAACAAAACAATTGGAAGAGATGAGCGCATGAACCTAAGGGCACAACTGTTCATGTTAGATAATTATTGTTGCTGTCGTTCGAGGAAGTCAACGGATATTCCTCTCGGTTCTATCCTTCGTCTTCCTCCTTCTCTCCTATATTCAGGACTTCGAAAATATCTGGAATCTGTAACGATCTATTTGGTTTTGATGATTGCCAGGACGACGATTTACAATGTCAAGCGTAGCCAGCGAGTACAATATCGTTTGGCATAATCAAATCAAATCTGATAAGATAAGCTTTTCGTGGATAACCAGGAATACAACGTGAATATCCGGGATCGAAGAGAAGAACGGAAATTAGGAAATTAATTTAAGGAGTTACGGAAACTGAAAAGAGAAAACTGAGGATAGAGTTCAAGAAATAAAGAAATAATTTATCTAACCAGGTGGAATGCAAGAGGAACTTGCTCAGTTGGAAAGATAAAGGAGATTGTGGAAGAAAAGAAAAAAAACGCAAAACAGACGTAATGGCGATCCAAGAAACAAAACAATTGGGAGAAATGAAATAAGAGGGATTTAATCCTGAAGAAGAAAGCCAGAAAGAACTTTTTCCCACGAAATTCAAATTAAACAGAAAAACGGCATCGCCAATATTTTACAAATAAGTTTGTAAACGGAATATCCTAAAATGAAATACAATTTAGAAAGTCCGTTTTTCTTTATTAGTTGATGATTGCATCCTATAAGCGGTTTTTATCTTCTTGTTGAAGTTCCACTAACTCAATATTTTCTGTTCGTGGAATTATTCTCGTTTTTTTTGGGGGGGGGGTGGAAGTTGTTTCACGCACCATCGTCTTCGACTATGCATTTGTTTTGAACGAAACTTTCGGCCACGTAACCTATTTTGATTCCCTCAAAGTTCACAACATGCAAAATTGTTATATTACCTTGATTGGAAAAAACTTGCTGCCAAGTATGCTGCGATGTTGAGAATTTTTGCTACAATCCTCTTTTGGGATCATTTATTAAAGCTTTCACTATTGTCCTGGGTGTAACTGTCCCACAAAACACATATTTTTAACAATTCTTGACTACTTAAACCTTCCTAGACTGGTTCTGTGGTGCTGGAAATCTTTTATATATAGACAAAACCTTTTAATGGAGTTATCCTATACAATGCAGACTATCGATTTGTGGATAACTTTCGTCAACCTTGTAAATAGGGCAATTGGTTAGTAAAGTTAAGAAACTTTCCTGATCAATTGGTTAAGATTTTTATTTGAGATTTTGGGCAACTTTCGGTCAATACGTCAAAAATTTGGGAGTTTTCAGGTCTCAAATATTTTCAGGTTCCAATATTTATATTTATTTCATTTACACTATAGGCCTTTGTGCTCTACATATCCTTCTCCACCCTCTCCATTCACTTCGACCTCGGTCTTTTTCTCCGTCTCCTCCCAATCTGTCCCCTCCCCAAAATCATCTTTGGCATTTGCTCCCTTGCCATTCGCTCTATGTGTCCTAGCCATATCAAGCCTCTTTATACATGTTGTAATTCTAGTTTTTTTTTTGTACTGTCCGTAGACCTCTTGGTTGGTTCTTCTTCTCCAACCTTCCTCAGTTTTTACCCTTCCAAAAATGCTTTTTCGTATTTTACGCTCCCATCTTTCCAATTGTTCGTCCTCTGATTTGTTAAGCACCAAGATTTCGCAAGCGTATGTAGTCGTTGGTCTTAATATTGTTTGGTATCTTCTCAGGTAGGTATTTCGATTTCATCAGCATTCCTAAACTCTCATACTTTTGATTTCCTTTCGTTATTCTCGCTTGGACCTCTTGATCTTCACGGCCGCTCTCCTTCAGTAGTACTGGCAAATATGTAGTCTCGTTAACCTTCTCAAACTTATCTCTTCAAGTTTCCATCCCGTTCCTCTCTTTCCATCCCCATGATCATGTACTTATTTTTCTCCGAGCTTTCTTGCTTCACACTCTAGTTTTGTTCCAATTCTTTTCAGCTCTCTTTTAGATTTGGTCAATATTGCAAAGTCATCCGTAGAAGCTAGACATTGACGATTGTTCTTAAATATTGTTTCTCTCTCTCCTATTTCACTGTTTCTTATGACTGCTTCCAAAATTAAATTGAAGAGAGTCGCGGACTAGGAGTCACCTCTACCACTTGAAAACTCTCGGATTGTTGTCTGTTTCACAAGATTTTGTTGTTCGCTCCTCTCGGAGTCATTCTCGTTAGTCCTTATCAGCTTCTTTGGGATGCCCAACTATGACATTGTTTGATACATTTTTTCTCTGTTTATTCTATCATGGGTCTGTTAAAAGTCTATGAATAAAGTCTGCAGCACTATTCTACATCCGTAGCAAAGTCAGTGCCAAGATTTGGTCTATTGTTGACCTGTTACGGCGGTAGCCGGCTTGGTATTCGTCCAATGAAGTGTCTGCGTACTCGTTAAATCTCTTTCTTAATAGTCTGCTAAATACTTTCTAACATGTGCGCAGTGAGGCAATACCTCTATAGTTTCTGCATATCGTTTTGTCATCTTTTTCATATATGTTGGGTAAATTTGCGCCTCGGTCCATTCATCATTAGCATTTGCTCCAATTCCCAGATGATTTTTATCAGCTCATACACTTTGTTTATATAATTGGATACCATCTGCTTTAAGCATCTTTGCACTTGTCCCATTTGCTCCCGGACTTTTAGTGTTCTTGATTTTTAGGACAGTGGCTATTACTTCCTGATCTTTTGGAGGATCCGTTTAATTTACATTTTGGAAATTTGCTTGTCCAGTTTCCAATAAGCGGTTGCTAATTCTACAAGTTACGATAACCTGCTATAACGTGCATCAGACATAATCTTGAATTTCACTTCAACTCTGCCGAAAGAATGTTCACACCTTCAGAGGAGACCTCTTCGAAATCAGTACAATCAAGTTAAAATACGACAGTTCTTTCGGTAGTTAGTTTCCAATAAAGTTGGGTGGAAATACAGAAATGTGTACTTGCATAATTTGCAAGTGTTTACTTCCTTCCGGAATTAGTTCCACCAAAGTATTATTATTTACGCAAAACTCAATGCAGCAGAAAACAATGTCCGTTAATAACGAAGCACGCATCGTAGAGTTGATGAATAATTACGTGGTGAAGGACGTGCCGTTGTAATCCATCACCTTTTATCGCGCCTCATATTTCTTATAGATGCTGTTGCCAACAGCGCAGATCATTTAGGCAAAATTGCCCCGAAACGGTTATGGAACCTCGCTTGTATTATTCGCCCCAAACATTCGAATACTCCATCGGACATTTACGGTTGACGGTGCACGCCATAAATAAAACCAGCAATTTTTCCACGTACAATTACGGGCACTTAACATGTCCAACATCTACTATCTGGATTAATTAAATGCAAGTTAACGTCGCCGCTAATACCGAGCGAAAAGTGTCACGATCATGCAAGCTTCCCATATTTTCGTGCTTTAATGACTTCATACTTCGTACGTTGTACGTACCCACATGCACAGAGGGCGAGTTGAGTTGGTCGACGAACGGAGCTTGATGACGCGACGCCATTTCGTTGGAACTGACGGCACGCTAATTGCAAGTCGTGCTCTTGGACAGCCTCCAGAGGATCGGGGAAAAATGAAAATAAAGAGGATTTTGACGAATCGGTATAATTAGGGCTCCGCCGACCAGTCTTAAAGAGTTTTTGGGGATTGCCCGGATTACACACATGTGACAGGTGTCTTTTTCTTATCATATTTAATAGCCCATGATGTATCCGTTGAGGTTTTGGCTATCAAATATGATAGCTACAATGTATTCACATCCTGTAGAAGTTTGATTGCTGCCCCCTCCCCCGCAATGTGGCTATTTTTTTTTTTTTTTTTGATAACCAGACAAAAATTCATCATTATCATTCAAAATTTAGACAGATTGAAAAGAAACTCTTTTACTTAAATTTAATGTTGAATACTACCGATTATGAAAAGACAATTGGGCAGTCAATGTGTTAAGGAATTTCCAACCGCTGTTATCCTTTTCGCGTCCTGGATGTGAAGTTATAGCGCTGTGGTATATCCGGCAGCGCTCTTTTGTTTTAAACGGACGAAATAAAGCGTAATCCTTTGAATAGTAAAATACTGCGGAATAGCACATAAATCTGTACGGAGATCTCAATCCAATTACTGGATTAAACGGACGGAAAGACACAGACAAACTGCCCTATTCGCCTCCAAATCTATGTTTTCTCTCTCTGCGTTTCCCGTGTGCTGAGGTAGTAGGTTTTAAAATTTCACGTCCTCGCTTTTAGTTCTTTTCTAGAATTCAACCGAAAAACGTCGGGTTACGAAATCGAAAATAAAAAACGTAAAATAGGAGACCCTAGCTACCGTCTCGATGCAGTAAATTTCCGCAATTGTCTTCCGCGAAAACGTTTAGGCCAATTCCATAGATGACATAAAATAACCTTATTGAATCGGATGAGAGCGATTTCGCTGCGTTTGCAGGCCGGAGGAAAAAGGAAGCTTCTAGAGCGCGGGAGAAGGCGTTGCGCGCCTTCGCCAAATAATAAACGCTAGAGACCAGCTGCTGTGTTTTTGTGCGTGCTCGAATTCGAGCCGAAATCCTCATTGATTCGTCTTCAATTCCGTCCGGAATCCCCGAGAGTTTGTTCCGACACGACCTCCTTTCTAACGAAAGAAAGCGGCGACGTCGCGTTGATTTTCTCCTCCTCCACCTCCACCCTCGTCTTCGTCTTCGTCTTGTTTCGGGAGGGGCTGCGTTTGTTGGTGTTTAAGGATTGCGGAGTTCTCCGGCCAATTTGGAACAATTTTTCTTCTATATTTTCGAGTATCTGGCGCTGAGTTTGTAAACAATTTGTCGCGAACTGTCACCGTATTTACGACCGAATTGTTACTCGAGAAAAAAAAAAAAAGAAATGCCTCGCAGCATCACAATTGACGTAGACTATTCAGAAAGAACCTTCCTATTACTGCCTATTTTTGCGACATCTGAAGAGAATTGCTACTAAATAGTGCCCTGGATGGCATACTAAAACAGTTCTGTATTTTCAGATAAGATGAATATACAGGGTTAGTCAAATTTTATCTGTCAATATATACACGAAAAAAAAAAGTATTTTCAATTTTGAGCATTACCACGCAGCTAAATGTGTTGCATACTTAAAAGAGGTCACGTGGGTTTCATTGCTTATTGTTAGTATGTATACCGGGTTAGTTAAAACTTTGAAGACGACGATTCATTGTCGTTAATATTAATTTTAGGAAATTATGTTTGATTCAAATGTTTTTTATTAAATTTCTATCTACATTTTAGAATGCTTGATTTTTTTCTTCTTCAATTGTTTTTGAGTTACGTCTGTCCAGGTATTTTTTTAATGGGAATTTGTTAATTTCACTTTACTATTTACCATTCGATATATATTATAAACTCTTTAAAAGCCCTACACGTTCACGTTAAGATCTTCGAAAAAATATACTGATACAGTTCAGCAAAAATACTACTAGAGCGAGAAGGCACAATCTTTAAAATACAAAAACTTACTAAACAAGGAGACTTCACCATATTTATTTACTATTGCACTCGAAGAAATTTTCAAAAACATAAACTGCGAGAAAAAGGGCAATCAACATAAATGGGTCTCAGTTCCACCATCTCAAGTTCGCGGATGACCTGATTTTAGTTGCAGAACTATCGGCAATGCTAAAAGACCTAATACAGGAGAGTAAAAAGATGATCTAGAAATTAACTGCGACAAAACTCTTAACTAACCGCAGCAAAGAAAAAATTCAAGCGTGCAATCAAGACATAGAATATGTGGACCAATATGTTTACCTAGGCAAAGTGGTATCGTTTAAACAAGGAACCGACCAAGAATTGCAAAGGCGAATTACCGCGGAAGAAGGAGGAAAATACTGGTCTTTAAAACAGATTATAAAAAATAACTTCTACTTAAATATCAAGAGAGGAGCTTTTGACCAACAAGCGAAAAAAGTCCAAACAGCTCAGAGAAAAATGGAAATGAGTATGCTAGGACTAAAAATAAAAAGCAAAGTAAAGAACATCGACATTCAATAACATTTCTACAAGAAAACGTCGATTCAAGTATTTAATAAATATTGGGCACATCTGAGATAGAAAACATTTTTTGCAAAAAGTTATCAGTTACAATTTTATTATTAAAAACAAATTTAAAACAAGTAAATTAAATTAATTGTTCTAATTACCGTCCATTTGTAATTTGACGATGACCAATTCTGTAAAAGTTCACTTTGAATTTCTTGTATCGTCCTGGTAATTCGGATTTTTAATACTCGATGTCGTTGCCCTTATCTTTGTAAACTTTATTTTTACGTATTACCCAAAGAACAAAATCTAAAGGGCTTAAATCAAGTGAATCACTCAATTTTTTCCCCGTCTCCCAATCCATCTGTTTGAAAAAACGTTATCCAGATATTGACATTTAAACCATAATGCGGTGGAGCGCCATCTTGCTTGAACCAGATACTGTTATTGGGAAGGTGTACGTTGTTTTCATGTGGGTAGAGCGTAGCACAAACGGGTATAATTTGATTTTGCAACAACTGCAAATACAGAGTCGAAGTAAAATTGCCATTGATTGATGTTTGTACATGTGAGAGGGATTCGATATGAATTCTCTCACAATGCACGTATTACGCATTTTTTACAGTTATTTTTCTACAGAAGTGGACAACTTGCGTTGCCACAGCCTCCTGCAGTAACTGCAGTCGCGCTCTTCGGCTACCCGCCGTGGGAGAAATGCAAATTACAAAATTTTGATCTTCTCTTGCCATCCGTAGACGTACGTTTCGCGGTTATACCGCTCGTCAGTACGGCTTTGCAAGAGCTGTAATTTCGTATACAAATTTTATGTATATATGGTCTGAACATTGATGTTTGTACATGTGAGAGGGATTCGATATGAATTCTCTCACAATGCACGTATTACGCATTTTTACAGTTATCTTTTCTACAGAAGTGGACAACTTGCGTTGCCACAGCCTCCTGCAGTAACTGCAGTCGCGCTCTTCGGCTACCCGCCGTGGGAGAAATGCAAATTACAAAATTTTGATCTTCTCTTGCCATCCGTAGACGTACGTTTCGCGGTTATACCGCTCGTCTACGGATGGCAAGAGAAGATCAAAATTTTGTAATTTGCATTTCTCCCACGGCGGGTAGCCGAAGAGCGCGACTGCAGTTACTGCAGGAGGCTGTGGCAACGCAAGTTGTCCACTTCTGTAGAAAAAATAACTGTAAAAAGTGCGTAATACGTGCATTGTGAGAGAATTCATATCGAATCCTCTCACATGTACAAACATCAATGTTCAGACCATATATACATAAAATTTGTATACGAAATTACAGCTCTTTGCAAAGCCGTACTGACGAGCGGTATAACCGCGAAACGTACGTCTACGGATGGCAAGAGAAGATCAAAATTTTGTAAATTGCCATTGATGAAAAAAGGTCCGATAATACCACCCACTATAATACCAAACCAAAACCAATTATTTTTTGGAGATACTACGAATGGTGCGGAAACCAAAGAGAATTTTCAGATGACCAGTATCTGCAGTTATGTCTGCACCGGTAAGGCAAAAAGTAGCTCCGTCAGAGAAAAGAATATTGTTGATAAAATTTTTACTATTGCTGCAAATATTTGACATTTCCTCACAAAATTAAAGTCCCCTATCAAAATCGTCTTCCGCCAACTCGTGCAACAGTTGCACCTTATACGGTTTATACTTTTCACTTGTTAAAATTGAAGCGGCCGATGACTGTGAAATATTGTGATTGGCCGCTAATTGGTTGGATGATAAATGGGGATCATCAGATACATCCACTAAAATATCCAGTTTTTTATCGTCGGTTTTCGCTGTTCTGTGTCTACCACTCCTTGGCCAATCTTTAACGCTACCCGTTCGTTCAGAGCGTTTTAAAGTTTTACCAACAACGTATTTAGAAGTTGGATTTTTGTTTGGATACGTATGATTAAATAAATTACAAACGTCTTGTAAACTTCTGCGCCTATTTCCCTAACCCAGCATCATAAGTATTTCGATTCTTTCACGTTCACTTAAACTCACCATTCCTATTGTTACCAGCAAATAATTGGACAATTGTATTTGACGTAAACAATAACTACTGATAAAGTTATCTGGCTCGAATTTGTCTTTACGTTTTCGTTCAAGATGAAAAAGCTCAAAACTGAAAACGTTTTACCACAACGCAATCATTTTTCTTACTACGGGGTGACAATTTTTCGATACAGACTTTGATTTCTTGTGCTGGGAACTAAATTTATCTGAAAATTCAATGCCTCTAGGACTTGCTGACGCGTGTTTGAATCAGTCTTTAGGATACTTCTAACGGTAAAGTAGGTATCATGGCTGATGAAGTTCCAAGCCTCTCGGGACAATCACTACTCCTATATTTCACCAAGTCTAGATTCCAAATTCTTCTTTTTGGCCTGAGGATGCAAAACTGCAAATATAAAGGCCCTAATGTAGTCAAAGAAATAACAGTGCCACCCTAAGGCAAATACCTAAGCGATGTCGACGAGTGAAATATATCCAGAAATAAGCTGAAAATTCCTATAATTTCTGCGATCATTCCTATTTTTATCTTATTTCGTGCATAATCGAAACATATCTTCTGAAAACGCTTCGTATATAAAACATAACCGTTTTCATCCCCTTGCAACTAACGCCGGCACATTCACGGGCGTGTGTAGTAGATGTTATAGATCGATTTGTTAACAAGCCAGGAGAAGAGCGACCCGAGTCAAAAAAGCGCATTATTAAAAATGATCAATCACTACCGCCATCCCGTTTCACGAACGAGGACTATCAACTCGGTTTTACCCCCTAAGTTTCCCACCGGCCGCGCTATATATTTTAGTGAAATGGCGGCCAGTTAGCGACTACGGACCCCCCTCCCCGTCGAATATTTCCTGATTACCATGATTGTAGATTCGGGTAATAGATTAGACCAATAACTATATTACGAGCCCTAATTGACTTGAGTACGGTTTCATGTTTGCGGATGGGTGGGAAATTTATTGCTCGTTCCTTTCTTTCTTTCTTTCTTTCGAGAGACGACTTGCACTTTGTGATGGAAATAAATTAGGGGTGAAAATGTCTAATTGTCCTGACTGCAAAGTTTCGTCGCATTAAAACTATTAAATGTTCGCTTGGCGTCAAGGTACGAACGTGCTCGTTTTGTACTATCAAAGCATCTTGGAGAATCTTAATAATAATTTTAACAGAAATTACTGACGGAAATTTCCAATTGATCAAATGATCTTTACAGATGCATCCTTTTGAAGCTGCCCGTGATTGATTACAGGCTGCAGCTCAAACGTGTTGAGGCAAATAAAGAAGATGGTAGACCGAAGGCAAGAACAATAAATTCGCTGCAATTAGCAGCAAACTTAAAGCAAGTTGAGTTTTGGGGAAATCTAAGTCATCATCGTGCAAAGCATCTCCATAGAATTTACGACTTAGATATTAAAGGCGATCAATTAGATTCATACAAAGCAATAGCAGATCATTTTTAAGGTATTCCTGACGAAATTGATTGTATAATCAGCAAAAGATAGATACTAAACACTGGCATAAACTGCCAACTCCGAAAGAAGTGATGACGATACATATCTGCATCTCAACCGATAAACTCCTCGTAAAGCAGCGTCAACTTGTACTAATAAACGTAATTAAGAAATAAACTAGTTCGAAGCGATTTTTATTAAAGACCACATTGAAACGTACTTTAATTACGAGGAGGGCTCCGGAATATTATTGAACCGACGCCGAAGGTTAGCTCGCGCATTAAGTGTTTTAATTGTGGTTAGTTGCGCGAGTTTGTTTTATTATGGGCTGTATCGCATGGAGTTTAATCCATTTATTTACATACAAGTGCAGATGGAATACGTATGCAACAGCGTGTTAATTAACGACTAGCCGCTAATTCGCGACTACTATTATACATAGGAATTTAGTACGTGAAACAACCAACACTTGCTTCGTTAACGACGGACAGTATAAAGTAAGAATTTACTTTATTCAATGTTGTGAAGGCGATTGCAAGGAATGTGGTGTATTTACTGACAATATATCACATCGGTAAACTCTTCACCAAACAATTGTTTCATGATGAATTCGATGACACGTGTTTAATTAGAAAACTACTTTCACTATTCGCAGACGCGCGTTTCGCGGTCATACCGCTCATCAGTGCGACTGTGTGAAGTAGTTTTCATTTCTATAGAAGCTCTATATAAGCCCGGGTGTTAGATGTTCGTACATATGAGAGTTCATTTAGGAAATTCGACCATAATGTACTAATTGCGCATTTGTGATACATGACACGTGTTTCAATTCGGTCAATTTCGTTATTCAATTTCTTGCTAAATCGCTACATCCACAAATTTGAAGCCATGAGTATATTCCCATTCTGGAAATCTTCTACATCCTTTCACTTACCATTAGCTTGGAAACGATGCATTTCCACTTGATTAATTTGCCAGGAGGAAAACTTATTGGATCACTTTTGCACAATGACATTTCTTTAGCATACGTTTTTTTAAATACTATGGCGATAACAGTTCAGTTTGAGCGTCACAATGCGAATTTTTCCATATACCTATAGATTTGAAGGTGAAGGTGGTTGGATGTGAAGGCCTTCTTAAAGTTACTTTACTATTCCTCATTCAAGTTTTCGAAAAGATCTTCAGTGCAACTGATTCAGCTTGAAGGTCTGATGGTTCAATTCAAAAGTCAATTTCGATATGCGAAGGGGACATTTCGAAGGAGATAACACGATCTTAATCCTCAATAAATGAAATTAAGATTTTCCGACTATCGTCGACGAATTGATCTGTTTGAAGATGACGAGATGAGTTTTCTGATATTTCGTTGTTAAAGTTAGGGCTTAAGGCTTAATTTGGATGTGAAGGTCATTTAGCTTATTTTTAGATATCAAAAATCGAATTGTTGAAGTTTCCGAAACTATCTTCAGCATGACTGGTTCGACTTGAGGATTAGATATTTAACTTTTTCGTATTTGGACGTAAAGATTAACTTACCCGGCAAGCATTCCGTAGTGAACATCATTTTAGGAATGTCGGCTCAACTTTAGAAACCGAGAAATTGAACTATTTAAGTTTTTGACACGATCAGCATGAGTGGTTCCACTTGAAAGTTATAAATTTAACTTTTCGATATTTAGACGTAAATGTGAACTTTTCCGGTAAGCATTCCGTGGTGAAAATTCTTTCAGCAATGTCGGCTCAATTTTCGGAATCAAAAAATTGAAGTATTTCAGTTTTCATGACAATCTTCAGCTTGACTGGTTCGACTTGAAAGTTAAAAAATTTAACTTTTCGATATTTAGACGTAAATATGAACTTACCCGGCAAACATTCCGCGAGGAAGGTCATTTTAGGAATGTCGGCTCAATTTTCGGAATCGATAAATTGAACTATTTATGTCTTCGAGACGAGCTTTAGCAGGACTGCTCGGATTTTAAGCTCAAAATTTTGACTTTTCGATCTTTCGACTTGAAGGTAAATTTTTCCGATATTCCGATACGAAGGTCATTTTTTGAGGGAGATTGTCCGATTTTGAACGAATGAATGGATAGATGGATGGTTTATTGGTCGTCGATCCTACACACGTGTCAGAAACAAGAGCAAAAGTAAATTATATGCACATGGGTATACATAAATAAATCGTATGTCAAAGCAATATAAAATATATAAAAAAGAGTACATTATTTTATATAAATCGAATTGTTTGTCCACCAGTCAAAGGTACCTCAAGAGGTTGTCTAAGATCATCGCCTTCCTCCAGTAATCCACCTTATAAATAGAATAATTAGGAGCTCCAGATTATTACAATAGCTGTAATGTCCTATGAAGTGTATTAGCTTCGTAATGATAATAATTTCACTATTGCACAATTTGACAATTGAGATTTTTTGGGGCAGAGTACCAACTGATATTTTTTTGTGGTGTTTGAGTATACGACTAGTCATCAACTCTCTGGAAAAATTGACCACGAGCATTTTTGTACGATAATTTCGCACGTTTTTAGAACTTGTTTAACTAGATTAAAACGTCTGTTTTCTCCCTTTCGGGCTGTCAGTGATCAAGCTCATTTTTTTTTAATTATTTGTTTTATTTAATTAGCAATCAGAAGTAACAAGTCTACGGGCCAATACGATCACTGGAGAGCCAATAATTAACTCTTCACTGGCACGGTTCTTCTCCACTGACAAGACTCTTTTATATAAAAATAAATAGAATTACCCGTACGACACTAGCGATGTTGAATTCCCCCAGTTTGCCACTGAAGATGGCAACTTAGTTGCCGAAATATGTATCTGGATTTATTTCCGAAAGGTGTGGTCTTATTTGCAAGACTCTTTTAATTTCTTCTTAAATTAATCTTCTTTCGGTAAATTGATCCAATAGTGGATGGACTAAAGCACTAGTATGGTTTGTCAATTTATTGTAATGCTTTGTACTTTTTTTCTTTGATGACTTTCCTGACAAACGAGATGTGCATGTACGCAGCCTATATTCGGACACATACCAGGATAAGTAATTTGGATTAACTTCTCTGGATTATGTTTACACTTGATTTGCTTGTGCATCCCCGTATCTCTATTTCGTAGATCCAAATTGGTTGTATGATGGATCTATAAGCACTTTTTAAAAATTAAATTTGTCGTTGGTGTTTTGGGATTCCAGTTTGACCGTGGTCATCGTTGAATTCCAAGCAATGGCTGCAATTATGAATGAAAGTGGGTTTGGAGTTAAGTTTCACTTTTGCAACACTCGTTCTTTCTTAGGGGTGTAATCCCTCACCTACTGAACTGAAGCCCAATTGCTTATCGTGTCATCACTCTTCCCTAGCTATTTTACGTCCTTAGGTCGTTGAACTCGGTAAAACCTACCATTATCCCATTGCTCCTAGGGATTTTTTTATCTCCTTTTTGTGGTCTCAGCTCTTGGCGATGATTCCTTCGCCGTTCCCGTTCTGGCTTTTCCCAGCTTGCGCCGAACAATCCGGAAAAAATGCCTTTTACCCTAGGCATCTCCTTTCGGATGTACGCGAAATTTGTTTTTTGGGGAATTTTACAAAGGTTACCATACGTAAAGCCTCGAAGATGTATGGACTCATGGGGGCTCTTGGTGTGTTGTAGTATGACAATCTATTTTTGAGCTTCCAAGCACGGGTGTCCCTTTCGATCCTTTGCAGTCCAGTCGAGTTCATTGCGAGCATCCAAGTCTCCCCACCAGCTCAATACATCAAAAAAAGTGTCAAACTCTAGGGAAATTGTTGTTAGTGTAAATTTCACAGTTTTGATAAAAAAGAGAGTACAAGTACTACCATGTATTACCTGTCCATGGACCGCGACAAAATTTTACACAGAACAAGAGGTCGAAAATGAAAGCAAGTTGTGTACCATTGCAATATAACCAGAGACAGTGTGCATTGAAAATCAGAAGAAAAAATGAGTTGATATTTCCACATTTCTTGGAAGTAAGTAGATGAACAGTTCCGTTTCATCAAACAAAATATATATGAGGAAGCAATGGGGTATTTTTCTTAACTTTTCAGGCGTTAAGTGGTCTTGAAAGGAATAAATTAATATCACATATCGTTTGTATTTCTTAAACGATTGTTAGTCTGGCGTATGCATATCTTTTCGAAATACGATTAGAGAACTTGTTATGTCAGATATCAAGCATGAACTTCAGTCTTAAAGCTCCTCATTAATAAACGTATGCAGGCACGTAAACTTTAACTGCACCTTAATACGGCTATCATGCACGATATTAACGATTCTGACATCTTTCGCGCGGTCCTAGTTACAAAGTAATTTGCGAAGTTAAAGAAGTACCCCGCGATATACGTTAGGAGTGTAAACTTCCTCTCAATTTTATTCTACTTAGGGATCCTGCGAGCGACGTCGCGTCGGTGCAAAGACTGATTAAAGCCGGCGTCTACGCGCGGTGATGTCGATTCGACCTACGTGTGTACGTAGTACGTGTACGTGTAAGTTGATTCTGGGTTAATTGAGTCGGGACTGCCTTTATTAAGCAACAAAATTTGCACATGCACTCCGACATACAAACATTATGGAACTACGGCGAGCGAGCATCTCCGGATAATTGGGCCGTACTTCGTAGCCTAATCAGCAAAATCAATAATCGCACGCCATTTGATAGTCGGAATTTAAATTTGCGTCGTGCATCCTTCGAAGAGGTTCTTGGCTGTTTACCAAGAAATAGAATAATGATTGGTATACCGTTGTCTTGTCGGTTGTTGCTGTTAGGGGAGTTATAACCTGCAGGGTAGGAAGGATTAAAATGTATTATTCTAAGTACAATTAGTTACACGATAAGTTGGATGCGTCAAGAATTAGCACATACATACGAGAGATGTTCTTTTTCCGCTGGGAGTCCCTGGCATGTCACGATACTTTTCAACAAATTTTGTTTGATAATTTTAAGCTAACTGTTTACATGCTTAATGCCTAGACTGGGCACGTATGAGGTATGTTGAGTCATCGGTCCTTTTCACATTGTAATATTATATTACGGAGGACAAAAGACCTAAGACTCATCATCCCGCATATTTGCCCAGTTTATTAATGACTGGGATAGGTGTTAAATGTAACTGATTTTTTAAGATGAATAAGTTTAAAGTGATTCCTTGCTTAAAAATCATTTAACTAACCAGTTGAGTATTATCGAGCTGTGATTTTCTACAGCCTCAAACGTCAATTAACCCATTAAAGGGCCCCTTTATTTCTAGTAATAGTATATTAGAATATTTTTGGGAATGAGATTCATTTAAGGAAAGAAATTCGTTTAGCTTATTAGATAAAATTAATTTGATTTTTAACGCCATTTTTGGGTGGTAAGTATTATTACTACCGCTGATTGAGAACTATTAAAGAATAGTAAACAATGCGTTTTTTGTTTTCGTTTGTTTTTTGTTTTATGTTTATAAAATATATATTGTAAATACTACAAACTACAAAGGGAATTGTATACTAGATTTTTTTCTCATAGATGATTGATATCACAATGTTTTTGAAGTAAATACTTCTTAAGAGACACCGTACCAGCTCGAGCGTAACCGTAACCGTAGCCGTAAGCGTAAACGTAAGCGTAAGAGCGTTAAATTTGGGCGGATCTTCGCTTTGTGTAAAAGACTAAGAGAAGAGAGAGTATGATGTGCGAGTGAGAGGCGATGAGCGAGAGAAAGGATACGTGCGTGCTTGCTTCGTCTGAAACAGAAGGAGAGACAGAGAGAGTATGATGTGCGAGCGGAGGTATTTACTTTAGACGTGCGTAAACCACACACAGCAATTTTTTTCCCATGAAAGTTTAAAAATATTAAGAAACACATGCAAACATGGCGTGTTGTTCTGATATGCCTTAGTAGAGCACAAACGACAGCCCCTCTATGTGTGCCCTGCTATTTGGTTACCAACTTTATGCAATCTCACTTCATCTGGAAGATTTCTTTTTGCTCAGAAAACTTCCTTTCCGGTTATGACTTCAAAATCCAGAAATCAATTGCCGTCCAGGTCAAATGAAAAGTGGTAAAACAGCTTGGACATTTACAAAGATCGATGAAATTGGTGGTGAGTATATTTACCCTCAGAAAGGGTTAAGGGACGATCAATCACTTTTCAATAGTGTCATATGAAATATCTTTACTCTAAGTCGGAGTTTATCTGAATTTCATCCCTTGCAATTAAATTTAGGAATTACGTTACTAGTCTTGACCATAATGTGTTTGTACGCGGAATCACCAAATTATCTGTGATATCCTATACCTCGAATTCGGTTTTATCGCAATATACATCCTGCCAGAACGCTTAGAATGCAGTGGCTAGAAATAAGTCAACCCTTTTCCATGAGCTATGATCGTCCTTAATGAAATCGTGAATTACTCATTTCTTGAGCTGAGCTGTAGATTTCTTAAAATTTATGGTAGATATCTCGGATTCAGTTGCATTAACGTTAAAATCCTATCAAGCAGAAATTACTCAGCCCGTTTTAGTTAAAACCGTTCTGGGAATGCAGTCTTACCGAATTTTCGAAAACTTCGTATTTCTAAAATTACTTTTTAACTCCAGAGCGAAGTCTATTGCAGATGACCTTGTTCTTTTTAATGGATTCAATTTAGAATGATAGTTTGCACCCAGACAGATCGTGTTACGTCTTGACATATGGAGTTTGCAAGGTCTCATTCAATTTTTGATATTATGATGGAGTAGGGAGCAGGGCCAAATTACGTTGGAATTGCTCTCGGTTGAGTTTTGAGATTTCAGGGAGGGTTTAATCATTTCGGCGATATTTCGCTTTTTGGGAACGCAGATCATTTTCAGGATTTCTTGTAAAGATGCAATTACCTTAGGCTTTCTGCCTTTCAGAAACATTAATCGAATTATTGATTTTGAAGATTTTGAGGCAGATTTCCCCGATTCTTAAACTATTAGGTCTTGACAATTATCAACGAATTTGTAGAATTTTGAAGATTTTGTAATAGCAACTGGGATTGAATTCGAAGGTTATCATTCGGTTTTTGCCATTTTGAAAGAGCTGATTTGAATTGTTTTGAACATAATTTATTTAGGTTGCTGTATAACATTTCAGGAGGAGATGAATCGTTTTAGGAATATTCTGCCTTGAGGGAGAGGCGGTGAAGAGGTGTTAAACATTTTAGGTAGGAACCTGAGTGTTGTGAACTTCTTCAATTTTGGGGATGTTGAATGATTCTAGCGATTTCGGAGAGGCCGTTATCCAAATCGACGTACGTGGTTGCTTGTAAACGACAAACTTTGCCATTTCTCATAATAGAAGTAGAAAAACTTGAAATCGTTATTAAATAAAGCATGTCTCGATTTGAAAATGTTAATTTCTAATCTTGTTGTTCCTTTTTAGTTTATTTCTCTTAGTTTTCCTCATCAATCAAAAATGACTTCCAAGATACATAGAATCTGTCCTTGAACATATTTCAAATCCCGCACGATATATTTCTACCGCGCAAAGATTGTTTCTTGTAATTCATTCCAAAATATTTGCGAAAAACGCCCAAGATGTGTGATCATCTTGTATCCTATGATAAAGCTCGGGCTTACATTGCTGCTCGAACGCGAGGCGCATTTGAATATGTAAATAATGTAATCAAAGATAAGTTACGGCGTTTACGTATTACATCTTCCGAAGAAGCGGTGTACGTATTTAAAAATGACATAAACCACCTGAGGCCCAAAGATTGGAAGAAATGTTCTGGAGATACGTTTTCACGGATACTTTGAAAAATTATAAATAAGTGTATTGTGAAACAATATATTGCATATTATTAAGAAAACAATCGTCATACACATATCTTTGACGAAGTAGGAAGTATATAAGATAAATAAAATTACCCTTACACACACCTTTCGGAAATAAATTCAGATACATATTTCGGCAACTAAGTTGCCATCCTCATTGAAAAACTGGGAGAATCCAGTATCACCAGCTACATCCGGCTAATGCCCAAGACGAACACCACACCACGAGCAGTGCGCAAGTCTAAAGCCCTGCAAAATGAACCTCACATACTGAACGCCCGCGCGGAACGCATCAAAACACTGTTGACACAACAGTGTTTTATTTATCTTATATATTATTCTAACCACAGTCTCCTTATTCTTATTTGGGATTGGGATGTACTGGATGGGATTGTGTCATTATTGAAAATTGGGATAATTTTAAAAGTCCATGTTGCACAGGCAGTACGAAAGATAAGAAAGTAGAACACCCCTTTGAAACGACAAGAAATGTAATTTGGATCAAAGTTTGTTCGAAACTGTTATAAAACTTACTTTAAATATTCTCATCTTTATGTAAACATTACCACAGTATGTATACGTATACATATAACGACTTCAGGAGTAGCTCCAATTCCACTGGAAGTGGAAGTTTTAATCCTTATTTTGTTGAAAACTAATTATATCAAGCCCGACACCTGCAGTGTAATTACTTTATAATTTAACTACTACCATAAACATAAACAAACTAATCTCTTGCATCCAACGTCTAGCGCGCGTTTTATTACGGACGAGCACTAAAAACGTTGAATGGAGTTTAATTTAATATCACAGGGAATGACAGAATTACTAGAACATTATACGAGATTACGTTCGCCTAGTTACCCGTAAGCATTAACTGCTGCGCAAGTTCACTAACTCATCAGGTGCGAGTACCCAAATCTACCGAACGATGATGGTAATTATTGTAGTATAAAGTCACTTTCGAAGGGACAAGAATTTCACGTTAAATTTCTTGGACGAGCATGCAGAATGTTAGGAAAATCACTAACCAGGTATTGAGAGAAGAATTTTTAGTTGCAATTAAAACGTCAATTAACGATAGCTTTAAATAGAGAAACTAAATAATAGTGTCGATTACTCCTCGCAGTATTAATAGTAATTATCTTATCGCCGGATCGACTATTATGTACCTTTTCCTTTGTTAAAGAAGTGTACGGATTTAATTGCAAAATTTAATTACAATCTGCGAATAGCGCACTTATTAGACTAAATAGGAAGCTCATTTAGTTAGTACGTTCCTTCTCCGTATTGCCTATTTCTCAATTTAATTGTTCCGAGGAATTCAAGCGCGATGACACGAACGAAAGAAATCTCAACAATCACTTAGAGAGGAACGCTTTCACGATAGGTTACTCCATTTAATGGCCAATAAAACAAACATGATGCCGTATTCGTTAAGCGAAGATAGAAAACAAACGGTAGCTGTGTAAGAAGCGAAGTAATTTTCGCGATACCACTCCAGAGGAATTTAATGGGATATGAAATTAGATACTTTTCGACACGATGCTGATTTCGCAATATTCATTAATGGTTATAGTACGAAATGTCGAGTTGCTGTCGTGATGTATGAGATATCATCGAATGTGGAACGCTCGCGCCGGTTTTTGTTGCTTTTATTGTTGAAAAAACTATGATAACTTCCAACACGAAGAAAACCGACGAAATAAGATTGAATGGGAAACAAATTGAACAAGTAGAACGCTTCAAAATACCTAGGAGCGCTTATAGAGGAAAACGGTAAATTGGACAGCGAACCAAATGAAAGAATGGGGGAGCCGGAGGCATCTTCAATACGATGAAAACAACATTTTTAGGGAGAAGAGAGATACCGAGAAAGGATAAACACTGAAGTTGTCAAAAAGTTACACCCCAACAATCATATGTAGAGGCAAACCATAGATTTTGTCAGAGAGGCAAAAATCGAGAATGAAGCCCATGGAAATGAGGTTCCTCAGAAGAATTGAAAATAAGAAGAGGACGGATAGAATGGGGAATGAAATAATTGAGCAAAACCTACGAATAGAGATAATAAACGAAATTATCAGAACGACAACTTAGATGCGTGGGAATGGTGTAGAATCACGAGCGAGAGACTAACAAAGCGAGCGTTGGAAACGAGAGTTTGCGGAAAAATAGAAGTAGAAGACCAAAAGCCAAATGTTTTGAGGGAATCAGGAAAGAATCAGAAAAGAGAGGAATGCCGTGGGAAGATACACGGAAACTAACACAGTATAGGAAACAATGGAGGTAAAAATGTAAGGCTCAACACTTTCAGCGTTACACCTAAAGGTAAAGAGGCTCAGGACTAAGCAAAACATTATCGAAGGGCGGGCACTTTACTGGAGAAAATTTGGTAATGTGATCGGTAATGCTAACCTGCAACAGGCTTGTTGCTTGTTTCCAATCAGCGTGTCTGACCCTCAAAATTTAGTCAAGTGTACTTTGTGTTATTTACATATCCTTCCGTGTGTGATCATCATTACATTTTCTGTTTATCCATCGTAACATTGAAAAGTTGGCGATGATAAAATCAAATCGACTCAAAACAAAAAGAATGCACAGAGAATGCGAAGGCATTCGATTCGCAAAAAAAATTGTGAACAAATCTCAATGTATTTGTAGTATGTACGTGCCACTTCTTGTGAACAAAAGAGGCCTGCTAACGTCCTAAAACCACGGATAGCACTTGTCAAGATATTACTAAGTTTGGAGTTTCGAACGAGCTTCTCGCCAGCGACAATTTAATTGTCGTTGGGCGTTAGCAGCCCTTACAACTATCGATGGCTTGTTGACAAACGTTATATGACGTAATCCATGAGCTTATAAGCTTATCAAGAGACGATCAAATAGGAAACTTTCAATGATCTTGTCGCTCCAAACAATATGGCGCCTGGCAACGTACCTAAAATCATGGATAATGATGAGATACGCGCCCAGAAACGTCTCATGATATGCCCCATAAGCCCATTAACTTCCTTTTCCTTCTTTATTGGCCTTGGTTGGACCCATTAGCCAATTGCTACTACCTACCAAGCTTATAAACTTGTCGCGAAACGTTTAAAGAGGAAGCATTGAATCGCTTTGTCGCTACAAACAAAATGGTTGCTGCTGCAGCTAACGCCCTTGGAATCACAGACGGTGACAAGTTATTCACTAATAAAGATCTTCACGTATTTGACAGTGTCAGACACGATTAATCTACGGACGAGCGTGTCAGCGCAAATTCTTCGTCCACCAAAACTTTATCTAGATTTATTTTTAGAAAATCCTAAAATGAGAGAGGTCGGCGTAGTATTGCTACAACGCAGAAAATAACCTCACAAGGCAAAGCGACCATAGGTGCTATATACGCAGCTGGCAACAGATGGCATTGTGAAATTTTGTGTAGTCTAATGAGTAGACCCCGGATGTCTGGGAAAGTGACTAAAATGCCTAGAAATAGCGATTTGGCTATTTTGTTCTTGCTTACAAAATGCCTTTTTTGCTTAAAAATGTCTTTTTGCTTAAAAATGTCTTTTTTGCTTATCAATGTCTTTTTGCTTATAAATGTCTCTTTTGACATACATTTTATTATAAGGGAATAAATATGAGCAACAAAGTAGGTTTAGCTAAAGTTCATACAATATTCCATTCTATTATGTTAATTACTTAAAGATGGTTTTCTTCGATTGCTAGAGAAGAAACTTAAAAATTAACCACCAGGGAGATTAATATTTGTTATTTTCTGGGAATCACAAAACCTAACACTGAAACATTACCGAGGGAAAGAATTAAAAACTTCAGGAGTAACAACGTGTTAGACTCTCGGGGAGGTCAAAGTGAAAAGATCTAAATTTTGCTAATATCATTTATTGCAGCTACAAATTTTCGCCCTCAGATTAAAGGCATCCTCAGTGTACTGTCACACGTGCTCGTTACTTATCACTTTAAGTCTGACAGCCGCGGTGAGATCAGAGTTTCCTTCAATTTTTAAATTTAAAGGGTTTTAAAATTCCTTGCTTTTCTTGTTTTCACTATGGATTTTCCAAGTGATCTGTGGGGATGTTAGTATCACGGTTGTCGTAAGTTTAATACAATTTTAAAATACTTTTTTAACTTAAGAAATCCTTTCCGCTTCAGTACACTGAGGACGCCTTTAATCTGAAGGCAAAAATTCTGTATCTGCAATAAACGATATTAGCAAAATTTAGATCTTTTCACCTTGATCTCCCCGAGAGTCTAACACGTTGTTACTCCTGCAGTTTTTAAATCTGTTTGCAAGTTTCGTTGTACTCGTTACTTCTGCCTGACGGAAAGAATTAAGTGCAAACAGTGCTCGTTACAATGAGTGATGTACTGAAGCCCGAAATTTGGGGCAAACACCATGGGTTAGCATTGGAAGGTATTTTGTTGGAGCACGACAAACTCGATCTTCATACTACCAGCGATAATGTTGAAATCTTCTAGAAATTAAGATTTGAAACTATGACCTGTGAGGTCCATTCAATGAGTGATGAGTTACCTCTCAACACGAACTGATGGAACTGTTGAGTTCGTAGCTCGCTGATGGATTTTCAAGGTGGAAGCAATTCGTTGAGAGGGAATGGACATGCTAATAAGATTTCAACTTTTATTTGGATTAAGCTGTATTGTGCAAAATTATTTTATATGAAGGGTATTACGGCTTGTTTGGAAACATCGATTTCCCCAATAGTACAAGCCAGATCCCTCTTGTCATCAAATTCGTTTGGGTACAAACTTGTCGTCGACGACGAAATCGGAAGAACTTGAAACTTCAAACAAAATTTTCGGCCCGGAACAATTCCAATTTCAAAAACACATCAAATATATCGCTTTCGAAAAATCGCCGGTAATTAGCGTTGCTCGAACTTTGCGTCTGTATCCTTCCTCTCGGTTGTTTGTTCGCTTTGGTTGCCGCTCTCTAACCTGTTTAAAATGGGCTCGGTTCCTCCGTCTGTCCCAACGCTCGCGCGCAAAGTTGATCCGCGTGTAAATAATTTCTGTCCAATTAAATCTGGAGTAAATACGTAAACAAACATCGACTAATTAAGATGAAAGAACGTCTGCGCGTCGCCGCGCCGCCGTGCCGTTGTAGTTCATCGGGGAGATCGTTGTAATTTAAAGCGCGCTTTGATATTGTCCCCGTTCTCTTCGTTGTCGCCGAAATTACTCCTGCTGGTAGTTGCCACCTGATGGTTTTCGGCAACTTCGTTACGCGAGAGCGACGCTTTGTCTATTTTCGACCTATCCTACCTGGGCTTTCGTTCCCGGTCTCATTTCCTGAACATCGTTAGCGTTGTATCCGCAATTACTGTCGTTCGCAGCATTGCCCTTTTAGTTCTCGTACGGCCATCTTCCGTACTTTAGAGACTTAATTTACCGTTCTTATTAATACAGAGGCGTATGCCTTGTCACGTAAAGATGTCCTTTTAGCAAGCTCTGCAATAGGCGGGGATTTATTTCTTTTGACTAGCACCTGCTGCGTAAACTTCACGAATTGGTTATTCCCTATTCGAGAGACAGTAGGAGTCTATACAATTTGCATGTGTATGTTATATACGGTAAAACCTGCATTTAGTTGAATGAGGCTGAAGCGGAGCAATAACACTGGCCGAGGCGATTTTTGTAACACAGTTCAGCCCATCATTTTCACAATGCTAATACCTTTCTAACAATAGAAAAAAGGCAAATGAACGAACAATAGTGTTTACCAGGTTATTTCGGACATTTTGGAGACTTTGAACAATAAAGATTATGTAGCTGGTGTTTAGACTGGTGAGTAGACCACAAGATTCTTCTAAATAAGTCGGAAATCATGGGATTCCGAGGTATTGCAGGAGATTTAATTAAATCATATTTGGAAGATAGGCAACAAAGAATAATGATTGTAAATGAAACAAGCAAACCGTTCTCTGAATGGAGAAACATTCGCAGGGGTGTGCCATAACGATCGATGCTGGGACCGGTGTTGTTTCTGATGTACATGAATGGTCTTCCTAGTATTCATAATGTGAACATATCATTATTCGCTGACGACACCTCTACTGTTTTAAGAGCACCAACCATTGTACTACTTTCCAATGACACAGTTGAAGCACTGAGAGTGCTTCAGGAGTGGTTTGAAGGAAACGGCTTGCATCTCAATATAGCAAAAACAAACAATGTTTTATTTTCTAATGCACATAATGGTATTAACATAAACTACGATGGAAAGACCTGTGATGCGTCAGAAATCATTACCTTCTTGGGGTTGAAGATTCACCAAAAATTAGATTGGGAAACCCACATCCAACATTTATTGGGGGAAGTTGAGCGGCTATTATTACGCTTTAAAAATTCGGTGCGGTGCAGTTTAAAACAAAAAGATAACCTAAAATTGAGTGTCTATAACGTTGAACTTATTCTTTTATTCAGTCTTCGTTTGATTCTGGTGAGTGGTTGTGTGTAATTACGAATTAAGAACGGCGGAAATGTCAAATAAAACGCACCGCGGTTGCAAAATTTCTCCTGACAAGTTCTTTTATATTTGTGGAAAATTCCTGGTAAAATTACAAACCAGACCATTTTCTGAAAATGTGGAAAAGCCTTATTTCATGTATTTTGGCGTTTCAATTGGAGATCAAAACAAGCAGTGGGCTCCCAATGCGTGCTGCGTCAGCTGTAGCGTGTCCAGTGGATAAAAGGGAACAGAAAAACTATGCCTTTTGCAGTTCCAATGGTATGGCGAGAACCCACCAATCATTTTTGACGATTGCTATTTTCCCACGACAAAGACTGAAGGTTATTCCAAAAAGAAAAGCGCAAGATCGAATATCCGAATTTGCCTTCTGCCATAAGACTTGTTCCTCACAATGCATACTTATCGACTGCGCCTTAAAATTAGCAAGTTATGGGTTTGTTAGAATATGGAGAAAATAAGGCCTCATCAGACAGCTCCGAAGAATGGTGTACCCACCCCAATTTTGCTCCGAGGTCCCAGTTCCGGCGAGCCACAGTTGATTGTTCAAAGTGAGTTAAATAATTTAGTATGAGATTTGGAATTGTCAAAGCAACATTCAGAACTCCGTGCTTCCCGTGTTAAGGAGTGGAACTTACTTGCCAAAGAAGCAAAAACTACGACAATTGGGAAAGGAAATGCTACGTTTTCTGCATTTTACAATATGAAAAATTCGTTATATGCCTGTACTGATATCGATGGTTTAATGCAGGAACTCAATGTGGGGGTGCTTGTTCATAGACTCATCGAAATATAGTTTAAACGTTGTGTTATTAAACAATGGAAATTTAAAATTATCTATACCGCTTGCCCATTCAGTGACAATCCTATGAAAATGTGCGCATCCTTTTAGATACAATAAACTACAGCTGGCACAGATGGCAGAAATGTGGGGACTTAAAAGTTATAGCAATTTTACTGGGACTTCAGGGAGCATTTACAATATATTGCTCTTTTCTTTGTTCGTGGGACAGTCCTGCAGTGAATGAAGATTATGTAACTAAAATTTGGCCGTAAAGGAATGCATTTAAACCGGGAACTCAAAATGTTAAGTATGTGCCTCTTGTAGACCAAAGAAATGTTCTTTGGCTTCACTTCACATTAAACTTAGACTGATGAAAAACTTTGTGAAGGATATGAATAGAAATGTGACTGATTTAAATACCTAAGGCAAGTCTTTCCCAAATTAAATGACGTCAAACTAGCAGAAGGCGTTTTCTAATGAAAAGCTGCTGAACGATGTTGATTTTGTAGAAAAACTCACTGCGCAAGAAGTCAGAGCTTGGAACTCATTTGTAGATATAGTGAGGGGGATTTTTAGGCAGCAATATGGATGCTAACTACGAAAAAGTAGTTAATGAATTTTTGAGCTCCTACAGATCGTTTGGTTGCTAAATGCCATGAAAAAATCACTTTCTCCATTCTCATTTATAATTTTTACCTAAGAATTTGGGCATTGTCAGCGACAAACAGGGTGAAAGATTCCATCAAGATATAAGGACAATGCAAATACGGTACCAAGGACGATGGGATCCAACCATAATTTGTGATTACTGTTGGTTTTTGAAGACAGCGGATGTGACACCACATAATAGGAAAAATGGAATTAGTGTGTTCCACATAAATATATTTGATGTTTGCTTTTTTCCTAGATGTCAACTTAATATAAATAATAAATATAGTAGGTATACAGGGTTAAAATACTTGTTAAATCACTTCTTTCAGTAAATATTACATGGTGCAGTTCTACATGTGATTTGTCTAATGTACCAAGAACACCTTACGGGTTACTTTTACTTCTTGTTGGCCATTTTCATATTTAGATATGTTGATGTGCTATTCAGCTTTATGCTACAAAAAGAAAAATTGTTGTCGGACACTGTAATTAATTTTCCAAGATCAATCAAATGTGGCAAAATTTATCCGTTTAAGCGAGTTGTGTTAAATGGAACAAAAATATACTCAACATCATACAAAAATCTTCAAGCTAGTATACGAGTGTTCAGCTAATTATCCAAATTATCCAATGGCTAGATCCGAAAACGCGCCCTCATTTCACAAAAGCGGATTACCGCTACTGCGTTTCGACTTCATCGTAAATTTGTTGCATGCGGCTGGCGGCTAATTAAAATTATTGTTTGTGTAGTTTAATACGCTGCAGTTGCGATGAAAGCGGAAAAGGTGTAGAAGGCAACAATTTAGTTTAAAAAATGGCGCAATCGAAGCGCCATAATTAAACGGCGAACTGCGAGAAACGTCGGCCGGCGGAATATGCAAATTCCCGTAAAGTAGTATAATGCGTATAAACAGAGCTCGTTCGAGTCGAGCGCCATTTATTAACATATCTTTAATTCATTTCCTTGGGAAAAAGAGTGCAGCGGAATTTAAAGTTGTAGTCGGTACGGACGTTTTGTTCGCGTTTTAACGACGGCGCTCTGCTTGCAAGTGAAGAATTCGAGTTTTAATTAATTTTATGTGTTTAGAATTTGCGTTCGAACAAGGTTCAGAGAATAAGTATTGTGGAGTTACCTCGGAGATGTAGTCGGCTAACTAACATATTGACCATTACTGCTGTATACACCGCTCACGACTGCTGGTAAAAGACACTTCTTAATTGGTATTATACCTGATGAAGAAGATGCGTTAGCCACTTTAGAGGCTCGTAGTGATCAGATGTATTATTAGGTTCTTTGTTTTTCGCATGTTTTTCAATTATTGTTATTTGAATAAATCCTTAAAATATTTGTTTAGAGTTTATGCACCAAATTTTGGACCTTACAAATATTGCAGGGAACAGTAGTTGAAATTTAAACATTTCTTACGATTCCCAATTTTACAATAGTTATACAAAAGAACTTTTCATCTAAAACAAATCCTAGATATAATTTCCACAAAGCTCATTTTCCGAATTTATATAATGAACTTACCGGAGCGGATTGGTCTTACTTGGAGAAATGTTTTGATGTCAATTCCGCTGTGTCGAGTTTTTACACAACAATGTTTTCGATCATTGATAAGCATGTCCCGAAATACTCAGTGTCATTACGGAGATTTCCTATCTGGTATAGCAGAGAATTAATAAGATTGATTAAACTAAAAGAATTCTATCACAAGAAATGGAAGTCTGGGGGCCTTTCAGTGTTCAGAGATGAATTTAATCGAGTTCGTGCATTGGTTAAAGCGGAAACACTTACAGCCTATGAAACATATTTGGCGGGCTTAGAAGATGAAGTACCCAGGAATCCCAAGACATTTTGGCTGTTCATTAGACAGAAGAGAGGAAAGTCTAGGATTTCTGGTTGCTTGAGGCTGGATGATGAAGAGCTGACAGATCCTGGTGTGATAGTTGAAGCCTTTGCCAAAACGTTTTCAGATGTGTATCAACCACGACCATTATCACTTTCGTCGACACCTAGTGATGGTTTGAATTGTTTTAATGTAGAACCCTTTTCAGAGAATGAGACACTAGTAGCCCTTAAGCAACTAAAAGCGGACCACACGTCAGGTCACGATGACCTTCCAACTTTTCTTATTAAAGATTGCGCATCTATTTTATGCAATCCCTTATTGTACGATTCTTAACATCGCACTTCGCACTTTTCCACATTTCCAGACATCTGGAAGATAAGTAGAATCACTCCTATTTTTAAAAAGGGAAGCAAGTATGAAGTCATTAACTACAGGCCTATCAGCATTTTATTCAGTTGTTCAAAGATTTTCGAACAATTACTTTACAACAGGATTTATAACTGTGTACGGTGTTATATTTCCACACAACAACACGGTCTCATGTCGGGTAGATCAACCTTGACGAATCTGGCTGAAGTAACGCAGTATATCAGTTCCTGTATTGACTCACGGGGTCAGGTCGATGTTTTATCTCCGCAAAGGCTTTTGATACCTTGGACCATAACATTTTACTGTCCAAATTGAGCTCATTTGGCTTTACTTCAACTGTAATAAACTTAATGGCTTCATATCTCAACAACCGAATGTGTTACGTTTATTATAATGGCTTCTACTCGTCTACCTTTACCGCCTCCTCGGGAATTCCACAGGGGTCAAATCTTGGGCCACTTCTGTTTAATGTTTACATAAATTATCTCCTATCCTTGTTTAGATGTCGCGTCCTTGCTTATGCAGATGACTTAAAGATTTTTAGTAAGATATCCTCGTCTTCTGATAGTGAAGCTCTACAAAGAGACTTAGATACTATTTACTCCTGGTGCAACAATAATAACATTAACATTAGCTTAAATAAGTGCGCGGTTGTCACTTACACAACCAAGAAAGATCCAATAATATATTGCTATTCTTAGACCATTTTGACATCCCCAGGCAGACACAGATCAAGGATGTAGGAGTCCTATTTGATCATCGACTGCAGTTTACCAATCATATAACTGCTATCTTCTGCTGTTGCAGAAAATTTGTTAATGTTGCGACATTAAAGAGGCTTTACTCCACATTAGGTCGGTCGAAGTTGGAATATGCTTCAATTATTTGGTATCCCCACTATGTCTACCAGACTATATTTATAGAGAAGGTACAGAGAAAATTTCTAAAATACTTAACGTGTAGATCAACAGGTAACTATCCGGTTAGGGGTATCGATTATACGGAATTATTGTCAGAACATCAATTCACATCACTTTCGGATCGTAGAGTGATTACTAGTGCAAACTTCATAATCAAACTAGTACACAATAACATCGATGCTCCGAATTTACTCTCTGCCGTAAACATTATTGTACCTAAATATGGGACTAGATCTAACGATACGTTTTTAGTGGCCAGAGCCAGAACAAATGTCTTCGTTAAAGCACCTATCAACCACATGGCCAGGAACGCAAATAGAATTGCGCGGCATCCTTTTTGTACCTCTGCAATAACCGAGTTTACCTAACCCTTTCCACACCCTGTATCCTCTTCACCTAATCAGTTGTTAATTACTGCGTCTTAAGTTTATTACCTCTTATAGTATATTGTATAATTATTGTAAGCACTGCACTATATTATATTGTTAATATTGTCCTCTTAATGGAAATCTCTGTTGGACAATAAAGATATATTATATTATATTATATTATATTATATATTATTAAAAGCTATTGGGATTATAATTGGTATTTATGTTCCCACCTCAGCAAATTACTAACGAAGAAATTTTGGACCTTAGAAATGTTGCAGTGAACAGTAATTGAAATTTAAACATTTCTTATGAATACCAATTTTACGATAGTTATCCAAATGCTATGGAGATTACAATTTTACGAGGTATTTATGTTTCCACCTCAGCAAATTACTAACGAAGATGTAGTGCAATCCGTTAATTGTGTTGGGCAGTGCAATTCTACCACCCTTGTTGTGTTTTTCGTCACGATTATTCCGATAATCTCCAAATTTGCTTACGAATCGTGTCGAATTATCGGTTCCCAAAAGCTTATCTACATACCACTTCGTATTACATACTACTTTAACATAACGGTCTTCCTTAGGAAAGATTGCTACGTTATTGTAATTCATAAAAACTAACATACCCGCTTCTATGATTAAATATTAACAAACTCTATTCGTCTGGTGTATACGTATTTCTACATACATTTATTTATCTGTTTAAGTTCCTTATGCAATTACGTGGGAAACATGTTGTATGCAAATAAGCCCGTATAAAAGCTGCTATTTAACTTTGTATGGCGAATTGAAAGTAAGCAGACACCGGCCGAAAAAAAGAAAAAGAAGCAGAAGAAGCTCGAGTAAAATCCCACATCCGCCTCTTTGACATTCGCAGAAAGCACCTGCCGCAATTAGAAACCACAATTAAGTCTGCGACCGAACACAGGAGCCAACTAATTGTCAATGGCTGTTCTTGTTCCCTTTTCTCCGCATCCGGTTGTATTTTGTCCTTTTTTGTTGGTGTTGACGAATGCGCGCCAGTTCGTTCTTCGCCATCGACGAAAAAAGGGAACGAAACTGCATCGCTGATTGATGCACCTCTGTTTCGTTTTGGGTACGCGAATCGCATCGAGGATAAGATTAATTAATGTTAGTTTGTTTCATTATTTTTATGAAGTTTGTTTTTCGAGTCGTGACCCCACCCCTTGAAGGTGCTAGATGGATAGAAAGTTATAAGAAGGTAAAGGATGATGAAGGAGGAGCAGAAGTCGTAGTAGCCTCTTTGTTTAAGGTAAGGCGGATTCGATTTGTAATTCCTCGAGAAATTTGTCCCATTTCATAATTCGATGGTAGATGATTGTCGAACTGTAGAAAATGGTTTCCTAGCAAGGCTACTTTAGAGTGATCCAGGGTGAAATTTGATCGAAATGAGAATCAGAACTTGAAAACTTAGCAAATTTAGTAACTTCATATTAACCCATTCGTACCCGCTGTACTCACTTGGGTACAGTTTACCGTACTAAAATGAGGACCGCGGGTACTAATGGGTTAACATTGCACACGTGTTCTATCCAAAGTATCTACGAAATAAAGCGAGAAGTATGTTAAAATCTGTAGGATCAGCCACTAAAACTCAAAACATGCAAAATTTAAATCCAACTCCAGCAGTAGCTCGTTGTTGATGCTCAGATAAGTACAACCGAAATCTGGCCATTATTGAAGAAGAAGTTACAGAATGGAATTATCCCCTCCTTTAAGCCTGGATTCGTAGTCAAACCATATGATGTTGCGACTCAAAAATTTCGCTCCCGATATATCCGAAATCCCGACGAGGAAGAACCATACGAAAGCGAAGTCGATAAAGATGCCAGCAAGTATCGAAAGAGTTGACGACCTCATTTCAGCAATTATTCAGAAATTAGAAACATTTTAGCAGAGTCATGGCTGTCCCTTAAGATATTGGAAACAACAATTTGACCGGGGCTTTGACAAGGCTTCAAGTTTTAATGAACTGCTTTCAAGAGGGAAAACTTTCATAAAACGCAGATGACCCTCTATATAACTACCTAATAAATTAGGCCTTTAATGGGCAGTTAACAAGTAACTGTGCAGAAGCTAACAAAGTAAGCACAATTTGCATATGCCAATAGTCCGTGAGGAAAATTAAGCTTTGTCAATCGCAGACCGCAACTGCAGACTAAAGACTAAGTAGTTTCGTCCTCATAAATTATATTTTGTCAATTACAGACCTATAACAAGACCTAGAATAAAGACGAAACTAATTAGTCTCTACTTGAGAAAACTTAATTCTCCTCACGTACCATTGGCATATGCAAATTTTACTTACTTTGTAAGCTTTTGCACAGTTACTTGTTAACTGACCATTAACGCACCTAGTTTATTAGGTCGTTACAGAGAATGCTTTGCATTTTGTTCTATTATAACTTCATGTGTTATTAGAAATATTAAACAAGTTCTCTTCGAGTCTGCCAAGCTGAATTGAATTGTTCGATTTAATTTTCTGTTATGTCCGTTGAGAGTTTCCATCAAACCAGAAAACCTGTTCTGTCAGCACCAAAGTGAATCCGGACTACGAAGGTGCTCCTAACATAGCAGAGATAAAATATCCACCCCTGTTCTCGTCTGAGGTGTGGTCCTCGATAAACCTCGCCCACATATCCTTCAAAACAGCTAAATTTTCACGAAAACAGGTTTCTATTTACACGTTTTGGCGATAACAGTCTATGCTTCTCGCAGAAGGAGTTATTTCTCATCAAATTCTACCCTCGATGATGCGGTGATTACAAGCCCTTAGTCCTTAAATCGAAAGCAAATGGATATTCGGTTGGGAAGGAATCTACGATCAAATTAGCTAACATTGATATAACGAATGAATAAGGTTTACCTGAAGAACACGAAGTTAAAGGGTAGTCAACGTCTAAACTGTGCAGGAACGATCGATGGCGGTTTTTAATAATAAAAGTCTAACTAACCAAAAGATCAAAAAACTCCTGCTGGTTGCACCAATCACCGATGATCATCGATTTGGTATTGCATCGCAAGAAACAGTTTTTGGCCCATAAACAACTTAATATGGAAAAATAATCTTACTCAAGAAGTTGAATGAGAGGGCAATCGAAAACCAGAATTTGAAAAATTCAAACTCCAAACGGTCGTCCACTTCTTCACTGACCTCAGTGACGAGATAGCTCCACAATCCTTTGGCGGTGTTAGCAAGTGTCATCTGTATGGATGAAAATTTCCCACAATAATAATTTTCGGACTTGAAGCAACTCAAGCTCTCAAAGCTGGGCTTCCCAAATGATGCTTCGGCGGTGATCGAATGACGGATGCAAACTGCTGAGGAATGGGAAAATGCTTGGACACATCCTAATCTGAGAGCCCTCGAAATCGTCATAATATTCACGGAATCGAAAGAAGATATCACCGTCCTAGGAGTTGTTGAAATGACTAAAGAGGATGATACTACCGAGAATAAATAGTTCGATTTGAAAACATTTTTCTTTTTGCATAAACAGTAACCATTCTCATTTATATATAACATAATAGTCATAACCCGTCTTAAATATCGCTTGTCTCATTCCAAAAATGCATTATTTCGAACCGATTACCCACTATTAGATAAAATAATCCTCAAACCGTCCCGGCAAATTATCACTATTGATTTTCCAGTTGCAAAATACACAAAATTTACGTTCGGAGACCGTTCGCACGGTGAACATCACGTTTGGACATCAAATTAGTTGTTCGATAAATCGTCTGCGGAAGAACGATGAAACCACAAATTCATTGGAATGGACGTAATGTAAATATTGATTCTAACGCCCGAAAACAAAATTAAACAGTTGTGATTGATAAAATCAACGAGGACCATCTTCGTTATCGAATTTGAACGTTAAATTCACCTCACGGATGGATGGGTACGGCACAAAAATGTTCGATGTAGCAGATTCTAGTTCATTCAAGGCGTAGATTACATTTGTTGAAATTATTTTTGAGAGATGTTCCGGTATCTGATCATACAGGTTATTTTTATACATAAAAGTATGTAAAAACACTTCTACATTCTCCGCATATGTATTTTTAAATGAATAAAAAAGTAGAACATCAATGTACATCATTCCACTCAACGACCTATCACTGAGTTTCGTTTTTTAGGCAACTATCACAGAAAGCTGTACAAAGACGGCACTGCAAGTCTACATTCCCTTCGTGGCAACAATTGACATATGTAATGTAGTCCTGCAGCGCAGCCATTGCACAACTTCCCATGAGAATTGCCTAATAAACGAATCCCAGTGGTAGATCGTTCATTGGAAATTTATGTAGATGTCATTAATTTGTAACTTTTACTCTCTCAAGTAACTTTTTGAAACTATATCTTTTTAATTATAAATATTTCCGAACTTTTAACGATTAGTTCTTTTTACAATTTTATCATCAAGCAGCGAATGCAGCAGATACTTACAAAAGAGCACTAAGATTACCACCGATGATTTTTGGAAGATCATTTTCTTGTATTGAACTTATTCACTTATAGAAACTGGTAAACATGTACACATCTAAATAAATACAAAAACCGAAACGTCCTTTGTGATTCCGAAAATGTATACCTCCGACGTCGTTTGCTATTTTATCGAATCATATTGCCTTTATTAGGACTACAAGCACCGAAAACAATGAAATCACCATACGGGGGATATAAAGCGAGAAACTGCGAGGCGCGGAATTACATTTTGGCATTGTTAAAGGATCGCGTAAACTTACCACCAACGCACACTGCTGTGCTGTTTAGGTTCGGGTTTGCCTGGTCGTATCGTTTTCCGTTTCGTCTTAGCGACCAAACTGTAGTCGACGTAACACAGGAAAGGCCGAGATTTTCCGTAGCGAAAAAGCGGTATTAAAACCATACATCACATGTGTGTATGTTACGTACGTTACGTGGGTTTGCATGCGAACATGGAACGAACCTAAATCCATGCCGTCACGAAATCGAAATTACGTCAGATGGAGACAATTAACATTCGTAGTGTTAATGTATGTTAATGCTTTACAGGGTATTTTATCCAATATGACTTTGGGAATGTATAAAGTAGAATGTATGTTAGTATCAAGGGGTGTAACATCGGAGAAAATTATGCGAAAAATTTTTTGGGGTTAGTACCACACGAACGAATACTTCATGTACGAGCAGGTTTGACGGAAAAGTGTCTATTCAAAGGTTGGCAACTCTTTCGCTACGATGATTATGTTAATAGGAATAAGGAGACTGTGGCTAAAATAATATATAAAATAAATAAAATAAAATTACCTTTACCACACTTTTTGGAAAAATCCAGATACGTATTTCGGCAACTAAGTTGCCATCCTCAGTGAAAAGTTGGGGGAATTCAGTATCTCCAGCGATATCCGGATAATGCCCAAGACGAACACTGTACAACACTAAAGCACTGCACAATGAACTTTACACACTCAATGCCCGAGACACACCAAAACACTGTTGTCATTGAACTCCCATTATAGAGAGCGTGTGTTTATTGTACTGAGAATTTAGTTAAGATTCTTAAAGAAAATTAATTAAAGATATAAAAAGCATAAATTATAAGAAATTATATTTATAAATTTTGGGAAATATTTAACATTTAATCAAAATAATTTACCTAGTGTTGTGTGTGTGTGTGTGGATATAAATTTCTTTTCTGAAGATGGTTCTTCCTGTATCTCCTCTCCTAACTTCTATTCTCAATGCACCTTTAATTTCTTTGGATTCTTCCCCTTCTTAGATTCTATCTTCTGTGGTATGGTGAGGTTCTTTTATTCACTGGTACTTCTTCTTAAAATCTTTTCATTCCAAATACATTTATGGACTTATTTTTTGACTGATCTATCTTGTCAATTTTCTTCGTCGTTAACCAAACAAACTTTTTATTAATTTTTGAAACCAGGACTACACCGCTGTAGTTCTAAGTTGTCCACGAGACGAAAACTTTAATTCACCTTGACTCCAGTTCATCGAGGTATATCGCCTGTGAAACCTGTATTGAACGTCGATGTATCCTTGGTTACTTCCATTAAATTTATATGAATTCTTGTAATGTAAAATGTTGTATGTATGTATGTATGTATGTATCTGTAGGTTACCAATGTTTTTATATATCCATTAATATATGCTTTTAAAATATTTAACAATTTTATTTCTAGTGACATTTATTATACTACATTATACTAATTCTGAATCTAAATTTCATGCTCTACAGAGCATGTCGAAATTTAATTCAATAGCTTGTACAATTTGGAATTTGGAATAGGTCCTCCATCTGCATTCATTCGCTTTCTATTTTCATAAATATATATACTTTTGTAGCTATCTAGTTTTCTGTTCTGTATCTGGATTTTTCCGAATAATGTGGTAAGGGTAATTTTATTTATTTTATATGTTGTATACGTTGTTGGCTTCTGCAAACTTTCTGATATCTAGTTTCAAAATTTCACAGAAATTTCCATGGTTACGTTCTATACTCGTTTAAAGAAAACCGTTTTCGTTGTGTAAACATGGAAAAAGAATAATTTCGACTGTTAATTACACATTATTTTTTACGTTGGAAAAATAATTAAAGAATTGACCTTTTGAAAGAATTATTATCTTGAATGTGCTCCGTCCCATGGAATGATTTGTAAGTGGTTTTATGCTTTCAATACGAGCCATACGAGCACGGATGATGCAGAACGTCCGGGACCGTCATTTACTGCAACTAGTCCAGAAATCTTTCTCCGTTCTTCTTTCTTTCTTTCTTTCTTTCTTTCTTTCTTTCATTCTTTCTTTTTATCACGTTCCTAAAAGTTATCTTCCCTCTTTATTCTTTTGTCTTCTTTATCTCCTAGATTTTAAGGTACTAGATTAGGCATTCGCTGCATTAATTTGTATTTATTTGCCAAGGTTTAGATGGTAAAACAGTGGTGGACACTCACGCACTGAATATCGCCTTGTGATTATAGCATATTAATTTAATTTATTAATTTAATTTAATTGAGTTGTAAATACTTAATTCATTTTATGCATTACGTATATACTTTCATTTGCATATCTACAATGTATTTTTCCTTTTTTTTTCTCTATTTCTGCTGCAATAAAGACATTTATTATTATTATTATTATAAAAAATGCTTAATAAAATCTATACCCTTGTAATTAGCGATTATCGATTGAAAGTGCGTGAGGATAGCTAATGAAGCAAATATGTCAACCGCACGGGTATGCAATTGTTTGCATGAAGATTTAAACATAGAACAGCTACCCGCGAGACGGGTGCCGCGTTTGCTTAACGCTGATCAAATACGCGCTCGTATTAAACACTCAGAAAAATATTTGGCTATCTTCAAACGTAATCCAAAGGATTTCTCCTTCGATATGTCACAGTAGATAAAACTTGGATACACCTTTGGCACCAAAAGGTCATGGCCGCAGTTTTTTTTGGATTCCAAAGGTGTTATATTTATTGATCATTTACAAAGACGAAAAACAATTATTTGCAATTATTATGCTGATATGCTGATATTCTTTGATGCCCACTTAAGAAAAAACAACCGCTTTTGTTGAAGACACGAGCGTTGTTCTCGATAATGGAACGTCTCATTCTTCCTCTGTTGCTGCAACTAAATTAGTCGAATTGTGTTACGATTTGCTGCTTCGTTCACCATATTCACCAGATTTGGTCCCCACTGAGGAAAATTGGAAAATTGGAAACTCGCTGGGCTAAGGGTGTTAAGAGTTAAAATGGGATTATCTTGAAATATAAAATATATTTTTTTACAGTAAAATAACTGTTTGTTATTGAAAAGTCACTTCTCCAATAAACCGCCCTTATACTCTTTGGAAACATAGAAGTCAAAGGGTTTAATACAAAAATTCAGGCTACTTTCTATTGATTCTGTCTTTAACCTTCCTATACTCACGTCAACAATAAAACACGTATACTATACTATATAAATCGGTCTCACAGACCGTATGCGTGAGTATAGGAAGGTTAAACATGTTGGTATATGAAAGGAGTCTACAGTCTACAATCTGTTTGCGTTGCCAATAGATACCCAGAACATTTTCCAACATCAGTTCTAACCCGAACGCGGTAATGTTACGTATATAAACGAAATGCTGCTGTCGTATAGTTTTCCGCGTTGGCCGAATATTTTAAAACACGTTATTACGATTATTTTGCGGTACGTTAGTACGGCCGCCGAGCCGGGGTCGAATTTATATTTCTATTTCCTCTGCAGTGAATAAAATTCGAAGTTTAGGAGTTGTTCCGGGTCGTCTCAACTACCGACTAGGTGATATACATCCCCTTTTTATTTGGCTCAGGGCCCTGCTTTTTATTGGACGCGAACAAGGTCAGTAAAAATTGCAATTCGCATTCGTGACGCTGCTGTAGGCATTCCGAACGAGTTTTACGACTTAATATTTCAAAGGGAAAGGAAAATGAAAGAGAAAAAAACTAACTCTGAGAAACCGCGCCTATGCATATACCATGCAGGCTACATCAGCGTGGATAGGGTAGTACCGACCTAAAAGTGAAATATTCCTTTCCTGAAATTCTTGAAATGTATATGGCATAGAATAAGGAGTAAGGAGAAGCGCGCACGTCTGCGGTGGTGACGTTTATAAAGTGCAAAACGCACAATTTCAGTTTAGTTTCCTTCTAACCTAAGGCTGTAATTTACTCATTTTCGAGATCGTGCAAAGTTAATTTTTTTGGTCGGTTCGAAAACTATTTCGAAAGCTGTATATCTTAGCTCTAAAAGATGAATGTATAACGATAAAATACTAATTGTTAAGGGATCAAGCAGCTATAATCTTCTCCCTTTTGCAGGCTTGAAATTTGAATTTGTCAAAGAGCATTCTTGTAAATTCTTTTCTTATCGTTGCTTCCTCGAAGTCCAAAAATGACGGTAAGCCCATGGTGATTTTCTTATTCCCTAATTGAGGTTAAATTCAAAAACAAACAAGGAAGTTACAAAAGCTCGTCTATTTCAAAGGGGTATCGCTTCCCTTTGAAATTTCAGAAAAAAATAATATGTTCTAAATCAGACGAAATTCTGTATAAAGATGTTTTCGAAGGTGTAGAGTACGACTTTGACCTCAGAACTCGTGAAGTTTGCTTCGGTTTGGTGCTACAGCGTACCAGAGCGATTCGTCCAGAACCACTTTTCACTTTCTCATTGAATATTTCCTCAATGAACTGTCTCTCGTACCCGAAATTATTTTATCCCCAATCTGTACCAGAAGACCTTTAATTTGATGTGTAATAAGTCGTACTTCCGACCATTTCGATTTTCTTCAAAATTTCAAGGGGTACCCCTTTGAAAAATTAAAAAAATTAATATGTTCTAAATCAGATGAAACTCTATACACAGATGTTTACGAAGGTATAGAATATGACTTTGACGTCAAAACTGGTGAAACTTTCTTCGTTTAGGTGTTAGAGCGCACCAGAACGAATCGTCCAGAACCACTTTTCACTATCTCGTTGAATATTTCCCCAATGAACCGTCTCTCGTACCCGAAATTATTTTATCCCTAATCTGCACCAGAACAGCTTTAATTTGATGTGTAATAAGTCGTGGTTCCAATGATTTCGATTTTTTTCAAAATTTCAAGGGGTACCCCTTTGAAATTTCAAAAAAAAAAATTAATATGTTCTAAATCGGACGAAATTCTGTATACAGATGTTTTCGAAGGTTTAGAATACGACTTTGACGTCAAAACTCGTGAAATTCGCTTCGTTTGGGTGTTTGAGCGTACCAGAGCGATTCGTCCAGAACCACTTTTCACTATCTCGTTGAATATTTCCCCAATGAACCGTCTCTCGTACCCGAAATTATTTTATCCCTAATCTGCACCAGAACAGCTTTAATTTGATGTGTAACAAATCGTATTTCCGACCTTTTCGAATTTCTTCGAAATCTCAAGGGGTACCCCTTTGAAATTTCAGAAAAAATTAATATGTTTTAAATCAGACAAAATTCTGTATACAGGTGTTTTCGAAGGTTTAGAATACGACTTTGTCGTCTAAACTCGTGAAATTTGCTTCGTTTGGGTGTTAGAGCGCACCAGAGCGATTCGTCCAGAACCACTTTTCACTATCTCGTTGAATATTTCCCCAATGAACCGTCTCTCGTACCCGAAATTATTTTATCCCTAATCTGCACCAGAACAGCTTTAATTTGATGTGTAATAAGTCGTGGTTCCAATGATTTCGATTTTCTTCAAAATTTCAAGGGGTACCCCTTTGAAATTTCAAAAAAATAATATGTTCTAAATCAGACGAAATTCTGTATACAGATGTTTTCGAAGGTTTAGAATACGACTTTGTCGTCAAAACTCGTGAAATTTGCTTCGTTTGGGTGTTTGAGCGTACCAGAGCGATTCGTCCAGAACCACTTTTCACTATCTCGTTGAATATTTCCCCAATGAACCGTCTCTCGTACCCGAAATTATTTTATCCCTAATCTGCACCAGAAGAGCTTTAATTTTATGTGTAACAAATCGTATTTCCGACCTTTTCTTCGAAATCTCAAGGGGTACCCCTTTGAAATTTGAGAAAAATAATATGTTCTAAATCGGACAAAATTCTGTATACAGATGTTTTCGAAGCTGTAGAATACGACCTTGACGTCAAAACTCGTGAAATTTGCTTCGTTTGGGTGTTTGAGCGTACCAGAGCGATTCGTCCAGAACCACTTTTCACTATCTCGTTGAATATTTCCCCAATGAACCGTCTCTCGTACCCAAAATTATTTATCCCTAATCTGCACCAGAACAGCTTTAATTTGATGTGTAACAAATCGTATTTCCGACCTTTTTCGAATTTCTTCGAAATCTCAAGGGGTACCCCTTTGAAATTTCAGAAATTAAAATGTTTTAAATCACATAAGATTCTGTAGACAGATGTTTTCGAAGGTGTAGAATGCGACTTTGACGTCAAAACTATAGTATTCACTTCAATAATCCCCGCCAGTTCTGGTTTTTGAATAATAAATGAATGTTCTCTGTAATTTCTGCAATGGTAATTTACAAAAGTAAGCGATCTTTTGCTTCTAACATTTCCGGTACGTCTACAATTACTTGCACTATATCCTTGCTGTTATTCCTCGCTCATCCAAGCCACATCATATTTCATTTAGAACTTGCGCATTTCGAGCTCGATCCTCCTATAACAAATACAGACTTTCTTCGTCTGTTGTTTGCGAACCCTAACTCCATAAAATCCTCTTCAAATTGCGAATAGGGTTGCGTAACTTACCATCGCGAGGCATGCCAACTGTGAAACATTTAACGGATAACTTTGTAATTATCCGAAGCGGAAGCATTCGCGTACACACCTATACGTAAACACGCACACAATAGCAATGCGGGAGGGGAGAGGGGTTCATTTATTTATAACGTACTCGAATGCAGTTATTGAGGGGAGGAAATGCCTACATTATTAATATAAATGCGAGCTTTGTCAGCGTTGCAATGGTTCTGAGTTGCAGTTAAAGTTAACGTCGGAATTTATGGACAAGTTGTGCCGTAACATAACTCGCGATAATTCTAAATGCATGGGTATATTATGCGCGTTTGAAATATTTATTTTGCATACACGTTCAGGAGTAAGGTCTAGTTTGCAATATTGTAGATGCTTTTTGCTCATTTCTTCGTAATAGATTTAGCGATGCAAAAATGCATATCCCTCTTTTCGAATTAAAGACTTTTCGGGTGTAGGCACGTTGATTTTGTATTCCCTTTCACGAACTCATTCCAAGTCTTCCTATCCTTTGCTAATGTACTTGCCTCTTCCCTTTCGATGCCTTTCTTTTCCAGGGTTACACTGATAGTGTCGTCCCAGGTCTTCTTTGGTCTCCCTCTTCCCTTTTCCCTTGCTATTTAACTTCGTATTCTTTCACTTGCGCTGTTTTATCCATTCTTTGAACATGTGCCCACCATCCCAGTTGTGTTTCTTCTACATATTCTTCCATGTTCCCGATTTCCAACCTTCTGACTTTGTCCCGCAGGGTCACTCCGCACGTTCGTCTGAGGTACTTCATTTCTACCGCCTTTACTCTGCTTCTATGTCTTTCATTCATTATCCACGTTTCACTTCCGAATGTTAGTACTGGTCTGTAGATCGTATGCAGATTGTACACTTTCATCTTTTTACTTTGTTTTGTTTCTTTTTTCCTTGCTATGTATTTATTCAGGGAATAGAATAGTTTATTTGTGTTGCTAATTCTGTTATGTATCGTCTTCTTGTTGTTCTGAGTCTTGTATGGGCGCTTTCAAGTATTTATATTGTTTGACTTGCTGTATTTCGCTGTTTTCAATCATAATATTCATTTCCACTTCTTGTACCGACATTGCCATCACTTTAGTTTCATTTACATTCATTTTCGTGCCATGTTTTCTTAGTAGCTCATTTCACACGGATAGTTTTTTTGTACATCTTCTTATCGGTTTCCCAGTATTGTAATGTCATCTGCAAACAAGCATTGCTGTGTCAGTACTTGTTTCATATTTCTATATCTAATGTGTGCAGGTCTCGTTTTTCTGTTTAGTTCTATTATTTTATCCATGTATATAATGAATAATAAGGGGCTTAAACTACCTCCTTGTCTAACTCTTTCCCTAGTTATAAATTCCTTGGATATTTTGTTTTTAGCTATCACTACATTTCTTGGTTCATTATAAATATACCTTGACATATTCTTATTCGTTTTTTGTTTAGTCCCTCAGTTTCTTCAGCCCTTCCCATACTTTCTCTCTTACCACTTTATCCAACGCTTTGTTCGTATCCAAGTATGCTATCTACATTATTTTCCTCAGTTCCAGAGTTCTATTTATTCTTGTCTTGAGTGTGACTATGTGATCTTGTACACTTTTCCCTTGTATAAATTCTTTCTTTCTTTCTTTTATACTCTGTTTAGTAGTGTCCTCGGTATTATTCTCCCTTCTGCTCCCATGTTCTTAAGCATTTCTGCTGTTATTTTATCTATTCCTAGTGCTTTTCCGTTTTTTAACCCTTTGGTTGCCTCTTCTACCTCCTGGTCTGATATGTCTTCTATTTCGTTTCCCCATGTCTTTATTCGTTCTGTTGCCTTCTTCTATGTCTGGTACGTAGTCTTGATTTAGTACTTCTTCAAAGTATTCTTTCCATCTTTCCATTGTCTCGTCATAATTGCCTCATATTCGTATATACTCATCAATTTAGTCTCTTCTCAAGTTACTAAAGACTAACTCATTTATAATTCAATCTGGCACGTGCACATATATGCGGCGTATTTCGAAATGCCCGTACTTACTATTCACATCGCCGTACGAAATTGTTTTGAAAAAATTCCATCTCGAATATGCATTGCAAGACGTTTCGTATCCATTATCTCATCCAATCCTATACGTGGGGGTTCAACGTAAGAGAAACATTAAATTGCATACGAACGTAGCACATGTAACGTGTGCTGAGCAGCGCGTCCCTACGCCCCAGACATTCACTTGAATAATGCATACAAGCATTTAGTTCTAAGTCATTACGAATACCGGAGACGACGTCGGCCTTATCAATAATTCCCGCGATCAAACGGTAAATTCTGTCAGAGAATTATGATCCTTTTGATCTTCGGGATGATTTCCGGCGGGAAGACCCCGTACACTCCTGATCCGAGTTGCATTATTTATGCGTGCAATCCACACGGCGGCGCTAAGAGATTTTCAACGCTGGCGGAGAATTGCCAATGTCGACCGAGGAATTCGTCGGAATTGAAAAAATGTGGATCCGTTTGATGACGGAGGGTTCATGCGATTTTCTAACGAAGGACGTTTGAGGCGGTACGCACGTGCTTTGATATGATAATTTTCGTTGATGATATAAATTATTAGGGAAGAAAGAAATTGGTTGGATTAATACACAGTGATCTAGAGCGATTGACGGTCACGTGATAACTCTATTGTCGTTATATTCTCAAAACTACTTTCCAAGGAAAAATCCATAATTCAATTATGGTTCGTTTCGATGATCCGAGCCCTCATCATAGGCGGGCAGATAAAATTGTCAGCCGAGATTTTAGCGGTTATCTTATCAGCATTTTCGTGCAAATTTTTAAAGATTATTCATATCGTTTTCCACTTACTTTTTACTACAACACGAAACCTTTATCTTTGAAGCTCAGATTAATTCTATGTTTGGGCAAATAAAGTAATAAACTCGTAGCTGTCATATTACTATAGAGCAGCACACGTCAATCATTCTGGATCACTTTGTACATTTAATGGAAAATGTCAAATAAATGTAGATTAACACCTGATTTTCTTGCTTTTATTGATTTGGATCTTCCTATCAATCATTTTATAGCTTTAAGATGGCAGCCTAATGAATGCCGAGGCCATCAATTCTGTTAATGTACTGCAAATGTGACTGAGGCTTCCCCAAAGAAACTTGCATCTAACGTTAGCCAGAGATCATTTCTGTTTTGCCGGACTAGGTAGTGTGGTAGCTCGTATATGGTGAAGACAGCGGGATGAAACTGGACCTAGGACGATGATGTTTAATTGCGTACTTAATAATTAAAATAATTTCATGATAAATAAAAATAATTAATTTAATTTGGTATGCCTTCTTCTCGGATACGAAGAAAAGCAGCGGGCCTTGTGTTTACACGATGTTTGGTACGTTAAAAATCCCTAATGCAGGGTTGTAATCCTCCAGATTGAACCAAACTCTAGGTTGGTGTGTTGATGATCTCTAAGGTCGTATATAAGAGGTGTGACAATTAAATAGTGGGATTGGTGCGAAAAATATGCTTAATTGATCACTTATTACGAGTAGCTGTTAATCACCTTCAACATATTCTTCTTCCTTCTCTATACACCGCTTCATACGTATTTTCCGTTGTCAAAAATTGGAAACTGATGAACTCCCTCTTCCTCGGGTTCCTTAAGCTTCGAATCGATAAATTGGAGTAGAGGTAGTGCTGCCAAATAGAAGAGCAATAAACTTTTCTTTTTTAAACGTAAACTCAAACAAGCAGAATATTGTGCATTTATATGTATCTTCCAAAAGGTGTGGTAAGGGTAATTTATTTATTTTATATATTAACTAATACCTATTGAATGACAGTGATATCAAAGACTGTGATGTATTTACTTACACTATATCACGTCGGATACAAACGCAGAGTACTACATAGAGACTAGTTGACGGAATCTTTTACAGCTGGAGACGGTGCGAAGCAGAGAGATGTATTTTTGTCCATGATGATCGTGGTTGATTCAGTGATGCATGAGACTACAAAGGGACTACAAAGGATATATGGGGGTTTAATAATGGGATTTAATAAATCTCAAAGATCTCTTGGATATGCGGAATATGAAGGACATGCAGAGGGAAGTGAATGAATTGGTAATAGAATCCGGAAAGGTGGGTCTTAAAGTAAATAAAACAAAAACAGAATGTAACCATCAACACCCAAACAATCAAACTACAGATAGGCAACACACAAATAGAGGAAGAAGAAGAATTTACGTACCTGAACAATATAGTCTCGAACCCAGACATTCAACAAAGAACAAACAAAGCAGCGCAAGTATTTACTAGTACGAAAAATATTTGGAAATCAAAAAGTTTAAAACTAGCAACAAAATGTAGTGTTCAATACATCTATAAAGTCGGTGCTTTTGTATGGCTCGGATAGGTGGTTGGTCACAAGCTCAATTAAATGGAAGCTACAAGTATTTATAAATTGGCTCCTCAGAAATATAGTGGGTATGTGGTGGCTAGAGAAAATTACAATACACAGAACTTTAGGAGAGAACTGAGCAGAAAGACATAAATGACGAAATTAGGAGAAGAAAGTACAAGTCGCTGGGACACCAAAATACCATTTCACGCTGCACTGTATTGGACAGCAAGTGGAGGAAGAAAACGATGCAGGCCGTGCACTACATGGAAGAGAACGATTGCAGAGGAGACCGGAAAAAGAAAGGTAAATTTGCTGGGACCGAAGAAAATAGTTTGCTGAAACCATATTCAAAGGAGAGTCCACAATCCAGTAGATAATACGAAGGATAGAGAAATGACAGCTTATGTTGCAGAAGAGAATAACGAGTTTTATTATTGTTATTATTATTAATATTATATTTTGTCACGTTTGATATAGTGATGGACAGAATAAATAAGAACACAAAGATCAGAACTGAAAAAATACGAAATAAGGAACACCGAACAGAAAATACAAAACAACGATAAACGTATGGGCAGGAGAAATAAATAGAATGAAGGTGGAAGTCAATGCTGAGAAGAGTAAGCTAATGATTGTAAATGAGAGGCCGGCGGAGGGTAACAGGAGCAGGAACATACTTTATAAAGGATAGGAATTAGAAAGAGTAATAACATACGAATATCTAGGATCTACGATATCAAATTACGGAAGGATTGATGCAGAAGTAGGCAATGGAGCAAAACAAAAACAAACAGCACGTGCTATTATGCTATGCCATTAATAATACTATTCTGGGGAAGAAAGAAATAGATAAAAAGATTAAATTACATGTACACAAAGCAGTCACAGTACCTAGAGTAATATACGCTAGCATAACGTGGACAAGACAAAAAACATATGATAGTATAATAAATGCTGGAGAAATGAAATAAGTAGAAGAACGAAACTTGATAAAATTCGAAATCAGGAAATAAGAAGTGACCTAAAGCAGGAAGCTATAATAGAAGTTATTGAGAGGACACAAATGGGATGGTTTGGACATGTATATAGGATGAGTGAAAACGTAGTAGTTAAGACCATAATATGAGGTGAAAAGATCCAAGAAGAGAAGAAAGGGGGATCCAGGAAAACATGGACCCAACAAATACAGGGGAAATAGAAGAAAAGAGAGGAGAGACGATCAGAGAAATGAAGGAACTCGCACAGAATCGGAGGCTATGGAAGAAATGGAGCAAAGAACGTTAAACAACTCAAACTCCGATGCTTTACCAGGCTAGCGGGAGATAGTGGGGGAAAAATTATATCACATTGGTGCCTATGCACCTCACCACACAAACCATATAATACCGAATTCGATGTTATACGGCTTTGTTAATACTAGCCAAACACGTGTCACCCAATTTTGATTGAACAATTGTATGGTGAGGAGTTTACCGACTTGGTATAGTGTCAGTAATACCTATTGGCGAAATTTCAAAATATCTTCATCATTGGTATAATATTCTGTAGCGGCGTTGTCGCGACGAATAGTGCAAACGTTCATTCCTGATTCCTATTGCAATTCTATAGGCATGCTTAAATTCTTAAGTGGTAATAGATAGTATCAACCGATGCACTTAGCAGTATTAAACGTATTTAAAGTTTTCCACCCTATTGCTCGCAACTAACCGCCTAAAACGGCAACATCGTATGAATATTTAGAACGAATTGCATCCCAGCCATAGAGCTCACTTCCGAATTCAGCCGCATAACGAAATCTAACCACGGCCGTTCTGCACAACAAAGGATACCAAAACGCCGGGGCTGTTGCATGGAATACCGTCGTCGTCCAGGATCTCAACGGTTTCGTAGATATCGACTCTTATTCTTTAAATGAACACACAGAATGCGCCGCCGTATGTATAATGCTCTGCGGTAATGCACATGTATAAAGGTAAGTGCTGGCGGCCATCGGCGTCGCCGGCGACAAGAATTTCTAAATCGTTGGCTCGAAATGGAACGAGTAAAAAGGCGACGGCGATGGCGGTGGAGGCAGCGGTGGCAAACGCGTTCGGCGGTTATATGAAATATTCAATATAGGGGATGACCGTGCCCTCGACGAAGTGGCCGACTTCCTTCGATGGCCATTCCGCGTTTCCGGTTCATAAGCGTCCGCTACTGTTTTCGACGATAAGCGGTCGGTCATCAAGAAAATCCAAAACGTTAACTTACTTATTTTCTTCGACCTCGTACGTCTCAGCTGATGCTTTTCGAAGGAGTCCGAGATACTAAAGGAAATGAGCCGAAAGTGTCGACTTAAACACCTTATTTTTACGTTTGTTTTACGATCAACTTTATTGTGAGCGGTGTCCGTTACGGATAAGCTTTCCGTACTGGCTTTTGTAGACCCTAGGATTTATTGCAAACCATAAAGAAGATATCGTGTTGCTTTTCGTTGTATAATTGAGAATTAGCTTGATACCAACTAACTCTTTCGTCATCTTTTTGGATGAAGATAGATTAGTATAGCGGTCTTTGAAGTTGGTAGTCGATGATGGTGGTGGTGGTGGTGGTGGTTGGTCACCCAACTACTGGACCGAGAAACTACTGTTCAACATCGAAGAGCGCTGCTATACCTACTAATTGTTAAGACACTATCATATTGCCATCTTTTGTTTCCCTAAAAGAAGGCAAAAATCTGAAGAAGCCTTTACTCGATGTCGCCGATTTTTTTCAACTTGTTCCAGTTTACTATAAGCACAAATTTATTCGAAAATTTTCCGCAAATCGCTGTCGCGAGGTGATATTTGGAAGACTTTTAGCAATTTAGAATGCCATGCTTGGCGAACAGGTTAGCAAGTTGGTGGATCATCGAAGGGATAACACTTAGTGAGAAGGAACTTAAAAGTTCACGTTAAAGGCTAACCTTGAAGAGAAAGCAGGGTACGTAACTTGAACTGAAAGTATTCCCCATATAACACCGTGATTAGGCTATAGCTTATCAATTGTCCCTCAGTATTGTTTAGGGATGATTCCGAAGAATTTTGAAAATTTCTAAGCAATTTATTTTGACACGTGCTTAACAGTAATAATATAATTAAACCGTTTAGGTATGAACTATCACGTTTACATCCCCTCAACTCTTTTTTATTTATTAACACTCCAGAAGGGCGTTAACAAAAAATCTCTTTCATCTTCGTGAAGTAACAGAAATGGGAAAATCGGGTAAAGTATTAACGATCCAGTCTTTAGTATTCTAATTAGAACGAGTACAGCTATTAAACGGGGAGAAGTACACCTAACAACCATAGTGTTAGTGTTTTAGCTTCCCTTAGAAGCTCCAGCTCGCGAGGCTAATTAATTAATATACGCTTCCCACATTTCCTCCCTTTTCGCCAGGTAACAGAAGCCGTTACATGTTCTAAGGTTATAAATATTAAAACATTCTCAATTTAAAATCTTCAGCTAGTTACCGGCTTGCCGACTAAGATATTGCGATTAACGATATGTATGTAGATATATAGATAACAATTTCCGTTATTAATTTTTGATACTTCATTTACTAGATTTTCGCGGATAACGAAGTGTGCAACAAAAGCAAAAAGACAAATTGCCTTTTTTTGACTTGCGCATGGTTAGAAATCAGGATTAATACCTAATGCGTTTTGAAAGCTGTTTACTCGCCCAATCCAACTACCTTATAATACATTTATTGGATAGGTTTAATTTGGTCTTCTTTGTTGTTCAATTTTTACTAGCTGTTTGAGTAACGCATTTGTGTGCATTTTTAACTTTTGATTGTATTCTTTGCGAATTTTTGTGAAATCTCAAACAAATTGGACTTACAAGTACTTTTGGTAGCTTAGATTTGATGGGTAGCAGGAGACGGTCGGATATCATTCTTAATACTTTAGATTGTATCCTGCATAGCACGGATCGACATATCTTTCTAGCGTACTTACAGATTTTTAATCCATACGTCCAGGTTGGTTTTGTTATTGTTTGTAGCACCAAGCGATAAGTTGGATTTTTACATCGAATTAGCTAACACAAATCCACCTCCTCCTCCTTCTGCTCATCTTGTTCCTCCTCCTCCTCCTCTTGCTCCTCCTCCTCCTCCTATTGCTCCTCTTCCACCTCCTCTTGCTCCTCCTTCTCCTCCTCTTGCTCCTCCTTCTCCTCCTCCTGCCCTCCCCCTCCTCCCTTCTTGCTCCTCCTCAAGCGCTTGCTCCTCCTCCTCTTCCTTTTACTCCTCCGCCTCCTCCTCCTCATCCTCTGACGTCGATTTACGTCCATTTGTTAACAATATGCTTCCTTCAGTTTAATTTGCTGTGAAAGTTGTACATATTCAAACTTTTTGTTCTTGTGCTAAGAATAAATGATATTTCCGCATTGTTGAATGAACCTGGTAAGTATGTATTATTTCTTTCTTTAGGCGTGAAGTTTATCTGGATAGATTTTATTGCATATGCGTGGGTCAGTTCCCGAGATATTTAATCCCCAAGTACATTTAGTCTGCGCAAGAAACTCAAGTTTATATCTAACTAACTATTTGAAATATTTTATTCTATTGTAAGAAACAAATTCAAGTAAAATATTTTTCTCCTCATTAATACATGGATCTTTCCATGATATATACGAAAGCTATAATATGAGGATTTATAAGGATATACAATAGAATACAAATAAAGGACTCTACACAAAAGAAAAAAGTGAAATCATACGTAAAAATTTATACGCGGGCTTCTGCTTGCGTTGATTGCTTTTTGTTTAGTTAAGCCCTGGTTTCTGTATTATTGCCATCTTCGAATGCGATAGGTTTAGACTTTTATACTTCTTCATTCTCCGATTATCCAGAGTCCTGGTGGGAAAGCAATAGAAAAGTCATCATGTCCGTGTCCTATCCGAATTCCTCTTCGTTTGTTTGTTTTAAGACAAAAGACATGAAGGTTTGAACTGCCCCCTTCGACGATCCAAACCCGCCCGCCGCGTCAGTCTATAAGTCCATAAGAAGCAAAAAATTCACAAACTTTTAGAAACTTTCAAATTCCGCTTAATTCCTTCAACTCGCAAGAAATCCTCGAAAATTGGCCGAATCCCGTCCATTCCAACTGTCCAAAAGCATGGAATTTTAATACATACCTATGGTCGGACTGATAGCCTTAACATCTTTTATCTCCTTCGAAAAACGGTTACAATAGCGCAGTTTTATGGAAGGGAGGGGGGGAGGATAAACGACATATTTTATGATCTTTATTTCCAAAACAATAAATCCTGATTTGAGAGATGGTCGCTGAAGAACCTGGGCGTTACCTTAGCCGATGGTAAAGAAATCTGCTGGACGAAGGTTTACAAGTCTGGTCCACAAACTTCGCGTCATACTTGCAACTCCACCAAATCAAGGGAATCCCCATTCTTTTACCCAATATTTCTGTAATGATCAAAAGCAGAAGATTCAATTTTATAACCCCAATTCGGGTAGGAACTAAACGGTAATTTTTATTTTATTTTCTTTAGGTGCAGACTTGAATTTCCTGTACAGTAAGTACCTCGGGAACGATCTGATTTAACACCGATTATATTTTGTGAAGCCTGATCGTTCACCGTTTCGTCCATACTTGGATGAATCAGCGATTTGCAGCCGTTTTAGAATTTGCCCCTATATTTTTGGAAATGATGGTTTAAAAAGTTAGTGCCTCGATTTTGTACGGATTTTAACGTATTTGTCTCTTGCAACGCAGTCGTGAGCATGAAAATTTTAATTTAAAACGGCGCCTTTATTCGGAGTACCCAATATAATTTTTATAATTTTGTCAAAACATAGATTTGGTGCCCGTCATGGTGAACGTGAAATTTTATTTTATTATTTATAACGCGCATCGAACTGGCATAGTAGATTATAAACGATATTCTGTCGTACATAACCTTTTATTACCAAAAATGGTCGTAGCCCAGAATTGTGTCGCATTCAAAATTACCGTGGATATGGATAGATAAAATTTGTCAAAACGAACGGGCCAAAGGGTTAAATTGTTTGCGTATTTGTCGAATATATTACCCCGTTGTATCACGTTATTTATCCAGCTGCAGCCCCGGTAAACCGGTTGCAATGAATTTTTACAATATATATGTAACTCTGTCATTTTCAACTAATTACATAACTTATATCCCTAATAAATAAATTTATTTGATACACTTACCACACACTCCATTCAAATCATCTATAATGGAAAGTTCGTGAATTTTCATCCCGCTTTTACCTCCGCAGTGTTACGAAACATATAACTTTCGGCAACATTTTAGAACAAAACGAACATTTGTTCGAATGATATCCCTTTGATCAAGATCTGTCAAAAGTATGCCTTTATATATTTACGCGAAAGGAGGGATATACTATAATGTATTTTCCGAACCACTTGTTATTGTTTGGTATTACGCGAAGGTAAAGTAATATCATGACATCAAAGAGGCTGTCATCTATTGCTATTCCCGCACCCACACATCCGCTCATCCTCATTTACCGGTGTGCTTATATCCTATACATAAATGAAGTATGAGTAAAATTTCCTGATCGATTGTATACCTACACGGAATTATACTCGATACAACAGTGTACAGAGTGATATTTATGAGCTTGTCTTTTGGGAAACGTAGATTGCATCTTCCATAGCATCAGACACTATCGATTACTTAGCCTCTTAAGTTGTACAAAGTCATTCAGAAAGTGCATTCCACAGTCCCGTGAAGTTAGCAACCGAATTTGTGAAAATATAATATTTCTTCGGTGTTCCTGGTAACTTTACAAAAAAAAAAAATGTTATTGGGATTTTGAATAGGACTCTTAGGGTGCTATTGGGATCCACGAACAGAACTGTTTTTGCGATTTTCAAAATTAACACTTTCGAAAAATCTCAGTTTTTGCAGAAATTTTCGCAAGATTGGTCAAAAACTCTAGAGCTATGGTGGAGGTGCAGAAATATGTCCTAATCGCACTGTTTTCCCTGAAAATGGTCATTTTCGGTATTTTCCATTTTTTCGCGCAATTTTTGCTCTTTTTCGCAAAGTGCTCTAAAACTATTTCATATCTCCCTGGAACTCCGATGAATTATTATATTTTTACAAATTCGGTTGGCAACTTCACGGGACTGCATTCCACAGTGGGACGAGTTTTCTACCGCAAGCGTACATATTCGTCTATCCACGGATTTTATTTAATACGTCACATCCATAGAAGAAAATATTTCATACATTATGACCAGTATTAGTATGAAGAAACAGCAGAATTATATAAAAGGAGATAATAAATGTAGAAAATACATTTTATTTGGTAGAATACAATAATGAAATGTATACGTATTAACAAAAGAAAAAGACACAAGAACATATTTGTCAAAAAATTTCATATTTTGGTGTGGTATGATTTAAAACCTGGAGTTGGACATACTCCAGTCCTACATTTTTCACATCAATATGTGGATTCTAGACGAAATCTTTGTTGGTAACATACTACACATTTTTTGCTAGGTTTTTCTTTAGTTGTGGGTGGTATAATCGATGGAAAATGTCTTTCTATCAAACGAGAAAGTTTTGGCGTTTGAGATCGTCTGTTATTCGATTCTTGCTTCTTGCCATATTGGTCAATTATATTTTCTGCTAAATCTGAAACAAAATTTAACCCACTGTTTTTTACCATCGAGCAAGAAAAACCAAAACAGTTTCATATAATATTTCCTCATTCTATTTCTTGTAATAGAATCTATCGGCTAAATCTACTCCTCCCCATATTTCTGTTGTAATCCAATAGAACTGTAAGTTTTTCTATAATGTAACCTTCTGTACCTTTTACTGCTTGTGTAGCGTCATCGTGTATACTACTTTCTACTAATTTCTTCTTCTTACTAATTTCTCTTTTGTCCAGCCGTTTGGGGACCACTTGTTTTCGTCGAACCATGGCGATATGCTGTCCTTTTCTCAACTTTGTATTTTTCATTTCTTTCGCAATATTTAGTCTCGTTTTCCTCATTTTCGATGTACAGACCGTTCTGTGTTGCACTAATTTATCTATGAAATTACTACTGGTGTCAATATATAAACAATAATCTTTTTCCGAAAGCGAACGGATTAATTCTAGTACAATTCGAGATGATATTGATTCATCGGGATAGGGGTTAATGCCATAGATTGTATGCCTTCTGTGTATAGTATAAAATTGTACAAATAGCCTGTTTCGTTTTCCCAAACTGCTTCCATTTTCAGTCCAAATCTTCTTCGTTTGGATGGAATGTTTTGTTTCCAAAAAGTCTTCCTCTCCAGCCAATGAGTGATTAGTCGAACGCAGTATTTTTTCGGGTCATAAATAGATTTTGCAAGTAATTCAAGACAGGTTGAATTTTATAGAATTTGTGAAGTTGTTTGATCGAATTCTTCGTTATTACAGAAATATAAAAATTTTCTTCCTGTCTTCCTGACATTACCTTCGCAAAACAATGGTGTTTCTATGCTTTCTCTCCTCGAAAAATATAACTTCGTAGCAGGTTTGGAAATGATTCCATGTAGAAGCAGTATACTCTGGAATTAGTTTCATTCCAATGAAATGTTCACGATTTCGGCCTTAGATTATTTTGTTTCTGTAAGCGGTTGCCCATATCGATTATTTTCTGTCACAATAATATCGATAAATTCATCAGTAAGAAACCGATTCAAAAATCTCAAAGACAAATTATCTTTCGTAAGACCAAGAAATTTGAATTTCCGGACTTCTAGTGAATGCATATAATGAAGGTCTTGGCATCCCATTGAAAGTCAACGGAACATCCATTATAGGCGATATAATTTCTTGCACATCGTTATCTTCACTTTCTTCACTATCGTCGAAACTACTGCTCAATTCTTCCGAAGAACTCCACCCAAACTCATTTTCATCATCGTCGCTGCGCTGTCCTCAAAAACAATATTTTCCGCAACAGCTTTGCGTTTTGCCATTTCTATAATAAATATTATAAAAACTAATAAAAGTTGTATATCACTTACTACCAAAAATAAACTTCTTTTTTCGGTGTGGCTCCATTTTCTATGGATTCTTCCCTTTTCTTAAATCTTTCTTCTTCGGTGTGGTGAAGTTCTTTTATTCACCGGTACTTCCTTTTAAAACCTTTTTGGCCCAAAATATATTTTAAACTTTTTTGTTGACTTATTTATCTTGTCAATTTTCTTGGTCGTCAACCAAACAAACTTTTCATTTTTTCCGGAAACCAGGACTACTCTACATTGTTTCTCCGTTGTCCACGAAACGAAAACTTTAATTCATCATGACTCCAGTTCATCCAAGGCAGAACGTTGTTATAGAAACCTGTGTTGTTAATGTCGATGTATCCTTGGTTATTTATATCCAGTGGTTATTAGGAATTCTTGTGATGTGAAAGTGTCTGAATCTCTACAATGCTTTTCTATCTTTTAATCGATGCGTTTTGTAATAATTAATAATTTTATTTCTAGTTACATTTTTTTCTCCCATTAAACGGCTCTGGCGGGAGTCAAACAACTAACACCCGTAGGGTAATAAAATGCTTAAGAAATGGTGTGCGTGGTATCGAAAAAGTATAAATAGAAAAATAAACCGAAGGTCATTTGAACTTAAACATCCATAACCCCAACATTTACTCTGAATTTTGATATATTGAATTGTAATAAACGATAAATTTTCTAATGGTAATTAACCATTCGAGTATTACTATGCTACATTATGTAAAATATATATAAATTGCTGATACAAACTAAAAATAATAAAAACCACCTTTTCACTTATTACTTCAAAATGTCAAATACTTCAGTATAAACGTGGGTGAGACCTAGAAGATAACGCACCAAATAACTACAAAATTGACACATACGTACGCAATTCAAGTTAAAACAAGTTGGTGATTGTGGTAAGCCGTTTCAATATGTGCATTGTATTCGAGAAGAGTTTTCTATTTACGAATATATCCGTCAAAACCGCTGCGGTACTATTTTGCTGTTGACGAATATGTACGACCAGTTAAGAGGTGAAAGCGGCGAGACGACGAATTAACGATTTATTGTCTTTACGGTTCTCATTTTAAGTTAAATTTCCTTCTGATTTCCGCTTTTCAATTGAGCAATGCATGAAAGCATTTGTAAGAGCATTCAAAAGTCTGATATACCATGTTTCGAATGGAGAGGAGCGTTTCGAATAATGGTCTGAATGTGTGCAAAAATGTAGGGAGTGTAAGAGAGAATATGTTGAGAAACTCTAATGGCGTTTCAACTATATTCCGTATTTCTTTTCATAACCTATGCCCCAAAAATTTTTGCAACAATAATTTAATGAAATCCGCATACTTACTGTAAAGATTGTAATTAAATTGTATGTCGGGCGTTTCCCTTTCTATCTAAATAGATTAAGAAAGGCAACCGCGATCTTTCTCGGCTTTTAATAAAATAAAGGGAAAGTTCTTTGATCTACATAATCCCGAAGTCGCTCCATTGTCGTAACCCAGGCGCGCCGAACAGAAACGAGAAAGACTTCAATTTGTCTTCGGGCGCAAGAAACTGAAGGCGAAGAAGTTTTTGAATCACTAGCAATCTCTGGTCCAAGATAGATAACACTGATAAGAAGGAGAATACCGAAGAAGGGAAGAGGCTCCGTCCTATCCATCTGGACGGACCGACTCTGTAAACATCGTCATCAGGAACTATTCAAAAACCTCTTTCTCGCGGACGCTTTCATTTAACCTAAAGGCCCGGCAAAACAAAGATAATCTACTACTAGCGTCACCCCCATAAGTGAGGATACGCTACGGAAACACACTGCGTCGGTTAGGGGGCGGGGGCAAGGGGGATGGGGAGCCGGTAGAGATAATAGACGTTTTTCTCGACTTTTCGGCGAACTTAAAGATTTCTTTTTAACGTCGGGATGAAAGTAAGGCGCCACTTTCGAGCGCGATAAACGAGATTTTTTTATGCACGAAAATAAACTTCTGTTTTATTGCCTCAATTTTCGGGGACAGTCGTCTCGGTCGACGGAATATGCTGCCGACCTGCTTCCACGAATCGTAAAATGTTAATAAAGGAAAAAGTCGGTCGCTACGATCCCCTTTAGTGTTTCCTACCATCGCCTAACTCTAAATTATTTCGTTCGAATGTCGCTACTACAATGTGTAAACAATGAAATCTCGTGTGTTCAGGATAGTCGTAAAAGATGTGCGGTTACGTTGATTTCTGTCGCAAAATTTCAAACGGGGGATGCTGACACGTATGTGTAATGAACCGATATCTGTTCGTATAAAATGGAAGTAGTTTTTTCCATGCAGGTCTGAACAGAATCTATCGCCTTTGTAATGAGCCCAAAATTACTATTAGGGTCTCACTCGAAATGGGAGAATGTGAAACAGAGTTTATCCCGAACTACACTTGGAATAGCGTACATCAATAGAATAATAATAATAATAATGACGTTTAATTTCCAAACCGGTGGAAGAACCCAATTACAGGAGACACAAAACAAGAATAACAAAGAACTAAAACTAATCAGCTACCAGAAATAGAAAACATCAATAGAAATCAACAACTTAAACCTAATGCAACCAATAGCGAGTTACAAAACACACTAAATAAAAGTAATAATAACAACGATGTAGACAAAAATAAATTGACATGGTAACGTGCCATAACAAACAATACACAATAGAATGGTGCATTTCGTTTGTTTTCAGTTTACCAACAAAAATAATCGCTATAGTAAACGTCAGCGTTTTTACACATGTACGCCACAAAAGTGCCTCCACCAAAGCATAAGATCGGCGGGTACCCATACTGAACGTAACCGAATGCTTGGCGGAAAGACGTGGGATGTTAAAATTTACGCTGGATAGCAACGTAGGACAATCAACGATATGGGATAAAATTCTATACCAAAATTTAGCACTACAAGTTTCCCAATCAAAACTATAACTGCCATGGCTTATATAATGGGGATACAAGCAGAAGAACTTACAGCATATACTACAAAGACCTCATCCTGCACAAGTACAAAGCATTGCTTTGCTTATGCCGTCTGCTGAAAGAGCAAAACTTGAAAATTTATTACTTACCGTTGTTCAGTACTTTATCGAGACCTATTCAATAGGGCTATTTCGAACGCAATCGGACCAACTTTCCTCTACCTCGAGAACGGTAAGAGATACAGCGTCGGGGATGGAAGATTTGGATTCTACGGGTCAAAATCTATCGGATAGGCATATTTTGAACGCGATTGGACGCAAAAATTTTTTGTCTAAATTAATTTCTTGCATAGAAATTTTGTCAGTTTTCCGAGATAGCATATTTCCGATAGCACTAGCGAGTTCAAACTCGGTAGGCTTCTAGTACTCGAGGAGCTAATTAAAACGAAACAAACCACAGGTCTCTAAGTCTTACCGTTCCGGAGATATGGTAGTTTTAAGTTTGAAAAAATTTCTTATCTAAACTTACCATAATTTCGTTCTAGCGCGAAAACTATTAGAAATAGCGCCTTCGTTCTAGTTCTATTCGATTCCTAGGCAAAATCTGGCTATAGAAAGGTGTACCCGATTGCAAACGAGTCATAAATAGAGTAATGAGAGCGATTGGAAATTTGGAAGATAACGAAAATCTCGATTTTTAACTGAAATAAACAACAGAAAACTCATGTTCGAATTTCGCAACTATTAATATACATATTCCGACCGGTAACTACGTAGAACATATCGGTTCGGACGTGGAACGCTTAGTTTTCGAGAAAACGCCATCCGAAGTTCGGGCCAAACGCGTAAAATAGTGGCGAATATAGGGCGAAAATAGACGAACTTCAAGCGCTCGTAACGCCTATACTATTAACATTAGAAAGTCGATTCGGGGGCGATTTTGAATCGGAAAGACGCGCTATTTCGACTGGTGTAGGAGAGAATGTCGTAGCTTGAAAAAAAATCCCGTTCCTACGGTGAAATTTAGCGTTTTTTGCGATTTTTTCGCAATTTTTGCGATTTTCTCGGTAACCGTTGGAGTAAAGTGAAAAAATTCTACACCGTTGAATTGGTCTCGTCAAGACGAGTCGATTGATGGAGGATTGAAAGTCCCATATCACCAAAACGGGTATGCGAGTTTAGCGAGTTTTAGCGAGTTTTTGCGGTTTTTTGTACTTTTCCCGGCAACCGTGTGAAATAATCTAAACAAGTCATGTACCGTTGAAATCAGCGCGTCAAGGCGCGTCGATTGGTGTATGAATGAACGAGATCGGACATAGTAAACTTTAAACGTCAATATCTCCGTAACGGTTGGGGCTACAGCGTTTATAATGCCATGTATGGAATCTACTCGTCGAGGCCTATCCGATAGGACTATTTCGAACGCAATCGGACGAACTTTTCTTTAGCTCGAGAACGGTCAGAAATACAGGGTCGGGGATGGAAGATTTGGATTCCACGGCTCAGAATCTATCGGTTAGGCTTTTCTGAACGCGATTGGACGCAAAAGGTATTTTTTTCGAAATGAATTTCCACCTCAAATTTATATAGTTGTCGTCTAGGATAGTTATAGCACTATTGGCGCAAAGTAACCAACTCGAATTATCACAATCAAGCTCAATACAAGCAACCAAGTAGGCCGGTGCATTATTGAGAAGAAATATTTCAGTCTTTGTGGTCTGATCTGATTCGTAGAATTATGCATCGGATTTGAAATTTACTGGGACAAATACATTTATGCATCTTTCATAATATGCTCGCATACGGTTTTAGATCAACGAGATACATCGCTAGTCAGATGTTATCACCGCAGTAGCCGCATGAAGCCACTGAACGATATAATCCCAATCCAAGATACGCAAATATCAAGTACGTATAAATGACCGTCCGATGTTAATAGCGTGCTGTGCTTTCGCCGTAAAATCGATACGACCTAATACTTACATATCTCGATTTAAGAACGACATAAATTGATCGCCGTCGGAGATTGTTCCACGTCATTGTAGTAAATTACTTAAAGCATGTAATTATTGTTATTTCGTTTGCAACAATGCGACCGGAGCGCAATTAAATGTGATTTCAATTATCGTTGCGTAATTATAAGCTTACCCGTTGGTGATTATCACGGTCGTCAGAGATTATTGCGTTGATTATTAGAGCGTGAAGATAATATGCGCTGATTTCACCGTTGGATGAAGGACTTAGCGTAGTGCCTAACTGTTAGTAACGCGTCAATCAAAGTAGCCAAGTAAAGGTATTTGTAGAATTGGGACGAATTCGTCATTGAAATCCGAAAACTTCGAAACAATATTTTTAAACGACGAGGTATTGTTTTAACGCGGAAGTTGAGAACGTCCACGTAGTTTAGTACTGTGAAGTTTTCCAAAGGAACTGAAATAGAAGACAATCGTCCAGACACCTCCGCAAGGTCGGAATCGTGTGGTGTTAGGCTCGACGAGAGATACTACCCATCCTATACAAGTTGGCCCGTTGACCTCAACGTATTTCCTATTTACTTCACATGACACTTTCCCAAGCACAACGACGACAACGTCTATATTGATCGGACGCCGTCACTGCGACGTTAGCGGCTGCTGAGCGTCTGTTCTGGCATCCGTAATATCTCCCGCACAAACTTACTCATGTGCTTTCGGCCACGCACTACATACGAAAAATTTCCTAGTTACACTGGTCAACAAGAAAGAAATTTTTCTTTTGTAACATTAAGCTGAATAGCATATTTTTGAATGAACCTTAAATACGAAAATGGCCAACAAAAAGTTGTAACACGTAAGGTTTTCTTGTTACACTAGGCAAACCTCATGTAGAACTGTACCATGCAATATTTATTGAAAAAATGATTTAAAAAGTATTTTAACCCTGTATATCTACTATATTTATAATTTATATTAAGTTGACATCTAAGAAACAGCAAAAGTATTTATTTGGAACACACTAATCCCATTTTTTCCTTTTGTGTGGGGTCACACCTTCTCTCTTTAAAAATCAACAGTAATCACCCATCATGGCCGTATGCCATCGTCCTTGGTACCGAATTTCCATTGTCCTTACATCTAGATGGAGTCTTTCACCCTGTTCGTCGCTGACGCGCCTTAATTCACAGGAAAAAAATGATAAATGGGAATGAAGAAAGTGAATTTTTAATGACGTTTGGCAACCAAGCAATTTGTTGTTGTTGAGTTTAAAAGTTCATCAACCAGTTTTTCATAGTTAGCATCCATATTGTTGGAAAAAATCCACTTCCTGTACGTATAAATGAGTTTCAAGCTCTGAGTTCTAGCGCGGTGAGCTTTTCTATAAAATTAATATCGTCCAGCAACATTCTAATTTGTGGTCCAATAAAAATGCCTTCTTTCAATTTGGCGTCACTTAACTTGGGAAAGATTTGCCTTAGGTTTCTAAATCCTTCAAGAGAATAAAAAATTTTATCCAATAATCTAATGGTCCAATATGGCAACCAATTTGAAAACGTTGATACGAGTACTTCAAACGCAGGCAGCTTGAAATTTTGTTCGCCATGAATTTTTGATTGGTCTTATCGAAAACAGTGGCTTTCATATGAAACTTTTTGTATGTCTTATAGTTACGAAGATGTTTGATGTAGAAGAAAATGTCAACTTTTTGTGTTTTTTTTTAAGGATGTAGATGTGTGAACACGTAATCTAACTACCTCAATATTTTTTCAATAATAAACACGCCTGTGAAGTAGTAGGACGATTCGCTACATATTTATTGGGCTATAATAATATAGAAAGTTGGATTCTTACATAGGCTCTTACGGGACTACTCGCAAATAGTTTGATGCGACACCCTTCAATAAGAAAAGAAGGATGTAATAAAATCTTAACTCGTTCATAAATTTTCAAGAACAAATAGATAAACATTCAATGAAAGTTTTTAGCCTATTCTTGTTATGGTTCACTACTGAATTTGTTAGAAGTTATAAAAAGTTGTCAAATAAAATTCTCCTTTTTCACGTTCCCAGCGTTAGATGTATAAAAGTATGGCAACACCGCATCTATCCTATATCGTGATTCTCGGTAAATTACCAACAGCTTCATGACATTCAATTCAAAAGTCAGAAATCAAGTCTTTTTTCTGTTTTAAGTATAAAGCTTTCCAAATAAAATTATGTAGTTATATAAATGCACTCATATTGGGAAAAGTACGATTTTAACCCGTTACTTTTTCGTCAGGAGAATAAATGTGAAGACTCTGATGCATCGACATCTTCGTTTTCTCATTGTCAGTGTGATTCTCTGTTTCTAACCTAAACTCACGGCAAATTGAAGCGTAGTTTGAATAGATCACTGCCACCAACTTACCAGATAAAAACATTAGCCATACAGTGTTGTCACGTTTTCTCATTCATTCTTCTATATTAATTTTTTGTATATTTATGATTATAATTGAAAAATTCTATTAATTACTGTGACACTTTTATGGTCATTAATTACTTAATTCGATCGCTCTCATCGTTACACCAGCAAATTTATACTTCGAAATTTTTATGCCGCACAGTTGGCTCCCGGTACAGTGTTAGCATTTGACAAATAGTAATTATTGCATAAATCTCAATTTTAAGCAGCGATCAAAAACTAAACTTTTATTTGCCCAATTTATATCAAGCGACTAGAACAGAACAATAGCAACGAAACAACAAATTGGCATACATATTGCGATGGAGAAATTCGCCTCACACGTTTTCGTTCCTACATTGGGCATTTTACTTCACCTCCAGGTAAAGTTTCTAGTACTAAAACGGTAGCTTTGTGCTTCGTGTAGGTTCTCCTCGTGGTGATGATGGGGAGGTTGAAATGTCCTACGGTGATGGCGTAGATTTTTTCGGTCATCCTCTTCAGTTACACCTCGATTATCTCCATTCCGGCTTCCGCATGGAACACCCTTTTTCTTTTCTTCTTAAACCTGAACCTTTTACTGTTAGATGTAAGGGTCATGAAGTTTGCTGTTGGTATCCGCACTTCTCCCTCCATGGTTAGAAAGCTCTAGGCAGAAGAATTAGACGGGCCTAATTCCTTTCTATCTTATTCCCCTTCCTTCTGCTTCCGCTCGCACACCATCACTTCACGTTTGGGCTACTAAACCTCAGTGCAATGAGCCACCTACAGCTTCAAGGAAAACAAGTCATAAAGCAAACCAAGCGCAAAACTATATCTTTACAATCTGCAATGATATGATAGGTGGATGAAGGATTACCTCGTTCACCAAAACTATGTCTTTGCAATCTGCAATGATATGATAGGTGGATGAAGGATTACCTCGTTCACTGCTGATGACGTTTGAAGGAGGGAGAAAAGTTATTCCGTTTCCAGATGAAATCAGTCATGTAGCATCAGCTGTGGGTTGGTACCGAAAAACTATTCACAACTTTTTATCCAATCTTGGATTAGTTTATTCAAAGGTTATTTAATTTGTTTACCTTGTCCTGAGTAAAATCTTCATTCAATTCGAATATCGAATATAGTTTTGTAGATTAATTTCGTTTTCAATCTGCTGCGGATCTCAAGTTAATAAAATTTGCAGGATACTACGAGGTATCTGTTGGTTTTCGATGAGGACTTTTGGCCACAAAATCCACGTAACAATTTTGATTACCTTACAAAACAAGTTCTTCTTGATCTGGACGATGTCAAAACTTATTTATACTAATAGAAAACCAGTTGCAAGACACTTGAGAGAGCTACAATTACAAAGCCTAACAAATGAACTTCAGTGTATGTCATACATTGGAGAGTTATGTAGATTTTCTCCTTTTCCATTCTTTATTTACACAACGTTTGCCTACGCGCCAAACATTTCGTAACACGAATTCTTGAAAATAATGGAACATCCTGCGTGAGCTGAAAATTTATTATTCCATACCAATTCGAAAAGAATTTTTGGAAGTTAGTTTTGGCCCTATGAATGTAGATACGTCTTAGCTCTCCGTCAGATATCTGATATTACGAGTCAAAACGTTGTTCTTCGCAGGTATCCATTAGGAAGTTTTCCATTTTTAGTCCGAGGAGGTCTCGGCAGTTCTCCCGACAATTTCATTAGACCACATAGCCGCGCCGTCGCGTTTCGACGCGAGACGAAAACCGACGAAAACAAAATTAAAACTTGGAAAAGTTTTTACGATACGCTTTACGACGTGTAAGTCGGATGATAAAATTTTATTGCCGTCAAAGAGAGTATAAATAATAAACTTAAATATTACGGGACCTGCGGAAGTGTCAAAAACTCTCGTAAATACGGGCAGGGCGAGCAAATCTCCGCGGCGAAAGGGCTCTAAATAAACCGCTCGCCGAACTTTTCCGATATGTTGTGTGTTCGATTGAACACACTTTTGCTACTTTACAATAGCAATATCTCCGTGTGGAGTTCGGAAGCGCGACTACTATTTCTTTCCTCCTACAGCTCCGCTTCGTCTTTCCTCCCTTTTTTCCCCCGATCACCGATACACTCGTTCACTTCATTTCTTTTCGCAGGTTTCCCCTCTTAAACGAACTAATAGGAAACTTTGCGTTATTTCGTAAGGCCATCGGAAAGTTCATGATCGGAAATCGCGCAGATGAGAAACCGACGACGACGAAACCGAAGTGGAAGAGTTTTTTTTTATTGTCTACTAACACGAGAACTTTCTATATTTGCGATTTTCCGAAAGCGTTAATCCCGAAATTTTAAGAACTCGTCCGAGACAGCAACAAACACCACATAAAATCGCATCTTTATTTCCATCTTCGCACATGTACTACGTACAACATACGTACCGTACATAAGGGCAAACATAAATTTCGAAAGGTTTCCGCGTTGTTTGCCGAACTTTTTCCCTCCGTTCCTTTTCGCAAGGACCCTAAATAAATAGAAATTGCGTAATTCTATTTACAGAAAACACCGTCCGAGATTCGTGCCCGGAATGATTTTAATAACATTATCTTAAGCCTGTTCGAACTTTCGCAAATTTTCTACGGTGGATGTCGGACGGAATCAATTTTCGGGACGTACGAAAGTAAATTCGACGTGACTGTAAAACACGCGTGTTATTTTAGGACCGAAATTTATCGTAAATGAAGCGAACTTTCGTAACGAGTTTCGCCGATAAATGTAGCTATTCATTTATAAGTATGTTTGGGTAAAACTTGTAATATCCACATACGTATCTAAATCTAATAACACGCTTTAATAGTTTTAAAACTGAAAATAAATGAAATTTTGAAATATTTTCTTCAATGTCAACTAATACGTCTTTAGCAACATTGCATTCCTTGTATACCTTCCATCGACACATTTGGATATACACACTAGAAGTAAATCTCACCTTTCTGATAACTTTTTCAGAGAAAAAATATTCAAGATAGCTAGTCTTCCAATTGCAACTGTTTCATTTTTTGCAGGACAGTCTTGCTTAAAGTTTTTATACCATTGGAAGCAGTTAAATAGTAATAATAAGAAGAAGAAAAAGTATAAAAAAATGAAATCTACATAACTCTCACATAAACAACCTCACTGAGGTTTATTTATTCGGCAATTTTCACAGAAAGTTGTGCAAGGACTGCACTGCAGATTACATTGCATATACCAATAATTATCAACGGAGGGAATCATGATTTTTTATCGCGGACTGTAACCGTGGACCGGTTTCGTCCATATTAGGACTCGTCAGTAGGGTATAGCACTTTCTCGATAAACAAAGCATTCCACAATAGATGTGATTATGTGAGAGCTATGTAGATTTTGTTTTTCCACTTTTTCTTCGTATCACTCCAAGGTCTTGAAATTATTTTTCTAAATAATAATAATAATAATAATAATAATATAATAACCAAGGGTACAATTGCGGGTAAAGACGTGAAGAATTCGAAAAACTTCAAAATTGGAAACTGCTATACATATTTGATAGAAGCATCGGTGCCGACACTAAATTTAGACTTGTCTTCACTTCTTGCACATGAAATTTGATACCTAATCAAAGACCATAATTATGATTTACTAGCAAAGATTCCCAACTCCCACACCCCGATTTCAATGAAACAATGAAGAAGCTATGTAGAGCTGGTAGCACTGTGTAAAAAGCTGGTTTCCGTCTCTGAACTAAAAGGACTTGAAGGCTAGAAATAGGGCTGTTTCTCGTTTTTCTTGCCAATTACAATTGTTGCGAGAAAAAGAAATTTACTAACCGCTTATCAATGCAGAGCTGACGCCGGTAGTTGAGGGGTAAATTTTAAGAGTAAGTGATATCCATTCAAGCATGTTTAGATTAATTCCGTCAACACCGTAAAACGGTGGGGGGTAGGACGGATAGCAAAGGGTACTTTTTAATATACAATAAGCATAGCCGATTTATGCACGATATATTTCGAGAGCCCAGTTAAGGCGGCTCACACATCCATATGACTCAATATTTACTCGGTTTACCATTTCAAGGCTTCTGCAGCCGCAACAGAAACAGACTTTTTACGAGGGTAATTTTTTTTTTAAGAATAAGGGTTACTGATTCAAACATGTCAATAATAGCCCTGTTGATGCGATCTATGCAAATATTTTGATTATTTTCTCCTTGTAGCAATTGCAAAGTAATTGGCAACAAACGCTTCCATCTTTGGGGGCGCTTTTCACCCCTTGAAGCAGAGACATAGCTAGAAAAGATAGGGGAGGGGCTCGTGATTCCTTCAAATTTTGCATTAAGTGAAGAATGGATGAGAAAATAGCGCAGCTAACGTGTATGTCTTTCTTTATTATATTACATAATGCTGTACGTAGATTATTTGTAATGTTATTTTTCTTTTACACCAAACAAAAACCTTCGCAAATGCATAAACTGCTTATAAAACAATACCCAGTCTTCTGGGTTGTGCTGCCATAATTCAGTTCTCTTTCAATAAAAGTAACATTGCTAGGTTACGAAAGGTATTAAAATGTCCACATTTCGGGGGAGCGAGGGGGAGAGCCAAGTTTCACAAAAACGTTGTTTCCGCAAATCGAAGGGGGTAGAAGGAGTACTGTTTTTAAGACTGTGAAGACATGCTTCAATAGCCCTCTTGAAACGCTAAGTGCTCGTATGTTTGAATATTGGTTTCTTGAAACAACCCCAGAGTAATTGGCAAAAACGAAAAGCAGGCTAATTTCATATCTTCGTGGTAATCATCACTTTTTGTTTTTGATTTAAATAGTAGCAAACTTTTCTCAATAAAACCCATATTACCTCCAGCTTGTGCCATAATTAATTTTTGCCTAGCATCATCTTTTTTTAACCTTCCTATACTCACGTCAAAATGAAAGACGTATACTATACTATATAAATCGGTCTCATAGACCGTATGCGTGAGTATAGGAAGGTTAAAACACCCTTGACTTCAATACTTTGCCGACATTTTCCTATCGTCTAATTTTTATGAACATAACTTTCATCAAGGTATGTGACAGGTCTTTCGTTCATTCCAAGATTATCATTCTCCATTATAAAACGTAAATGTCGTGCTCTCCATGCCACAATCACTTGTCTTGTCGCTCCATTTAACAATGTGTGTTTGATTCACACCTTTTATATTCCATTTCTAAAATAATTTTTCGCAATGTCTCTTTACAGCCATTAAATGCTGTTTCCTGAATTATCTAATTGTTTAGAATATTTAATCTTGGTACAGTCTTAATAACTGTATACAAAATACAAAGAATTTTATTTTATTTCGAAGCACAGACATGCAAATTATATGTAGATATGTATAAATATCTTTTATACCAATAATTTAGTATAATTGCCTATTTGCATCATCCAAAACTATGTTACAAGACTTCTCGATAGGAGTTGATTTTTGGACGATTGTACTCTTGTGTTGATGGTGAAGGTTCTTCGTTATTATACATATTTTTGCGTATACGTATAATTCTTGATAATTGATTTACCATTCATGGCAACAACATGGTTGATTATTTGTTTAAGGGCAATGATAAATGATCCAGTTGCTTAACCCTCTTCACAATATTTAAGAGGATTCTGAAGCAGAATAAAACTTCATCCTTGAAAGAATTGACCCTGGTCATGATTAAATAGCTGAGAATTATGAATTTGGCAATAAAATGAACGCAGAAAAAGTGTGGTTAAAAGTTGTTAATTCTAAGTGCGGAAAAATTGTGGAAAACGTAGGAAACAAAACAAGGAAGACACAAGTAACGAAACGCAATTACCAGCAAATAAAAAACAATTGCGCGGGACTGCACTTTGCTGCCAAAACGGGTGCGGGGTAGATGGGGCACGGGGAAGGCAAATTAGTTCACATACTTGCCGGGGCTCAAATCTATTTGGTCGCACAAATTTATAGTAGTCGTTAGAACACCACACCCGTCTTCATCTATCTTTTATTTTGAACATTATCCATATGCAGTGTCACTATCGGTCTTCTCTGTTGCGGTATAGCTTTAGTAGCCTTCGTAAACACAAGTAAATTTCCGAAATGATTTTCATCGTCAGCGCTAGTACGAGTCATTACTAATTTTTCCAAGATAAATTGCTGTAAATTACACCAACTTAAATAGTATTACCACCGTAACGAATTTTCGATTTACATCCAACCGTAAAATGCTCCTCCGCTATATTGCTTACAAACTTCTTAGCAATCTCCGTTATCGAAATTACCGTCGTTAATTTATTCCCCTTGCGCTTCGAGCTCGTTTGGAATAGGAAACCGATCTTTGAAGATCGCCTCGAAGCATCTGTGTACAGTAGTGCACCAGCCACTATCGATGGCGCGAAGCGTCGTGCTATGTTTCGAACAGACGGATCGATGGAAACGCACAAAAGAAACCCCGTAGAGGAGATTTTGTTATGCGGAATTGCGAAAGGACCACGCGCCATTCTTCTAACCGATTAAGCAGGCGCGATGGCGTGTGCGGCCCGGAAAAGACGGTTGCCCTCTTTGCGTTCGTTCTGCAGCGTGCTTTAACTTACAAAGCTGCGGTTTGAAATAAGCGTCCGTCTGCTTGCCGGCTTCGGCTTAGTATTCCATACGAATGTTGGGAGTTTCGCGAGAGCGCAGCTCTAATATGCACTTAATTTGCTTTTCTTTTGAACCGACGGAAATCGTTTGTCGAAGTTCCGGAAAGGAGTTTTTGGAAAGGAGAAGAAAACGATGTAATAAGCAAAATATGTACAAACTAAAATGCGCCTTTAAAACGGAGTCTAGTCGATTTTAAACTTCCAGGGTATTGTACTGGAGAAACGAAGGTATTTCTTCAAACACGCTCGAGCAATCCTATTACTAGAGCTGTTGTATGAACTTTTGGGAATGAACTACTTCAAGTGTTGCGGGAGCATCGTAAAATGTTGGACTCGTTTTGGAAAAACATCATTCGTCTACAAAAGCAAACACAACAACTTCCGAAGAGAACGAGATTGATTCGGGGCATCATTTCTTACAAAGTCAACGGCAATGTATAGAGTCGTCTTTTCTCAGATTTTGGTGAGCCGACTACCGACCAATACCACCGTTTAACGTTGACTTTCGACACTCACCCTTGGATATTATAGTGTCAGTGGTGAATTGTGCGAGGATCATCCACTAATAAAGAATAGTCGGCTGCTGGTGGCTCTCTATCTATCTTGGAGTGTTAGAAACAGTTCGATTTTACAATAGTTTGTATCTGAATCATTCGTTACAGGCAATTTTGTATCAGCTAGTTTTCGGCTACTTCCTTGCATGGTTTTCGAAGAAAAGGACGTTGTATTGGATTCTACTTCTTTTCTCACCAACGTTCTTTAAAGAATGTGATTACTCTTCTTACGCCTTTACAGTCTCTCCGCGCAAGTTTATAAGACTATAAAATCACACGCTTTGACAAATTCTTTCAATTCATTGTAGGTGACCAGAAATTGCAGATTCTTCACGTTTGTTTTCCGTGCCGTGTAAAATCTTTCTTTTGGCATTTCTGCACCTCGGGCAGCTTTTCAATTCAATTTGTTGGAAAGAATTTATTTTAATTACATATTCAATCCAATCTTTTTCCATAAGTAATTGGGCGGTAACATTCCAAAGGACTTTTTACTGTATGTTCGGTGTTCGGTACTTTCTTTCAAGATCGGTTAAATTAAAATTTTTTCATTGGTTCCAAAACTATTTTGAAAATTGTATATCTGACCTTTAAAAGTAGTGTGTCTAAGAATAAAATACTAGTTTCCTTTACAATGTTAATAGCTTCTACAGCCACAATTTTTTCTCTTCAATCATAAGTGAAGAACCAGTAATTTTACGGGCTCAAAATTTTGCATATCGTTTATTCATTACGATAGCTGCGTCTTATCGGCGAGCTTTTTGTAAATGCCTTGTTTGTTGTCGAATTTAACCTCAATTATGAAACAGAAAAATCACCATGGGCTTACCATCATTTTTGGACTTCAAGAAAGTAACGATAACAAAGGAATCTACAAAAGGCTCGCCGATAAGACGTAGCTATCGTAACGAATAAACGGTATGCAAAATTGGGAGCCCGTAAACTTGCTGGTTCTTCACTTACTATTGAACAAAGTTAAAGCTATACAGGCTCTTAACATTGTAAAAACTAGTATTTAATCGTTACACGCACTATTTTTAAAGGTCAGATATACAATTTTCAAAACAGTTTCGGAACCAATACAAAAAATTTAAGTTGAACCGATCTTGAAAAACAGTACCGAACACCCTTAAAGGTCCAATTTTTCAAAATGAATGAAGTTCGGATATTGGAGTCTCTCGTTCGACTGTACTTTTATATATAATATACTTTTTTCGGCATAAAATAACATAAACTTTCTCCAGACACTGCCCTCGCTCTTTTTCGTGTTTTTAGCGTACTTCTAATGACATTATCGTCAATTGGTCGTTCGATATCCCCAAATCGATTCGTGACGTTTAGAAAAAAATGTTTTGTTCTGAGTTTGAGGTCCCACTTGCAACGATGTCATGGCAAAGTGGAGTTTCGACTGTAGGTTTTTTAATTGCCATTTAATAATTCAGTACCTTTTGCATTGTGATAACAATGTATGAGAGAAGTATGCGCCGAAATTCATGACAGACGAGTTATTGTGTAAAACGACATCGACACGACTATTTCACATTTTTCCTCAAAAACAAATTCTAGATGTTCTTACTCTATAAATCTCAAAACGACACTGACATTTTGGGCCATATGACAAAGCTGTGACCTGTTCACATTAGGTACTGACTTTTTGGATCATCATATATATTCTATTGCGGCAATAAAAATCGGGACATATACAGTAACGGGCCCATCTATGAGACGATGTCCCATCATATGAGACAGTAGCATAAATATGTTTTTACAGCTGATCCACTAGTAAGAAATAAAATACAATTAATAGATTAACAATATTTAATGATCAAACTTAATCAATAAGCTGTATTTGAAAGTAACTGATTATTTTATAATAAAAAAAAAAAAAAAAATAGCAATTCGTATCTCAATTCGAAGAAGTAATCTACTTGATCGTTCTACCTGTACGTCGATAGCACAACTACTTGCATCCTTTATTGAGTAGAATATTAAAACGACGCTATGTAGAGAATAAAAAATTGTCCGGTATGAAACTGAAAGTTCATAAAAAATAATTGAAACAAAGTTTCATTGGATTTTTTTGTTAGTCTATTTATAATAAAGCTGTCTAATTATACGTACACTTTCATGAGCAACGTCCCTACTGACGAGACGATAAGAAGTCTGTCTCATGCTTTGTGATGTACAGTGTTATGAGACATGCATATAAACATTGCTAAATAAGTATTATTAACTAATAAATAAATTAAATTAGTGAATTTGAGTAGTCTATGAAGTACTCTATGTATTAGTAGTACGAAGTGTGTTCATTTGGTCTTAAAAAAGTAAGTTTGTCAAACAAAAAGTTGTGATATTAAAAATTTTAAAAAAATGAAATCAGGATCAGGAGGATCAGATACAGTTCTTTCAGAAACAGAAGAATTAAATTTTGTTTTCAGGCAATGATACAAATAAATCTATACTACCTGACATCACTCAAAATTCCATCTCAATTAATCCTTTACAAGAGACTCCTGTTTCAAATCGCTGTGATAAAATGAAAATAAATACCGAAGGCAGCAATGAAATTAGTAAGGATAATTAATCAAATTATTTTATGTAATATTAGTGATATATATACTTATCTAATAAAGCTTAAATAATTTTTACAGAAAACAAAATTTCTATTTTTGAAAATGTATTTACTATGCCTGTAAAGTATTTGCCTAAAAAAAAGAGAGAAAATTGAGAAGTCTGGAAAAGATAAATTACCTGCAGCAGGGACAAGTGATGAGTGGTGGGGCCCAAAGAATGAAGAAAGAGAGAGAACGAGAAGAGAGAGAAGAAAGACTTGATAGAGCCAAAAACTCAGAGAAGAGAAGAGAAAACTAGCCGATGAAAAGAAAAACTGCAAGATCAGATGAAAGTGATACAAAAGGGAATTAAGGAAGAATCTAAGCGAATTGTGTTATTTTTTAAGAAAAATAGTTTTCAATTTTTGAGATCCCATTACAAATGTTCCTACGTAGTTTTTGTGAATCGAAAAGGTTATATTATTATTTATTTAATTTTTGTTATAAACTACTAAAAATTATTTTCAATGAGTAATAAGTAATGCACATGTTTTTTATTAAATAAATCACATAGTTTAACAAAAAATTTCGATGGAATTAATGTTTTATTACTTTTTTCTTGTGTCTCATAAGAGGGGACATGATACCTGAGACACTAGGTACGTGGTATGGATTCAGCGTCTCATAGTACGGACATGTAGATCACCTCAATTTTTTACTTACTTTATTTTTAATTTAAATAAAATATCACTAAATAATTTTTTTTTCATAAAAGAAACTTTTACCTAACAACTATTATCAAAATTCGAATGATTAGGGTCTTCTTACAATTTAAAATTAATTATAGCAATAGCGTATTACTCATTGCCCGTCTCATAGATGGGCCCTTTACCTTATCTAAATTGCTTTTTAGCTGTATAAACCAGTCTTTTGTCATGTGCACGAGAATCTAATGTCAGAAATGATCTTACCACGAACTCAAGAAAATTCTGTTAAATTTAATAAATTAATATATAATAAAATTTATTTGAAATAAAAATCTTGTAAACAATAAATGAGTCTAGTCTTCTAGTTAATATTGTGTAATAGCACCATTATCTAACATCTTTTGCAAACGCCTGGGCATGGAAGATATAAGGGAATAAATAAATTCTACTCTGAGATCATTCCAAATTTCATTTATCATCTTATCTTTTAATTCGTCGACGTTTTCAGGCTTAAAAGTACTATGGTTGATTATTTTAACGATAAATCCCCACACATTTTCTGTGGGAATAAAGCCTGAACTTCTCGAACACCATGGTAAACATGTTATGCTGTTTTCCTCAAAGTAATCCTAGATGTATGCACTGGAGAATTATCCTGTTGAAATATGAAATTTCGGTTGGGAAACACAATTTCCACAGAAGGCAACCATACATTTGTTAAAATTTTAGTATACGTGTCAGAATTAAATCTTCCCTCGACATTCCAATGGACACCCGCTCCGCGATCGCAAATCCAAACCCATACAGTTGTAAATCTACCGTTCTTATAAGATTTTTGCGTATAAATTTCATCAAATCGGGAATTTGGTGGTCTATATACACGGATGCCACCATTATTAGAAGACTGAAGTACTTTTGCATCCGTTTTCCCAAAAATTTAAATTGTTGGGTAGAAACTCCAATGCAAAGCCAATTCTTTATTGCTTATTTCAATCGTTAGGAAATGGCTTATTACCAGCCGCTCGATTTCTTAATTCTGAGTTTTTTCCATTTGTATTTCTTGCAGTGCGCACACATCCTGGCAAGTGCTTTACGTTTCCAGCATTTACCGCTGTATCAAATGGAGTATTTCTTGAAAACTGAATAAGATCTTTGTCTTTCATGGAATTCGAAGAACCGCTTTGCCTTTCTACAGTTCCCCGATGTATCCATTTCTTTTTAATGTTGTGAATAGTGCTTTTGGACAATCCAGATCTATCACCTAGTCTTCGTACGGAACATCCTTCCGAAGTAATGTAATTATTTGCATATTTTCGGTAGCACTTAAGCAATAATGAGTTAAAAATGACATAACATTGGACAAAGCAAAAGCCAGATTTAATCTACGTACATTATCTTAAGTGTCCAATTTGTTGTTGCCTCAATAGTACATGGAAATGTTTCTCTGAAGTTAAGTCTTGCTTGTACTCTTGACTAGAACGGTTAAACCAATATAGTTGCACTGAAACCCACTCATTCTTTTATTTAAATAACGCATTTCCTATAAATAAATCTACTATTTAGTACATGGTACAATGAAAATTGAATAGAAATTTTACGAATTATCTGCGCAAACTCCGAATAACGATTTGCAAGACAATACATATTTAATAGGCACCAACTCTTGACAGTATCTTTTGCTTTTTCTCATGTAGGACGATATTTTATATAAAAATATAGTACACGCGATACGGCACACACGCACACACACCAAGCATAAGAAAAGTTGCTGGTGCCTGGTGAATTTATAGCGAACCTACATAGACACAATGTCTGAAGCGTTTCGGTATCGTCCTGTGTATATACACACAAACACACACGTATGTACATACATACGTATGTATGTGTGTATGTCAAGCGGCGTGTGTTTGAACTAACCTCCCGTTGCCTGAATTATGCAATGATACGAGTTTATACCGGAGTCTGAAAATGTAACACACACGGGCGGACCCGGTTAAATAAAGTCCAAAGATATATTGCTAGACTACCTACGTTTTATATCGAGAAGAAGAATAAGCAGCAGGACGAGAAAATGTACATATACATATATATATGCATGTAGAGAAAATATAGCCCGCATGATGCGGAGGAACTGGTTCAAATTTATTATTATTTAAATTTAAAGGATAATACGAGACATTTGTTTGAATTTTCGCGGAATGCTGGAAATGGAATGCCCCGCTCCAAACGCAGAACGCTCGTGTGTAATGAAGTTTTCCGGGTACTATAATAAATAATAAAACTAGCAATGCAACTTCTGATGATGTGCGGTGCTGTGAGTTAGGTAAATGTATTCCCTCCTTCCATAATCCTTGTTCTCTTTCTTTGGATGATGGTCGAAGAAGATATATTTTTCGATTATTTGTAAACTAAACAATTCTGTGTGTTAAAGTTGCAATCATTAAAAGTAACATTCTTCTACGTCCGCTGAAAAACGCATCCTTTTCTTTATTAATTTGAATACAAAAATACGTAATTCCTGAATGGATCACAAAGGGTGGAAAAATATGCCGTAGCAGTTCATTTCTTCACTCTGTTGCGTTAAAGAAAAGTGTCGCAAGATGTCATTTTTAATGCAACTATAATTGAATTGTTCCTTCCACGTAGTGTCTTCGGCTCAATGTGAATGCTTCAGGTTACTATCAACTACTCTGACTTAAGTCATACTTTCACGTTTGTCTTGGTTTTCGTTATAGTGACTACTGAGGGACGCAGGTGATCAGCTATACAACAGACGATATAATTGAATTGGGAACTGCCACAACTATGAGTTTTCTGCCACAGAAATCTAAAGAAGAAGTATTTGAAAAAGTACAATTATTTCATGGAGAGGCACTCGAAAAAGGGCATCAACAAGTTTTCCGAAAGAGTTTTGCTGGCTTAGTTTGTAATGAAATCCAAAAGGTGGAAGTCTTCAACCCCTTGGTGGACTTATTCAAAGTTGAAGTTCACGTTCTTGGTAAATAACGATGTAGTATATATTCAATGTTGATGAAAAATGGAGCAATTAGATACGGATCCAAAAAGTCGAAAAACATATAAGTCTTTGTTACAGGCTTCAGATGATCACTACCTGGTGCAAAAATATCTTATTGACAACACAACATTTTAGTGTAAGCTTATTGTTCGTATCATATTCTAGGTTGCGTTAATATTCGGCGTCGCAAAGATTTTGAGGCTGAAAAAGTTATATAGAATGGAGTGCGAAGATATAAATGACCGTGGTAACGTTTTAATTATTACAATACCTGTTACTAGAACGTGTATTCAACGTTGATGAGCCACTTGAAAATGGACTAAACTTGATGAGAATTCATAAAAATATAAAACCCAACGACCTATGAATATCACAAAGGATCATTTCTTCTTACGATATAGAAATGTACAAAAGCCAGATTGTAGGTATAAATAAATACTTTTTAAAAATCCCTTACTTATCGCAACATATTTGACTTTACTTCTCTGCTTTTCGACGCTCTTCAGCGTCTTTATAGGTGGATTCTGGTGGTGATTTAATTTAATTGGGGAACCACGGTGGGTGGAAATAAAAAAATAAAATGGATAAAAATTTTAGTGCGGACTAGTTCGACCAATTCGACTAAAAATAACGTTTAAAACGCTCACAATACTGCATTAGGTACTGATACAACTCTAGACAATATTATTCGTTTGGGCTCGTGAAATTTTGCCAATTCAAGTATGAATGGTAATGTAAGTTCTTCTTCATTCCAAATATCAATAATGCTGGAAATTGTACCTTTAACATTATTATTACCAAATAAAAAATAAAATGTAGGTTTTATCGAATTTATTTAAAGCTATGGACGTAAAAACTCTTTTGTGTGGAACTCGTGAGTAAAGTATAATGCTTAGATAGCATATCTGTCACAAATAACTATGAACCCTTTCTTATCTCTATCTGATAGTCATATGCTGAACACAATCAAATTCCAACGTATCATTCTTGAAGCCGACATAACCGAGATATTACGATTAGGATTAAATATAATTCTTAGCGATTCATGATCCGATATTAATGTAAAAGCTCTACCATACTGATATTTATGAAATTTGTAGAAATAAAGTGAAATCAATAATCAAAATTTAAATTTAGAAATGTAATGTGCTTTGGTATAGTAAAAATGCCAACTCTTATATGACTGACTATAAATTGTTAATGTTTGCACCAATGACATCGAAAGAAGGAATCTAAACGAAGTGAAAGTCGCTCGTGTTGTATTTTTCCCAAACTACTGTCATTTTAACTTACTTTACTTCGTTCACATTCAAATTCTTTAGATATTCTTAATTTGCTTCTTAGTTCGCACTTCAATGTTGTTTTATATCCTCATCACCGACAGTTGAAACTCAATCTCGTTTTCTTCTTTCCTTCTGATTCCTCTTTAATGTTTTGGTCTTATTCATCTTCCATTTATTCTGCAAACGAAACCAGTATTGTTGTATGTATTATTGTATACGTATTTTATTGAGGTTTTCCCTATATAAGAGTCTAAACTCCTTTTCTCTTCATTATTTCTGCCTATATAGTTCGTGTTTTCTTCTTCATTTCATTCCACTTCTTTGAAAGAGAAAACCAGTTTATTTACCTTTCTGCGTCTTTCCTATTTTCTTCTTCTCCCTTTTTCGATTTCCTCTGATGAAGATGCCAATGTATTATATAAGTTTGATTGGGTTAAAGAAATTTGAATCGTCTCTTCACCGACAGTTTTTCTTCTTTTGCCTCCGCCTATCCATGGCATTGATGGGTGTGAGGGAAACAATGTTAACGACGGATCCTGTAGTAGGAGACATCTTCCCCGTTTTTCTGTTTAGGTTGTTGTGAAATTTAGCTTGCAATAAAAAATTCGAATCGTTGCTGTATCTACACCTTATACCACAATGTGATTATAACCGGTAATATTGAGTTTGAAAACTAATTAATATACTTATCATAGTTGATAATTTAATTTTTTAAATATATTTTACATTTACTCCATGGCTTTGCTATGTACCTTCTTGTCTTTTGCTTACATTACCGCTTTGTTTCAAATTATTCTTCTTGTGTAGGCAATTTCTATGCACTTTCGCTCAATATGTAAGTCGGCCTACCACATTGATTTTTTCAGAACTCGTCCGGAACATCTTATTTAATTTTTTTCGATTGTTTCTAAAACTGATGTAGTTACTAGCGAATTGTCGCTTTGTATGTATAATCATCATGAAACAAAGAGAGAAATAGAGAGAATAAATATGTAAATCTCAATTATAAAACTGATTCAACATTCATGCGTCTAATAATTTCTTCTATCCAGAACTTCCTAGGTCCCTTTGTTTGTTTTTTGTGTTCCTTGCTTCGCATACACGTCCATCGTTTGTGGTCATAATCTTATGTAAGTATTTTCTTTTAGGTAATTACTCATCAATACATATTTTTTCCAAAAAGAAAAAACAGATTTGAAAAAGAAATTATTCCGGTACATGCTAGTAACTTAATTTCTTGAGCGAATAAAAACACGCTGAATTTAAGCGTTGTTACAGGAGTTAACGGTACGAAGATCGAATCCTTTCATAACCTGTGCTAACCATAACAACGTAATATAGACAACTGCGTGTATACGTATTTCCGCCGTATCTATTTCGTTCGAATATAAAGAACCTCATTGTCGTTATGGGTGCGGTTGTCGAATAAAAAAAAAGTTTGGACGCCGTATGCACGCAGCTTTAGTCGTAAGTTTTAATGTAGTATTCTAGGCGAGCGCGAAGAATGCCGAATTATAAAACTGGCAAATGGAAAAGTACGGCGTTAAAACTAGTATTCATGGTCGTTAAATTTTGTGGTAAGCATCATGGTTAGCGTCAGCTTCCATTCCGTGCTCAAACCACAAGCTTTTTATACTGCACTTTTCAGATGTTTGCGAGTCGTTTTACTAATGCATAGTCCAATACGGCAAAAGAGTCTCACGTGCGCCGGAGATCTACCATAGTTAACCTTCCTATACTCACGTCAAAATGAAAGACGTATACTATACTATATAAGTCGGTCTCACAGACCGTATGCGTGAGTATAGGAAGGTTAAGAATTCACCAAAATTCTTTCGTTTATCACAGGCGATTCGTTTATATATTTAGTAAAGTTTTACGGTTAACGTGTTAATGTTGTAGTTTATTAAAAATCGCAAATAAATTGAAAGACATGCGTGATGCACAACGATGGCCGCAAAAAGGAAGAACAACTTTTAACAGTCCGGTCAGTAACCAAAAATTCACCATTCGTTCAACAACCGGGTACCCGGGTACCCACCTACTGCCTCAGTTGCCGTGCGTCCAAATTTTGTATTGTTCTAGTTGGTACGCACAAACCGCGATTTATTTGTGCGTTGTAACTGTACGTTAAGCTTTCGTATCCAGACAGCATAATTTTTCGCGCGCGACTATCGGTCTTAAAAAAGCGTTCAAACTAACCGCGAAAATCCTTCAACGACGGATTGCGTTCGTGCGTGCTCAGGGTTTACGCTGAGGCACCAATAAGTGAACATCAAGTTGGAAGGCACAATATTGTGCGACAGAGATGTGGATCTAATAGGAACACCAACATGCTGCCAAATCTCGACACATTCAAATTGTTTTTCACGTCAGAAATGGCTGATATCATCATCATACATCATACCAACAAAAAAGCAAACTCAACTTTGCAGCATATAATGAAAGAAATCCAGGGGAAAAAACATTTTTATGCATTCCTGGCTATTTTGATAACTTCTGGTGCCAACAACTCCAATACTGACAATACAAATGATATGTGGCAGTCTTGGCAGTTTATCTACAAAGCAAATTCAGAAAACGTCGCAAAACTCGTAAATCGTGTTCGGTATGTGAGTTACTTATTAGTATGAACATTGTATTTCAACCACGATATGTGAGTGGTATGCGAAATAATTTAATTTACTTGTTCTTTGATATAGCTATGTGTAAATAAAAGTAAAAAATAACTAAAATATAAAAACTGAATGTTGTTTTTTCTACCTATTATCTTTATTATTGTTTTTAATAAAAATTGTTTAAATGAAGGAAATCACAAACCATATTGTTGATTATTTATTAAAAAGTCAAGTTACATAAACACCATGATAAATGTGTATAAACCGCGCTTTCATATCTAATAACCTTAGTGAGTACCCGGGTACCCGGTCATTGAACAGAGGAGGTATCGAGTTTGGTAGTGAATAACTTTTATTGAATGGATGGATTGAAAAGATTTTGTCGAAAAATTGGCGTCAAACTACTTCACCTTTGGGGACCTGGGCCGTCGTAGAATTTTTAAGGGGAAGTTAATCAATTCTACCCTGGAAACTGAAATGGATACCCGGGTACCCGGTTACTGACCGGACGGTTAAAGAGAACGGGGACAAGTTAGGAGCAATCGGACGTAAATTTCATTTTAATCGTTCTGTAATAAATACAGTATTGAAAGAATTAATAAGAGGAATAAAAGCCCACATCAAAGGTGGTGTCAATTTTAAACAACAAATTCCCTCACCTAGCCCTCGGTGTGGTGTAATGGAAGAAATGGAACGGCTTTTAAAATTTTGGATAGATGACCAATAACAGCACTATATTCCATCAAATCCCCGTTATTCAGGAAAAGGCCAAGCAGCTTCATGCAGATTTAAGAGAAAATATAGAAGAAAGCTCAGTTACTACGACCTTCAAGGCAAGTTTCCGAAGAATTAGCCAAGGAAGGCTGTCGATGAAACTTCCTAGGACCGGAACTTGTATGCGGAATATCAAAGGATTCTGCCAGACAGGAAATTCGGCATTGGCTCGAAAGAAAACATTCAAAGAAGTGTGCGTTTTGGTGCAGTGTCAGAGCATTTTCTGTAACGCGCCAATAATTCAGTTGTTGGTACCTGTCTTTATTTCTGCCAACTAATGTGTTCAATCAAAAGTTTCTCTAGCAAAATACGTGTCACCGGATGTAATCAAATCATTGTGTAGGTAAGGAGTTTACCGATGTGATATTTGTGTCAGTAATCATCACAGTCCTTGTAATCATTATCAATCGATCAAAGAAAAATGCCAAATCTAGAAAAATTCAACAGTAATCAATTATTTTTTCCCTGAAAACCTATTTTCATCACTGACACGAAAGCGTTCACGAAACACGGAGGATCCACACAGCATCTGCTTTGAAAGCTCACGTATGGGAATTGAAAAGCGCCTCACGTAATTATATAGTAAACGCTATCTCGCGTTAAAAAACACAATAAACTATTAACTCGTAAACGTACGGGAAGATTAACTGCCAAAAATGCACGCCGGAGCGGAGTTTGATTCATCACTTTACGTTGTACGCGCACGCCTACACCTTCATTCGGATGCAACGTTTTCGGAGAGGGAAGGCAACGAGTTTACCTCGCTTGTTACCAGTCGGTTGGTTCTTTTCGAATTAAACCCGGGCATTATTTTACATTCCCCCTTTTTACACGCCGCGAAGAATATAGTATTATTTTATGCTCTCGCCGTGGACACTTTTATGTTTACGGAATACCAAATTACCGAGCCGTACGCCAGCGTCGACCCACAAACTCCTTCGACGTGGACAAGGGTACACGTACTTTTATTGCGTTTTCTTCGTTTTGCTTCGTTCTCTTCCACCCATATTAAACTGACCTTTTCATCCTATTACCGTGGGGCATGTGTTTGAGCGTGTAAAGTTAGATTAGATACTCTTTCGCTAAAAATCGCACGAACGTAATTATCGATTGACTTCTCAGGTGAAATCAATACCTGTTGACATTACAATTTCGTCGGTCTTTCCGAGAAATTCCTTCGGAATTTACATTTCGAACCCGTCTTCGATTATAGCCCCCATTGTTGTGAGGCGTGCGATTAATGTCAATTCGGAAAAAATCGTTTTCTTTGGTCGCCACTCTCGTTCGCTCGCTCATTAAAATTAATATATGCGGACGCATGACGTCTGGCAGAATTTATTATTAACGGCGTACGAGAGTCGTAAATTTAAACATAAACGATATTACTTCACTATCCGTAATGTTTTCATATCTTGCGCGGGTGGGGATACTGCATCTAAAATTTATCTCGCTTGTCGACAAGAAATATATAAAACTTGTGCGCTTTATACCTGTACAAATGCAGTACATACATTCGTTGGAAAGTTGTAGGATGTAGATGTACTTACATAGATTTAGTGTAGTGATTAAAGAAAAGATAAAGTAGTAGGTGGTGTAAAGGATTGAATGAGAAACGTCGTAGTTAATAGTGTTCTTTAACACTGACTCATTCTGGAAAGTTGGGAATTCGCCCATTACTCTAAAATCTCGAAAACTGAACTACAACCCCTTGATACGTCTTTAACGCTCGGAGCACAATAATCACGTTCTGCTATCATAATTTTTTAATTCCATGATGATATTCATGGAGTTCTCCTAATGTGTAAACGTTTATTATTTCTTGCCACGACATTAACAAATTCTCAAAAAAATGTCGTAGTTTTTGGAAGAATTTGGCGAAACTTTGGTCCAAATATATAACGCAAAGCCATCAAAATATACTCCAAAACCACTTCTATTGCAATATAAGCTACAGGAGTGAATTTATCAAGAAAAGGAAAGGAAACAGAGTCCGCAGCTGAAAGAGGTCGTTGCTATATTCGAACAGATGTAATAAATGCAAGAAAACAATATGTTCTAAACACACAACTTTTGTCGAAAAAACGGAAAATTACTATACTTTGCAATTCTTGTGACGAAAGTAAAGAATGAGGAATATATTCATTAGGTACTTTAATGCGACTTTCAAAGTAAAACAAAAATAATTTGTTTTTTGTTCAGATTGTGATAGCAGATATCTCGAAGAATACTATCGAATATTTTAGGTTAAATTTAAAAATGTTGTATAAATAACATTCATATTAATAATAACATATTATCGTTATATGTATTGTGCCTAGAAAATATTTTTTGATCAATTATATGACAAAAATGCATGGGTCAATATTAACCCTCTTATAGTGTCACGTGTAATTGAAACTATTTTCGTACTGCGAAAGTTAATGCGAATGCTATTCTGAAATTCTGAGTTCTCTATTACAGAGATTTTCTAAGTTGAAGTGTGGAATTATAAATAATAAAAACTAGATTATAGCTGTACGGTGTATAAAGTAATGAATGTTATGGAACTAAATCTCCACCATTCCTGTACATAAGTCCCCTGATTTGTGCCGGAACCGAACATTACCACCAATTCATCTAAAAAATATGCGTGTGTTTTAAAACCCTAAATCCTAAGGACATAAAACTCAAAACCTATGGGCGATCAAATGACAGAAATTTCCATTATCAAGAAATTATGCCTTTCATTCGAAGAGAGCTTCTTTGGAAGTTCTGTTTTCTGAACTTTTCCTCCTCCAAAATTCTATTTTCTGTACTCTTCCTCTTCCAATGTTCTATTTTCTGAACTTTTACTCTTCCAAAGTTCTATTTTCTGAACTTTTTCCTCTTCCAAAGTTCTATTCTCTAAAGTTTTCCTTTTCCAAAGTTAGATTTTCTGAACTTTTTCTCCACCAACATGAAACAAACTGAAAGAACATTTCCGTCAAATTGATGTAGAAAATACATGTCATACTTACTTAAATTGGTACTATGGTGTGAGTCTGCCGGCAATTTCCTCCTCATCTCACTCCATTTTCTTATATAGTTCATTAGATTTTTACTTCTTCTCTATTTGTTCCAATTTTGTGGGCTGCTACCCGTACGCTTTTGCGATTTCCTTGGTCGACCTCTCTTTTCCTTCCCAACTTTCTTCGTTTGAAATAGTTGTCCTCGTCTTTCCTTATTACCTGCCTTAGCCATTTCTGTGGTTGTCTTCACACTTTGCACTGAATGATATATTTGTGATGTCGTCTTCTTTTGTTTCTCCCCTTTCACAGGAATGCCATTTCTGTGCATATTACTTTTTTGTCAATGTCCGTGATTGATATGCGTAAATTTTGTCGATCTGGTATGGTGGCTTGTAATTTCATCTAAAGACGACTTCATCTTGTAAACGCTGGTTCTTCAATAGTTATGGACATACAGTGGAAGTTAGTAAATTTTAGAATACAAAAGGATGATATTTCTTTAACATACGCCCAATCTTTTTTCTGGTGTATGGGATTTTAGAACCAATTTTCGAACTTGCAAGGAATCTCATTTTTAGTGGTATTTAAGACAGATTTATAGCTCTAAAGCATCACCCATTCCCCGATCCAATCATTCCGTAATATAGTTATGATTTACAGTACCTGGTATGCTCTCGCCAATATTTTAGAAATTACGCAAACCCCACATAAAAGTCTAGTCTAGGCATAATACCGTTGTTATCACTACTACGCCCGTTGAGAAATGCTTGTCCTTGAGGCGTTTATGACGCTTGCAAAACGGAAAAGAAATTAGAAGGTCTAGCCATTAAAATCTTCAATCAAAAGTTCCTCGGCGATGTACCTGATCTGTAAATTTCTAGAGAACATTGTTACTCTTGTATCCGAAAAAATTGCTACTTTTGGAATGTTCCTGGTGCTTGAAAAATTAGAAACAATCTGACTTCTAAGTTCCGGTAATTCGTCATCGAACCCTGAGTCGTCTGAAGTCGAACACTCTCAGTTCTGCATCCGAGGGAATATACTTACTGTTGAGATGTTCCCAAAGCTAGGAATACAGAAGAAAATGTTAAAGGTTGGATTTGTTAGATGGCCGGAGTAAGGAACGTTATCGCACTAAAGCGCAATTAACTCTGTACGTGTTCTCATTCTATCATCCTTAGACCCGAAGAGATATCTTGCTTTTGGGATACTTCCTAAGCTTCAGAAACGGAAAGAAATCACAAGGTCCAGCCAATTCTAAGCAAGATCTGGCAAATTTCGTGAGGACGTTGTTTCCAGTGCAACTGAAGACAAATGGCTATCTTCAGATTAGCTCCTCATGCTTGGAAAATTACAAAAAATCTGGCCTGTAAGATCGAGACTTGAAACTGTTTCCCGACTCATCTGGAATTCAACAATGTCAGCTCTGCGCTTGCAAGGAGGATGTAATGGAATATTTTCGTATCAATTATCCTTCAATGCAGTTATTGACGCGTGTGACTTGTACGTGGACGAAGATTGTCGCCTCTGCATCTAAAAGAATCGTTTCCGTTTGTGATATTCCTTAAGTTGTAAAAACAAGAAAAATTGAGTAGTTTACTCTGCAAAACTGTACGTGTTTTCCAACTTTTGTGAAATAAAACAATGTCACTTCTACATCATGAAATTAGCATTTTTGGGTGAAGCCTACGCAACTATGGTTTCAGATTTGTTATTGCATAAACATATTCTGGTCATTATTGCTATGTATCAAAAATTCAAGGTGAAGGATGAGTTACAACCGAAGGAAAGAACAGTCATCATGACTTTGCTGGGTGATGGAACTGCTTCGAGTTCATTCCGTCAGCACGAATTTTTATGGCTGTACTCCGTAGATCCCACTTCACGTTTCATCTCCGCATGCAAATGCAATACACGATAATCTCAATTTCTTTCGTTTGTGATCGATTTGCGCATCATGACGTAGAGAAGATGATGTCACTGCAAATAGTGACTATATGAAGAAATGATTACATCTAACATATAGACCGCGTACACTTTAAACTTTTCGTTTTACATTTCGACTTGAAAAATGTTACTGTTACTGATAGGTTAAAAGGTCTAAAAGAATCCAACGTCAAAATCACTATTTTATACATACTCGTATCTACTATATTGTGGCCCAAAAGACTTTTGCGTTTCTTTTTTTCGCGAATATCTAACTAAATGCCTTCCGACTTGACTTCGAAAACTCGCCCGTACTACCACAATCTATTTGTAGAGGAGAGGAATTTGACATCTCCAGGGTATATGCGAGACGACAAAACTCTTCAATACTTCGAGGAATTCAGTTAAAAGTTTTCAACCGAGCTGCGTACACGGGAAAAGAGGTTAACTCTGTACCGCCATCGCCGCCGTTGCCGCCGTTGCCGCCGCCACAGTCGATTTATTACTTTTTATTAATTTCTTTTTAAGCCGACGGCGACGCGTCGCTTATTTCTACCGTTTCACTTCCCTCTTCCGCCGGCGTTATTTTTACAGCGGCGACAAAGTTAAGACTTCCTAAGAAGGAAACTCTAATGTCGGTTTAAATGCATAAGAAATTGCGCGGTTCTTAAGGCGATTAGCAACGGATTTAGCCTCCCCGCCGTATACATAAAACGAAGGTAGAGGCTTAATTTGCGATAGTGGAAAGCGTTCAATCTCTATCTTGAATGTTTCGTTTTTTGTCTGTTATCTGGTATACCCTGGAATATCTGTAATAAACGGTTCTCCTTAAATGTACCCACATGGAAATGGTTCTGAATATTTTAGTCGAATCTATTCATAGACGTAAAATTAACGAACTCACAGATCGAATTCTGATCTATCTAACCCGTATAGTAATGAAACTCACAGTTCAACAATAATCACTAAAGTTTGACAAACGCGCGTCTCGCTCGCTGAAAGAACAGTCTATACACAGCGAACAAGACACGCGTTTGTCGAAAAAGCGATAGACATAGGTTTAAACGCGAATAGACGAGTTTGATATTTGTGACCTTTCAACAAACGCATCTTATTCGCTGTATATAACATGTTCTTTCAGCTAACAAACCGCGCGTTTGTCGATCTTTAATAATCAGACAGGTGGATGACGAAAAGGGAGAGAAAGAAAATGCGTCTCTCGGCTTTGGTTACATATTTTCTCATCCCAACGTAGTCGCCCCGCTAAACCGCGCGAAGCAGACAAAAACACCGACCTAAGCCCATAAAATATTTAACACACAGAGTGAAAATTATCGTAAATAACGTGTATATAGTATAATCCTTGGCAATTTAGACCATAATTTAGAACTTCCGTATGTATTATCTAAGGTAATTTCAAGTCGTTTCTTCTCGTTCCTTTTGCCGGCTTCTTCTTCGCCCCTCCCCCACCCTGTCTTCTCCACCTTTTCCGGTTTTAATTGTTAAGGGAACCGTGAAAATTAAATGCTGTTAGGGTTAAAGTGCAATAAAAGTGGAACAAATACGCCAAAGAGTGAGGCCGGCTGACGGCATACTCCCTCGGCGCCATAATTTTCAGCGCACTTTGCGTCTGAATTTTAATATTTCCTTGATGGTTTTCCCTTTTTTAATTTCGCTTTTAAGTGCCGTATTGCGCAAATATTAAAAGATAAAGGCTTATCTCGCAGATTAAATTATAAAATTATGTTATACGTATATATTGCACCACCTTTATGCTGCCTGTACCTATGGTCGTATTGATGAAACGTGAACGTGAATGCATATACGAAATGTGATAATTAAATAACGGGACTGGCCCGAAAAATATGCTTTATAATTACTTTATTACCCAACAGATTAATCCAATAACAGAGCAATATACAGAGAAAGTATTAAGAATGCACTGTACAACAAGTAGAAGTCGCATGGAACAAGATCTGGTGCATATGGTGGATGACCGAGCACAGTAAAATTTTAGATGATTAGATTATGTGTTCCATTCTTAGTAATAATTGGCTGAATATTAGTCTTAATAAATAGAAATTTATTTATTTTGCCCTTGATGTTGCGGTAGCTTACGAAACTTTATTTTGGCCTATTATGTCCGTAAAGGACTGCTTCACGGAGAACACATCGTGAGCTGGCGCGTTATCCAGGTGCAAAATCCATGACCTGCTTTTCCACAGATTTGTTCGATTCTTCTTCACCTTGATCAGGACCTCAATGTAATACTTCTGGTTTACCATTAGCTTATCATAACCGCGGTACTCCGCCACAAGAACATCGTAATCAAACAAAGATTAAGATAATGGTAAACCTCGTATATAGATGTATGCTTTACCTTGGTCCCCCAAACTAAAAGAAAAATGCTAAATTTTTGCCTATTGCCATTTGGACGCTAAAAATTGCTTTTAAAATCCGTTGTCTTTACATCTGTTATTTTTCGAAACATTTATTTGTTGAAATTGAAAAAATTTCTACCTCAAAGCGTAGAAATTTTGTCCGCTTTTCGAGATAGCATACTTCCAATAGCACTAGCGAGTTCAAACTCGGTAGGCGTTTAGCACTCGAGGAGCTGATTAAAATGAAGGAAACCGCAGGTCTCTAAGTATTACCGTTCCGGAGATATGGTAGTTCGAAGTTTGAAAAATTTGTTACCGAAAATTACCATAATTTGGTTCTAGCGCGGAAACTATTATAAATAGCTCGTTCGTTGTGGTTACATTCGATTACTAGGCGAAATCTACCTCTAAAAAGTCTATTCGATCGATATCGAACAAGAAGTAAAGTAGTGAGAGCGATTTGAAATTTGGCGCTTAACTAAAATCTCGATTTTTAACGGAAAACATTTGACGAAAAATTCGTGTCCGAATTTCGAAGTTATTTCGGGTCAGAATATACATATTTGAACCGGTAATTACGTAGAACATATCGGTTCGGACGTAGAACGCATAGGTTTCGAGAAAACGCCATTCGAAGTTAGGGCAAAATACGTAAAATCGACCTAATATAAGGGATTTATATTGGTCATTTGACGAAAAATTCATGTTCGAATTTTGAAGTTATTTTGCGTCAGAATATACATATTCGGATCGGTAATTACGTAAAACATATCGGTTCGGACGTGGAACGCATAGTTTTCGAGAAAACGCCATTCGAAGTTGGGGCAAAATACGTAAAATCGATCTAATATAAGGGGTGAGTATTGATCATTTGACGAAAAATTCATGTTCGAATTTCGCAGTTATTTTACGACAGAATATACATATTCGGACCGGTAATTACGTAGAACGGTTCCGGACGTGGAAAGGCTGATATTTTTATATCGGCTTCGATACAAACGGCCTTCGCCTAAAATTTCACGTTCGATCGATTACCGCATTTAACTATTACGAATTTCGAATTTGTTATGAATCCCTGTATTCCAACGTATTAACCGGTTCTCCCACAGAAACTGAAAACTGTTTCATGTCATCCGGTCGGAGAGATATACATGAATGCTTCAGCGACATTTTACGGTATTTAACAGTATTACCACCCGATTCAGTACTGGAAAATTCCGGTTTTGTTTGTAACCGCGCGTTTAATCTAATTTTGAACTTATGTATCCAGTTGTGCATATTACAGAAGCGCATACGGTTTAGATGTGACTTCTGATTCTGGTTATAGACTACGTTTTAGTATTGGAAATTGAAAAAAAAAAACTGGGAGAATGAGGTGTTCGTCTATTGTTTTTTTATATAAAACAATAGAAAACAATTTGCGCTAAATCTATTTTTCTTCTATGTTTGTGTTTCTCCACCTCAAGAGTAACATATTGTGTACAGCAGGGCTAGCTACTAAAGCAGAACAGACAAGTACACAAATGCTTTATAGACTTGGAGAAAGCCTTGGATAGAATCCGGAACGAAAGCACGTGGAAAGTGCTAAGGGAGAGAGAGAGAGAGAGAGAGAGAGAGAGAGAGAGAGAGAGAGGATCCAACAAAATACATCATAAAAGTAATAAATAATATGTCCAAAGCAAATATGAACATAATTAGGACAAACAACGGTGTATCAAAGGAATTAGAAACAAGACAAGGTGTAAAACAAGGACGTGTTTTAAGCCTATTCCTGGTCTTAAGGGTACTGGACGATGCAATGAAGATATCCAAGAAAGAGGTGAGGCGAGTGACATTAGGTTACTAAAAAGCGATTAAAATCCGAGAAAACGTTTAAATATAGGTGGATGGAAAGGAAGTTGAGCAGGAGAGCTACTTGGGTGCAACTATAGAAGGGAATATCGAACTAGCGAGTGCAAACAGGACAAAGAAACAAAAACCATGATAATATCAAAATCCAAGCAACCGCATAAAATAAGACTGGATGGAAAGAAAATGGAGCGGGAGAGTCACTTCAAGTGCAAATGTAGAAAGGAATGGGAAACCGGAAAGGGAAATAAATGAGAAAGTAGAAAAATGGGAGATATATTGAATACAATGAAGTCAACATTTCTAGGGGAAGCAGAAGTGCTAAAAGAAGATAAAAACGGAAATTGCGGGCAAATAGTAGGACTACCATTTATGTGGGAAAGCAAGTTATGAACTGTAACTAAGAGAACCCAATGCGGTTGGAATGTGGTTTCCGGAAAAACACGAAACAGATGTAAAAGAGACAAAATATGAAACGAGACGGTCAGACGAAACCTACAAATAGAACATATCTGCGAAAAAATCACAAAGGAGACAGCTCAGGTGGTTTGGATATGTGTATCGTATACAAAACAAAAGACCAAAAGGATTGGGTGGAGCACTATATTGAAACGGCAAGGGGGAGGGGCGACACCAGGAAGAAGGAGGGTATATGGAACTGGGTAAGGAACATAGAGGAAGGGCATAGTATGGAGCGAGATACGGAGCTTAACATAAGACAGAAAACAATGGAGATAAAAGCGTAAAACTGAACTTCCCCAGCCTTATCCATAAAGGTAGAACATTTGGGACTGAGGAAAGTAAAGTGAAGTGCTACACTGCTGTACAAAAAGAAGTCAAAATACTCAAAGCTGTTATTCGTTACTCAAATCCAAACAAATTATACAAGAAGTCTAGGTGATGTTTGTACATATGAGACTTCAATCGAGAATTCCCCCAATATATATTTAAATGCACATATATGCTGCTATTTCTAATTGCAAAGAGGTCCAGGAACGATACAGCTCGCTTTTACCAGTTCCAAAAGCTTGCGTTGTTTTTGAGGTTGTTGAAATACGAATTGATTCGTTACAACATTCGAGGTACAGCAAACAAACATTTTAAACACTACAGAAAATTTGATCCTACGTAGTATTCTGTTTTCCTTAAAAATTTCTTCACAGCTATGAGATTGACAATGTAATAAATTACTTCATGGAATTCAATCAAATTAAAACTGTTCTTTTCAGATCTTTTCAAAATTCATTACAATAAAAGGACCTTCCATCTTATTACTACATAGTACTATTTCCATTCGTCGACGTTTTTTCCCGTTCCAAACGAAAATAACAATCGCCACTTTGAAAGCACAAACATTCATTTGCAATTTCATCACTAAGCCTCGACGCGCAGCTGTCGTCGTCGTTATTTCGCCCAAAATCGACGATTCACCATACGCTCAAGGCGTGCTTTTACTCGAACGCTCCACATTACGTTAGATATTCTAATGTAATTTGACGTTCGAGTGTATTAAGAAAATGTATAGGTATGTTATGTAGCGAAATTACGACGAGTCGAGATTTTCATTAAGGATCTTAACTTCGTATATATATACTGTTATTCGAGGACGCTCTCGAAGGAGGAACCGTACTCACAATATCACCGTAACCCTCATTTAGGAGTAATTTGGTAAAACACCCGCATGATATTTTGTACGGGAAAAATGTGACGGAAGAGGTGGTATCGTCGACAGCGTGCTGCAAAAGAGGGAAACAGGATCAAAGAATTTGAGAGAGGATTTGAACCAATTGTCGTAAGGTCCTTAGTTTTGGAGTAAATTAGTTTTATTTCATTTCGGCGTGCGCTTCTGCGAGGGAGAAGTTCGTGTGAGGAGGAAAATATGTATTTCGCCTCGTCGACGTGATTCATCGAATTTGTGTCGGGAGTTTATATATTGTTTTATAAAACCAATTGACAATCGTTTGATTTTTTCACGCTGTTTCTATCGCGTTTAAATGGCAATCGTAGCCATTCGTATCTTCGTGAGATACAAAATTATCTATTGATGTGGCAACCAAGGAATCAGCACTAGTTCGTTTGCTTCGTTGATCATAATTTCTGGACGGGAAATCAAAACGGATTTAAAGATAGCAATGGGAAATTTCACAATAGCTAAATGTTGTAACGGAAGTAAAAGATAAAAGAGGTAACAAAGATGGGAGCAAGAGTTTTGCAAAATGGAACTGGATGGCACAGTAGAGCAAGGAAGCATAATGAAGAACAATAGTAAATTGAGAAACTTACAAGAAAGAATATACGTAAATAGTAAACCTACGAAGGATGAAACAAATACCCAGAAAAAGCTGAAAGAAATAGCGCATGAGGACACAAGGAAGGGGAAAATAGTAAAAATGGGATAATAGATGGGACAAAATATCGGTGGAAAAACGAGGACGGCAAACTGATAAGACATAGAACGAACACTGTAAAATCAATCTTCGAAACGAGAGTATACGGAAAAATAGAAGGGGAAGACCAAGAATCAGATGGATTAACGAAATCAGGAAAGAATCAGAGAAAAGAGGAATGCCAAGTGAAGACATACCGAAATTAAAACAGGACAGAAACAGTGGAGGGAGAAATGCAAGACTCAACCCCTCCAAACGTACACCGAAAGGTAGAAAGGCTAAGGCCTAAATAACTAAGTAAACTTGAAATGTCAAAAAAACAGTAGATAGAAAACTAGTTTCAAAAGGATAATTGAGAGAGTAAGAAGTACAAATGAATAGAAAACTAGAACATCTACATAGCTCCCCAATGAACGACCAATAGGTAATAGATCTACATAACTCTCCAATGAACGAGCTATACGTAATTCTATTCTTTTATTCATTTATTTGTACACATGCAGATTTTTCCCAATCGTAAGACAAAAGTATGTACAACGAAAGTCCAATTACGTAGGAGAGGAGAAATTAGAGGAGAGTTACAGTCTTCGTTCGTTTCTTCTTCGTCTCCTCAAAGATTTTCGGCTTAAGTCCTGTTAAAAGCTTCCAACTTGTTTGATGACAAATTGCAGTGCCACACAGAACATGGACTAGCTTCATGTCCAAGCTATCCCAAATTTGCTGTCTCGATGTTTTGTGATCTGACAGAATTCAAAAATTGCTTGAAATGAAGAAGGGAGATGATGGTTGCTGAGTCAATTATTATATTTAACTGGGAACTAGACTTCTTAAACCTCCTGGTGATATATAGCTCCCCAATTAAAGACCAATAGGTAATAAGTCTACATAACTCCCCAATGAACCACCTATAAGAAATTCTATTTTTTTATTCATTTATTTGTAAACATACAGATTTTCCCCAACCGCAAGATCAAAGTACGTCCAACGAAAGTCCAACTACGTATGAAATTAGAGGAGAGTTACAGTCTTCGTTCGTTTCTTCTTCGTCTCCTCAAAGATTTCCAGGCTCAAGTCCTGTTAAAAGCTTCCAACTTGTTTGATGACAAATTCCAGTGCCACACAGAACATAGAGTAGCTTCATGTGCAAGCTATCCCAAATTTGCTGTCTCGATGATTTGTGATCTGACAGAATTCAGAAATTGCTTGAAATGGAGAAGGGAGATGATGGTCGCTGAGTCAATTATTGTATTTAACTGGGAACTAGACTTCTTAAACCTCCTGTTGGTATATAGCTCCCCAATGAAAGACCAATAGGTAATAGGTCTACATAACTCTCCAATGAACGAGCTATACGTAATTCTATTCTTTTATTCATTTATTTGTACACATGCAGATTTTCCCCAATCGCAAGATCAAAGTACGTCCAACGAAAGTCCAACTACGTATGAAATTAGAGGAGAGTTACAGTCTTCGTTCGTTTCTTCTTCGTCTCCTCAAAGACTTTCGGCTTAAGTCCTGTTAAAAGCTTCCAACTTGTTTGATGACAAATTGCAGTGCCACACAGAACATAGAGTAGCTTCATGTGCAAGCTATCCCAAATTTGCTGTCTCGATGATTTGTGATCTGACAGAATTCAGAAATTGCTTGAAATGGAGAAGGGAGATGATGGTCGCTGAGTCAATTATTATATTTAACTGGGAACTAGACTTCTTAAACCTCCTGGTGATATATAGCTCCCCAATTAAAGACCAATAGGTAATAGGTCTACATAACTCCCCAATGAACCACCTAGACGTAATTCTATTTTTTTATTCATTTATTTGTAAACATACAGATTTTCCCCAATCGCAAGATCAAAGTACGTCCAACGAAAGTCCAACTACGTATGAAATTAGAGGAGAGTTACAGTCTTCGTTCGTTTCTTCTTCGTCTCCTCAAAGATTTTCGGCTTAAGTCCTGTTAAAAGCTTCCAACTTGTTTGATGACAAATTGCAGTGCCACACAGAACATGGACTAGCTTCATGTCCAAGCTATCCCAAATTTGCTGTCTCGATGTTTTGTGATCTGACAGAATTCAAAAATTGCTTGAAATGAAGAAGGGAGATGATGGTCGCTGAGTCAATTATTGTATTTAACTGGGAACTAGACTTCTTAAACCTCCTGGTGATATATAGCTCCCCAATTAAAGACCAATAGGTAATAGGTCTACATAACTCCCCAATGAACCACCTATAAGAAATTCTATTTTTTTATTCATTTATTTGTAAACATGCTGATTTTTTCCAATCGCAAGATCAAAGTACGTCCAACGAAAGTCCAACTACGTATGAAATTAGAGGAGAGTTACAGTCTTCGTTTGTTTCTTCTTCGTCTCCTCAAAGATTTTCGGCTTAAGTCCTGTTAAAAGCTTCCAACTTGTTCGATGACAAATTGCAGTCCGACACAGAACATGGATTAACTTCATGTCCAAGTTGCCCCAAATCAGCTGCTTCGATAATTTGTGGCCTAACATAAGTCAGAAATTCCTTAAGATGAAACAAGAGATGATGGTTAGAGTTAATTATTGTATTTGACTGGAAATTAGATTAGTTAACCTCTGGATGGTATATTCTTTCGCTAGTGGTTAGTGTTAATTTGCTTAAGCCTCGACATACTTTGTGATTCGCTCTTCTAAAGGCCAAATTTGCAAGATCTCTTGCAATGACTAACAGACGTTACAGAGATGTTTTGCACTTATTAAGCCGATCAAAACTTGGTAGAAATGAATGCTGACTTTATAAAACTAAGTAAAATGGTAAACTTGGTTGAAGATACCCCCGATAATGTAAGCAAACTGTTTTTCTCCACTACGAGATTACTTACCTCAAGCTGTAGAAATCGAATTGATGTCACAGCTGTAGAAACTAGGAGTAAGCTATAGCAGATAAGAATACGAGGAGTAATCCACCACCAAAACAAGCATTCCAAACACTCAGACCTTAGTCAAAAACCCAAGAAATTGCACAGATATGATGAATATAACAACATTGGTACTTGCTCATTTACTTAGCGATGATTTCAAGTGCTGTTGTGTAGTATCCCACGTTGGTAAGCTTCTCACCGCAGAATTCTTGGGCACAAATTTCGCCAACAACGAGGCCAGAATCTTCAACAGCATTTTACTTCAATTAGTCGACAATTTTGTGGCGAGGAGTTCTCCAATTTGATGTAGTGTTAGTATCATTTGATCATTTGATTTAAACAGTAAATAAACCCAATCCAACGTTTCTTCAAGTAGGTGAATCCGTACCCATTAGCATCTTAAGAAATGCTTCTTGTGTATGTGGTGATGGCCATTACCAACTACATAGTTAATTTAAAACTTGGCTTTAGCGCTACATAAATACAAATACAACCAAACAATATAATAAGGACGTTTTATCCTTGTGGCATTCGTTTAATTACTTCTTTTCAGCGGTTCGGCCGCAACTGCAATTGAAGATATACGCCTTAATTACATTGGAAATGTACCGGCAAGCAATTATGACGTTGGAAAAACCGCAAGAGAAACTTTGTTGAATTAGCCCGAACGTCTCTTCGGGTGAAATTTATACGACACGGATGGGCGAAGTTAATCGTTTCCACTTAAAATTAATTGTGTGTTCAGCCAACGGCAAAGAAAACCATAAAACTTGGTCTGCGCGACGGAAATTCTGAATTTCATTTTGATTTGTCCGCGTATGCATGCGCTTCGCGCTCCACGAATTCCCCGCCTTTTTTCTTCTTTAAAGAAATCCTGACTTTTTTCATCTCTTTATTTTAATAAGGAATGAACTTCGCCGTGTATATTTTAGCCCGTTCCTTTTCTCCTTGTTATTCCGTACGTTTCGATAAAACTAAAATCGCTGCGATTCGGAACGGTAACGCTTTCCCCTCGCAGAAAGTATCACAATCTGCGTCTTTAATCTCGCCATTTATTAAGAATCCTGTAGGGCTGATTGTATTGGTTTTCTCCCGCACATTTTGCTGTAAAATTTCACGTCAGAGCGGATTCCAATAACGATCGATGCGTCTCGGACGGAATACCTTTAAATTTAAATTCCTTTCACAAATCGTAAGATGATTAAGTCTAGAAATCGACCGCATCTACTCTGCGTCTTTATTAATAACCGTCTCCAGACGCCCGGCACCGTTCTACCTAAGAAGGAAAAAGACGGGGCATATTTGAGGTGGAGCGGTACGGAACGCCTTGGCACTGGAAATCTTTGGTCGGTTTAACGTTAAGCGGTTTCCACGTCTTTATTAATTTCACATGCGATTTGGTAATACTTTATTCGGCGAGTTTCAAGGGCTCCAGAATTGCATGCATGTAGTATATCAATCGAGCATAAATTTGGATTTAATACTGATGTAGAAATAATTGCATATTCATGGATGGAGTAATATTTCTGCTGATGATATCCATATATTTCTTGAGTCTCTGGAATTACTTTTTGTAGGCCATTTCGACGTCAGAAATTGTTTTCGTCCATCGTCTATTAACCCCAAACACTCCTCATTACTTCATTTCTGTTTCATCGGTTGGATTGGCACAATACAACAAAATCGTCGATAGTAACGATCGTCTCCTCGATCTTGTATTCTACGGTATCGAAATATATATAAGTGTTGATCGCTTTTCCACTTTTGTTGTCTTCTGATGATGGCTTGCACAGCATATATTGTTTCAGATTCCTCACCAAGATGATTTCCTGATAATCACAAATATGAGGTACAACTTCTCCCGTGGTGACTTTCCCATAATTCATAATTGTAGAATTTTCAAAAGTTATTCTATAGAAAACCAGTTTCAAGATACTTGAGGGAGTTACATGTACAAATACAGATACAATAGAAAAGTAAAACATCTACATAACTTTCCAATGAACAACCTACACTAAGGTTCATTTGTTAGGCAACTTTGACAGAAAGTTGTGCAACGGCTGTACTGCAGCCTACATTGCCAGTCATTATCGCGGCATATGCAATGTGAGGTGCAATGCATCCATTGCACAACTTTCTGTGAAAGTTGCCTTACAAATGAACCTCAGTGTAGGTCATTTATTGGAGAGTTATGTAGATGATGTACTTTGTTATTCTATCTTAATCTTTTTGCTCCGCAACTGTATATGGTATTCTCCATATTCCGTGTCCATGGTTACTGTTTCACTGTGTTCAGTTCTTAACCATATCTTCTCTGTCAATTTTGTGAAAATATTGGTGTAGAAATATGCGAATACGTATAAGCAAGCCACTAATGTGTATCCAATAATCTTAATATGAATATATTGACAAGAATTAACACAACGTAGGGACTGATAAACGAGAACTTTTATTTCAAAGCTGCAGTACAGGAAGAGCCACGCCATGAGCGGGAAAAGGCGACGGCATTGGTAGTAACAGATATGTGTATAGGTTTACTATTGCCCACCTAAACTCAAACTAAAATTCTTATTTGTCGGCCTGTACATTGACACTTTTTATGACTATATAATAACATTCTTAATGCAGATTGGACATGTGTTGGCAATGCAGAAGATGTTGATTCAGTTGTTGGCACCTTAGATGATACGTTTGGTAGATCTGTCCCTTCTTCACAATTTAAGGCAAATATCTTTCCTCTGTGGTTTAACAAAACTATTATGCGGAATTTTAAATTGAAAAATTAGTTTCACTCAAAATTCGATTAAAACTAGAACTGAAATTGTATGATTATTTTGGTCGGCATCGTAAACTAGCTAACAATAAGCCACAAACATTTTTCGCATATCAAGCTTATCTTAATAGAATAGAGAGAAACCTGATAACAAATCCTAAATTGTTACGGTAATATGTTAACTTGAAGAGAAGTAAGTCTCGCACTTTGTGATGCTATTTTATGGTGACAACACGCACGATGATCTTTGATCTATTGTACATGGCTTCGCTGAGATATTCACTCAAAATTCCTTGACTAGTAGTAATATCGAAATTTGTGTCTCAGGGCTGGTCAGCCGTAGACCATGCAGTTGAGGATTATGCTCTTTCTACCGTAAGAGATCTTCAAACCCTTAACTTTTAGTAAATGGTTGCTATACAATTTTGTCCGCCCCGTTAGCTTTAATTTTTTAATCTCTGACGACCAGCACTTTTTCCTCTGCTTGAAAAGTAGCTGAACTTGTACCAGTTTTTGGGAAGGATACGAGACGGGAAAGGAAGAAAATTTGCTTTACAATTTTGGCTGCTCCATTCACCACACCAGCACTTTTCCCTCTGCTTGAAAAATTGCTGAACTTGTGCCAGATTTTGAGAAGGATAGGAGAAGGGGAAGGAAGCAGATTGCCATACAATTTTGGCCGCTCTATTCACTGCACTTTTGAATCTAACGACCAGCCCTTTTCCCTCTCCTTGAAAAATTGCTTAACTTGTACCAGTTTTTGAGAGGGATAGGAGTAGGAGAATGAAGAAAATTTGCTGTACAATTTTGGCCGCCCCTAACTGCACTTTGTAATCTAATGACCAGCACTTTTCTCTCTCCTTGAAAAGTTGTTTAACTTGTACCAGTTTTTGACAGGGATAGGAGAAGGAGGAGGAAGAAAATTTGCTGTACAATTTTGGCCGCTCCATTCGCTGTAATTTTTAATCTAACGACCAACAGTCTTTCATCGGCTTGAAAAGCTGCTTAACTTGTACCAGTTTTTGGGAAGGATAGGAGACGGGAAAGGAAGAGAATTTGCTTTATAATTTTAGCTGCTCCATTCACCACACCAGCACTTTTCCCTCTGCTTGAAAAATTGCTGAACTTGTGCCAGTTTTTGAGAAGAATAGGAGAAGGGGAAGGAAGAAGATTGCCTTACAAGTTTGGCCGCTTCATTTACTGTAATTTTTAATCTAACGACTAGCACTTTTCCCTCTGTTTGAAAAATTGCTGAACTTGTACCAGTTTTAGAGAGGGACAGGAGAAGGAGAAGGAAAAAGATCTACTGTATAATTTTGGCCGTTCGATTCACTGTAATTTTTAATCTAACGACCAGCACTTTTTCCTCTCCTTACAAAGTTGCTTAATTTGTACCAATTTTTGAGAAGGATAGGAGAAGGGGAAGAAAAGAGATTGCTGTATAATTTTGGCCGCTTCATTTAGGCTAATTTTTAATTTAACGACCAGCACTTTTCGCTCTGCATGAAGCGTTGCTAAACTTGTATCAGTTTTTTGAGAAGGATAGGAGAAGGGAAAGAAGGAAGATTGAGGTACAATTTTGGCCTCTCCATTTACTGCAATTTTTAATCTAACAACTAGCACTTTTGCCTCTGCTTGAAAAGTTGCTAAACTTGACCAGTTTTTGAAAAGGATATGATTAGGGGAAGAAGGAAGATTGACGTACAATTTTGCCCCCCTCCCCTCCCTCCCTCCTCCCATTTACTGCAATTTTTAATCTTACCACCAGCACTTTTGCCTCTGCTTGAGAAGTCTTTGCAATTATGCCAGTTTTAAGAAGAGTAAACCTGAAATAATTCAGAATTATCGTCCGATTTCCTTAGTCAGTCATTTCTCAGAAGTATTTGAACAAATGTTGTATATTGTCATTTATACTAATGTCAAGAACAAGGTACCTATTAAACCACACGGTTTTCTGATAGAGGTTTTCACGATCACCAACTTAGCTTGCATAACCCAAAACCAATGTAAAATCATTGATCATCGTTTGCAGTTGGATGCAATTTACATTGATCTTTCAAAGACCTTTGATTCTACTGACTTCTTTTTCTTATTCATGAATTGCGTGTACTCGGTCTCAACAACGCACTTGAAATTGATTGCATACTGCCTTACAGGGCGAATCAATTATGTTGCATGTAATGGCTTCTCTGCAACGCAACTTTACTTTAATATCTGGCGTCTCACAGGGATCAACGTTGGGACCATTGCTATTTGCGATCTTCATAAGCAACTTATTTAAAAACTTTAACGTGCTGTCACTTAGTATATGCGGACGACCTGAAAATACATACATCATAGCATCGACTTCGTCTTTGATGCTTTGATTTTATAATTCTCGAATTAAACGAAGGAATGATAAGCAGCAACTGATGCGCTGTCAACTGATTACATCGCAAAGTAGAGAAAAGGTGTGTCGTCAGATTTCGAAGAAAAGCTGATAAAATACCGTTTTGCTTATAATATTGAAGGCCTCCCTCCGGGGTGGTTTGAGACCACAGGAGATCTTGGGGTTTGGTTCATTTTGAAAATGAATACGTTCAAGTTACCAGGCTTTCTCATACGCAATATGAAATACTTCACTGATGCTTCTGTAAGAAGAACTCTCTTATATTCTGCTAGCCCAAAAGAAGGTTGAGTATTCCAGCATTATCCATATTATGTATGTCGTCAAATCAGACTTTGGTGCTTGCAGCATTTCAAGTACCTATTTGGCCTGCCGTGAGGCTCGGAATAATCCAGAAACAAATTGCGATCACGATGCTTTATGTCAATTACATGATGTTCGTCTCTTGCGTGCTGCTTCGGTATTCTAACTTTGGCGTGTTTTGTGATCTGCATTTTCATATATGTACATCCCTCGTTGTTTTATGTATAATTACTTAATTAGATGTGTAGTTGTGTTTCTAAGTTTTTGCTCTATTGCATAGTTATACTAATAGAGAAATATTTCTTGTAGCATTGATTATTAATTTATGCTATAATCTATTTCTTTCTCTTTTTTTTTTCTATGCGTGTGCTTCCAATATTAGTCTGAATACATTTTCTCTTTCCCCAATTAGGTTTGCACTGTACTTTGTCGTTAACTATGTTTGTACTGGCTGATGCTGCTAGACTATTCAGAATCTAATTATTGGTATTGGTACTATTACTATGATTGCTATTATTATGTATAAATATACACTGCTACTCAAAAATTGGACGCGCTAATGTACTTATGTATTTTTTCCACATTCTTGTGTTATCTGGCGTCTTTCCTGGCCAGTTGTTCTCGCAATAACTCGCTCAGCTACGTAAAATGTCCTTGACCCATCACGAGATTGAGTCAAAAATGATTAAGCACTTTACGAGATTATGTAATGTTGCTTCAAATTTAGCTCCACCTATATTTATTTTGGCTATATATGTAAATGCATCATCTCGTACTACACGAACGAGCTTTCAGTTGATGGTGTTATTAATTAATTGATTCGTTCGATTTTTCAATGAAGTTCATGTTTTATATTTCCGAAGATTAGCCTATCCACAAAATTTTGAACGTAGAGAAATTTGCATGTGTAAAATTCGCTTCGTTCAAATAAATTTAAATCAAACAAATGTATTTGAATTAACGTAATAAACCGTTTTAATTTTCCCAAACGGACCAGCCAGTTTGTAAAATGTTTGAGCGATATTTTCAATTATATCGGTTTCGGTGGAGCTAAAATCAAGTTGTTAATATGTGTGCGTTTTTTAGATTGTTTACTTAGCGCGCCAAAGCGTATTACGGATTATTGTACGTATAGGATATAATTTTATAATTTTAATAATCTCACGCTTGCGAGCCTGGACTCTCAAGTGTGAATCAAATTATAAATACTAGATTTATTTGAACTGAATAGGATTTGACGAAATAAAGCTTTAGAAACGGAAAAGATTGGTGGTATGTAAAACACGACTACCGTACTACTTGTATATTCAAGACAAGATAACCCATCTCTTATAGCGAGTACAATGGCGGAATCAACGATTGTATGCATGTAGTGCATTTATCTATAGTTGTACGTACTTGCTCGGAGCAAAATTCACGAATCACAATTCAATTTATATGTTAATTTAGCCGGCGGCTTTATTATCGCCTCTAACTCGCACCTTCTCTACGCTAGGCGAACGTCGGTCGGGAGTTGATTGCAAGTAAAGACGACGATTAATCGTCGGAATACTTTAATCTAATTACCAATCTCCGTTCTCGAAGAGGTGAAAGATGATTCCGCGCCGCACGACGCCCCGGTACCGTGATGAAATTTCCCATTTTAGACGTCGTTTTACTGGTTGACTTAAGCGGCAAGTTGCGCGTTTAAATTGCCTCCTAGTTCGCTTTCCTATTATGAAAAATTAATGAATCGATTATGGTCGATTTTAAAAACGTATAGTCCGGGCTGCTGAATAATTGAAAATGACGACAAAATCGATCAGTACAATTTTTATAATTCGCTTTTTCCCGACTGTAATGGTAATAATCATAAAGAGTATACACAATTTCTAAATAAATTATGGGTTATCGATGAAGAATGGCGTTATTAGTAAACCACCGGTTGCGTACGTACATGTGAAAAAGCATGTTATTCTTGTTTTGTGGTTACCAGTACGCACTGGAGTAATTTTAAGTTACAAGTTTATTATTTTTGAAAAGTAAATTTTTCATTAAATTATCCATTGATCTCCAACCCGCTTAGTGGCTGAATGGTAAAGCCGTGCCTCACAATGAGAAGCTCCGGGAGCGTAGTAATTGAAAATCCCAAAATCAAATATCTGTTACTTTCAATGCGTTGCTAAAACACGAAAATGATAACTCTGCTATCGTTGCTGAAGTCCAAAAAATGACGGTAAGCCCATGGTCGTTTTCCGATTCCTTAATTAGGGTTAAATTCAACAACAAACACGGAATTTACAAAAAAGTTCGTCGATAGGTCGTAGCTACCGTAACGAATACACGGTATGCAAAATTTCGAGCCCGTATACTTACTGGCTCTTTACTTATTATTGAAAGAAAACTAAAGCTCTAGAAGCTCATAACATTGTAAGAAACTAGTATTTGATCGTTACACACACTACTTTTAAAGCTCCGAATATACAATTTTCAAAATAGTTTTGGAATCAATAAAGAAATTTAGGTTTAACCGATCTTTAAACGAAGTACCGAACACCATTAATGGAAATTGCGACAAAGCACTCCGAGAGAAACTTTCAAGTCTCCTAAAGGCCGATTTTTTAAATGTATGCCCACAATAATGAGAATAGGATCTTCTGGCAAAAGCTTAATATCTTTGAAGACTTCAACCAGAAGAATTTTTTAGTTAAACTATTGCCTGCATATTCTTCTTCTTCTTCTTAATCTTTTACCCTTTCTACCTTTCGGTGTAAGGGTTCGGAGCCACCGAGCCGTATATGTACACGCATATACCGTACCGCTCCTGGCCCACCCAGTGGCATTTCCTTCCTCTTCGCAGCTTATTAGAGGTCCAGATCCCTTTTCAGGATTTTAAACTGCTACGCTCTGCCGCTACCGGGTCTCGAACGCCGGCCCTTCTATTGCAAAGAATAAAAATACAACCGAACTTACAGACAGTTCTAGCATTTTACGTTGACTGAAAACTACGGGAACTTTTTCAACAATTCTGATGTTTTGTTTTAAATAAAATGTGACAGAAACCCCTATTTTCCTTTGTAATTGTGCGTACTTGCCGGAAAACTGTCTATTATAATTTAACATTGTACTGTCTGATTTCAATCCATGCCTAATTTGCAGGGTACAAAAGTACAGGAAAACTTTCCAACGGTTCGAGCGTTTCACTTTAACTGATACGTAACCGAAGCTTTCAACAATTCTTTCAACAGTACCTTGTGACAAAAGCTTAATATCTCTGAAGACACCAGCTAGATGAAGTTTTAAGTTGAATTATTGCCCGCATATTAGAAAGAATAAAAATACGACAAGACTTTCTGACAGTTCTAGCACTTTACTTTGATTGAAACCTAACAGAACTTTTGCAACGATTCTTAGTACTTTTGCTTACTTTCTGGAAAACTTTTTATCTATTAACGTTGTAACCAGATCAACGTTTGGCTTGAACCAATGCCTAATTTACTGGTACAAAAACACAATGTAATGTCCCGACAATTCCTATGTTTTGTTTTAACTAAATCGTGACGTAATTCTTTGTCTCTCAGTTTGGTTGTTGACGAAGCCTCAGTGGTATTCGAAATTCGTTTTGATAATTTGTGCCCTTTTACTTTCTAGAAAAAAGGAGATGCAAAGATTTTCCGACCGGAGGTCGATATCTCTAAGCAATCCAATCAGTATCAAATTATTGCTTTGAATTAATTTGTCGCTTGCATAGAATAAAAATACGGCCAAGATTCTCGCTAGTTTTAACAATTAATTCGCATGAAATGTGGCAGAACTTCTCGGCGGTTTTACGACAAATTTAATGACAAGTATAATACGCAGAAAACTCACGGAAGTAATCAGTATGGCCCCCAGGCTGAAAAGTTTGGACACCTCTGCTCTAGACCATCCTAATATGACATTTCAACTACACCGAGATAGAGCTTTCTTAAAGAAAAACATCTGCTTGAATTACTTTTTGGAATTGTGCCTATTTTTTGTAGAATAAAAAGGGCGATCAAACTTTTTCATTTTAATTTTAAACAAAATCACATTTCCAATTACTAACGATTTTATCCTTTCTTTTTCAGGTAAGCATCACCTACTACCCAATCCGCTGTCGGTTGGTAAGTCAACCTTTATCCAATTTATGATTTGAATCGGTTTTCGATCCAATCTATGATGAACGCTGCCTAGCGTGTAGATGTCGCCCCATCGAATTGCGTGCCTATCGAATGACAATAGGAATTAATAAAGGCCCGACTTATAAATATGCAGAATGCAAATGACTGTTTGTAAATTTAATTTTCGTCGGGGACTGGTGTGAGGTTACAGCAGCAGCAGCGACGGCGGTGGTTAACCCTTTAACTTACTGCTTAATTAAATTTCTCTGCCGGCTTTTTATCGGCCAAAGTTAGCCGCAAAATTGACGCGAGACGGATGCGCTGTCAATGAATTTAATTATGTTAAATTTGGAGAAGCTTGAAATGAGAAATCCCCTTTTTGTTAATCTACGTACATACATACGGACGTATGTACATACTACATATGTATGTATCTATAATAACGCTGGGAGATCTGAATGGAGATAGAAAAAATTGTTCGGAGCAAATTGGATGCGGATATCTGATAAACAACAACGGATCAATAATTAACAGCGGCGGGTAAATAAACTGGGGACGGATTTATGTGAAAATTCGCACTAGATACGAATGTAGTAGAATGATGTTTTGTCACTAATAGAAAAGTTATGTTTGGTATACATTTTTATATGTTTTTGTTTGGCAAAGCGGAAATTGTAATAAAACAAAAAATTGGGGGAACGTAAACCTTTCCCAAATATTTCTTCTTTGACATTTAGTCTGTCGCTTTAACATCTGGTAGTTGAAGATAATAATAATACTTTATTATTGCGGGTACAATAATGTGCATGCAAGCGTCAGCAGATAGCATATGCAAAGTAACAACCAAACAAAACAAGAAACAAATAATCAATATTCTAAAAATAAAGCAACAAGTGCATAGAGATAAAAGCATTCATACATACATTGTTAAATAATACGGTTCACAAACTAACAATAAATGTATATACTAATCTAATTTACTTATAGGTAAGCTCAGATATTCTTTAATGCAATAAAATGCTTTGATACTTAAATACTTTTATAATTTATTTCTGAGTTGCTCCGCGTTTAATACTCTGCCATCTGTAGGTAATTTATTAAAAAATTTTGAATTTCTAAGAGCCTACTATACTACAGCACTGTAAATATCAGGAAATATTCCTTCATTTATTTACATATTGTTAATAAGGTTTTGTTAAAGGGAATTTTATGAAATTTTGAATGAGCAAAGCCATATGCATTTCATCTACTTGATTTCTTTAATGAATTTATGACACTTTTTCACCTCGATGAATGTAGTTTCAATACATTCATTAACACTAGTACTATCGGAGATATTCTGACTAATTTCATTAGGAACATTAATAAAATAGTCGTTTATTTCATTACAATCAAAGTCAGTATCAAAACAGGAATTTGGTAACGAATTTCCACAGTAGTTGGTTTTGTTTAATCGTTGATCGTTGTATTTGATCTTGTGTCTTCTCTTATTTCGTTTCTATACTCTAACCTGAATCTGTTTAAGGCCTGTTTTATCTCATTAGAACCCGCATATGAATACATATCACTGAACAAATTTAATTGTTCTCGAATCTGTAAACAGCTCGACAACAAACCACTGATAACGTCGAGTAAGTTTAGAATGTCCGACTCTTACAGTCATTTCAGAAAAACAACATTCAAGAAGATATATTTTTCGTTAATATGTAAACCACTGCTCGATACAAATTCCCAGTTGAACCTGGCAACATAGCTGTAAAATTTAAATTTACCAATTTCAGCTATACATCGTATATTTCCTATCTTATTTTCTGTTTTATTGTCAATAAATTTGCTGAACCAGATAGTGATACTATGATCAGAAAAACTATGAGTAACATGTGCCTCGGAAACATTAGAATCAAAGTTCAGGAAGACATTATCAAGCCAATTCGATTTAAGAGTTGGCTCATTTATTTTATGAGAAACACCAAATGAGTGTATGCAATCTAACCATAATTCAACATTATGCTCACTTGTTCCAAACCACACGCTAAAACCACCGCGTCTTACAATTTCGCTTCTAAAACCTATAAAAAGAGCTTTCCCCATCTGCGAGATAAATGTATTCAAATCACGTGTGGCTGATTTATAGACACTGAAAATAGACATGTTTATTGTACTGACAATTTAGTAAATTTCTTAAACAAAATTGCACCAGCTTAGCTCTTAATTAATGATATAAAAAGCATAAATTTAAATTATATCAAATTATATTTATAAATTTTGAGACATATTTAACATAAAATCAATATAATTACCTAGTATTGTATGTATGTGAGTGTCATTTCTTTTATTCGGTGATGGTTCTTCCTATGTCTCCTCTTTTAACTTCTATTTTCGATGCAGCTCTATTTTCTATAGTTTCTTCCCTCTCTTAACTTCCTTTTTCGGTGTGGCTCTATTTTCTATGGATTCTTCCCTTTTTAAATTCTTCCTTCTCCGATCTGGTGAGGTTCTTTTATTCACTGGTACTTCCTCTTAGAATCCCTTAATTCCAAATATATTTATTTTTGTTGACTTATCTCTCTTGTCAATTTTCTTCGTCGTTAACCAAACAAACCTTTTTTATTTTTTTGGAGACCTGGACTACACTACATTATTTCTCCATTGTCCACGAAACTAAAACTTTAATTCTCCTCGACTCCAGTTCATTCAGGCATATCGTTGTTATAGAAACCTGTATTGAATGTCGATGTATCCTTGTTTATTTATATCCAGTAGTTATTATGAATTCTGATAATGTAAGGTGTTGTATGTATGTGTCTGAATGTTTACAATGCTTTTCTATCTTTTAGTCAATGCTTTTTATAATAATTAATAATTTTATTTCTAGTTACATTTTTTCTACCATTAAACGTCTCTGGCTGGAGTTAAAATAAGAAGCTACACATGCTTAAAGGGTGGTGTGCGCGGTATCGAAAAAGTATAAATAGAACCCCAAAATAAACCGAATGGCAATTAAACACCATAACCCCAACATTAACTGTGAATTTTGATGTATTGAATTGTAATCAATGTTAAATTTTCTAGTGGTTATTAACCATTCGAGTATTACTATACTACATTATACTATCAACTTCCAAGGCAGCTACCTCAAAATGAAGCTCGATTGAGAGATTGTTAACATAATGATCATTCTTACAAAAATGTGAAGCTGGAGCAGAATGAGATAGGCCACGTAATGTTTAAATCTACACTAATAATAGTAGCAGAAGAGAGCATTGTCGATACTTCAGCCGGAAGATTGAGAACAGTAAGTTGTCTCCTAAGAAATTTCAGAAATAGGCATTACTCACTCCAATGCAGCGTAGTAAAGAACGACGGTACCCGTCGTTCTCTTTCGTCAGAAATTTTGCCAATAGCTTTCAATATTCTCCTTACTTTAACACCAACGAATAAAATTTACACCAAATTATATTCAGCTCGTCGACTCCTTTGACCCCCCAACATCATCAAAGGAATCCTAAGTAACATTCATCATTTCTAATTGATTTCCATTTATTGCGCGTTTCCTTTTTACATTTTGCATTTCGTGACGCAAAATACGGGTCTTTACCGTTTACCATCGTGTAATTGGGTTAGTTATCTGCATAATTGCCATTATTAGCTAGCAGCGCGAGATTTAATGAACAACTAATTACTGTAGAAACGATCGAAGATTTCCTCGCATCTGGCGCGTCCGGTCATTAGGCGACGCCATCTACTAAAGAGTCGTGCCTCCTTTTGATGTCCCTTTGTCGAAGAAGTAGAATGGTGAAACCTCCGCGTTGCCGTCTCCGTCGTCACTGTCGCCGCCGCCGCCGCCGCCGCCGTCGTAACTGAATTTGCATGAAATTTTCAAGATCTCTTCCGGTGAGTCCATTAAGTACACTTAAGGGCGCCGACCTGCGTTCTCGTGCCTTCATAAAGGGCGAACTTTTCTTGCGAGAATGCTTTTTAAAATATTTTAATTAGGGAAACGTCTAAGGTCAAAGTTTTCGTTCGCTTCGTATAGGATCATGTCCTTCAACGGGAACGTTTAGAAGGATCTTTTCGTATTAAACGTGCAAAGAACTGGGATAGGATAAGCTGTGGTATCGGTCCTTGGATAGATGGAAGGAAAATCTCAATTTTAACCCGGAATCTTTCGTTTCCTAAGTTTTATCTTCGTCTCACTTGACAATTAATACCAAAGCGATTTAACATCATTTTTAGATAGTTCCAAAAATTATTTTCAGCGCTGGATATCATCCTTCCTACAATTATTTAGCAAGTTTTCAGCAAATCCGCGACAAATGCGATTTTCATTCATTTAATTTGAGCGAACTTCTTGCGACAAGACGCGGTCGGACCTCTCTTTGATCCGATTCAAATTAGGTCACACCCAGCGCCCGAAGTTTCACTTTGTTTACCTTTTTCAACTAATGTTGCCTCCAACACACTACGTTAAATTATTTATGTACGCAGTACCGAGAAAACGGGACATCGATATCTCATCAATATTTACATACGTAGCTTTCCTTTGTTACAATTTTGTGAAAATTTTCCAGCGAAAGTTTCCCCAAAATCACAGGAAAGGGAACATCGAGGCGTTGGGATTGTACATATTGATATATACAGTAGACGCTTATTGGTGTGAACAAAATGAAACGCAGACAGTTTCTACTAACGAATTGTTCACATTAACGGGAGTGACTAATTTAATGCTTAAAATAATAGGTATTGTTGCATCAATAATTGTGTACTCATTTATAATTGCACGTTTTCTTAGTTTGAAAAAGCTCAAAGTACATTTTAAAAATATTGTGTAATGTTTATTTGTTTTTTTGTTGTTGTTGTGTTTTCAACTGTTACTGTGTTACAGCTGTTTCTCTTATTTCTTTCAATATTTGAATATGATTCAAATTAAGTTTACATCCTTCTGCTCATTGAATTAATGTGTTCCCTGCATTTATTGCACTGTCTAGAGCAATTTTATTTCGTGATTTTTCTTCAGTTTCCTCATCTTTAATTTCATCTTCTTCAGTTTCTTCGTCAAAATTGTCTAATTGTGTGTCCATTTCATTCCATTCAATTACTTCTCTTTTATCCAATTCAATCTAGAAATAGATAGTAATGAAAGTTGTGTAAATACAAGAATATTAAGTACATACATGCGGCAGTAATATGTGTAAAATATCACGTGTTTCAGCCAGAGCTTGTGTCTGACCATCTTTCCATTTTTGTTGCAATAGACTAAGAGGCAAATCATCATCGTCTTCTTGATTACTGACATCTAGAATTTTTCCCTAGCATTGAGCAATCATTGTTTGATCTAGTTCGTACCAGCCATACATCAAATTGGTAGCAGCATTTCTTTTTGTCAAATTTTGTAATATTTCTAAATTGGATCCATTTACAATGATATTGCGAAGAAGGCTATTCCTGTAATATAATTTTGATCACATTCTGATCAATTGGTTCGATAAGGAGCGGGAGGTACATTGTTGTAATTTGCCCATCCTTACTCTGTAATTCTTCTATTGGGAGATGTGATGGAGCATTATCCAAAATAAGAAGGGCTTTCATTGGGTGTCCAGTTGATTTCTGGAAACGTGTAACCTTTCAACGGAACAAACAATGACTTGTCAATTATTTTGGGAGATTCATGTTTGGTAAATTAAATTTACTCTATAAACTTATTTGAGGAAGAAAAGAATTATGGAACCAATGCTTAGAAATTGACTCCGTCGTCCAAGCTGATTTTGAGAAGTCGTAGTACACGGGAAGAGAAAATTTTTGAAAGCTCGAGGATTTTTCGCCTTACCAATAACCAATGGCTTTGCTATATGAGCATTGGTGCACGCCAAAAGTGCTGTCGTCGTGTTAGTCGTCGTTTCTCATCTTTTCCACCTGGAGCAGTCTTCTCTTGAGATGAAACAAAGGTTCCCTCTGGCAGAAGCTTCGATTCATCAGCATTATATAAGTGATTAACTGTGATTCTCGAATGTCATATTTTATCTTTTAACTGGACTTTAAATGGATCAATTAGTTCTGGCTGCGATGATAATTTTTACCAGCAATTTTTAAATATCGAATTCCGAATCTTTCTTTAAATCGTTGCAACCAACCGTCACTATCAACAAAGTTTTCTTTCATTCCCGAATCCTGAATTCAATGCTTTGCCTTTTCTTTGATCATAGCACCACTGACCATAATCTTTTTATTTTCTTTGATTCAAGAACCCTTTGTAGAAAAATTTTCTCCATTTAAAGATGTTTAGATCCCTTTAAAGTTCGTCTTTGTCTTGGTCCTGCATACGTATAAGCCACTGCCCCCTTTTTCACTTCAAGTGTTAAGCACTTCGGATTTCTTTACGACGACATGACGTAATAGGTCGTGATCAAACGCTTCTAAATTCTTCCAATCCTATAGATACTGAGAGAAGTGCAAATCATCAAGCTGTATTAGGTAAACACCGCGTATCATATAACCCAGGAAAGTACTCAACAAGAAATGTCTATGGCCTTCCACTGTTTTTTTTTTTGTACGAGCTCCTTTGTACATGTACAAAGATCAAAAGAAATCATTGTACGAGAAATGTTTAATTTGTACAACATAATAATGATAACTGAGCAGTGTTAAAAATTGACAATGGTACATAACTTATGGAACGATTTACGAATGGAGAAACAAAGCAAAATAAAGCTGCAAGCTGGAAACAAAAACTAAAACCCAAGTGTACAATAACTTTATTCCAATGGAAAGTATAACAATGTTGTTACTTTAATACTACCTTCATTCAAAAAAAAAACAATGATTTCCACTAAGCGTGCTATTAATTACCAAAAAGAAATCTTTGTACAACGTACAAAGACGCTAAAAAGTCTTTGTACGGAGCCAAAAATCTTTGTCTCGTATAAAAAAACAGTGGGCTTTCGTTTCCGAGGCACAAATTAACATTATATGAAAAATCACCACTTTATATTTGTATAAAATTGTATAATAAACTACTTGATATGTACAAGTCCTTCTGTTCTATTAATACCTATAAAAGAGGGGACGGGGAATATCTGATATTACATGCGTTTTATAGCATAACTGAATATTTAAATATGTAATTTTTAATATGTGATTGTTTTTATAGATTCATACTATTAATTTTAATTTCTGACTCGTACATTAAGCACACAATTAGAGATAAGATACATTATGTACATTGTATAACACACCAACTCAAAATGTTTGGCTTCCTGAATAAAGCTTCTTATTATTATTATTAGTACAATGATCCAGGGAATTCCCGCCGCACAAACTACAACATGTGTTGAAGTTAGCGAATACGAGTTTGTTTACGTTCTACGACGTTCAATGTTATGAAAATGGTTGTTCACGTTATCCCGAATTTCTATTACGCGTGTTCACATTATCGAGCGTCTCCTGTATTTCCTATTTTCTAATAATAATGTCTTTATTGCATCAACTATTACAAAATATAGATACATGTACACACGAGAGAGTGAAGGTCGGTTCTGTAGTCAAAGTTCTCGTTGTCCTCACCACTCATGAGAAGCTGCAATCGGCTCCCCAGAATTGCTTTTTCTTCGTAATTTACTAACCAACACCACCAATTACGATTCTTCTGCAAAAAATTAACGTATACATTGCCCTATCAAAACTACGAAGTCTCTCGTACATCAAATTTTCGATTAAGCACGGAATTGGTTCGGAATTTCTTCCGTCAATCGGTGATCGTTCTACCCTCGAAACTAAGCAACGTAAATCCTCAACCAATCGAACCACAATAAGTGCGGACATCCTGCATCCATAGTCCATTCCCGCCCCAAATCACTACTGATGGCGGCGTCTTTTAATATCTTATGGAGTTCCAGGAGACGGCGGTGGGTTATGTTTAGAGCTCACGGGACGCAATCCTGCAGGGAGCACATGTTGCGGTATTTAGACAGCTTCCGTAAGCATCGGGCGAGCCGGATCCGGCGAAGCTTACTCGTATCGCAGGATCATCCTTGCAGAATCCCCGCCGGGACTCGAGGAAATAGGGACACATTAGTAGTTTCTCTGATAACTTTGTGCATGGAAGTTATTGTGGCGACCGTAGGCTAATGAAATATGTAAGTAAACTCCTTACGGCCGACGGAGAAGGCTAACTTCGGATAATTGCTAATAATCCGCGTCGGATTTAATTATCGTTTTTTCGCCCGCAAGTTTTGAAGTTGTAAAATATTCATCTCTTAGTGAATATCGTATGCAAGCTATATGGCATGAAATTTCTCTAGCAAGGCTGACGATTTCTAATCCTAATAGCCAGAAACGTTCTTATGCGTCATTACGCGTCTTACAATTGACAGGACGTTAATCTATGCCTTCACACATCCAATATAATCCAGTCATTATCTACATTTGGAAATGAAAAAATTCCGAGAAAGACAAATTTTTTATATGTTGTTAGGGGTATCCGGAGATCGTAATTTTGAGTTTTCGACCGCCTCGACCCTGGGCTTCGTCCGCCATCTTGAAAAAGGGGTGACTTTTTGTTTCTGCCATAACTCTTTACCCCGTCGAGATGGGGAATTGTTGTTTGGTATTTTTTGTTTCCCTTTCGATGCTCTTCAATTTAAGTGCTATGAACTTTCCCCCTATTATTGTTAATTTTCTAACCAACTTTGTACTTGAGTGGGGAGTAATGATGGTAGATTAAAGCTATTTCTCGTGACTTTTCGTTTTTCTTTACCCCTGTATAAAGCTATGAGAAATCTTACTCCCGTCGATGTCAAAATGACTGGATCATTCTTACTTTTTAACAGCTCCACCGATGACACCAGCTCCGCATGTTTCTTTAAAGTCTTTATAAATTTGCATTCCCAATAGGAGAAAAGTCTATAGGACTTAAATTCGAAAGCATCGAAAAAGAAACAAAAAAGGTACCAAACAACAATTTTCTATCTCGAGGGGGTAAAGACTTATGGTAGAAACAAAAGCTCACCCCTTTTTTGAAGATGGCGAACGAAACCCGGAGTCGAGACGGTCGAAAACTCAAAATTAAGCCCTCCTGACACCCCCCAACAACATAGAAAAATTTGGCTTTCTCGAAATTATTCCATTTCTAAGGCCAATTTTTGAATATAATGACTGGACTAGTAAATACTGACAATACTACCATAATGACAACATTTATTAACGGTTTGGACGTCTGAACACAGTTTAATAGCTGTTAAATCAAGTTTTTGCCGGATCGTAGTTCAAACTAAAATCTCGCCTAGTTTTGACTTCTTTCATATCGCCACTCATCAAATTTTGTCAAAATCGTTTTTATGCAAAACTGGTTACCGATGTCCAATTCTTACTTATCGAAAAGTCCAGCCTTGGGGATGCTAACCCAACCGAAATTTGGATGAATTCTATCGAAGTCGAAAACGTTTAACAACACTACCTTTTTGCAGTATCACTCGCCAAATTTTTTCAAAATCGAAAGCTTTCACCGAATATGTTTGTAATCAGGAATGCAATTCACCGATCATAAACTCCGGTCTCCAGGATCGTGAGCCGAACTAAAATATTGCACAGATTAATTGATATCGGAAATGTTTTACTTCCTCTTGCCGCTTTGAGCTGGTCGAAATCGAAAGTTTCCATGGAAGAAATTTTGAGGCGAACAGAAATCTCATTAAATTCAATCGAAAGTGTAAACATACATTTTTTTAAAAATTGTCGTCTTTCGGATGACCACCACTTTCTACGTCAACAAATGACAAATTTCAAATGTAGGCAAATGTGTTGGTTATAATGGCTTTGTACGATATGGAATACACCGAATACACCACTGGGTATTGCCGGAAAATATCGTAGTCGCAAACATCATAATGACAGTGAGTCATCATTAAGGTTTGATAACAGAGTGGATGACGTGTTATCATTAAATAGTATAAACTGGACCCCCTTACTTCTCCGAATATTAATGTCGCGCCTTACACGTAAGTGGAGACAAAGACCTGGTTACACTACTTAATGATAACACCACATCCACTCTTTTATCAAACTTAGTCATCATTAGAGATGCTCAATTTGCGCCAATAATACTACAACTATCTGAAATGACTGGATTAGAATAGCAACATTGCGCTATACGAACACAGATGGCTTCATACCATACATTGAAACTATTATGTATTTAGTTTTCGTCTTGCGCCATGTCGCTTATCATTGCTGTAGTCCAACTGTAGTCATCACAATAAGAATTTAGAGACGTAGCCCGAAGTCTACGGGAAAGAAAACAATTCCAATAGGATTTGTTAAAAAGGGATTAAATGTTTTCCACAGAAAAACTTTTCTAACCAATGACAGGTAAAACGATAGTTGGGGAATGTTCGAAATGTTTTGAGCTAAATTTATAACATTTAATTCAAATTTCAACTTTTGCATAGTTATTTAAACCGCGGGGAATATAAATAAAATAACAACTTTAAGAAGCAATAGCAATTTAGCATATGCACTACCTATGCATACCTAATTCTATTAAAAACTTGTACGTGTGTACGTAGCTTGCCAGAACATACACATACAATCGACGGAGGTCGCTCAATGCCAAAGCGAATTTCTCCAGTTTTGCGCGAGGATCTTAACCGAATTTATATGCAAATGTTTCGTTTGCTCCGTATACGTGCACGTACTCCTACAGTCTAGTTTAATTTCCAAATTTACCTCAGCTTAAAGCGTCGCTATACGGCGGGGCGTAACTAATAATTCATTTCGGTGGTCCGGAGGGTGCACCGGTGTTATCTAAACTTCGTAAATGGAAGATAAACATCTTTTTATTTGTTTACAGCATAAATCCTGCGAGGACGGACTGGAGGTCTTAGGACGTTTCCCAATTCAAATCTCTCTTATCCTTTTGTGCGGCGACTATTAACATAGATCCGTGCGTAAGATAGCAGTAATAAATGGTGGAGACACCGAAGGAAAGGGGTTTTGATTCGTGATGATTCCATAATGTTGCCGTGATACCATGTTTTATCGCGTATAGCTTGGTTTCCGTTGAAATTTGAGTGATTCCTCTATAACTTTAACAAGAACGGTTTGATGGAGGAGCAACTTTTCAATCAAAAAATTAATTTACTGTCAAAAATATATTTTATTTCTCAACATAATCCCCTGTTAGCTCTTAACACATTTGGCCCATCGAGTTTCCAATTTCTTCAAACCATTTAAAGAATAATCTTTCAGAAACTCTTCAAACCATTTTCTCGAATATCACCTCTTGATTTGTCCCAAATTTCTTTCCACGGAGCCATCTTTTTTAAATTTGGAAACAAGAAGACTGGGAGCCAGATCTGATGCACATAGCGGATGACGCAGCAAATCGCAACGCAATTCGACTAATTTTGTTGTAGCAACAGTGGACGAATGAAACGGTGCATTATTGTGATGATTAACATGTCAGAAAATCAACATAATATCTTCCAGTTATCGTGTTTCCTTTTTGTTAATAAGCAATGAAGATAACACCGTTGGAATCTGTAAAAGCCGTGGCCATGATCTTCTTGGTCGAAGAAAACAGTTTTGGCCTCTTTGAGAGCATGCTCCTCGGCAGACGTCCATTGCTTCGGCTGTGTTTTTATTTCTAGAGTATAATGGTTAGAGGTGCGGAATTTTCGCAAGTAAAAACTTGAAATTTTGAAATTTCGCTAAAAATCGCATATAGGTACTACATATATGAAACAAAACGAGTTTTTGATCCACTTAGAGGCTTACATTGTTGTAATTTCAACATTTGACTCTTTTAGAGTCGTTCTTCTGTCTACCACGACAGCATTATATTGACTAATTAAGCGTTCTGCATTTACGCTGTTAGTTGGACTCCAAATACTCTGAACGTTGCTTCAGCAAAAATTAAAAAATTAGCACTTAGTAGCCCACAATATGTCCTTAACATTGGGATCTTCATTCCTGTTTATTGATTGGGGCTTTAGGCGATGTAAGTGAGTATAACCATCAATCAGCTCATTTTGAGGAGGTGGTCTGAAGAAAGGAATTTTTGCGAAGCTTTCGGTTAATGTATTTTGATTTAAGGTGGTCATACTTACAGCCATAGATGGGCAAAATAACTGAGCCATATGAAAGTGGACTTCATTTGTTGTATTTAATCTTATGCCCAGAGAAAGTTTCTGCGGTTTTTTAGTATCGTGTTTAGATCCAAATCAATTTCCCCACAATTATTTTGGAGCAAATGTGACGTTTTCACACCAAAACACTCCTGACTTTGTCGTTCAAGAGTTGCACAAATGGTGAGTAAGTGGGTTACTTGAACCTTCTAATTCGTCAATTAATTTCATTTATTTTCGGGCATAACTCAACTGCATTGGCGTAATTATCTTTAAAAAAAGCATATGCTGAAATTTTTATTTTTACATTAATTGAACAAATTATGAATATGATCCGAATAATCATTCAGATACAAAATCGCTGTAGGCTAAGAGTTCTATCGTGTGACAATAAGTGCTTCGCTGCTTTTTTGAAGTAGCTTAAGTATGAAGTTTTCAATTTTCTTGAAAGAAGGAAGGCTGGCTTAACTTTTGCTACAATCATATTAAGCTCCTTAAATTCGTTAACAAAAACATCGCCAACAATAGTTCCTTTTTGGGCCCAACACTGGTAGTGAAGTATATGTTCCCTTATAAGAATTTTCAAAAGATTGCAACAAGCGGACATGTAACAAGCTATTTGGGTGTAATCGATTTCTTGATCTTTCAATGTATCGATAATTGTTTAGGAACACGTTGATGCGTTGGCAATGTCAAGGAAATTAACACTCGTTAAGGAAACATTCCTAAATCAGCTTGGGATGGACTGTTTTCAAAAGCACAGCAATGACACACCGTCCTTGCTTATCTGAGGTTTCGTGTGTTACGATCACAATGGTTTTTTTAACTGTTCCTTTATATAATTTTTTGAGATTGCCCACGCGGTGACACAAACTTTCTTCTTAAAGTATCAGCGTGTAGAAGGCGTGGTATATATTTTACAAAAAATTAACCCAGAGCTGGACGATCCAATTTATGAAGCGAGATGTTTGCTTTGAGAAACATCTTTACAGTATCTTCCACAAAAATATTCCTGAGCCTAGCGACAATGGTGGACTGCCGTTTGGCTCCTGGGACACTAACCGTAGAAGTTGTCTTTTTGATTTGAGTTGATAACAACGTGTGCTTGCTCAATGTATCTTTCTGTCACCCTCCAAACCAATGTTACGGTAGTTGCACGTCACCATTTTTATACCTGATAGATACAGGCCATCTCCTTTGAATTCTTTTACTCTTTTTCGAAAGCTTTCTTAGGGCGGGCCATTTTGAATTTTAATGGACGAAAAATGTTTGTTATAAAACTTTACGAACGAACAGTGTTTCCTCTCACTCCCTCAACTGACAACTGATACACGGGAAGAAATGAATCATCCTGGGGGCGGGAGATGAGAGAGAAAGAGCGAGAGATAAATCATTTTGTGGGAAGACTCAAATCTTTTCGTAAAAAAACACACACACAAATGGGTATATTTCGCATTTATTCTCAAATATAAGAAATTTTGGCATAACTTAGCGTCTATTTCGTAAAAACGAGAATTTCGTATTTTCAATAACGGTGTATTCAAGTTTCATCTACTGTGACAGATCGACGGAGGAATTCCCTTCGATTAGCCAAACATTCTACCTAATGTTTAATGCGAGCGCGCATTTGACCAGCGTTAAGCAAACGCGGCACCCACCTCGTGGATAGATTTTTCATATTTAAACGTTCATACAAAATTTTGTACACCCGTTCAATTGAAATATTTACTTCATTAGCTATTATGTCACGCAGTTTCAATCGACGAATGCTAATTACAAAGGCATTGATGTGATTAACCATTCCTGGAGTAATTACGATAAATGACTGTCCCGGACGTTCTGCATCATCCGTGCTCATACGGCCACTTTGGAAAGCACAAAGTAGCTTACAAATCATTCCATGGGACGGAGCACATTCACGATCATATTTATGTGACATTTCCTCCGTTTTCTTTAATTGTTTTTCCAGGTAAAAGATAATGTTCTGTTTTTCCATATTTACACAACGAACACTTTTTCCTTAAATGAGTATAAAACATAACCTATCTGTCAGATTTGTGTGGAATTTTGACAGTAGACATCAGAAACATGACGGAAGCCAACAACATAATCACCGTAGCGCAAGTGTTGCCTACCTCTGCCACATCGCCCTCGTATGATCATGTAGATATAATCTTACATTTCCAAGCAGTTCTCAAGAACTAAACGGTGACAATAACGACCATGTTCACTCGATACAGTTCCGTAAAAGTATCTTCATCCATTTTTACCGGCGTATTAACGGAGACCCTTTGGCGCGAACTTTCCGCGAAATCGAAGCATCGTCGCTCGCAGGTGATCCAAAGAAGCTCTTAGAGAGCTCCTCAGTACGTAATTCCGTTACGCTTCGATGCTCTTCGCTACCTGTTCCAGCGAATCCCGAGAGTTGCGAGAACAATCCTCGCTCGGCTCCGCATCCACAGACTATGCTAATGCGATTACGGACGAAGAACAGCTGAGAGAGTTTTAACTCACGCAAATGTCTTTCGGAAACTGAACGTTGAGAGACCGTCGAATCTAATTTGTACAACGAACGCCTCGTCAACCTCGTCATATACGTACATGCACGTATGAATATAGATACAAACGTACGAGTAATGTACGTACGTAACATATGTAGGTTTAGTGCGCTTCTCGCGCGAACTCAAACGAGCATGCATACATACGATTGTAGGGAGGTAGATATCTAGGCTGTGTGGGAATTCGCTTCGGCATAGACGGAACGCACAAGCCATGAAATTACTTTACGCTGCAATTTGTCATGCCACCGTAAAACATTGGAGAAAATGATTACGTAAGAGACAATGTTGAGAAACGGGTTCATTCTGCTTTGGAGGAAGTACCTACAACCTGTATAAATGTATACGTACAACGTAAGAATATGACACGCATAAGCTGCAAGTGCCTATTTACTATTAGGAATACGAAATGGAAAACGTAGATGCCGATAACGGATCTGGGATTTATGGACACTTGCATTGGAAACGCAACAAAGAAATTACGGCGTGTAGAACGTACATTATTCTCAATTATAATTGCGGGAAAAGATTCCAGCAGGATATAAGTAGAAAGCAGATATTTTATTCTTTCCCGCAAATGTTTTGAATCTCGTGGAATCTAAGCTGGTCTCTGGAAGTCTTACGTAATCGACTACCACCTCTAAACATATTGCATGATTCATTCGTTTGGATAATAGTAATAATATATATCATTTTTCAATAACAAGCAACTCTAATTACAGGTCAAAATTACGAAGCATACATATGAAAAAGGTGAATGGAGACGAAAAAGCAGATTATACAAAGATATCATTATTAAAACTTACCATTACGCTTCATACAGGGTTTGTTATAACTAATGCGTCAAATTCATTTACAAAATCATATAAGGTATAAATAAGTCAGTGAGCATAAAAGAATAAAAATCTGGGCATAGAAAGTGCTATTTTAGAATCCTTGCAAGACATATTGTCGAAAAAGCTCGGGATCGTACGACACCACGTAAGATCCGGTCATGAATGTGTAATTAAAACACCTTTTGAACACATCACTGTGCTTGACATATGGTCGAGATTTTCCAAGCGTTCATACTTCTTTCTTTAAATTCTAAACATACGTCTTCATTTTCCAATCACATGTTCGACGTTCTACGACACATATTATTTATTGCCTGATCAAACGAACAAGAACTACTTGCCTTGACCTTACCTCAGATACTTAGTACCATTTAAGTTACCACGTCAAAGAAATAAACATTCCACGCGACGAATTACTTTGAAATGTTGCTTATAAAACGTACGAAACTTAAAAAATTAATTGCGGCTTTCTCCTGAGAATAAAATATGTTCTCTTCAAATTTTAGATCAATTGTTGTTATTGAAATTTTAAAAACCTATTGAAACCGCCAGTTAGAGTTAAAGAAATCAGTATTCTCTAAGTACTTCGATTTTCTGATTTATAAAGCCCAGTAATTTTGATAGAAGAGGCACGTTCAGGTGCACATAACCTTTTTCTATAGGCTCTGTGTTATAACTTTCCTTCGTCTAACTTCATTTTCATTTCTAAATAGTGTTCCTTCAAAGTATTCTGCCCGCCTGGTCCATTCCTCTGACTGCCCTATAATTAAACTTCCATTTTCTTTTGGCAAGCTAGCATATTGTTTCTTTGTATTATTAGACTTCCCGGCTTGTTTCCCCTTCTCAATTTATTTGGTGCAAATCGATAAACAGTGAAAGCAATATTTGTCTGTAGATGTTGTACGTCGAGCAGGTGATTTTGGAAAAGATGTTCGCATCATCAGCGTAGACCAAGACGTTATGTGTCAAACTCTACAGAAAATTATTTAAGAAAATAACGAAAAGTCGTAGCTTAAGTTTTACTCCCAGTGGAACGGTAGACGTGGATAAGAATTTCCACGAACGACATTCTCAAAGATAGTTCGTAAATAAAACTTGTGAGGGGAAGCAAATCCGAAAGATTCTAACTTGGCTAAAAGGGTTGATGACCAGCACTATCGTAGGCTCGTGCAAAAGCCACATAAATCACATCCAGCCGAGCAACCGTATTCAAAATTTCGCGAGTCTTCTGAGAAAAGTGCGCCAAAATTTGTCGCTACCAAAATCATATTGATTGGGTAAGATTTGGCCAACGAAAATATAGAAGAATAATGAGAAGTTTCAAGTATTCTCGCAAAGCTATTGATTCAGGAAATAGGCCGATAATTACAAATTTGAGTTGCATCATCTTTTTCAGATTAGAGCAATACAAGAACGTTTTCGTATTGACGAGCAAACCGATTTAGTGATGGTTAGGTTGATTACTGCCATTACCCGAGCGGCCAGCACAAACCTGTAACCCATCGGCACATGATAGTTCTTGAAAATATAATTGGTAGGGGAAGTGGCTGTGAGATCAATAAGATACTTAACTGACACTAATGGAACCATGAAAGATGGTGAATCAAGAAGAAGTATAGGACTAACAACAGCACGATTCGTGTAATATATCAGCAAATGCGTTATTGATGCCGTGCAGATCTTCATTACGGATTAATCTACTAGGAAACCTAGTGGGATGTACCTTTTCTTCTATCTGGTGAAGATCCACAACTGCTTTGGGTCTCTTTTAAGGGAATTTTTGACGTGTATCGTAGAGATCAAATGTCTTATATATACAGGATCGTCTTTTTTATTGTTGAAAAAGTGTCGCTATCTACCTCTAAAATCTCTCTAACATTTGACACATTCACTTTGACGTCATTCTAGTCACAACAGTCACGACCACATTACGTTTGGGTGCTGAAGTCGTCTCCTGCCGGCTGTAGTCGACCAAAAATGGATTAGCGACTAACTTGTCGGCCATTCCTGGTATAAATAATATAAGCAGCATTTTGAGTGTTTTTGATGGCGAGGCACGTACTCTCCATGAAAGCGCAAGGCCAACGACGTCGTTATCTTCGCTCTCACACCCGGTTACCGCGCAACAATCCGTTTCGAGATAATACGTGGTGATGTGGTGAGCATCACGCATTAGACATCCGCATTATTACCTCTTGTTCACAATAAACGAAGGTATTCAATTTGTGGGTGGCCGCTTTTGTAGATGTCCTGAACCTTCCTCGCTATTTCATCCACTAATCTTCTTTAACCTTCCTATACTCACGCATACGGTCTGTGAGACCGACTTATATAGTATAGTATACGTCTTTCATTTTGATCTGGTTTAATTTCTGAAGTAAGCAATATTGGATACAAAGAGGTGCGCAGATGAGCTTGTAATTTCGGTAACAAAGTGTCAAAAAATGTCTCACTTTAAAGCCTCCAAAAATTAATAGAATCCTTTTTTATATTCCGGGGGTAATGTGTAAGTCTTAGTGGCAAGACATCGCTAATATGTTGGTCTACAGTCAAGTCCTCCCTTTTAGGACTTTTGTTGCAATTTTTATTTGTCAATACCATTACACTGGTAAAGTCAGGACGGAATTGTGCTCTAATTTCGCCATACAATAGCATTAGCAATGAGACCACCATCCTCAAACCATATCTTGCAGAATCCGTAATCGTAAATAGCATTAACACCGAATTTTGATAAGATATCCCCCAGCTACGTACCTAATCGTCGAATAAATTCCAAAATGACTACCTTCATTCCCGTCCATACCATTAATAACTCCAAATAACTTCACAAGCATTACATGCCACACTGTGACGGCGATATTATTCATTGTTAGTGGATTAAGTTGCTCGGATGAATAAGCGACGCACAGTGACATTCATCACATGCCGTGGTGGGGGCGAAAAATTAAATACCGGCCATTTGTGTGTTGTGGCATCAGCGTACATTTTCGCGCCGTCATCGATCGAGATGAAAGGTTTACATTTAACAAGCGTTTAACCCATCAACGCCCGCCCGAAGGATCCGAGAATTCGTGCTATTGTGAATGCGATTCTATAAATAAACGTTGCATCTCTTCGATGTGGGATTCTATTATGTAAACGGTCTTTTCGCTTTTCAGGTCGTCTTATTGTAACATGTTTGAATTGGTGAGTTTTATATCAGCGTAGAAACGCGAGTTTCGTTGAGAGATGTATTTCGTACCTAATACACACCCACAATTTTGATATTGCGGGTAAATCTTCATTTTCCGTTTTCAAATTGGTACACCAGCATGATTAACATTTTTGGCACCAAATTTTCTAATGAACCCGAAGAATAGCGCTTAATTTTACATCATCTACACCATTTCCTATGGCATTAAATTACTTCAACGCATTCGTGCATGTATATTTTACTCAACACTGCAACTTCTACCCTAAACAAATTACCGTTGTTAATTTCGAGTTATGGTAACGTTTTAACTACAACACCTATTATGTCGGTTCGCATTTATGTAAATAGTTAAAATTAGCGACGTGTTCGTTCATATTCAACGTGCAAGTTGGGGATTTACCGAATCAATAGTTGTTGACACATTTAACCTTACCCTCTCGGTTATATCCTTCCACACTACAATCGCGATATCTGACTGAGGTATAGACACCATACGTACACACTACAGCCGTATATCCTAATTTCGAGCTATTCGCTCGGCGTAGCCTCTATATGTGATGCGAGAGATGCAAATTACGGCAAGAATAATGCTAGAGGTTTACGTTACAGTTGTTTATTAGGTATTAAAGCAACCCTTCGCGTTGAATAGAAACTTATTCCCTGAACGTTTGAATTCCGAGCGGTGGATATTATAAAACAATTATCCAGACGAACGTAAGTAGTTACAAATGGCTAATGACAAAAGGTGTTACGTTTCACGGTTAAGAAGTTGTATTTCCAACGATTCCCCAACCATTAAAGGTTTTAACGACGTATTCGCGGAATGGATTGTAAATGGGAAAGTTTTACGAAGTTGTTTCGTTCTATTCCTCGTTCGATTCAAGTTTTTCGAGTTGAAGTACGTTGGTATCAAATCTATAAATGTTGCTATTCGAAAGTATAATAGGACTTCCGTTGTGGCTGGCGTCCTGAACGGGGACGTGTTTGTCGCGTTGTCCACGTCGGAAGTTCATGTGAAAAGTGATCTTAGTTTTGTATTGATATTTTACTCGAATTTATATCCAAAGAAATCCATGTAACTGGTCGTAGAATTGTTTTAAACCACTCCAGGGGAAGAACGGAAAGCTATATTTGAATCCTTTCAAAGGAGACGAGGAAGAAAACATTACGGAGATATATTGAATTTGATCGGGGTACCTACTACCCACTTCTGCATGGTGTTTGACAAGAGCCACATCAAAAACCAACTTTCCACATGGAAGGAGGAGAATAAGAAGAAGAAAGAGGTGGAAGCATAATATAACTTAATTGACAATCGTAGAAACTGTGATATGTGACAAGAACATGACATGTACATATGTGTACCGCCAGATCCAAAGTAAGGTTTATGTAGAAACAAAAATCGGAAGAGTAACGGTTTGAAGTAGGGACTGAAGCAAAATTGTACTTATAGTTATCAGAAAGATTGCGATATTTGCAAATATATACATGAAAGAAATGTAAAATGTGGCAATCCTCGGTAAAGGTATTGAACTATTCGTCAATTTCGTCCAACACTTCTTATACGGCGCGAAGATGGCTTTAGGATAAGACAGTTCTGACTTGAACCAAAATGTTTAAGCCGCATAGTTGTAACGTATTAAGAACATCCGCTGCCGTGTTTCCTTCACCTACCACCTGGATGTCTGCTTCCTTATCAAATTGAAATATGTGAACTTCCCACCTTAATCCAACCTCCTACAGTGGCGTAATCATTGTAGCAACCTCCACTACAACGAGGGTTCGTAATAGATTAAAACAGCCCATTCATCGAACGGTTAACGAATATGTACATAAAAACTCACTTTTTCCCATACTTTTAATGGAAATTTACAAGTTTTCAGATGTATTATTTATTTGAATACTTTACGAATTCTATACAGAGACGTTAATAGTAGAACAACGGAATGCAAGGTCAATATCAAATTGAAATAACAGCGTCACAGGTCGAGGTATTAAAATTACCACATCAAAGATTGGGAGGAAAAAGCTATTTGAAGAAGACATTTTCAATTGAAGTTTTTGAAAATATCAAAACTGTTATTAGATATGTTCTCATAAAAATATATTGAATTAGGTACCTTAATGATGGGTAACTATAGCAGTCAAATGACCGTTGCGGCTGTGATTGGTGGCCGTTATACGAGAATCACCATTTTTGATGACGTTTTAGCATATTCGAGGTTCAATCCCTGCTATTTTGCGTCCTAAGTTTTCCTCTATCTTTGCTTTCGTGTTGTAGACAAATAACCCCCGAAGAGATAAGATATAAAGGCATTAAATCCCATGATCTTGTTGACAGACTCGCTACGCCTCTTCGAAAAATTACTTATTCGTGAAATTCCTCACGTATCGTAAATTGTCCTCTAATTTTGGGATGCTCTTTAGTTACACGGCATAAATAAATGACTTCACATAACCCCAAAGATAAAAGTATAAAGGTATTAGATCGCAGAATCTTCGTGACCAGTTCACATCGTTCCTCCGAGAAATTACTCGTTTCAGGCAAGGGAATGATCGTTCTGCCACCTGTTTGGTTCCTTGCACCGTCTTGTTGAAAGAACATATGTCAATGTTACCATCATCCAAACTGAACCACAAGAATTTGGTAATCATCGTTACAAATCTCTCTCCATTGACGGTTAAAGCTCGGCCGTCATCGTCCTCAAAAAATAAAGGCGCAATGAATCCTTCAACCCACAATCCGCATTAAATAGTGATTTTTGCGGCTGCAATTTGGAGTTCGTAAGTATACTTGTGCTGTCTCAAGGAGTGAGACAAGGGTGTATCCTGAGCCCCCTGTTGTTTACAGTAGTCTTGGATGAAAGCTTGAGGCTGATAGGAATATCAGAAATAAGACATGGTGACGATATGGTTCTAATAGCAAAGATTGAAGAAATTTTAAATGAAAATGTAAAAAAAAAATGCAATGAATGCCTGAAAAAAGCAAGCATGAAAAGAAGCGAGGAAAAACCTAGAACTATGTTAATCAGCAAGGAAGAAAAGAACCATGTAATCTTCCTAAATCAGAACGTTAAACACGTTAAAAATTTCAAATATCAATTCTGCCAGAAGGTCAGAAGCTTGATGAAGAGAGAAAGAGTAAAAACGAAGCAACAGGAAAATTGTTTAGCAGTATCAAGAGTACTTCCTGAACAAAAGAAATACCAAAACAGATTGAAGTATAAATTTTTAAGGAAATAGCTGCACTAATACTCACATACGGATCTGAATTATGGACAACAACAAAGAATCAAAAACAGAAAACACAAAGCATTGAAATGAGATTCCTCAGACGGATAGATAGAAGAACAAGACTAGATAAAGTAAGAACTTGTGCAACCAGGAGAAGACTTAGAAATACAGCCCAAACAAAACGAGAGAGAACAGGGACAACTCAGATGGCTAGGACATGTTATGAGAATGGGAAAAGATAAACCGGTAGAAAAAATTTTCAAAGCCAGAAGAAGCCAAAAATATATAAGGAAAATCAAGAAAGTGCTGGATAGAGGAAGTAAGGGAAGCGGCGGAGAAAAGACATATAAATTGGAAGGAAATCCAAAGACAAGTGCAAGGCACGAAAACATGGCGAACGGCATGGAAAGGAACCCGACATTCGGAAGAGTGTAAGGGTTAGGATTAAGTAAAGTAAACGATCCACAGGTATACTTAACCTGTGGATCGTTTTCTGCCCACATGCGAAAATTTTGTGCGGTGACATTTCCATTTGGCCAAAAGTATATTTTGTCGTTAAAGATGTTTCTTTTCAGACCAAAATAAATGTGGATTTCGAGACGTTCTAACGCCTAATCTCCAAACGCACGGCAGCTGCGATGGTCATCTGACTTGAGCTCATGAATCATTTGACACTTGGGAGGTGTAGGCCCAAGCGTTTCTCGCAAAATTCATATACTTACACGTACGAAAGGAATATTTTTGTATGATCGTGCGATATGACGATGCACAAGCATTCTTTGGTGGAGCACTGAACCAGTGGACTCAATATTTTTACAGGTGGCGACAAATATATCGTCCGTTTGGATGATTATGCCGGGCGTAACTTTAACGTACATAATTCAAGTTGTGTGAGAACTATCAAACAGGAATTTTGACAATATGGCTGAACGATTTGGACGCGTTCTTGAGTTTCATGATGACCTTTCCATGGGCGATTGTTAGACATTACGGAACATTGATGTCAAATCAGATCGCAAAGAAATCGTAGAGTTGCCAGATGAGACCATTGCAAAGTCCCTATTGAAGGACACTGTATAAAATGACCTGTAAAACACCTTGAACACAAAATAATCTGTATCCACTGGTTACCTCGAGCGACGTGTAAGTTTTCTAAAATTACCTAAAGACATTGGCTAATAAGTAAGTGAACAGTAAAAATCAGCGAGATATATCCGCGACAAACAATTAATCAAAATTACTGCTACTTCTACGACTGATGCAAGATGTCATGATTTCAATTTTTACATTTCTTACAACACCGTACCCAAATACTCCATACACCATTCACCATGCACAACTTTATTCAACTCAATTGTCAAAGCACATACTATGATAAAAACATTATAACTGCTTATCCACACCTACATGTATTCTCCTTTCTGAAGTGAATAAAGAAAACCGAGCACGAGCTTTAGAATATTAAGCATTTTGCCCTATAGTTCTCGAATAATTCTGGAAGTGTAAAGCTCCCGGAAAACTTTATGAACAAACAGCACGCAAAGATGAATACAATCATATTACGGACGCACATAGAACGGTGGATGACTAAGGAACGGAGACGGAACCAATTAAACTTTGTTTTGTTATTAATTGACTCGAGTTGAGATATGCGTGTGTGTGTGTGTGCGTGCGTGCGTGCGTGTGTGTGTGTGTGTGTGCATGAAACAGTATAAGTCTATACAGAAATGGGAATTCGAGGGGTTAGTAATTGAAATATTATATTAGAATTCTTCAGAGTTGACGAGGAGAATGATAATGAATGAAAGGAATGGGATGACGTGAACAGGAATTAAGACCCAAGTAATAAATTATATGATTGTTTGTCTTGTAAAAATGAAATGAGTAAAGTTACAAAGAAACAAGGAAATTGCGCTTTCGTCAAGAGGGCATAACTCAACTAAAAATCCCTTGAAAACATGAAAGATTTCACTCTTACTTTCCTTGCAAAATTTTACAACTAATTGGTAAGATTTTGCATATGATTTGATGATGCTGGCCTAATTTCGTTTAAAACATGTTGTGATGAGGATTTTATCTTATATTTTTGTGTCTTGGACGCCAAATAGTGTTCCTCGTGTATTTTTCGAAGCTTAGGTTTGAATCCGATGTAAAAAATCAGGCACCAGTTTTCCTCAATTACATTTTCTATTGTTACTGGTTTGCTTTTGCTCCACCATCATTACGGATGGTCCAGTATGAAAGATGTACTTGACATCTTCGGCGAGATTTGAAAGTCATTGCCCTTGTACTCGGTCTTCAACTAGAGTACACAACATTTTGCCGTTTCTTGTGCGGATGGAAGAGCAAAGATAGGCAAAGCCATTATGCAAAAAGAAAGATGGCCACCAAGAAGACAGCTCGTTCAGGGAACAAAAAATGTCGTCGGTTACCCTCTGGTGGATCCCCAAAAAGTATACTTGCCACCTCTGCACATTAAACTGGGGTTGATAAAAAATTCTACGGAACGGATAGAATCGGCGGCCGTTTTGGCTTTCTAAAAAGAAAGTTCCACGGATCAGCGACGCAAAAATCGAGGAAAGCATATTCGTTGACCCTCAAATTCCAGATTGAATAACCGATTGTAAGTTCGATGCCACCCTAACTGAACAAGAAATACCAAAATTGGAGTCATTCAAGAAATTAGTGCTTTTTGGATATAACAAGGCGGGCAACTACGAAGATCTTGTGGAAGAATTACTTCAGAACTACAAAGCTCTTGGTTGCAATATATCACCTGAAGATACATTTTCTTCATTCGCATTTAGATTTTTTCCCTGAAAACTGAAGTGACGTCAGCTACGAGCACGATGAGCGATTCCACCAAGACATACCCATTATTAAGGCAAGTTGGGGCCAAACATGCTGCCGGATTACTGTTTGACATTAAAAAGAGGTGTCCCTGAGAAAATTGTGTGAAAATACCTTTTGAACCGCCACTAATATCAGAATTTAAGCTATTTTAATTTATAAGCAATTGCAAGAAATATATGTTATTCAAAATTTTAAACGGGAGTTACTCAAAAACTATGCCTAATATGCAAATTTGGAAAGCAGATTCAGAATCAGTGGAGAAAATACTATAAGGGTGAGCCTATTTGACCGAAGAAACACGTAAAAACTAAAATTTTATTTACCAGTCTTATCGATTTTTGATGATATTTCAGGCACGCAACAATGCAATTTTAAATGATAACTAAATCTGCGTAGTTTATTTGGTACGAAATAAATTTATTGTCTCTCATCTTAACCCCATATTATTATATCTCGCGTTCGTAACACGAATACCTGCGAAAAGACCCAGGGATCCTGCGATATTTCCTATCGTAGTCGGTGCACACGGTACATCCTCATAATCGCATGAAATAGCACCGGATTGAGCGAACATGACACGCGAAAATCCTTGTAATGTCTACATAATAGCGTCCTTTTAGAAACTACTATATTGGGAAAGCATGAAAATACGGGCTCGTTAGTTCAATAGTGAACACATGATGTTATATTCGCCAGAAACTAATGACTTTGCTCTACATAATTTTAACAATAAACCGATTCGGGATCGGTTACAAAGCGTCATCCGAGCGAATCGCGCCATTTTGCCGGAAAGGGATAAAGGAAATGGTGCTGATGACGAGGGCGAGGAAGGAGAGAGCAGAGAACAGAAGCTAGCTTTACCGGCAGGATGAGGAGGAGGAAACTCCGAAACGACGTCTGAGATCTTGCGTTTAGGATAAGACTGAACTGTGTATCCGTGCATTAGCCGTTTCTCTTGCCCAGAGAGGAGATATCCAGTGACTGGAGTCGCTTTAAAGTTAGACAGCAGAGGACACGTCGTCTTGAGTTATAGGATGCTCAGTTTAGATCTAGGTTGCTCCAACTGGTAGTTTTAATTGTTACTAAGAACCGGGGTGGGGAGATGTACGGGAAATAATCGTGACATCTCAGTCATTAAAAGTTGGAGTAATCTGAATACCATATAAGCACGTGGCTCAGGCTTTTTAAATGACGCACGCGTTGATTTTTATAAATTTATTTTTTATGTCATAAAAGAGAGAGCAGACAATCAAAAATCTTTAAAAAAGAGTATTGTATATCTAATGTAGAATTTATATATGAATAAAAAATCCAATTGGACATTGGTTAGCTGATTTTTGAATGAAGGAAACAATAGTTTTGAGGAATTTTCAAATATAGGTTGGGTAAATGATTGAATGTTCTTATGCGACATCGCTCAGCATTTTAATGAACCGAAGAAAAAACTTCAAGGAAATGGACAAATTATTTTAATGATCTTTGAAAATATTAAATTATTTATGATGAAACTTGACATATTTGAATTGACGAATTTGGAAAGGAAAACCATGAAATATTTTTCTCAATTACAGAAGCAATTTCTAAACACAAACATTTTTGCCTTGACATTCCTGAAAATGCAATGAAAAAATATTTAATAATTATACAGGATATAAAGGAAGCTTTTGAGGAGAGATTTAATCAATGTAAATTTTTGGAAAATACATTTCACTTTATTTTATATCCATACAAAACGGAATTCTAAATAATGGAGTTAACCGAATTTATGTGGCTACGTATCCATGATTTAGAAATGAAATTCGGCAATTGGGGGAATGTCTGAAAGTAGTGCAGATAATAATGATCCCACACTAAAAATTGAAAATGTTATAAAAAACGTATCGGATTCTTTACCAAATAATTTGAGATTAATGAAGAAACTTGCTAATGCTCTTTTAACGATAAATCTACATATTCGTGTGAAAAAATCTTTTCTTTACTGAATTTTATAAAATCTACCAATAGACCTAAACTCGGAAATAAATTGACTGCAAAATGCGCTAAACTAATGAATCCGGAATATGAACCTAATATTAAGAAACTATCTGAAAATAAACAACAACAGATTTTTCATTAAATATTCTTCAACGTTATTATTCATTAGGATCATTCCATCTCAATCCACCAAATTTTAAGACTGGTTCCCATTCGACCACCTACAATTTTTTTAATTATTACACCATATTTCTGGGCGTCTTGAGGGACGTCCTGCAAAATTGTAGCTTAATACGAGATTCTGTTATGACACTAGGTGACCCCATATGGAAGATGGTTACGTAACGCAGATGAATTAGTTGAAGCTTTTACCGAGTTTGATGCTGTATTATTTTGTATGAGACTCAGTTTGCATCTTGAGGCTTAGCATTCTGGGTCGTTTGCAGGGAATTCAAAAATAATATTACCTAAGACTGAAGATACGTTTTAAGGAATTTTATCCCCAAGTCAGCAATAAATTTGGTCGTGACAAATTCGAACCCTATTTTAGAACCATTTATTAAATAGTAAATGCTTTCCATGATTCAAAATTTGGGCAATTTGGGGTCCCAATTGCTGGCAGTGCAGTGTAGACATAGCAAACACAGAGGCTTTGTAGTTTTTGGAATACTGTTCAATGAAGTTGCCTCCAAAAATTCAAAATGTTACATCTACGTCATTTTTAGAGGTCAATTTCTCCCAATCTTGTTTTCAATAACACCATTAGAAAAAGCAGTTCTTGTTCTACAAAAAATTCATTTGTTTATTCCGGCGCCACCATTTTCAGGGTGGCAAAAACCATTGAAGATGCAAAATATGTCTCGCAACGCACGTGTACTAAAAGCTTGGAATAGAGACGCTTTATATAAGTTCGTTTATCTCTTGCACTAACTCGTTGAAATTTGACAGGTGACATGCAAACAACTGTTAGGCTCGTATTTATATTTTCAGCAACTTGCACGATATCGTCAGCGTCGTCAGAAGGAGATGAAGTTGCTGTTTCTCTTCCTGCTGATTTCTTGCTGAACTCCTTTCTACACCCTGCACATAGCTGTTCACCTGGCTTGACATCAGTTTTCAAAATATCTTTTCATTTGATCAGCAGAAGCTGATGTAATTTGTCGCAGATCTTTTCGGCGAGTATGATCCTTCTTGTGGAAAGGATCGCAACTAGTTTGTGGCAAAAATTCGAATTTGGTCAGAAGTAGTGCTCTATGATGTAGGCAAATTTGGGATTTGTGATCAAAGTTGGTTTTACTTCGTCGACTTATGGTCTTCCAGTGTAAATTCTGATACAAACTCAAAGCTTTTTTGGCATTGAAACTTGTCAAATGGTAGATGGAATTATCAAAATTTCCAATGGTACATAGATATTAATTAGATTCTTCAACTTCTACAATTGACTTTGTTAATAAACTGGATAAGTTTATACATTTAAGGATCTATAAAAGAACGCCAAAGTAAATATCTATACAAATTAATACACACATTTAAATATATAAACAACACATAAACTCATTATATAGAGGGATGTTATTGAAATTTCCGTCTGCCATTCAACAAAGTCATCACAGTAATGTTTGTTTAATTCCAATGTTGGCAAAGTTCACTTCTAATGACATTAGTCACGTTGGCTTGCAAGCTGTTGTGGCTTCTCGACGAATGTTAGGACAATAAACAGATACCTACTTCGAATTGTCATCTTAAAGCTTAGTTTTCCGGGACCAAAGTATACCAACCCAGTTTCTTGTAGAACAAGACCTGCTATTTCTAATAGTGCTATTGAAAATAAGACTGGGAATAAAGCATTGAGTGAAATTGGCCACTAAAAATGACCTAGATTTAACATTCTGAATTTTCAGAGACAATATTCCGAAAACTACAAAGGCTATGGTTTTGCCAATTTTAGACTGCATTTCATTATGAGCAAGGTTGGGCTCACACTGCCAGAATTTCGAATCATGCAAAGCATTTGCTATTTAATAACTGATTTTCAAAGTAGCGCTTACATTGGTTGCGACAAAATTTACTGACAAATTTGCAATCAAATTCCAAAAAATATATTAGGTTCTGGTCTTGGGCAGTGTCATTTTTGAATACTCTACATAAAACTGACCCAGAATACCAAACCTCAACATGGAAACTGTTGAAAAATGAAGCATCAAACTTAAGGAAAATGTCGGTTAATTCAAATTTCAAAAGGGGGCCCTAGTGCCACAGCTATATGACATATGAAGCTAAAATTTTGCAGCGCTTCCTTTTAAACGTCAGACAATATCCTATCAATGTTTAACGAAAATTGAGAAGAATGAACCGGGAGGGCCTTGGTAACACGGCATGGAATTACCCCATACACGTATCTGTAACTATATTTATTAATATTAATATTTCATAATACACATATGATTTTCTTCTTTTTCCCTTTCTTACCCCTTGTTCATTCAAATACTCATTGTAGGGGAGACTACCGACTAGACATAGTGTCAGCCCATTGATATCAATTTTTTAACGCCGACTATTATGTTTTGCTGTTCATTTGCAAAAGTAAAAGTTCTAAAATAAAAAGACGTAAACTGTTTAGAGGACTTTCAAAGTGAGAATCAAAAAGAAGTAGTTTCTAATCATCCTCCCCTCCCCTTCCAAGTGACGCCCTTAACTTAGTGACCCACGAGCTACTACCAAAAAAATCATGAACAAAATTTGACCCACTTCTCAAAAAGATTCGTCATCATTGAACTAGGACTAAAAGAACAACAGGAAGCAAGAGATAACAAATTACACATCACAAGGGAAAGAAATAAAAAGTGCAAAACGGAAAAGCGCCGGGACCATTCGTTATACAAAGCAGAAATGAGACCTCCTAATCCTTCAGGGAACCGTAAAAAGTAAGCGCGAAAAGTTGTCGAAACCAGAAATATAGATTCAATCTGGAAGCTTATCGCTGATCACGTCTAAAGCGACTTTCATCAAGTCGAACTCTTACTGTTTCCAATGTAGTAGGTACATATATAAATTTCTCCCCAATCCTTTGTACTTCGGACGCGATTTCTTTCCTGATATACGTTACCTCTGTTAATAATTCGAAGCAAACAAGCAATCAGTGTCAATAGCAGAAGGAATTTATGCGCGGCTACCGGTCGCCTAGTCAATAGCGTACACAATCTTGCCGTAAATCGACGGCAAAATGAATCTAAGCTCTGCCCGTTCGGTGCAGCGGCGCGATTTGTTAGACCCGAACATGGACTCCGGTCACGTAGGACTCTCGAAAGACTCGTGATTGGTATTCAGAAACTCCGAGCTGCAATCTGCATAAGACCAAGTGGAATAAAACATCAACTCGGACGGTGCTTTTACGAGAGAAAGCACAGCTGACGATTTCTTCCTCTTGCCCGTGCTGTTGTTTGTTCGAAATGGACAAGATGACAGATCTGGCGACAGATTGGAACGACTTTTATGTATGGAAAACTTCCAGATTACCGAATTTTAGTATTCGAGGTATCTGACGACTTGCGTGTCGAACAAACCTCGACGTATGTATCACTTTACATAGATACAAATTGCATATACGAGGTGTGTTGAGACTGATTCTTTATTTACCAAAAAGACCCAGGTTTGATCACCTGTCATCACTAAGGTTTGGTAAAAGAATTTACTTGAAATTCATCAAAATCTGCAATTTTTTTCGAAAATTACGCAATTTCTCGAAGGCGCTTCGATTTGAACGCCCTCAACGTAACTTATTTCGAAGTGCGGAGTCATAAAGGTAACAGAATATGATCTAGCATTACGATTCGGTGAGTTAACGTTCGTATCCAGTCCAAATTTTCTGAGAATTGCAAAAAGATGGCAATATTCAGATTCGTTTGCTTATAATTTTGGAACCAGCCAATATTTTTATCTACAAGTAATTTTCTAGGAGTCTACGCACAGCGAGCTTGAATTTAATGTGTAACACGTCCCACTTTTGAGTATGCCGATTTTTCGTGAAACAACAAAGCGGTACCCCTTTGGAAAATTGTCAAAATTTCAACGTTCTGGGACTTAATCCAAACTTTGTTAATATACATCTTCGAGAACGTAGAAAACGATTTTAAAGTCTTCTTCCATGTCGCAGCGTTGGTTTAAAAAAATTTACTTGAAATTCATCCAAATCTGCAATTTTTTTCGAAAATTACGCAATTTCTCGAAGGCGCTTCGATTTGAACGCCCTCAACGTAACTTATTTAGAAGTGCGGAGTTACAAAGGTGAGAAAATATGATCTAGCATTACGATTCGGTGAGTTAACGTTTGTATCCAGTCCAAATTTTGTGGGAATTGCAAAAAATGGCAATATTCAGATTCGTTTGCTTATAATTTTAGAACCAGCAAATATTTTTATCTACAAGTAATTTTCTAGGAGTCTACGCACAGCGAGCTTGAATTTAATGTGTAACACGTCCCACTTTTGAGTATGCCGATTTTTCGTGAAACAACAAAGCGGTACCCCTTTGGAAAATTGTCAAAATTTCAACGTTCTGGGACTTAATCCAAACTTTGTTAATATACACCTTCGAAAACGTAGAAAACGATTTTAAAGTCCTCTTCCGTGTCGCAGCGTTGGTTTAAAAAGAATTTAGTTGAAATTCACCAAAATCTTCAATTTTTTCTGGAAAGTTAAGCAATTTCTCGGAGGTGTTTCGGTTTGTCTAGAGTTTCTGAGAGTCTAGAGTACGATTCCATGGCGCAACGTTGGCTTAAAAGAATTTATTTGAAATTCATCAAAATCTGCATTTTTTTCTCGAAAGTTGCGCAATTTCTCGAAGGTGCTTCTGTTTGAACGCCTTCAACTTAACTAATCTCGAAGTGCACAGTTATAAGAATCACCTAAATTCAGCCACATTTATGCCAAACCGAAAATTTCGTCAAAGGAACGCAAATATGCCAGCAAAGCCGACGAGGGCATTTATCATATGTCGACATTATGATTAAATCAAATTTGCGGTATTTCCTCAAAACAAAAGAACACTACTTTATTAAAAATTTACGCTCCTAATATTATAAAGTAGTTGGAAAATAATAGAAACTAATGGTGTGCTATTCTTCTCTACCAGCACGTTATAAAAACGACGCCTAATGAAAAAGGCAAAATTGCAAAAGAATTAGTCAATCAAGAACGCAACACTCGCTGAACAATCGACCAGTATAATATTACCCAGACTACTTGGTAATATTATACTTATTCTCGACGAGGGATTCAAGTATCGCCGTTCTGAAAAGAGAAATGAAAAAGTATACGTTCGTAACAGACCAATTCCCCTTTGAAAAAAGGTTTCGAATTTTTCAAAAGGGAAAAATTTATCCTCGCAGTCCGCTTGAAAGTGAAAGTGTTTTCTATAATACGGTCGAACAAGAGAAACTTCACCTCTGAAGTGGCCGAGAACTTTGCTACGGTACGATAGAAACAGAAAAGAGAAACGCGAAAAAGAGAGGAAATAAGCATTAAATTGAAAAGTCGTGCGTATTCAACGGCTTAAAGTTTGCGAAATTTAATTCGAAAGAATTTATAATTTTCCCGGGCAATCCCGTTTTCGTGGAAAGTTACGTTTTTAACGATATTACATTTTTTGGAAGTTGTTAGAATTTCCGATACTTTACAATTTTAAAAAGTATGTATTGTAGAACGATGTTTTTCATATACCCGAGTTGAGTTAGGTTTTCCGTTTGAGTTGTTATGACAAAATTGATTTGTCGGAACGTTCTATTTGCCAGCTTGTGTATTTGATGCAGTTCCATTTTTACAATAAGTATGTGAGTATCGAAAGAGGAGAGCAACTGTCTGCACGTTTTTGGAAGTATTTTATGCTTTTTGCTATAAGAATTCTGACCAATACAGACCAAAACGTTAATTTATAATTACATTAAGCCAAAGGTACATACGTATGTACATATGTACATAAATGACAAAAGCTTATAGAACAAGGAAACTGAATGTAAAATGATGTTGATCACACGAAACCGTAGATTACCACCGCAATTTTTAAGATTATTCCAATAAAATTAAAAGTCGGAAAGTCTGAAATTTAAATTCGTTACATGCAATTGCAACCGCGACGAATAATTTCGGTACAAAACCTCACAATTACGTTCATAATAATAATTGCCATTGTCCGGGGCAACAGCTGTGTCGGTTTGCTTTTTCTTCCGTTTCGTTCGTCAGATGATAGGGGAGGATGCCGACAGAGCAAACCGCGAAATTTGCATACACGCCCTAATCGAAAATATGAAATTCAGTCGCCCGTACGCTGAACAGATTGACGTTTTTGTATTTGAAACATCTGGAAACCAAATGTCGCTCCGTTGCGGTTAGTTGTATGTTCATCCAAGCGAAATCTGTTCATTATCAGACTACATTGAAATTACAATATCCAAAAGCGAGTTTGAAATGAAGAAGTGAAAGTGTTACTGGTATTGGTGTGTGCAGTTTCGTTGTATACCGTTCATGAATCGGTATCAAATGGGATCATAAAGATGACTGGAATCGGGATATCATCAATCAGACACAGAAACTCTTGGCTCAGTAAGCACAATATTCGTAGTAAGGGATGGGTCATTGACTGGGTTCCTTTTAAAAGTGCTATAAAGTAAACATTGTTCAATATTTGTTAAATTTAATTTATTGATAAGGGTAAACCAATTCCAATTAATTATGGAATATAATTCCTTTGAATAGGCTGCATCGACTGGCTTCGCAATAGTCCGTCGCTCCAATTTCGCAGGAAATTTTCCATTGTTTCCCTGTTTGACGAATAGCTCCATCAATAGTGTGCTGAACTACCCGAATCTTTTCTGGATTATCATCGCAACATAGATCTTTATGGCCAGGTCACAAAAGAGGTGCAATGGCATCAAATTGCAGCTTCGCGAACGCCAAGCAACATCCCCAAAACGGGTGATTGCACGATTATTGAACTTAGAACGGAATAGATCGATTATTGGACAATTTGTGTGGTAAGTAGCACCATCCCGCTATAGTCAGAGCTCGAACAAGTTTAATTTCTCAATTATTGACCAAGGAAAATAGATTATCATGCGTCTGTAACGCCCTCTGTTGACCATAACGTTGTTGCCGTTTTTATCTTTAAAGAAAAATGGGCCAACATTACCGCCACTTCTGGAGCCACGCCAAACGTGTTTTTAGGAAGTCCCAAATACGGTAATACATAAGCTGCTCTGCTTTTGACGAAAAGAGCTGTTTGGAACAGCACCAACTGTTCTAAAGCATCTGCATCGCTTTCCATTTGACTGGTGTAAGTTGCACCTATCTAAATTCCAGTGCGAGTTGCACCGTTTTATGAAAGCGTGATTAGCCACTTATTTGACATTTGTTTTGTATTTATTATTGTATTTCGTTTAGGAAACGTTTTAAGATAGTTTGGAAAAAAAGTCTAGAGCGACAATCACATTGTACGATGAGGATGTAGATGTTATGAACGAAGAAAGAGTGGAGAAACAAGCGCAATGCGCAATGTCTTTTCCTCCTTTGTCTCTTCCGTTTAATAAAATATTCATCTTCATCTGAACTTGTATTATATAAATGAATATGAGTACTTCGTATATCCTACAAAGAAATGTATCTACTGAATGGAATAATACCTACGAAAATGATAGGTACTTTCCATGACTGAAAATACTTTTTAATTAAATAGATTTTACGCTTGTCTTGTAATTCTTGTAGGTTATGTTCGTTAATATTACACGTTGGTACTCAACAGTACTCAATAGACTGTTCCATTTGGATAGCGGTGCGAAATGCTTCGAGCATTAAGTGCTAGTGTAAGTCAATCTGGAGGCATTTTTAAATGGAGCTACTTTAAATAAGCTACTCTAATAATAATAATAATAATAATAATGGTCTTTATTCGTTCAACAGCATTTCAGCCACTTACAAGACAATAAGAGGAAATTTACAATTGATAGTGTAGCATTACATATATGAACAAAATATACATAAATGCAGTGAAAGACAAACTAAAATAGGTGTTAATCTAACCAAACGAAATTAGCAAAGAAATACATATACATCTTATACAACGCATGTGCTAATAACATGATAATCTATAACCACAATTGTTATACTGTTACAACTCCAAAAAACCATTGAAGTGTTGTATGAAATTTTTGACCATAACATTCACTGGTGACATGGTTAAAATATTTGTTCTAGCCCTGGGCAACCTAAGTATTGTACAGTGACGCGTATTACGAAGAGATACATTAAAGTCAGTGACGGCAAGAATCATCGGCGATGCAATTTTAGTACTTAATCATTTTTTTAGAAATCTACCATGTGATGTGCATACACTAAGTCTAAACCTAAAGCCTGAAAAACGAAGCGGGTGGCCATTTTGCGTAAACTCCTGAATCAGTTGGTCCTTTTATAGAGTAGTCTGAGAGGCTTTTATGCAGATTTCTGCTCGGACAAGTGCGGGTAATGTTTAGTAGCTACCTGTGTCGAGTTGAAGTTCTTGAGTTTAGGCGCACACAAGAAATAAGTTGAGTTACCAATTAGCTTTCCAATTCCACCATCGTTTTTCATAAAGGACAGCAGTAGTGGCTGTACACGTTAGGAACTTAACCTTCGTATACTCACGTCAAAATGAAAGACGTATACTATACTATATAAGTCGGTCTCACAGACCGTATGCGTGAGTATAGGAAGGTTAGGTGTTGGCAGAAATTAATAGGAATTGCAGCCAAAGGATGAGATGACAAATGAAAGACTCCCTTTTGGTAACTCTAAGCTTTAGAATTATTTTAAAATCCTTCATCGGAGAGTTCTCCCTAAATAAAGACAATAATAATTATTAGCAGCACCAATCACCGAGGATGACTTACATGAGAGTCAACAAAACAGCTTGTCAACAAACAAAGAGAACGATGGCAAGACTAAGCTCGTTGTTTTTCTGCTGACAAGCTGTTTTCTCGGCTCTTATGTAAGTCACTTTCTGTGATTGGTGCTGCTAGTGCTAATAATTATTATTGTTCTTATTTAGGGAGAACTCTCCGATAAAGATTTAGAAATAATTCGAAAGGTATGAGTTACCAAAAGAGAGTCTCATCTCATCCTTTGACTGCAATCCCCATTAATTTCTGCCAACATTTAAGTTCTTCATCAACTTGCGTACAATAGCTCTCTCCCTTTCCCCTTTTCGCGCATTACTCCCATTGAAATTTCGTTTCAAAACTCATACTCATTGATAATGATTGCAAGGACAGTGGTGTGCCTCGCCCTAGCGAAACATGTGTCACCGAATTTATTATTAAACAATTGTGTGATGAGGAGTTTGCCGATGTGAAATAGGGTCAAAACTCATATTGTTTCAGAAATACTGTACTCACTTTGGATATAAGTTTTCAATATTCCCAACGTTATTCGAGCATGAATAATAATAATAATAATAATAATAATAATCTTTATTTTCTAATAAGGACATGAGTACAAGCCTTAAAAGAGAATCTCGAGGCGAAGTTTAGCTTTTGATGCAACACCAATCGCCAATCCACCACTTAACCTCGAATATTTCAGTGCTAGAATTGAAAGTAAGTTGCCTATCTCTAACCTAACCTAATATTCTGTGATAAACATGTAGAATTATAATAATTATAGGAATATAAAAGAAAATACATCTGATCTGACCTCACACAAAATACACACCGAGAAGCTGTTTGTTCAGTATGTGGCGACGTAACAATATCCGAAAACCAGCCAAAGACATGTCCTTTAGATGTGAAGGTATGACATTATAGACTTTATATATACAATACGAAAAGGATCTTTAATAAAGTGCTGATCTATGTAACGGTGGTGTGATAAGACCCTTATTTCTAATATTGATGTTGTGCACATCTGTCCTGAAAACAATTTTCCGATGCAAGTACTCTGAATCTGTTCATTTCGTACCGTGGAAGTGTGATACTGTACTTTTGTCATTTTTTTGGACGCGAGAGAGCCATCAGTGTCAAAATAATATTTTTATTGTAAAAGGAAACCAGCAAATGGTCCAACCGCCATTTTGTGCCAATAGGAGTCATTTCATTGCTGGAATTCTTTGGGTTGCCTTCTCCATTATGAAGAAATTTTTCGATTACCATCAACATTCCAGTCCCGAACTATCTCCCACTCTTGAGCTCATCAACATCTCCAAATTACCAGTACTTATCTTCATTGCCGCGAATAAAGTTAAGGTAATTAATTTTAAATTCGAGACAGCGTCGGACAAAACTGATTAAAAACGGAACGAATTATGCTTGGGATTTGACACTTTGAAAATATAAAATGCGTGCAACGATTATAAATTTTATTCTCCACATAAAACCGTATAATTACTCCCGGTACTTAAGTTAGAGTGCAATTAGCAATGTTAGTGCCGTAGTAATTCGTATTTTACACTTATCGATTTTCCTATTCGCAACAAATTAATAGCGCTTTATAACGCTAGTAATTCAGCTAGTCCTATTTAGTAACATTTAGCGAGGCCGTAAGCGCTTCTGCCCCCGTGTAGGATACTTTAACTTTCTAAATGTTTAATTTCGAGTTAAACTATTCTGCTAAATAGCATTTAATTAGGACTATATACGTTCGTTTGTGTCTTATACGAAAGTAATTAATGTTCGGTGCAATGCTATTGCGGAAATGCTCTTAGGATTTCCATGTAAAACCTTACTCAATTATAATGTTGATGAAGAGATGTCATAAAAAATTGTTATGGTATTCCATTAAGAAATTCGTCGTTTGTATTGTTAAAAAAGAAAGTCAATATGTTTGGGACGAACGGCGATACTAAATCATTAAATAAAAATCAGTGTTGAATTGGAAGTTATGACGATTTCAGGTCTGTGAGCTAAACAATCGTAGGACCGTGTTGACGTTAATTATTGTTTCACTCGAGGGGCCGCGCAATCACGAAAAATAAACAGGAACTGTTCAAACAGCCATGGCCTTGTGTAAATTCGGTGCAAACAAGACGCGGGTGGAAGGTACGCGTATATACATATATATGTACGTAGGTCTGAACCAATATGACTGCTTTTATAGAAGCCGTTCTAAGGCATACATAAGTTAACAAACTGTTTAAACGGCGTATATAGCAAGTGTGGAAGCATTGTGTGAGTACGTTTACGAGTATATAAATAGACCTATGTTGTACCTCCTCTCTCCGGTGGTTACGACCATTTCCCATTCAGTATTCACTGCAGGAACTTCTTCCTTCACCATTCATTGTGTTGTATGCATATACGCGGATCAACTGGGTGTTAAGTTTGTTATAGCTTGGTGTTGGTATGAACAAAAAGAATTTTTATGTTCTTTAGAACGAATGATCTATTTATAGAATCTAACAAGTGTATCGGGATGTCGTAAAAGTTGACATTATTTTACGTAACTGAGCATTGATATTTGAAATAAGATTTTCTTCTTAAAGAGACCGATGACATCAATCGAACCTACCACATTTCTAATGGAAAGCTTCCTTAACTCTTCTGGCTGCAGGAACCGATATCCAAATTTAGGTATCACACAACAGAACCTCTGGGACATTTAGTAGTTTTTACATACAACCGCTCCGTTTGTTTGTACAGTGCGTTAAATATAAGAACCCACTTCAAAGAGAGCTGCTTAATGTACGTATTCACAGCGCACCGTGAAAACTTACATTTTGCACCTGACCTTGAAGTGCGGTCTTGTATTTGACTCGCTATATATCAAAATTGGTCTAACAATAAGCCCGCCTCACTGGCATAAAAGAAGGTCCATTGGTGGGTAAGAGGAAGCCACTCCACAAGAAGAGCAAATTCAAGTTAAACCGTTCAAAGGGTATACCAAACTTGTCTGTACCAGAGATGGTAATATACAATACAAAAACATTGGCAAGCGAAGACCGATAAAATGGCCCGCGAGATCCCCAGACCTTATAGCCTTTGTTTACTTTTTATGAGGTTATTTCAAGTTAAAAGTCCACGTCACCAGACCACAAAATTTTGTTGAACTACAACATCGCATTAGAAATGAAATGCACAGAATTAGCTCGGGAATAATTCAAAATGTACCAAGAAAGAAGAATACCAAACTTGGTCCACGTCCAGAATGTCTGTACCAGAGATGGTAATATAAAATCCAAGAACGTTGACAAGCGAAGGTCGATAGAATGCCCCGCGAAATCTCCAGACCTTACACCCCTTGATTACTTTTCTGAAGTTATTTATAGTCCACGATCGACGTAATCAAGCCAGAAAATTTAGCTGAATTAAAACATTGCATTAGAAATGAAATGCGCAGAATTAGCCCGGAAACGATTCAAAATGTACAAGGAAGAAGAATTTCTGCAAAGGCTTGCGTATAGTCAAGAAGTCGGTAGATGACAGTTCGAGCACTTTCTTTAAAATTGTATTTGCTTAGCAAAGGATTTTTGTTTTATTTTATGTTTGTGTTAACAATAAAATTTATGTTTTCTAACATGCAATTATCATTTACTCCAAGAATTTCTGATGTAAGATGGCAACATTTTTCTACTGTCATGGGTTGGCTATTAAAAAGAAAAGAATTATGACTTCATTACTCGAAAACAACTGACAGTTGAAAATCGACTGTCATGAAAAATGTATATTTTTATCAAATAAAATGCTCCTGTTCAAGGATTTCTTCTATTTCGCTTTTAGTAGAGTTTATTCCATACTTTAGGCGCACACTGTATAACGTTAGCAATAATATATAGGGTCGTAACAAAACATTGGTAAAAATGCTAGTGTTATTCTCTCCATTATCAGACGATGGTATAAAGGACATTATGTTTTACCCCTCGTACTCTCATACTTGATTACTTGTTTAGTCATAACAATTTTGTTGTAGGCTACGTCAATAGAATATAAGAAAAATATTAAAGCAAGTATAACAAAAGTCATAAAAAGACAAATCTTACAAATATAAAACGTACGTAAGAAGAGGGCTAAATTGACCGAAGTTGAAGAAACTATGTTACCTAGAAATCAGGGTAAGAAAGTGTAGAAGAAATATAAAGTTCGGCAGTGGCAGTGCTGAGGTTGAACCTGCTTTATAAGAACAGTTCTTAACTGGCAAATTACTAGCTTACTTAGAGCCTTGTCCTGGTCATTGCGCCAGAGCTGACGTTCACGTTCAAGAAAGCAGAGTACTTGATTCCAACATGAGGAAGATTAAAGCAAGAAGAAAGCAAAATAAGCTAAAATGTGAAAATGTACAATGAGATCGTTTTGAAAACTTCGAACATTTCACTGCGATGATATTTCAGAACCTCATAAGCGGTTTACTTCTCTTTCTTGGCTTTTGTTCAAGCACCATTCGAAACTACAATTCGTGTATTACTGGCGTTTGCAAATCAAATATAATCGTAGTTGTCTCAGTAATGTACTTCGCGAAGATCGTCCACTAGTTGGTGTCGCTTCAGAAAGCAAAGAGAGGTTGAGACGAATCGACATGTGACTTCTCGTGAAATAGAGTTAAATCTTTGGTACCAAGAGCGCCTTTTAAGTTGTTACAAAAACTAGAAAAGAAGAAAAAGTTGTCTGGAACAAACTCTTCTCTAAATATTCGTCCTTAAGATTTATGCAGCTTTGAATGCGCTCCAAATCACTTCTGCAAACATTCTTTCCACTCTGACGTTGATATCTCAAAAATATGGTGTTTGAAGGCTTCGACAGCTTCTTGAAGTGCTGAAAATCGCTGCCCACGCATATTTTGTTTGATATTTGGGAACGGGAAGGAATTGTTAGGCGTTGCATCAGATGAGAACGGGCAAGACATTAATACGATGTTTTTCTCCTTCAAAGAATGAATTGTTTGACGTGCTATTTTAGAGCTGGGCATCTCATAACGCAGAATAATGCGACGTTTTCGGTTGTTTCTCCTGCTTTGGTCGATGACTACTGGCAAGTAAATTGTTGTATACCATTAAGTATTAGCTGTGCTTTGATCCCCTAAAGCAGGCATGGGCTACTTTAAGTTTTATGCCGCGAGTAATCTTGAAAAATATACATTTTTGTGGTATCCTTATGATTCATTATGAATTAAGTTTAGACGGGCCGTGCTATTATGCAACGAAAGAATTCAGTAGCGGGCCGGGCAAATCTTACTCGAAGCCGCATGTGGCCCGCGGGCCGGAGGTTGCCCATCTATACCCTAAAGGAATGGTTGCCATATGTCCAGTACAACCAAAGAAACAAACCATTATTTTCTTGCAAGTTCTTCGCCAACGAATAGCTTTTGTGGGACATCAACTTGTAACACCCAAACAGGGGATTGTTGTTTAGTTTCCGGTTTATACGAATATATCCATGATTTATCTGTTATAATAATAATAATAACATTAATAATAATATTTATTTTCCCAACAGGTCACCCTATGAACAAGGCAAAAATTACAATATGAATACAATGATCTGATTGTAAAACACATATACGGAAAAGAATCCAAAAAACACTAAGATCTAAATTCATCCTTGGATTTGTTAGCCAGTTTACGAATGATATGATGTCTGCAGATTTGCGAGTTTCTTGGTCAAATTTTTTCAGCGCTTCCTTGCACCTATTAATGCGAGCCTTTTTTGACCTTTGGTCAAATTATGGGAATTTCAGGAATAGATCCTTTTCACAGCTTAATGCTTATGGAAAATCGAGCATATCGATACGCCTAAGAATGCCTCTATCTCACTGTTAGTGATATGCCGATCTTCTTCAATCATGTTGCGCACAGCATCGATGTGTTTTGGAATAACAATCGATTTTGGTCGACTTTCACGTAATTCATCGCTGACGGACGCACAACCGCGACGAAATTCTGCAAACCAATTGTAAGCAGTCGTATCTGATAGTGCTTCATTAGCAACAGTTGAACAAAGCGATTCTGAAATTTCCTTTCTTTCGCAATCTTTACCTATTCACTCTAAACAAAGTAATTGTTCATGTTCTAAGCAACGACAAAATTTTGGAAATGAAGTTTATGAAAACATAAATGACGCCAATCGTAATACAGATCTTAATAATTATAAACATGAATCCCCACGGATTCCACAGAAATTATCTGAAGCTTTGAGCTTTGATGCGACGTATTCAAATCGTTCACCAGTTATTTCCTTACTGAATACCTATACGTGAAAGAAGCAATCCAATACCATCTGGATGTTTATTGCAAATCGCAAAACGAAATGTAGCGTATCATGATAGTCAAAGGAACACCAACACCGACGCCATATACAGGGAGCCTAGCGTGCGTCGTTGCTAGCAACGTCAATACATATTCATCCAAGTCGTATTGTATATCCCGTACGTGCGCCTCCTTATAGTATGCCTGCATACGTTTGCATAGCATTAAACGTGCGGGCGTAATACGAATCCGACTATGAACGCTCCGATGCATATACATAAGCGACAAGTTGGTGAAACCTGTTCGAATATATCGACGTCCGTCGACCGGCGGCGGCGTCTGCGTCGCGTAGCTTCGTTTATGAAACGCGAGGATGCGTGGCGAGTAATTTTCGACACGTCACCTAGAGTTGGCTGAAGAGATCAAAAAATGACAATTTCAAATCGCCGTTGTAGAATGGAAGTCGCATCGTCGTGCGTTCGTATCGATCCCCAAAAAGCGATCCGTTAGTATTGAAATTAAAAAAATATTGCGGATATGTGCCCGTTTACAATTTAATCCGCGAACCATGAAGATACGCCATTAAAAACTCGGGTATTTCCGATAGAAATTGGATTATATGTATTCAAATGTATTCCATTTATGCAGGCGTGCTTGTCGTTTGCGAGTCTGATTTTGTGCCTATTTTTGTCGATATGTTTGCATGCGCTTTCATTAGTCCCATCTAAACTACGAACTAACCCAGAACTACGTAGTAAAGATACCTCTCATTTAGCATATGATCGTGGAAGCAAGGCAGTCATTCGGCCCTACTGGCCCTGGAACCAGTTAGGGTCAGGTTGAGTCTAACACTTGACTGTAAGGGAAACCTGGAGAAGCTTGAGAGGCATTGAAGACAACGGGAGGGCAGAAGAGTTGACTCGGGACGACAATAACACTGCCCTTACAGAGGCTGAACCCGGTCTTTAAATTGCAAATTTTGCTGTAAAGTCGAAGACACTGAATTGGTCTGAGGATCAATTCCGTTCCAACCAGCAACAGAAGATAAGATTCAAGCAATTCAAGGTCACGGGGGATGAGTTCAATTAACTCGGAAAACCAGCAACACTACCCTTACAGGACCTGAAGCTACTCTAGAAATAGCAGAATTCTCTGTAATGTCGAGGACACGCAGTTGTTCTGAAGATTGCAACAGAAGATAAGATTAAAGCAAGCAAGATTCTGAAACCACCCTGGAACTTTCAGAATTCTCTGCAAACCCGAAGGTATGGAGTTGGTCTGGAAATCAATTCTGCTGCGAATAGCAATAGGAGATAAAATTCAAGCAGTTGAAGGTAACAAGAGAAGAGGTGCGTTGACTCCCGAGACCAGCAACACTACCCTTACAGGACTTGAAATTATCCAGCAAGTTGCAGAATTCTCTGCAATCTCGAGGATACGCAGTTGGTCTGAGGGTCAATTATGTTCCGAGTGGCATATAAAAGATATGATTAAAGTCATTAAGACTAACGATAGAGGAGAAGAGTTAACTCGAGAGGCCAGCAACACTACCCTTACAGGAGCAGAAACCACTCTGAAAATTGCAAAATTCTCTGTAAAGTCGGGGATACGAAATTGTTCTGTGAATCAATTCCGCTTCGAATACCAAGAGCAAATAATATTCTAGCAATCGAAAAACTTGCCTTTCTTCTGCAGCGAAGTAGATGAAACATTCACTCCTTCGTGAGGAAGATAAGGTTCTTGGGCTGATCCATCGACTCCGGGAAGTTAGTACAATGGGCTTTACAAAACCTAAATGCTGTTCTTTCCAGCTGTCCCTTCTAAACTAAAGGGAGCTAACCGTTAGAGCTACCGGACGGTGGAACCTTCCTTTTAACACACCTGCAAGCGCGGATAATTGTGTTCAAAATCAAAACATCAGAAGGCAGTAGATATCCATTTATTGCTTTAAGAGGTTTCCAGTTCGGAATATGGCTTACCGAACACGCGATTTTCCAAGACTTCCATAATCTTTACAAGTGTTGATCTTCATCAAATTTATCAGTAAGAAAATTATGACCAAACTTTAACTGCTCAAGTTAACATAAAATTCTGGAAGTTTTCGACGAACTTCGATCACTAACACCGGAAAAATACGATACGTACATTGTTGCGTTAAACCACTTGTATAATTTCAATTCTTTCTTACTTCACAGCCTCTAATTCTCACTTCGTTGTTTTTCTTCAAATTCTACTTCACATTCTTCTTATTAATATATTTCTTAACGCGTGTCCTCCCCTCCAGGACAATTCAGCCTTCCATTTGGCAATTTTTAGTTCTGTTCTCTTCTTGATCATCTTCATTATCAAAACTTTTCGAATGTAGAAGTTTGCATAATTCTGTCCAATAAAGTTTCCATGGAATGAAGAATGGCAATGAAGTTTTGCTGTGTCCTCATTGTGATTTTTTTGGGTTTTTTTACATCAGTTCTTCTTTATCTCGTTTTCCTTCAATTCTGTAGCTATGGATTTTTCAGTTTGCCACCCTCCTTTCTGATGATTTCAATTTGCTTCTTTTGATGAACTCTTCTTGACTATCTCGAGGATTTTGTTGGATGAGAGGTATTAGCTATTTTGGCCAAAAAAACATTTTGTAGAATTGAAAACAGTTAAAAACTTCTGCTGTTTTTTAATTTCCTCCTTTGCAGTTTCTAATTCTGATTTTGTTAACTTTCTTCAATTTCTATTTCACATTCTTCCTGTAACTATTTTTTTAATCCGTATGCTGTCCTCCGGGACAATTCAGCCTTTCATTTGGCAACGTTTGGTTCTGTTTTCTTCTTGAATTTATTAATGCAGAAGTTGGAAGGAAAAATGGCAACGAAGTTTTGCTGCATCTACATCATGATTTTCTTGCTTTTTACATTACCTCTTCTCTGTCTAATTTTCCTTCAATTCTGTAGCTTTGCATTTTTCCGTTTGCAACCTTCCTTTCTGATGATTTCAATTTGTTGCTTCTTTTGGTGGACTCCTTTCTTGATTGCCTTCATTATAAGGATTTTCTTGGATAAAGAGGTGTTTGCGATTTTGTCCAAAAAACTATTTTGTAGAATTGAAAATAGTTAAGAACTTCTGCCGCTTTTAATTTCCTCTTTTGCGGTTTCTAATTCTGATTTTGTTGATTTTTTCAAACTCCATTCCACATTCTTCCTATTACTATCTTTCTTAATCCGTGTGCTCTCCTCCACGCCAATTCAGCCTTTCATTTGACAATTTTTGGTTCTGTTTTCTTCTTGAATTCCTTATTCAAATTTTTTTGGAATGAAAAATGGCAATGAAATTTGGCTGTCTCTCCATTATGATTTTCTTGAATTCTTACATTACTTCTCTAGTTTTCCTTCAATTCTGTAGCTTTGCATTTTTAAGTTTGCAACCTTCCTTTCTGATGATTTCACTTTGTTGCTTCTTTTGATGAACTCCCTTTTTCGGTTGCCTTCATTATAAGGATTTTTGGATGAAGAGGTGTTTGCAATTTTCCCCGAAAAAGCATTTTGTAGAATTGAAAATAGTTAAGAGCCGTTTTTTAATTTGCCCCTTTGCACTTTCTAATTCTGATCTTTTGATTTTCGTCAATTTCCATTCTACATTCTTCGTATTACTATATTTCTTCACCTGTGTGCTCTCCTCTAGGACAATTCTGCCTTTCATTTGGCAATTTTTGGTTCTGTTTGCTTCTTGATCACCTTGACTATCAGAACTTTCTTGAATGCAAAATTTTCGCAATTGTGTCCAGGAAAATGTTGGTAGAATGTAAAATAGGAATAATTTTTTGTTTTTCTTAATTTTGGTTTTGTTGATTTTTCCCATAACTTCTTCTTTCTCTAGTTTTTTGTCCATTTCTTGTCTTCTAATGTTGTTTTCTTGAATGTTCATCTTTTTCATTTTATTTTACTTTACCTCTTTGCCTCGTTTGCTTCTGCGTTTCCCCTCCCTAGCGAACTTATCTTTTCTTTTCCCGCTCTCCTCCATTTTCACTTTCGGCATAGTTTCTTATTTCTTTCTCACTTCTTGGTTTCTTTATGTGTGATTAATTAATTCAATTTCACAACGAACTCGTTTATATTGAGCTTTGTATTAGTCGTAAAATTTCTTAATATGATATGTTATGTTCACGGTTTTGTTTCACATACTTCGGTAGGTATTGATTCTGCTCTTTGTTCCAATCGCTAATGTTAGTTTCCTCAAAAGACATCAGAAATTTTGAAATTTACGATGTCTTGACTATACCACGGATGGATATCGAAAGATATTGCAAAAGGTATGCTCTCGCACCACAGACACACCCGTGACATATCAGAAAGAGTTAAATTATAGGAGATTATATATAATTTGAATTGGTTTCGATTCCTTTGAACAGATAGAACTGAAATTAACATAAATTAAACGTAATACCGTGCAATAACGCGCCGGTACTCGTATTATACTTTTCAATTCTCAATCCAACTGGGAACAAGTCATTGATGTCCTCGAAAGGATTACCATATTCTCAAATAATGATCGTAGGCATCGTATGTCGTTGTGTAAATACAATTAACTCTGAAATGTCTAATTCGTATTAAATTACAGGGCGATGTAACGTAAATTTTCTCTCAAAGGAAACGTGAAAACAAAAACACTATGTGAAGTCTCGCAAGAAATAGAAGGACAACGATAGATTCTAGTGCAACTTGTTGCAACTTTTCTTTATCTTCGACACCCCGCCTATAGTATCCAAACTCAACACGCCGAAAGGATAAGAACAAAACGAAAGCGCATTAAATTCGCATTGTTACAGCGACGTAACTCTAAATCTTCGGCCTTCTAATAGTGGAGTACAACAGTTTATCGATCGCGCTTAGGCAATTTACACGTGGTACGGTATCATTAATCAACGGCGGCAATTAATTAGCGAAACTCAAGCTGCTGCGTAAACGTGAGAAGGCGGAAGATTACGTTTCCGGATACCATCGGATTCTTCGAACGAACCGAAAGTTTAATGAGCTATTTATAAACACCCCCTTAACTAAATATTCTTACAGTTTACGCTCCGAGTGTTAATTTTATTACGGCTGTTTGTTGGGATTTGCAGAAGAAAAAGAAAAAGGGAAAAATTGGACGAATTCGGGATTTATTACGAAAGTGGTCTGAAGTCTAAATGCGATTGGATGGAGGATAAATTTCATATGTTTAAATGCATAGGTGAAGTATGAGATCCACCTACAGCACAATCGTTGCATTCCCTTCACATAAGCTGCAGAAGTGTACGTATATGGAACTAAACAATCAATCTTTAACATCAAATTATAAAATTGCGATTAACGTAAATAAATTCTTTGGTAGAAAATCATTACGAGCTGTATGAAATGATTTCTCGAGGATCTGCAACCATCGTGCACGATGATCCTGGAAAAGCGGAATTGATGGCTGACCATCTTCAATATGTAACGTAACTTATTTCGTAATTACCGCTGTTTGTCCAGAGTACAAATGATCGTCATGTTTCCCGAAACTTCGGTAATTTGCTAATGAAGACTGGCGACGTACACATATACTACATACATACGTAGGTTCGATGATCAACAACTAATTCAATTTGTTCAAATTATCAACCAATTTAGGTTATATCTCGAAGAGCATCGATATGGCGATTAATTGGTCGATGTCAGCAGAGCGTGTTTATACGAGATACTCAACAATCTCAATTTCTCTCGTCGAGTTCGAATTGTGAGTTGGCACGATCACGCCGATCACGGTCAGCAGATATTATCCAATTTTGTCCGATGGATATTTGAGACCGTGAACTGGTTATTATGTTTGGGAGTACTTAGCGGGTAATTGACATTTTACGTTCATTTACATGAATAGATACTAGCGACTGGAGCGAAGTTCAAACGCAAATAGGAAATATTGATCGAGTTTCGGTGCGGACCCTTGGCTATTGGTCGTAAATTTTTAGCAAACCAAACCTTTGGCTAGTGACTATTCGGAATTCTATCGTTGCAGGCTTATCCCGTAACTCGACTCGTCTTCTAATCCAACACTTTAGTGCTATTTTCCCTTTTCCGAGTGACATAACGTCGACTACGATGCTTTCCTTTCTGTCATATCTTGTCCATACCGCTGCTCCATCGATGGTAAATTTGGCTCATTTTTGGTGCATTTTAATTTTCGGAAAACACACCCAATTTTTCGAAATCGCACCGACCGAGACAACGCCAAACATTAATTTTTAAAGGATGCTTAATTTACATTTGGTCCATCGAATTTCGCTTGATTGACAACACTTTCCGTTGTGGATAGCAAGACGTTCTTGATAAAATCAAAGAAAGCGAAAACCGAAAACGTCTCAAAAATTATTCTGCATCATGAATATGCTCAGCTCGCACACAGCGCAATTGATTATTTGGAAGAGAAAAACGTCGAAATAATGTTTTATTTCCCGTGTATTTACCAGATTTATCGTCTAACGATTTCTTTCTCTTCCCGAATGTCAAACAACAAATGCGCGTACAACGATTTTCAGCACATCAAGAAGCTGTCAAACCTTTCAGAAACCCATTTTTTGATATATCAACTTGACAATGGAAAACTATTTGGAAAATTGGTTTGAACGCATGCAAAGATGTATGAATTTTAAAGGCAAATATTTTGAAAAGCAATAAAACACATTTTTCCAACAAGAAAGAATTCTTTCTCAATTTTTGTAACAATTTAAAAGGCGCCTCCGTACTAACATTTATAAATATAGTGTGCTTAATACACTTAGTTTGTAGCAATGGTCTTAAAGTTGACTATTTGTATCTAGAATGAATATTTTACTTCTAAACAGTGAATTGTGGAATAATTTAGTTATTACTGCGTTGAAAACGAAACAATTCATCCAATTAGAATTACGAAATCCTAAAAGAGAGAGGGACTGGTACTTAGTACAGGAAAAGAAATCTGGGATGCGTGGGACACCTATCAGCCTTCGTAGACTAGGAACCAGTCAAAAGAATATGGGGGAAGCACAGATACAAAAAAGGAAGGAAAGAAGGAAGAAGACCAAAGATGACATGAAATGACCATGTAGAGTAACTTTTAGCAAAACAAGAAATACCACAATTACGGCAGCTATAACAATAGTCATTATAGTAAGGACTATTATTGTGTGTATACAGTGTTTGCACTTATATAGAAGATTACATAGATCAGTGAATAGACCGCTCAACAAAACAAGACGATTTCATTGGTTGAGAAAGTAAATACAACAATTGTTTCGGATTCTTACCGCAGCTTCATTTCTTGCAAGTTTTCCCTAATTACCAAATGCGAATATGTGCTTTGTTGCAATGTGAAAGCGATGATCGTAAACTTGTTTTGCAATGTTTAATCAATTTCGTTTTATTTTTTTTTTTTTGGAAGGCATAGAAAGTTGCAGATGAGATGTAAAACATGCGCAGAGTTAAAATCCGTAAATATTCCCCATCAAATTGTAATAGAATTTTCCGGAAAGCTGAAATCCGAAGTCGGATGATGCCGATTCAGACTCAACGATGAGTCCCGGGGAACTCGATTCTATTCAGATTTTCAATAGCTGAAGTTAACTTAGGTTTAGCTTTGCTTAGACGAAGTCTAGGCACAGTTTCTGATAAACACCAAGAGGAAGTGGCAACAACACCAGTTGCCTTCCTTGGCAAGTTATCTTTTGTGATGAAAACTGTACGTAGTTTCTTTATTTTGCGGCTATCGGGATCGTACCCCATTCAGCTAACTGAAATGAACTAAATGGTGAAAGATTCTGGGAGATCGGCTGTCCCAGTCTTGGGATAGAAACAGAAAGGCCGATTTCATAATGAAATTAAAGTGCGTTTACATATTAAAGTCAACTTTAACTTATAAAATCGATTTCATAATCTTGCTCTAAACTTAGAGTAAATTTAAATGTGACTTTATGTTAAAGTCCCGATTTTGCAGCTTTAACGCTTAAAGTTGACTTTAACTTATGTTTCTAACCTCAAAATTATCAATTCGCCTATAGTAGGTATACTATTTGTTAAAATGACCAAACAGATATTTATTGGAAACTAGTTCAAGCTCGTCATCAAATGATGAGGTAGAAAGAGGATGGAAGATTTACAGAAGCCAGGTAGATTGCTTTGAAAACTATAACGAAAGTGAATCTTTTAAAAGATTTAGGTTAACTAAAGAAACTATTACCGTCCTATTAAATCGAATTGACCATTTAATTTCACTCCCAACCAATCGGTGAGTTCTTTCGTTATAACATTATGCTACTTTTCCTAGAATATGGATTTTTTAGAGGAGGATGCGTATCTCCAATGCGCCATCTATTACTTTCCTTACGTTTTTATGCAACTGGCAGTATGCTCATTTCGGCAGGAGATTTTATGGGAGTGTCGAGAGCCTCAGCATGTAGAATAGTTAAATACCTTCCTATTGCAGTCCGGTCACTATTACCGGATATATATGCCGGATGTATATGCCTCGTAATAATACTGGAATGGGTAACTGTGCCAAAAATTCTATGACATTGCAAAATTTTCAAGAGGAATTGGTACTATTGACTCTACCTCGATTCAAATACTGTGTCTCGGAGGAAATGATGTTGAAGTTTTTAGATCGATGAAAGATTTTTGCACTGAACGTATAATCTGTTTCTGATGTAGATTTGAAGATCAGAAGTAGAATTGTTAAATTTCCTGGTTCTTGCCATGGCCAGACAGTCTTTAATAATTGCAAAATGAAACGCGATTTTGTAGCTGGAAGATGCGGTCGATACCTATTATTAGGATATGGTGGGTATAGAACTGAGCCATGCCTTATGACACCATTGCTGCACACAGTAATGGTTGCAGAAAATTTATATGACGAGCCTTAAATTCGGCCTAGCGATGTTGTGGAATGATGATATGAGTCGTGGAAAAGGAGATTTCCCAGTTTAAGTTTGGGGATGAAAGTGGATCTAGAAACAGCAATGGATGTAACTGTAGCAACAGCAGTGTTACACGGTATTGCTATTTCGATGAATGAAGATATTCCTCAGGATTGGCTTAATGTCAACAACAAAGAACTTAAAAAAAAACATGACAAGATATTACTATATTGACTAATTACCGAACATTTTGTCATTTTATAATATATTTTATTAATTAATAATATCATATAATTTTCTTTCTTAACAAGATTGCTAATTACCGAACATTTTGTCAATTTATAATATATTTTATTAATTAATAATATCATATAATTTTCTTTCTTAACAAATACTTCAATTTACCACAGAGTTTTGTTGGGCATAAGACCCATGAGATAAATGTTTTGTATTTACAGTTCGTCTACCAGCAATAATTCTTGTTTTTTATTGAAGTTGGTTCCTCGATTTCTTTTGATTTTGTCACACATCCTTCTATTATTAAATTGATAATATACTACGATTTCAAAAATAAAGTATTCATAAACAAATAACAGGTGCACGTAGCCAATACAGTAAAAACAATGCAGCCAACTTATTAACATTACGCTAAAGCTAGCTTTAGCTAGTCGTAACGTAATTTAAATCCACTTTGAAGTCAACTTTCAATAGACTTTAGTTAGACCCTTCTTCTTCTTCTTCTTCTCGTTAATCCTTATGCCTTTCAGCGTCGGATTATTTTTGGATCTTACGACGATTTAATCCATTCTTTCCATCGTGTCCGGTCTGTACTCATTCTTCTCATTTCTGCTATGGTCTTCCCTCGCTTTCGTCCTAGTTCGTTGATGCTGTCAATCCATTTTTTCCTTGGTCTTCCCTTTTTTCTTCTCCCGTTATTTTTGGCTTCTATTATTTTCTTTGTCAAACTCTTTTGTTCCATTCTAATTATGTGGCCGTACCAATTCAGTTGACATTTTTCAATTCTTTTTAGTATATCTTCTGGATTTATCATATTCCTTATCTGTTCGTTTTCTATTCTGTCCATTTTTGTTTTCCCCACGATCTTTCTCAAAAATTTCATTTCCATAGCTGTTATTTTGCTTTCGTGTTTTTGCTGTATTGTCCAGGACTCACTTGCGTACATTATTGTGGGGGCTACTACTGCATTGTATACTATCTGTTTGATCTTGGGTTCTATTTCTTATTTTCCAAAGATGGTTTGATTCAGAGCGTAGTATATGTTTGTGGCTTTCCGTCCTCTTTTTCCTATGTCTAGATCAATTTTTCCATCCTTCGATATAATAGTACCTAAATATTCGTATGCGTCGACAATTTCTTCTTGTTTATCGTTTATTTTAATTATTAGATTACTGGCTGGCTCTTTATTATTTATCACCATTAGTTTGCTTTTTCTACGTTTATTTCCATCTTCATCTTTTCTATTTCTTCTGTCCATATTTTTGTTAATTTTTCCATTTTCACATTGTCATGTCAGCTATTAGTGCCAGATCATCGGCGTACAGTAATGCATCCACAGCTACAGGTTTCAGTCTGTTATATCCTAATAGTGTCTTCACAGTTTCGGTGCGTTTCCTCGTATTTTGCAGGATTCTGTCCATTACTATAATAAATATTAATGGACTTAAGCTGTCTCCTTGTTTTATTCCCACTTGCATTTCAAAATCTGCTGATCTTTTTCCATTCACTTGTACTATCCCCTAACCTGACAATATAGACTATTGATTATTTGGCGCATTTTCTTGGAACCTGTAGTTTCTCTAGACAGATATCTATACTCCCTCTATCTACTGTATCGAAGGCTGCTCGCAAGTCTATGAAATTGAAGTAGATTTCCTCCCCTGTCTCAATTTTACGTTCAATGATGTTTTTAATTATGTGGATATTATCGTTCGATTGTTTCCCTTTTCTATAGGCTGCTTGTTCTTCTCCCAGTTTATCTCCTACTAAATGTGTAAGTCGTTCCGCTATTATTTTGGTATAGACCTTAAAACATACTGTCGATAGGCATATTGCCCTATAGTTTTCGCACTGACTTTGATCGCCTTTCTTATATATGGGAGTGATGAGGTTATTTTCCCAATCCACAGGAATTGTGTTCGTTCGCCATGCCTCGCCACTTGTCCGAGCCATTTTACCATTTCCGGTTCTATATTATCCGCACCGCAGGCTTTTCCTGTTTTTATTCTTTTTAGGGCTTTCTCTACCTCTTCCATATCTATCTGTTCAAGTTCTTCATTATATTCATTTCGTGTTCCTGATTCTGGCAATAAATCTGTATGATCTCCTGCATCTGTGAATTTTTTCGTGAAGAATTCTTTCCATATTTCAATATTTTCGTATATCTTCTGTTCTTATTTTTAGTTCATTCGCGGTATTCCTAATTGGTTTTATTTCTTTCTTTTTCTTTCCATTCATTGATCTTATTAGGTTCCAACATTTCCTGTTATTTGTTTTATATTCCTCATTAATATCATTTCCAAAATCTTCCCATCTTTTCTTTTTCGCTTCTTTGATTCTCTTCTTAACTTCGTTTCTTATTTTAACATATTGTTCTTTGTATTGCTGTTCCTTTGTTAACAAAACATATTTTCTCCACGCATCTTTTTTCTTTTTGACTTCCTTTTGTATTTCCTTAGTCCACCATTTTGTTCTTTTCTGTTCTTTCCTGTATCTGATTTGACCACATAGTTAGACCCTTTAAAGTGCATATTATGAATCCGGCCATTCCTTCACACAAGAGGTGACTAAGAACTATTAATTTATTTGAGGCGAGTACAGCGCTTTTTTGTACGTACACCCTCCAGAAAATCCTTCCACTCTAAGCTCGGAAAAAATACATCTTCCTATATAAATATGCACAATGCGTTTCAAATATACTGACACCCGTTTCGAGTCCGTAGTCTCTATCGACATGAGTTACGAGATTTACCCATATAACGTTTTACGTGCATTTCGAGTTAGAATTTCTCAAACGCAACGTAGATTTTCTCCTAAATATGTACATACATACGTACATATATCTTTCAGAAAATAAATGCGACACTCTCCGCAGAGTAAACATCGTAAGCAAAAGCCGATAAGAAGAGACATCAGATCAAATGGTAAGGAAGCGGGGGCTCGAAATTAAACCGTACGTCAGAAATCGTAACTTTCTAGTTTCTGTAGTTTCATCGAATCAGTGTTTAATTACGTCACGTCACAATTTCAAAACTTACAAATACAGATGAGCCCCATAACTTTCTCAGACGTGATTAATTGTGTTAAAGTTTCAATGTCTGGAGGTCTGATACGGCAGCACTTGAGCTGAAATAAATCCAGCTGCTGACGTTATTAAATATCGCAACGCGAGAGGTATACCCCGTGCGATATTCGTACGAACGCTCTCTTTAATAACGGTTTGTATATTTATTTTTATTAAATGTTATTATTTTGGTTCATGCGGATGATTAAATTAGGAAATTTTGATTGATGGCAAAATACAGTTTCTCGAATGCGATTAACGTTTTTGAAACGCAGGAGATCTGCCCGATAGTTCTCAAACCTCAAAATCATTTCCCAACCCCCTTAAGATCCTCCAAATTCTGCTGACACCCCGTGAAATGCTTTAAATTCAAGATTGCTGATTTTATCTATTAAATTCACATCATCTCCCACGCTGAACCAGGACAGCACGAGACACTGGAAAACAATTCACATCACTTCCCAAAATCCTCTAAAAGCGGGTGATCTTCCAATCGCAAATCCTATAGCTAGGATCCTCCTGGTTTAAAGGAATTTTGTTCAATGAACCAATGAATATTATGTAATATGTGTGTTTTTAATGAACGAACTAGCACGATGTTTTAAATGTCATTTATTTTGATGGAAAATGTATAATATGCTGGTGTAGATAGAGAATTTAAGATTTTCTGAAAATTACGTCCGTTTCGTGGATAGACAGATCCGTTTTCTTGACGGTACAAAAGCGGCTATGCAATAACTGAATTAGAAGAAATATTGCAACAAACGAAGTGGGGCTTTGTTTGTTATTGAATTTAAGCTCAATTAAGAATAGAAAAATGACCATGGGCTTACCGTCATTTTTGGACTTCAAGAAAGCAACGATAACAAAGGAATTTACAGAAAGGCTCGCCGATAAGACGTAGCTATCGTAACGGATACACGGTATGCAAAATTTCGAGCCCGCAAACTTACTGGTTCTTCACTTATGATTGAAGAAAAAGTAAAGCTGTAAAAACTCTTAACAATGTAAAAAAATTAGTATTTGGTCGTTACACACATTACTTTTAAAGGTCAGATATACAATTTTCAAAATAGTTTTGGAATCAACAAAAAGAAACCGATATTTTTAAAAATTCCAAACACCCACTACTTTTGCACTGTATTCTGACGTGTCACTCTTATCACTTTCGCATGCAATCGGAAATATGTACTGACAACCTGGAAATTGGCTTCTGGAAGGTTCCCCAATGAATCAATTGTGTGCCTATGACGTCGGACGTCTGAATAAGACAGCCGTTACTTCAACCAAATTACACCTAGCCAACCAGTCACGGTAATAGTGCAAAGAATTCAGGAGAGAGAAAAAATAACAATACAGATTTCAAGCAAGGTTTCCATCGTTTTCGGTAGGAGAGCATTGGAGGTATCTTTTTTCTCGTTTTTTCTTTCTTCTTCTAAAAAAATTAAATATTCGTTTATTCTTTTGCTTAAAAAATATTTTGAGAGTCTAACGAAAATGAAGTCCACGAATCCACATCCACATTGCTTTCCTCGTAGTATTTGTTTGTTAAATCTAAATTCCGCTTTATCTCGTGCCTCAATTCTGTATTGGAAAGTCACATTATTCATTACTAACCAACCGGAAGCGAATAGGATAGGTTTGATCCAATGAGAATCGAATCCGATAAGATTCGTCCTATGAGGAACGATGTCGTACCTGTTCTTCATTCGACGAAGCTTATCAGATTCGATGTGTTAATCCCTGAAAGCTATCCCAACTCCAAGATCAAATAATTTTGGAGCTTGAGAACTTTCAGAAGATTAACGAGGCAAATCGCCCAAAATTATTTAAATTACGAAACGTAGTAACTTCTTCGAACTTCCCAAGAATCCCACGTATGTCAAAAAATTCAAACTTTCAAAAACACACACAAATTTGGAGTTCTGTGAACTTTGAGAGAATTTGCCAGGAAATATTAAAAAGAGTTTCAAAATTACAGTGGCGTGCCTTTGGAATTTTGGACATTATAACAGAATTAAGAGTCTACCATCAATGACATGAAGTGATATACAAAAACTTTCAGAAAAATTCCTCAAGTTTCAGCTTCAGTTTTAAGACTTTGCATTATCGTAAGCACTCTTCCACGAATCCGCCATGAATCTGAAGTATAGCCTCTTCTCACCAGGTCCTCTAACTTCATTTGTGTTCCTTTATTGAATTTCCATTTAATTCGACCTTAAAGTCGGTTAAGACTCGATATTTTCCAAAAGACTTCTATACATTGAACTCTAGAAAGCGTATTTGGCTTCAGATGAGTCAGCGATGGTTCGGAGGTTGCATCCGGTACGTCTCCTTTCAGAAAATAGAAATGTGTAAGGAAACATAACTGATTGAAATCGTTCGACATGGATTATGTGATTGGACGTGTCTTCTATTTACACTAATAAAGTGTTCGTGTCCTTAAAATGTAACCCTAGAAGGTTATTCTTCGTCGAATCGACGATGCAGATTCAACAATTGTAGAGTATTTTCTTTATTTACATCTACTTTGTGCCCATTATTCGTACAGCTTCTGTCGTTGTCGTGCCCTTGGTGTCTGCGCGTGCTTAGCTTGCTGTGTGTTGGATAAGTTCGTTTTTTAGATATTTGAGTCATCGAAACGACGAAGTATGAACTTTGTGCAACTTTTGTAAGTTTTTACATACAACAACATTGAGAACGTCAGTGAGAGAGAATATTGCAAGTATATTGGCGAGTGATATAGAACACAATGAAAATATGCCACCAGAACCAACAAACAAGAAACAGAAGATTTGCGCTTTTTGTGAATGTTTTAAGCGCCAGATGACGAAGTCATCCTGCTCAAAATGTGATAAAAGCTTGTGTGGGAAGCACGAAATAGAGCTTTGTGCTTCATGCACAAATTGAAGACTGAAAAGCTTTTTCCTATTTTATTTAATATGTAGTAGTTATAAAATGCAAACACATTTAACGAATGACACGCTTTTAAGTTTTTTTCTTTTCTTCTTTTTAAATAACTTTTTATAAAACAAGCCAATGAATTAGTGCTGCGAAATTCTAATTTAAAATTAAGTAGTAGGTATATAAAACATATACTTTTTCGTTTTATTTAGACGACATACAAGACAAGTACAAGGTTGTAAATTTTTTTGTGAGTGGGACATACTGGATGTTGAGGAGGATCAACCTTACCGTCGTCGATTCGACGAAGAATTACACGCACGAAAGTATGAATTTCTAGCGTTAAAGATGTCCAATTACACGTTCTAGATGAAATCTTGTTGATTTGACAGCTACTTCCAATGGCCCGCCAAAATGTATATGAGTTTTTAGTGGTATAAAATGCCATCTAAGCCCTCCTTGAGCCCTTGTGGTCGTTGAGAACCATGACACAAATATGGATGCACTATATGCGTTATTTCTTTGGGGTACTATTATCGGAATAGGTATTGAACATTCTCCCACTTCTATTGATAAACCTGCGCAACATTTGACATTATGACTTGCTGAGGTCTACTCACAACGTTGTTTGAGTGGAGGTGAAATTGGAGTTTATGTATGACTAAAAGGCAGTAAACACCAAAACGCAAAGGACCACGTTTTCTAGAACCCTGACCTAGGCGATTGCACAATGAACTCTTATTGCGAAGAAGTTTGTCAACCAATTTTATCGATGAGAATATCAAGCTGTACTCATCACCTTTAAATTATCACCCCTCAACGAGTTTCATCAACTTTTAGTTAAGGGGATCGGGAAGATATTAGATTAAGACTCTGAAAACGTCTTATGTTTCTTTCTTTATTTTGGTTTTTGATAATACTAAGCAAGAAAAATTCCTTCATGTCATCTCCAGCGCACGAGCTGTACTAGCGATAATAGTTGCAAGCAAATACCAAAAAATTTGGATGCCAAACCTGAAGAAGGAAAATATTTGCTTTTACGTGCATCTTGCAGTTATTCTGTGGAACAAAATAAATGATTATTTTGCAACTGCATTGCAATATTAAGTAAGTGTATTCCGTTACATTACGATTATATGGAATCGCGGTCCAATTTCATTTCTTACTACGCCGATTTACATTTTCCATAGTTTCTCGTATTACGTATACATGTAATTGAGTCCAGCGTTTTAGATCGATTCGCAGCAAAACCACTGCAAAATAATTCATTCATTTATAGTCTGCGAGTGCATTGCTGACTCGTGCAAACTTGTAATTATCTTCTTTAAAACGGATATTACTTACATCGTTTTCAAAGAACGTCAGTCATGAACGCTATAATTACGCCTTTACAGCGGCAATTCACAAAGATAATACAGTTTCGATAAGCTACGTATATTTTTTATGAAGACATTCTCACGTATAACGTATACGTGGGTGAATAAAATCTAAATGTCGGTACTTCCACATGTTTAATAATTTCGAGAAAAATTATTTTGCATCTGTATATGTATGCATTCGTATTTAAATCCTGCTATGCTTTAAAATAGCATAAAATTTACTAAATAAAGTAACCCGGCGGGGTCGCTATTGAATTTAGTTCCGTGCTGAATTTACCCGTCCAGAATAATGTAAATTGGAATTTGTTCCTTAATTGTTTTAGTCTGTCGGATAGCAGCGCTAGAAAGTGGCTTATTGTTATTTAAGTTGAGCGAGATTTAGTGGTGCAACGCTAAAAGTTTAAATTTTATGCAACGGGCAGCAGTTTATGTAAATTCGTTTCGAAACTGGTTCATCGGAATTTATCTTAGCCCTCGTTTTTCTCAAACTGAAATCTTGTGTGCATCGCCGTCGTTTTCACCATTCTCCTGTTTCTTCTTCCACGATCTTACTTAATTTTTTTATGGTTAATAAATATAACTAACCTAGTTCTGGAGGCTGTAATAAGAAAAAGTGGGATTAAGATGGATGAAACAATAATGAAAAATGATCACCAATGTATAGCATTTGCAGACGACCTAGCTATAGTAGCGAAAACAAAAAGGGAACTACAAAGAACCATAAGAAAAATAGTAAATGTATCCAAGAGTTATGGACTGGAAATTAATCAAAGTAAAACAAAATACATGATAATGGGGGACACACAGAATGATATGGATACACAATTAATAGTGCAAACAAAAGAAAAATGTCTTACCTTCGAAAGAGTGGAAGAATTTATTTACCTAGGTGTGAAGGTTAAGGAAAACGGCCAGGAAGGATCGGAGATAGAGGCTGGGATAACAAAGGGAAGTATGAAATTCGGGATGTTAAGACCACTAATGAAAGCAAAATTTGTATCAAGAAGAACTAAGGAGAGAATATACAAAACGGTAATTAGGCCAACAGTTACGTATGCGTGCGAGGCATGGGTTCTAAAGAAGGAGGATGAGAGAAAGCTGGAAATATGGGAGAGAAGAATTCTCAGAGCAATATACGGAGGAATAAACACGAAGGACGGATGGCGGCGAAGGACAAACGAAGAGGTGAAGAGTATATTCAATGAACCTAGGATAACAACAGTGGCTAGAGCACAACGCATAAGATGGCTAGGCCATGTCCAAAGACTTAATAAAGATAGAATGCCTAAAATGGTGTTAAGCAGACAACCAGTTGGGAAAAAAAGAAGGGCAGGCCTCGCAAGAGATGGTTCAACAGCGTCGAAGAAGATATGCAGAAGATCAGCGTTGGGGACTGGGGAGAAAGAGCAAGGGATAGGGTAATATGGAAAAAAATAGTAGAAGAAATCTTAGAAAAGTTGTAGCTATTTTGGTAAGTTAGGCTAGAACTATGATTAATTCTAATAGCTGTAAAACTGTGTAGCACATGCCCAAGGTCTGCAAGGCCTGTTGAGCATTATTAATAATAAATATAACTAATAATTGAAATGAATATATTTCTTGTCACTTTGTTAATATTCTTGGAGCAAATCCAACCCCCAACTTAAATGGTTAGGAGACGTCCTAAAACCTTACGTATATTTTTTTATTTTTACCAAACTTTAGGCTATATTATGTTGGAGAAGGTTGCATAAGTATTTTTAGTGGTAATCAAAATCCCCAAATTTTAACCCTAATGAACCTCATCCATTCATTTATACATTTATTTGTTTCCTAACGCTGGTTATCAATAGATCTGGCACTTGAGCATCATTCTTCTTTTTACCAGTAAAATTCATTTCCGTTCTAACAAACAATGTGCCCTTCACAAAGGCTACCATCTTGCTCAAAGCTTGAGTATTCTTGGAGACTGCAGCAAATCCTTGCCGAAATGCTTCGAAATGGGCGCAAATAATATGCATGCTGATTTCCTCTTGTAGTTTACATCTCCTACACCACGGTTCACTTACCATTCCCATGTTCTACAGATACTTTTCCAAGAAGCAGTATCCGGTTACTACACCAGTAATAAACTTAATATCTTTCATGGCTTTTGGTTAGCTGAGAATTTTGCTGCTAGCCTACATAACAGTGTCTTAATGTGGAGTTGATCTTCAATCAATGTCCATTTCATTGAATGTGCTCTGTTCAGCCACAACCAGATCTTCCGTCTTTAGGAATCCTTTCCTATCCCATACAGGTTCTGGTCCTAGAAAGTTGCCTTTTGAACCTGCTCTAGCTAGTTAATAGCAAATTAGGTTGCTTTGAATGTCCTCATGTCCTGGCATCCAGATCAAGGACACAATGTTGTTCCGTGCCAGTTCATTGACGATTTTCTTGCAATGTTTTGCTAGTTTCGATCTAGTGATAGACTTCACGACGGCTTTAATAGCCACCTGACTATCACTCACCATGTTTTTCTTTTATATATCGCTTATGAACTTATGTGGAAGGCGATCCAAGAAAGATAAACCAGTTTGTACCATTTCTTAGAAGTTCCTCAATTCATTAACACGTTTTATTGACGCGCTTGATTCAGAAATTACAAACTGTCTCTACGATTTGATTAATAGTATCTTGGAAGCCATGGTGTAAAAACGCTGAATGAATTGATGATTTGGTGTGAATAGATATCTTCTATTGGAATCTGGCTATCATCGTTTTTGTTCCAGTTTTACTAAATTGGAAGCCTTAGGGGACTGCAAAAACACTAACTTCCAAGTAAGCAAACAAACCTTCAATCCTGCATTTCTCTTTTGACATGTATGTATATATATATATAGTCTAAAACCTTTCTACCATTTGGTGTAAGGTCTACATTTCACATTTCATTTGTAGGTCCTATTCGGTTGTTTGTTTTTCCATGCACAAATTTCGCCCATTCCTTTTTATTCCTTGCCTTTATCTCCGTTTCTCTCCGCTTGATGTCTTTTTTTTTCTTTAATATTTCTATCACTACTAAGAAATGGAATGACACTTCTTCTTCGGTCGCCCTCGCCCTCTTCTACTTTGTACTCTTGCCTCCCATGCTTGTTTAACTTGCCTTTCATCCTTCATTCTCCACATGTGACCAAACCATTTGAGTGCGTTCTTTTCAAGTACATCCTAAATCAGGTCCACTCCGTTATTCTCTCACTATAGTATTTCTGATTTTGTCTCTCTTCGTTATCCTTTTGACTCTTCTCAGGTATTTCGTGCCTATAGCATTTATTTCGCTTTTCATTGCTTCCGTTAACACCCAACTCTCATTGCAATATGTCAGAATAGGTACAAAGACAAAGTCTTTTGCCTGATATCCTATTTGTTGGTAAAAGATCTATTCAAGCTGTTATACATTCTTGATTCTTCTATGTTTCCGTCTTTGCTTATCGTGGTTCCCAGGTATATGTACGCTGTCACTTGTTTAAGCTTTGCAAGCTTTCCAATTTCTACATTTATTTCTTCATTTTCTTTCCCAAGCATCGTTACCTTCGTCTTTTCGATATTAATTTTCGGACTTCCATTTGCAAGTTCTTCGTTCCAGAGTACTTCTTTTGTTGTCCATTCCGATGTTATTTCCTTCTTTGTCCAATCTCTTTGCCTCTTTCATTGCCTCGTCTTGTTGCTCCTTACTTTCCGCGGTTCCTTTTAGTTTTTGAATATCTTCCTGTTCTCATTATAGCTTGTATTCTGTCCCATTCCATGCTTCGTTTTGCTCGGATTGCATATTTACTTCATTTCTGTCATTTTGTTGTCTATTTACTTGAATCTCATTCCATTTATAGCTCTTGTCATCAATGATTAACTTCTTGTACCCTACTTTGAAGGTTTTGCCCTTTCCCCTTTCTTGTTCAGCAAAGTCCCTTAGGTATTTTGGTATGTGTCTCTCTTCTGTCGACATATCATTTTCCCTGTAATTTGCGTTTGTTCTCTATGACCGAGGTTTTTTCTGTTCCCTGCCAGCCTCGAATGCAACTGTTATTAACACTTTCGTATTGATCTTCTCTGCCATGAGTTTACCTATATTTTTGTTTCATATTTGCTTATGTTGGCAGTCTTAAGTATGACGTTGTTTTTCTTTCGCTCTCTATCCTGTTTTTCCAGTTTTTCCTCCATATTCAATATTCCTTGTACAAATACTCGCTTCTCTTTGTGCCACTCTTCTTCCTTGCAGGTCATTTCTTTCATTTCTTTTCCTAGCTCTCGGTTTGTTTGCTCCTGTTCTTCCTTTAATTTTTCACTCTGTATGTTAGTATCGTCGAATTGTTCCTTTATTTCATGCCTCATCTCTTGTATTGGTTTCAATACCTGGTCCATCTCGTATAATTTTTTTTTCTTTAAACTGACGATCTCACTACAATCTTACTTTTTTGGAATACTTCTTGTCCCTGCTGTTCTAGACTGGTGTCTTGGATTTTACTTTTTGATTTTTTCCCTTTCATCCGTATCCCCCTCATTATTGTTTAAACCAATGTGTGCCGTTTCTCTGCCTTTTTTGCTGTGCACGTTCCGTTTATCCAGTTGGACCTCGACCCTTATCCACACTTCCCTGCACTCGCTATTCACACTGTTTATTTTTGTTCTAATTCGGCCGCACTAATTTGTTATTGCATTTCAAACTTTGCCGACGCACTCACCTCGTCTTGATGTACTCTTTATGCTTCTGACATGTATGTTGTAAAGCAGCTTAAGATTTAAGGGTCTCAATTGCAAGGTTCTCGCCTCATTCCTATCAGCTAATAGCGAATTAGTTTACTTTAGTTCTAAGCTAGCTTTGACTTCTATCTAACCAATTAACTTCTTCTCTAATAAGCTGTATATATAACTATACTATTACTCCTATCAATTCCCTTAGAGAACTTTGAATTATTTAACTTCGTACTGTTATCCCCGTAGAAAGGAAAGGAACAATCCTCAAAGAATCGCTAATCACGTAACTTAAACATCGCTCACGTAGCGCTGTAGCGTCTCGGAGGCGCTGTGAATTTTTTCCTTTTCCGTTCTCTTTACGCGACCAACGTTGTCGTCTCTCTAGAGATGCGACCTGATGAAGGTGAGGTCTCAAATCGGCGAGCGAACACATTCTTCCGGGCCGCGTCCCTTCTCCCTTTCGCTTCGCGTCCTATCTTTCGGATAGGAGTATTTCTCCCGTGGAATTATCTGTTGCGACCTCTTGCCGTTGGTCGGACGCCATAAATCAAGAGCGAAACTAGAAGCAGACATCCACTCCGGTGTAATCCTTTTTCCTCGTTTTTCGGTCGTTCTTGAATTTTTTCGCTATACGTTATACCTCTTGGACTTTCAGGGAAAATTTCGTTTCTTAATGCTCGAGAGTTGGACTTTCTAGAGGTGTAAATCAAAAGTGTAATTAATTGCGGGGGTGAATAATAATAAGTGGTAGAATGTTCATCTTTAATGGGGGAGGAGACAAAGACCACTAGTTTCACTGCTACAGTTAAATGTTTTGTACATTTCTTTACTCCAATCCTAAGGCGTGATGGCAAGCATACATTTTTTCTGGTCTGGACGATAATGTGTTAATATTTTCAATACAATGAAGAAGCCGAGTGCGGCAGCCAATGGATCAAAATTTAATTCAAAATATTAAAGTGCTAATGTATCTCAAAGATGCGAAATCAAACTTGAAAGGGAATTAATTTTCAAGAAGGGGACATCGAATTTCAAATTTAACGCATTCACAACGACGAATACATGCGACAGAGATAGACAACTATCAGTTTGATACGAAACCATTTTAGGAAAGTTGTAAAAAGAGAGCAAGACAGCCGGTGAATGTAATCGACGTGAGTGGTCAGCAGGAGGATATACGGTGGACCGGTGTTGTAATTTGGCGCTGCTGAACCTCTAGCCGTGTCCATTCTTAATTAACCAGACCAACCGTGAACGCTTAAATCCTTCCACTATCCGATTAGTGATTCGGAACAGACGACGGAGCGATGCTTAATGAAAATCGCCGGTTAATTCTTGTCTCTTGTGTCCGGGCATGTTTATACGGACGTCTAACTCTTGTCTCTCAAATATACCTTCTCGTGGGAAAGATTAATTATTAAAAGATCGAGCGAGGTGTCGTACCTAAATCGAGTTTCGTATTTAAATGCAAGGCGTTCCGTTGGGAATTTCGGAGGAAACAGTGCTTATTCTTCGTCATTCGTTTGACTCACAGATCATAACCTAGCGTTAGTTTATGTCAAAGAGTGACGATTTCTTCAATTCACTTCGATTTTGCCATCTTTGGTAGGGTTCTTTAGTTTTTGAACATTTCATCATTTCTGTATCTTTCTGTATCTTTGCTTTGTCATCCATTATCGTTTTGAGCCTGAACTTTGAAGCAACGGATGCAAAAGGTATATACATACATACAATAGCATGCAAAAGTGTCCGGCCAAAGAATTTTATGAAGAAGTAACGTTTAAACGATGCAGAATGGAAACACAAATATATCATCGTAAAGTTCTTTTATTATGCAACCAAAACATTATATATAACTATTTTTTCATAATTATGCGGCCAAGCACAAACTACGCAGTATATAGAATGAAGAAATATACAAGATCTTCCAATAGGGGTGATAGTTTTTTCAATAGAAATTACTCGGTTCCTGATACATTTCTTTTTTTACTTCCAGGTGTCAAAATATTCAGTATAGTGTGCAGTTTTACTATGCAGCGTTTGACGCTTCCCAGCCGTTTAGAAATTATTGCAAATTTCACCAAGGTTCGAGCTCAATTGTAGGTGGCCAGACGTAGTTAACCAGGGGATTGGATTGTCGTCATCGTTTCCTTGCACAGGCTAGACGCCGCATTATGGAAAAGTTTGAGCTTGATTTTACTTTATAGGACAATAAGCCCACTAGAAGACAATAAAAACTGTGAAGTAAGGGGAATGTTGCAGCTGTAGCGGCGATTATTGCCGATGAGTCAAAGAATTGGGGTTTCCTCAGACGTCAACTTGAAGAATTTTGTTTAAGGATTTAATCCCACATCCTTACAAAGTCGTATTAACTCAGAAGCTGAACAATAAGACGCTGGTGCTACGCTCGATTTGCTGAGGGATAAATTTTACGATTGGATCATCTCACGACGAGCGTTTGAGAATTGGCAGCCGCGGTCATGCTAGATTTTTTTTTGGTGCTACGTGAAAGCACAATCCGACAATCCACAGATTTTGGATCGTTTGGAAGCCAACATTCGTCAAGCTATCACTGGAGTTTAGTCGCAAAAGTTAAAAATTGAAGTGATCTGTTGCGTCAGTGTGAACAAAGCCGTGGTGGAAATTTGAACGATATCTCGTTCCGAATATAACCGTATTGTCCAAGCTTCAAAATAAATCAATACATAAATCGATGTGTGAAACCGTTATTGTTTTATTTAAAATTAAAATTCTATCACTGTTAACCTTCCTATACTCACCTCAAAATGTGAAACACGTATACTATACTATATAAGTCGGTCTCACAGACCGTATGCGTAAGTATAGGAAGGTTAATGAAAGACCCTTTAGTAACTCGAGAAAAAAAAAAATTGACAACGGTAATCAGTTTAAGATTTTTATCAGTATTAGGTAGCCATACCCTTCGAAGCTATCACGGTAGCACATCGGTGATGCATCGATTCAATAAGTTTGATGATTCTATCTTGAGAGATATTTTTCACTCTTTTTGATCTTTCTCCCCACAAAACAGCTGTATTGGGGTCATTCTATCATGAATTTTCGTGATCCCCTCAATTTTGATGAAATTTGGTTTACTTGTTATACTAACTTCAAAATTGACAAATACGAAATTTTAGCCCCCTAAGTCGACAGAGACCGAAAATACGGAGGGTAACAATTTCCCCTAAAATCTCAAGTCGCGACACTCTTGCACTTTCAAAATTCAATATCTTCGGTTCTATTGTAGCTACAGCTTTAAAATAGAAAAAAAATGGGCTCTGTAGCTACAATAGAACCGAAGATAATGAATTTTGAAGGAGCAAGGGTGTCGCGACTTGGAGATTTTGGGGGAAATTGTTACCCTCCGTATTTTCGGCCCCTGTCGACTTAAGGGGCTAAAAATGTGTATTTGTCAATGTCTCAATTAGCCTAACACGTACACCAAATTTCATCGAAATCGGAGGGGATTAAGAAAATGTTTGCCTCTTTTTGATTGATTTGGCACCATTTTCAGTACCTACCCTTAGTTTTAACTCTTGCCATAAATGTTCTATAGGGGTTCATTTCTTCTAGTACAATATCTCTATTCATGGCAGAGTTCATAGTGCCTTTAATTTTATAGATTGGACCAACGCCTTTCCGAGAGAATCCATCCCATACCATAGTATTACTTCCACCGTGTTCACAGTTGGTGTTTGATATCACGAATCATTTCTAGTACCTTTTGGTCGTCTGAAAACAGCACTTTCTTCCAATCTTCAACAGTCCAGTTCTGGTATTTTTTTGCGAATTCAAATCTGACCTTATTTTTTTATTGATGAGCGATCCAAGAAGTCCAGAAAGTTCCACTTCTGTCAGTCTACGTGAAAAACTACTTTGGCTAATGTCAACCAAAATTTCTTCGCGTAATTCACGTACGATGATTGCAGCATTTCTTTTACGTTTACGACAGCCTTTCTTTTTATCACTTTATTGACGGGATTAGTTGTTGTCCTAGGTCTCCCAGGATAATATTTATCTTCTACAGTACTTGTAGTCTTAAATTTAATTATTATATCGTTAACAGTCGATTTTCCGATAGCCAAAATTTTAGCTATTTCACCTGAAACTTTTCCTTCGTTTGTTGTGCAACCACTTTACGTGTATCTAAAGACGTTCGTTTCTGCATCTTGACTGAGTCTTACTGATCGTACAATACCAAACGAATAGAGCGCTCAATGTTTAAATAGCTTTGCGAATGATAACGTAAAAATGCGAAGTGGATCATATCGTCTTGTAATTTGGCCGGACTTTTATGGAGAAGCAAAACGTGTTGTTTTTGTTACAAGTGATTGTTAATCGTTGTGAACAATCTTTGAAATATATATTCTGATCGCATAATAAAAGAACTTTAAGATGATATATCTGCGTTTCCATTTTGCATCCTTTAAACGCTACTTCATCATAACATTGTCTTTGGCCGGACACTTTTGTTGTATGCTATTGTACATATTTGTACACACTAAGATGAAAATATACGCATTTTATTCAAAATAACAAGTAGAATTCGACAATTCCCATAACAAAGACTTCAATACTAAAATGGTGGTTGCTTGTAAAATATACGTTTAGAAAAAGGGGCGAAGGAAATTTTAAATTAAGTACGTTATAGCGAGCCATCTGCTACACCCGATCGCCGTCGAAGAAAAACTTAAATTATGTATTCGGCAAAGTGAACTGCACGTGGGCTAATATAAATTGGAAATATGTTTATTAAAAATTGACGAAGGCTCTCGCAAAACGGCAGTAGACGAGCCCCGATGTAAATCGAAAAGGGCGAACTGGGATTGTATAAATAACCCTCGCTACCTCACCCGCTTATCGCAGAGAGAACCGCAGGTCTAGACCGTGTGTTCGGCGGATCCAAGGGCGCCGATGTAGATGATGGCTGAAAGATTTTCCGGTTATCTTGCGCCTCTCCGAGTCGAATCTGGGTCATCTATCGTGACAAGATTGATGAATTCCATCGTAAAATATTACTTTCGAGTATCTGACTTTCAAGCGAGCGCGTCGAAATTCTCCGGCATACGAATTTTAATATTTGGAGGTGCCTATACTCTTTCTACTCGTCCGCAGTCAGCGAAAGTTCGGGGTAAAAGGAAAAATCGAGAGAAGGAAAAAATGTCGACTGAGACGCAGGAAGAAAAACTATCCTGTTAAAATGAAATGATGGATTTATTTCCAGCGAAGCCGATCGTCAGCTGTCGATCAGAGATTACGAGAGTGTAACAGGAAATTCGTTCAGGCTTAAATATGTTGTATCTTGTCGAAGGAAAGGAAATATTTGGGATATAGGAACGGTTTGTATATTTATCGTTTGCGTTTTGGGGTTGACTACAACGTCGGCACGTTTATAAATTCTAAGCTGTAAGCAAATAAAAGCAAATTCTTGGAATTAAAGTGTTTGACGTGTTATTACGTGAACATTTTCCAAGGGAAGTTTGTAAGATTGGCACTTTTTGGAGGATTACCGGACGATATGTATATAGGTCAGGAGGCCCACCAACTGGATTTTTTGGAGAACTTTTAATGGCTACTCCAGTAATCGACATAATTAACAAGATCACTTTGGTTGCTTTAAAACACCTGTAATTTTTTAAATCAATGTGCAGTAGTTAATCCCTGTACTCCGTTTTTGCATAGATTTTAACTAATGAGACATACACTATCGTTCATAAGTGAGTAATCACCGCAAATGAAATAGCAGCTGTAGTTAAATTTATGTTATTAAAATTATGGGAAAGAAAGCAACGTTTAATGAAAATTGTAATTGCTTATATGAAAACATGTAAACGTTATCAAATATTAGAGAAACTATATTTTTAAATAATAAATGCATTTTAATTTGAAATCTTTTATTTCAATAAAACCGCTACTGTTTACTGATCCTTCACTTATGAACGGTACTGTACATATATAAAATATCCCTTTTATTGGTTTAGTCCACAGTAACCACACTTGTTACCTTCACGATTGGCAATGGAGAATATTTATATTCTGACCGTGAATTCTGCCGGAGTTTGTAATTCTACATATGAGGTGTGGCAATTAAATAACGGGACTGGCCCGAAACATATGCTTTTTGAAAACTTCACATCTTCAACATACTTCCCTTCCTTATATGTCCCCGTATTTTCCATTATCCAAAGCAGTGCCCCAGATCATCAAATGCCAACCTCTTTAGTAAAATCGCGGTTTTTGCCTTGATCTCTCTCGTACAGACTGAAAACGTGTTCCCTTTAATGCACCCTTCACTTTCGGATTGGTCACCAATAGACCAAGAACCTCAGCATGAAGCTGTTTGGGACCAAGTAGCAGTCGCATGGAATAATATTTGGTAAATATGGCGGATGGTTGAGCACAGTCATATGCTTATAACTGTCTCATAAGGAGCGCTGGTGTACTTATGCCCTGTCCTCGTACAGAATCCATTATTTATCTTGCCACAAAACTGGTCTTCTTTGTCGCCCTTCCTCTCAGCTCAGTCAGGATCTAAAGTAGTACTTGTGGTTCACCATTAGCTTATCATAATCACGGCACTTCGACACAAGAACGTCCTATTCAAGTACGAAATGAACTAGATAGCGAGTCTAGAGGGCCTTCAAACTAAAATCATTTTAATTAGGTTACCAACTTTATCAAGAACTATTGGTGCTCCTTTCCTTATTGCCTGAGCCCCGTGGGCATCAACCAAGAGACGTATTATCCTACAGCGAACGATTTACCTATGTAAGGTCGACTGATCTAAGCTGGGTTTTTCGATCTAAGCGTTTGTTTTGTCCCCTTGGTTTTGAGTTTTGGCTTGCCTTCTTATGGAGCTTAATGAAGATCATTTTGATCGGTTTCGGCAATGAATATTGGTCAAGGAATATAATAGAATGATTGTTGTATAATTGATATACTTCGCAATATGCATCGGTATACCTAGAACTGCACTATTTGGTTAGCATGCCTTCATCTCTATCTGGGTCTTCCTCAACAACACAGTCCAATCGGTTATCTTCCTTATCGTGATGTGACTCACCCACTGCAGCTATTGTATCTTGACACATTGTACAATATTTTCCGCTGCGGTCCCATTTCTCCCTGATTTGAACTCGGTATTGCTACCATTATTTTAGGTGAAAATAAATGTTTATTTATTTTAATGGACATCGATTTATTAAACAGGTTGTAACTATTACTATGATTAGTTATCATTGAATAATAAAGTTCGAAGGATTGACAGCGTGAATCCGGTGTACACTCCTTTTCCGCTCGTTTATCGAATTTTAATAATTATATTTGCTATTATTAATACAAGAACCGTAATGCTCACAATCACCGTTCAAGACCCATATAAATATTATTACAAGCTTGTCCCGAAAATACCAGTTTGGTTCCATTCTTACGATTTCAAATTCTATCAACTACCTGAAGCTCAATTCCTATTTTCTGTTTTTACTTAACTAAAGATATATCGAAGAAACTCCTTAGGAAAATAACATAATTTGATTAAATCGTTCTTCGATATTATATCCCCTCACCAAATAGCAACTACAACATATGAATGAGGTATATATGCGTGTATTCGTTCCGAACCTATATTTTGCGTTATTCAAAATCAATAATTAAACCGTGAAGTATCCGAGACTAGCCAGTTCGATGTAGAGAATTTCCCGCCTGTTAAGACTCCAAAGCTATTCAAATCGTGCTAGTATTTAATATCCTTTCTCCCTTCCTTGTAAACGGACTTTTAAGCTCGACAACTTTGAAAAAGCTCTGGAAGTGCGAGGGTTTCTAAAAAGAAAAATATTTTCAGGCCGGTACGTCGTCGTCCTTGGAAGCGCGGGAATTTCAGGGCGTTTAACTTCCACCCTCGGTGGCGGCGGCGGCGCCGCCGACACACGGCAAATATCGGCAGCATCGCGAGGGAATCGTTCGATGGAAGAGAACGCAGGACCTTTATATTATATAATCATCCGATCCCCTTTTTTCCCTCTTTGATTGTTTTCTCGGCGAATTGCGTTTCTCATTGATTAAAAATTCTTTAATTTCGAATGTCAATCATTTCGACTTTCGTTCGGAATTCGCATTACTCATAGTCAGCAGCAACGTACCGGTTTTTCGGGGCTTATAAATATTCAACGGGAAGAATTAGAGGGAGGGGGGGAGGAAAAAGAAAAAATGCTATTTCGGTTTATATTGAGGTGGGCGAAATTGAAATTTATTTTTACCAGACGATGTATGTCTATTATATATGTGTGGATACAGATCTGTGATGTAAAGTGGAAAGGAAATCTTCTGGAAGTGAAAGTTCTACATAAAAATTATTGAATTAGAGAATAATAATAATAATAATAATACTTTATTCACCGCCCAACAAAAATCTTCAAGACGGACGGATCAACGACAACAAAAAATTGTACATTAAGTACAAAACCGGATATTTAAATAAGTATATATACACATATATCATATATATATATATAACAATATCTTATATGATAGATCTCTACCACTAATAGGTCAATAAAACAAGGCTGGTTTGAACGATAGTTATATTTTCAGAACGTTTACAAACGTTTTCGGAATACCTTCTTCAGTGAAAATATAACTAGATAAATATATAAACAAACATTTGTTTTTTATTTGGGAACTATCAACAAAATGACTAATGACTAGGATTTCTTGATATAGAGGATGTGTAACAAACTTTTATATATATATATATAAATTATAAAAACTAAATTAATGTGTAAACATACATGCAAATTAAGTAAAACCCTATATCAAAAAATCTTTGTCGAAACCTTAACAATTCTGTTCAAGGACTAGGGAAAACCCAAATTTAAAAACCTAGCCAAAGGTTTCCTTCTTAAGAAATGCAAATGTCATTTTAACAAATTGCTATATACATTACTTAAATTTTGAATATCGGTTCTGAAATTAATAGTTTTAGTGTCTTTTTGTATATTTATCATTTCATATATTAGTCTTTTTTTATAATTATTCTCTGTTTTTAATATAATTGTGTTTTCAAAATCAAAGTAATGCCCAAGATCTTTGTAATGCTTTGTTACAGCGGTCATTGCACCAAAATCATTATTTAAAGAATACTTATGGCTATACAACCTTTTCTTTAAATATTGTTTCGTCTGACCGATGTAACAACCATCACAGTCTTTACAGTTTATTTTATAAACTACATTACTTTGATTTTGTTTAATTATTTTAGATTTAGTATTAGTAAAAAGAGATCTGTTACTATAATTTGGAATGAAAGTAATGTTTATGTTGTTTTTATTAAACTCTTTTTTATTTTTCGCTTAAACCTTTTTATAAGGAATAGCGTTATAAGATTTATTGTTATTATTTTTAATTCCTCTATTATATAATTTGTTAATTCTATTTTTTATTATTTTTTGATAAAAACTATTTGGATAATTATTTTTATCTAAGATTTCTTTAACTTTGTTTAAATTCTTTTCCCTAAATTCAGGATTAGCTAATCTAACCGCTTGATCAACTAAACCGGTAACTACATTAATTTTATGTAATTTTGATGTTTCTGAAAAATAATTTAAATGTCTTCCTGTATTGGTAGACTTTATATGCCAATTTGTTTTTACAATGCCGTTATTATGCATGACTGTCACGTTCAGGAAATTCAATGAGTTATTAGATTCTCTCTCATATGTAAATTTTAATCTATTATGATAACTATTAAATGAATCTAATATCTCATCAATATTATCCTTTCTTACGGAACAAAAACAGTCATCCACATAACGTCTGTAAAAACTTACACTAGAATTTAGTTTTGCCAAACAAGTTTGCTCTAGGTCCTCCATTACCAGGTTTGCGATAACTGCTGATAATGGAGAACCCATTGCAGTACCGAAAATTTGTTTATAAATTTTATTTTGATATGTAAAATAAGTAGAATTTAAACAAAGTTTCGAAGCTGCAATGAATTCCTCCTTTGGAAGATCTGTAAAATCTTTTATGGAATTCCATTTTTTATCTAAAATTTTTAGTGCTAAATCCACAGGAATATTAGTAAATAAAGAAACAACATCTAAACTGATTAATTCGTAATTATTAGGAATTGTTTGATTTCTAACCGAATCTACAAATTCCCATGAATTTTTCACATTATATGTAGTTTTACCTACAATATTGCTTAAAATTTTAGATAAAAATTTGGAAAGATTGTAAGTGGGGGAATTAATGCAATTTACGATTGGACGTAAAGGCATATTATCTTTATGTATTTTAGGAATACCGTATATTCTTGGAGATATAGAATTTAGAATTTTTAAATGGTTACTTAAATCTTTAGAAATATATTTTTTAAAAACCAACTATTTATTAGTTTATTTATTTCATTTTGGAATTTATTTGTTGGGTCTGATAATAATACCGAATAAGTTTGATTATCTTCCAATAAGGAATTCATTTTGGCTTCGTAATCAATCTTATTCATAATTATGGTTTTTTCTCCTTTATCTGATTTAGTTATTATAATATCTTTATTAGATTTCAAAAATTTTTTTGTTTCATTAAAAGCTTTTGTAAGATATTATTGTTACTATTATTATTTTTATTGTTTTCTTTATTTTTGTAATTTGTCAAAATGTTAACCAACCTATGTCGTAAGTTAGGTTCTAAGTTTTCCTCATAATTTTGAACGATATTTTCTATACTACAAATAAAATCATCTATCGGTATGACATTAAAATCTACAGAAAACTTAGGACCTAGACTTAAAATTAATTTAACATTTTGACAAATCTCTTTATCAGTTAGGTTGATTATCCAATCTTCTTGTAAAATTGGATAATCAACCCCTGCATTTTTTATTAATTGGTTAAATTTATTAATATTGTTTTGTTTTATTTTATTAAAAGTTCTTTCATAGTTTATATTAGCTACATTAAAAATTCATCCGAATCCTGTAACGACATTTGAATGACATTTCTAACATTAGAAATGTCATTCTCTAACATTTTAATTTTAATATAACATTCATTTACTGATAAATCTAACGTCTTTTTACAGAATTCGGATTTAATTTTGTTGAACTTACGTTTTATTGAATCATTTTCAAAACCGATATTCATGGTCTTACTAATAAAATTTGGAAAGATCTTATGACATCTGCATTTCAAAAGGAAAATGCGTCTATTCTTTTGACGAGCCATTTTTTCTAGTAAGATCTTAAATCTTCTTTCATTATGTTGTAGGACAGGGCTCTCCGCATTTGGTTCCATGACAGTTTCTATTTTGTGGCTAGAAACAATAAATTAAATGTATATATATATATATTTCGTGACCTTTTATACTTATCTTATATGATAGATCTCTACCATATAATATAATATCATATCATATAAGATAAGTATAAAAGGTCACGAAATATATATATATATACATTTAATTTATTGTTTCTAGCCACAAAAATAGAAACTGTCATGGAACCAAATGCGGAGAGCCCTGTCCTACAACATAATGAAAGAAGATTTAAGATCTTACTAGAAAAAATGGCTCGTCAAAAGAATAGACGCATTTTCCTTTTGAAATGCAGATGTCATAAGATCTTTCCAAATTTTATTAGTAAGACCATGAATATCGGTTTTGAAAATGATTCAATAAAACGTAAGTTCAACAAAATTAAATCCGAATTCTGTAAAAAGACGTTAGATTTATCAGTAAATGAATGTTATATTAAAATTAAAATGTTAGAGAATGACATTTCTAATGTTAGAAATGTCATTCAAATGTCGTTACAGGATTCGGATGAATTTTTTAATGTAGCTAATATAAACTATGAAAGAACTTTTAATAAAATAAAACAAAACAATATTAATAAATTTAACCAATTAATAAAAAATGCAGGGGTTGATTATCCAATTTTACAAGAAGATTGGATAATCAACCTAACTGATAAAGAGATTTGTCAAAATGTTAAATTAATTTTAAGTCTAGGTCCTAAGTTTTCTGTAGATTTTAATGTCATACCGATAGATGATTTTATTTGTAGTATAGAAAATATCGTTCAAAATTATGAGGAAAACTTAGAACCTAACTTACGACATAGGTTGGTTAACATTTTGACAAATTACAAAAATAAAGAAAACAATAAAAATAATAATAGTAACAATAATATCTTACAAAAAGCTTTTAATGAAACAAAAAATTTTTGAAATCTAATAAAGATATTATAATAACTAAATCAGATAAAGGAGAAAAAACCATAATTATGAATAAGATTGATTACGAAGCCAAAATGAATTCCTTATTGGAAGATAATCAAACTTATTCGGTATTATTATCAGACCCAACAAATAAATTCCAAAATGAAATAAATAAACTAATAAATAGTTGGTTTTTAAAAAATATATTTCTAAAGATTTAAGTAACCATTTAAAAATTCTAAATTCTATATCTCCAAGAATATACGGTATTCCTAAAATACATAAAGATAATATGCCTTTACGTCCAATCGTAAATTGCATTAATTCCCCCACTTACAATCTTTCCAAATTTTTATCTAAAATTTTAAGCAATATTGTAGGTAAAACTACATATAATGTGAAAAATTCATGGGAATTTGTAGATTCGGTTAGAAATCAAACAATTCCTAATAATTACGAATTAATCAGTTTAGATGTTGTTTCTTTATTTACTAATATTCCTGTGGATTTAGCACTAAAAATTTTAGATAAAAAATGGAATTCCATAAAAGATTTTACAGATCTTCCAAAGGAGGAATTCATTGCAGCTTCGAAACTTTGTTTAAATTCTACTTATTTTACATATCAAAATAAAATTTATAAACAAATTTTCGGTACTGCAATGGGTTCTCCATTATCAGCAGTTATCGCAAACCTGGTAATGGAGGACCTAGAGCAAACTTGTTTGGCAAAACTAAATTCTAGTGTAAGTTTTTACAGACGTTATGTGGATGACTGTTTTTGTTCCGTAAGAAAGGATAATATTGATGAGATATTAGATTCATTTAATAGTTATCATAATAGATTAAAATTTACATATGAGAGAGAATCTAATAACTCATTGAATTTCCTGAACGTGACAGTCATGCATAATAACGGCATTGTAAAAACAAATTGGCATATAAAGTCTACCAATACAGGAAGACATTTAAATTATTTTTCAGAAACATCAAAATTACATAAAATTAATGTAGTTACCGGTTTAGTTGATCAAGCGGTTAGATTAGCTAATCCTGAATTTAGGGAAAAGAATTTAAACAAAGTTAAAGAAATCTTAGATAAAAATAATTATCCAAATAGTTTTTATCAAAAAATAATAAAAAATAGAATTAACAAATTATATAATAGAGGAATTAAAAATAATAACAATAAATCTTATAACGCTATTCCTTATAAAAAGGTTTAAGCGAAAAAATAAAAAAGAGTTTAATAAAAACAACATAAACATTACTTTCATTCCAAATTATAGTAACAGATCTCTTTTTACTAATACTAAATCTAAAATAATTAAACAAAATCAAAGTAATGTAGTTTATAAAATAAACTGTAAAGACTGTGATGGTTGTTACATCGGTCAGACGAAACAATATTTAAAGAAAAGGTTGTATAGCCATAAGTATTCTTTAAATAATGATTTTGGTGCAATGACCGCTGTAACAAAGCATTACAAAGATCTTGGGCATTACTTTGATTTTGAAAACACAATTATATTAAAAACAGAGAATAATTATAAAAAGACTAATATATGAAATGATAAATATACAAAAGACACTAAAACTATTAATTTCAGAACCGATATTCAAAATTTAAGTAATGTATATAGCAATTTGTTAAAATGACATTTGCATTTCTTAAGAAGGAAACCTTTGGCTAGGTTTTTAAATTTGGGTTTTCCCTAGTCCTTGAACAGAATTGTTAAGGTTTCGACAAAGATTTTTGATATAGGGTTTTACTTAATTTGCATGTATGTTTACACATTAATTTAGTTTTTATAATTTATATATATATATAAAAGTTTGTTACACATCCTCTATATCAAGAAATCCTAGTCATTAGTCATTTTGTTGATAGTTCCCAAATAAAAAACAAATGTTTGTTTATATATTTATCTAGTTATATTTTCACTGAAGAAGGTATTCCGAAAACGTTTGTAAACGTTCTGAAAATATAACTATCGTTCAAACCAGCCTTGTTTTATTGACCTATTAGTGGTAGAGATCTATCATATAAGATAAGTATAAAAGGTCACGAAATATATATATATATATATATATAACAATAGAAAAAATTTTCGTATATATAACAAAGCAAGTGATATACTTAGAGAGAGAGAGAAAGGGAGAAAGGGAGAGAGAGGGAGAGAGGGAGAAAGGGAAAGAGGGAGAAAGAGAGAGAGGGAGAAAGGGAGAGAACTACAAACAAGTATCGAGCATATCATTACCGAATTTGTTAGCACATTTAGAGATATGATAGATTGAACTTCTGATCATTCTGTTGATTCTACACTTCTACTCAATACCTTGAGCCTGTTCGTGGCACATAAAAATTAAACCTGTCGAGTATGGAGAAACGGTCTATTTTGTTGTGTAACAAATTACTGAGAAAATTAGCTGCAAATTTTTCCTGCCGAGCTTTTAACGAATCAAATCCCTCATCCAGGAGAAAGCACATCATGAATTGTTCCCAGTATAGGATGCATTCCATCGCGTTTGTAAGCCAAGAACTTAAGAAATTTTCTTTGGATAGATTCAATTTGAAGCTCGTCACAAGTGTACACAGGATGCCAGACAAAAGATGCTTGTTCTAGTTTGCTACGCACCAGTGCAAAAGGTTTTTCATGACATCAGGATTAGTAAAGTGTTTACTTGATCGCATGACAAATCCCCATGTTCTGCTAGAAGATTGGCACAAACTCTTTATATGATGAAATTAGTTTTGCCTCAAAAATAACACCCAAATCACCAACCTCAGCTTCATTACGCAATAGATGATTATGAACATTATATGAAAAATTGAAACGATTTTTCTTCCTCGTAAATCGTACAACGCAGCACTTTCCAATATTTAGCTCAATTCTGTTTCTTTTACACCAATGATGTATTGTCTTAAGATTTTCTTGTAGTTGGTTAGCATCAGCTGCGCTGTTTATACGAGAGAAGATCTTTAGATAGTTAGCGTACGCCAAGTCGAGAGCACGTTAAAGTGTTTAGAGGATCATTTACAAATAGTAGGAATAGTGAAGGCGCCAGGTTCGAACCCTGGGGAACACCGGTGGAAGCGATGAATTCCTTTGAACTAAAACCATTATAGAAAACACAGTTCGTTCTATTGGAGAAAGAAGATTTCAGTAAAGTAACTAAATTAGCACTAAAACTAAAATGATCTAATTTTATAAGTAAAATGTTATAGCCAACTAAATCAAATGCACACGTAAAATCTGTGTAAATCATGTCCATCTGACCACCAGAATACAGCGCCGTACAAGTATTCTGGGTTACACAAAGCAAATGAATAATAGTAGACCTCCCACGCCCGAAACCATCTTGAGCTGTTGAAATTTGCTGATTAACATGGACATAAATATACTTGTATATGATGTGTTCAAAAACTTTTGGAGGAATTTGAAAGTATTGATATGAGTCGCTAGTTGTTTAACCTTCCGTGGTCACGCAAATTTTAATCATTTTGAAATTTCAATTAAAAATATTTGAAATTGACATGATTACGATTTTTTCAATTAAATTTTAACTTTTGCGACATTTTTTAATAATTTTTTTCATGCTCTTGCCATTTGTTTTCTTGCAAATAAACTATTCGTCCTTATTCTAAAATGTTTATAGCATGTTCCAAAATTTTTTCATCAATATCGGACCGTAATTTTTTTTACAATTGTTTATTGAAATGGCTGGACTCCAATGGACCTCCGTATGACCATCTAGATTCTATATTGAAGTGTGACCACGGAGGGTTAAATTAGAATTATCACCTTTTTTAAATATTGGAATAATTCTGGCAAACCTTCAACGTACAGGAAATGGACAAGTCTTTAGACAGAAATTAAATAATATTTTCAGTGGATGCAGTAACACCATATGACCGTGCTTAGATCAGAAATGAAGGAATTTGATCAAATACGTATCTGAAAGAACATTTGCAAATCCATTAACGATTTTACCAGGGTTATCCAAAACCTTATTGCCGTTATTCATAACTGAAGGTAACCTAGTAGTGCGTTCTCTAAAATGTACGTATTGCCAAAGGAAATGCGGATTATGTTTTAAACTTTGTTCAGTTAATTAAAAATAATTTTAGTAACTCTCATCAATTAAGATTTTAGTTAAAGATCTAAGCACTGACATCCAGTAGACTTCCATTTACAGTGATAGAATCCCCTGAGGTTAAGGAAATGAATAATTTTACCCAGTAAACCAGGGGAGGAAAAGTGCAATGGTTTCTCCTGCTAGAAAATGGAAACTAAAGAAGGCAAGATATTTCGTTGTAATTGGCACGTGTAAATATGGAATATTCAATGCAAATGCGAACTGCTAAGACATACAACGCTGATATAAAGACTGCATAAAGCAATTTGGTTTATTGCGCTGAAGACATAATACTTGTCGTTGCAAAGTATATGCACAAAACTAGAGATCTATTAGTGAAAAATTATTATTATTATTAATATGTACTTCTGCAAGTATGTATAGTTGCTATACCTTTTTCTTCTGAATTAATTTACCATCCTGTAAACCCCTAGAGATTACATTTTTTCCAAGGTATTTTTCGTCGCCAATCAACACACCACAAATCGATCAACGTTTACTGGTGTCAATGTGTAAGAATTGCTATTAAACAACATCGAGGATGACGCACTTATCCCGTACAGCCATGGGCGAAGAAAACGTTTGCTAAATCCATTTCTGTAATGTAACCTCGCTGTCTCCTCTAACCAGTTTTAAACGTTTCACTAACCCGTTCGTAAAATTCTTCAACACCATACACATTACGTAATCGCCCTCTTCATACCTTGCTACCTCCATTTATAGTATACTTCGCGTCTCGCATTAAAGAGTGAGAGGATATTTATGCACGACTGGAAAGCGAAGCTAATTAATCTTTCTTTCTAATTATGATTATTCCCTTTTGTGGACGCACGGCGTACATACAATTGTGCCGTTCGCCGACGTTTCGGATCCGGCATTTCAAAAGGTTAGGACGAGAAAAACTCTTAAATTGTTAAATAATCTTCACGGCGCGCTGCGCAGAATGCGCTTCTTTGTTCTTTTGTTTAAGTTTTAAACAGCTCATTTAGCTAATACACCGGAACACACGGGATCATAGCTTTAAAGAATTACCCCATTACATTTTATGACCGCGTTCACTAGACGCTCAGAAATGTTATCTCTCTCACTACTAGCGTAATCTGCTTAATCAACTACCAAGTCGATTAAGCGCGACGCCCGGATTAACGAAGATTTCGAAAAGTGCTAGAAAATAGGTTTATTGCGAGGGATCCAGGGCGCAGTTGAGTATAGGTACTAGCTGTAACGTCTGGAAATAAATAGAATGTTTTTAAATATAAATAACCGCAACAATATTAAATAATGGTTAAATTATTCCACTACATGCTTACTCGTAATAGTTCTCTTTTGTATCCTGTGTGTATATGGTTTCGTTCCACCGATAATTGATAGTGATTGCAAGGACTGTGGTGTAATATTATTCGGATTTATGCGGAAACCCGAAAGACAAAACAAATGTGGAACAATGGTCGGTAATTGATAAAATTGAGTATAGCGAATGCAATAAAGCATATATAGGACAGTCCAGACGAGCAATAGCTACACAACTCGATGAACATGTGGCACATTATCGTTACGGTGGAATAGATTGATTGAGTGTTGCGAAGCATATGAATGACACAGGGTACGTCATTAAAATCGAGAATTTAGATTCGATTAAATGTGTAAAGCGATACAAATACGTAAAAATACGAATCTGATGTGGATAAGAACGACGGTCCTCTGGGTCGGTCATTATTACTTGATTTATTATAGGGCGAGGTTGTTTACTTTTTGCATTAGTGTTTAGTAAATAGAAAAATTTATCTCGAAGAAGGAATTCATGCCGTCAACGCAAAAGAACGGCTCTACCAGAATTGAGATGACGTTTTGGGGTAGAGAAAATATGTCCTCGGATTGTAGAGGGGAAAGTTTCATGTTTCATTCCGTAAGGTGTGGTTTGAAGATGCTAATCTCGTTGCTAGCGAAACACGTGTCACCAGATTTAGTTAAATAATTGTGTGGTGATGTGCTTATCGATGTGATGTAGTGTCAGTAACTAAAATCTTCCAGACCTCGCTAATTATTGTGAGAAACCATTTTGAATTTGGATCGGAAAATGGAGTGACTGACATTATTGAACTATTAGTCCTTCACATGATTGTTCAGAGAAGGGAAACTATAAGTACCTAACAGTCGCTGAGGAAAATGTGTAGAAAACACGTAATAAGAATTAAATCTGATCAAATATCCTTTCTTAACTCCAGAATCTTATGTTATTTCGTTCTTATTTCAGTTCAAGCAAGAAATTTTCCAAGCAATTTGTCCTAAACCGCCTTTAAAGTAGTCACAGTAGTTTCCACCAACCGATCCATATCAAAATCATTTCCAATTTTGAACCTATCTTGAAATGTTGCGGTTCGACTTACCAACTATGTACGGATAAATCTTCTTCAGATTTTAGAGCTGGCAACAAATAATAGAATTACAAAATAAACAAAAAGGAACAAAACAAAGAGTCTATCGACATAATTTGTGTTCCGATATCAAATCGTGATATCAAAGACCTTAAAATTTCGTTTCGAATCAATGTGTACTTATTCAAGGCATTCCTCTAGAAGAAATCATCTTGAAAGTTGTTCAATGTCTAGAATTCGAATTTTACCAATCTTTCCAAAGTGATCCTATAGCTTTAAATGGCTATGCGCGGAAACTGTAATACTTACGAGTTAGCTGAGCGAGTACTAACTAAGAAGTGATTCATATATGGACCACAAACTTATAAAGGGTTAAAACGGAGTTCACGTCCAATTTTCCTAGTATGGCTTCTTTTAACGAAGATTAAGGGGGAAATTCTGAGTCAATAATGTGAATGCAATTTGAAAAACAAACAATTTGAGCTAGATTCTAAATTGCGTTATTGCAAGACCTATTTCCGGCAAGCTCGTAGAAAATAATATATTTTATTAAATTTTGCCCAGTTTTATCAGTAAGGTATTGTACCACATCAATGATTGATATCGTAGCTTTAGAATTAGTAACCACAGCCTAGAATCTACCGCATTTCCATATCCGGTATTCGATTTTTTACAGTCAAATCAACTGAGATTATGTTTACCATCAATAAAGAATAAAATCCCACACGCAGATGCAATCTATGGGATTTAGTTTGGCATTAGAGGTTGTGACGTGATCACTATGAGTTCGAGGATTTGGCTTAACTATTATCTTCGCACCTTGCTAGTACAAGTCGCGACTTCTAAAGTGTCATATTACGAAGAAAAAGTAAAAGTAAAGGTCGTAGAGTTCAAATAATTGAAGCATCATTTTACACATGTAACGGGTACATAAATTAGACATACTTGAAGCTGAATTTCAAATTAGTTGGAAAGCTGCTTCCAAAAGTCGTAAATATGTCAGAAACGTTATGAAAAGCCCAGATTTGCAATCTAAAGTGGTGGTTGTTGTAAAATTATAATACAGGAAATGAAATTTCACAATTTTTTGTTTTCTTGGACAATCTTTTTCCAAGGTTTCTTAAATCTATTGCTTATTTACACGAAATTTCTCGTAGTTGTCTTAGAAATTGAATGCCGTTAGGATTATATTGAATTGAAAAAGTCGACTTGACCCATCAATATGGATTAAGAATTTCAATAGTCTAAACTAAATTCTGATGAATTCGTGGTTAATACATCGATTTTGACCCTAAAATCGTTTCATACACTCGCGAGAATGGTTGCAGATGTAGTTTTGATCAAATCAAAAGGAAAATGTTTAATTTTCCTCAATTACTTTTGAATTTTGTCGAAATACTTAAACTTGTCTAAATGTAGATGAAGTTCATGTTTTCGTTTGTAGAAAACAGAGAAATTATTTCTAGAACGAAATTGCTGCTGATGCCGAGATTCTGGAAGAAAAAACACGAAATTTGCAGATTATAAAACATATTGGATAAATCTTTTCCAAAATAATAGAAAGTAGGAAATCGTAAGTGTATTTCTAACGCGTGGTAATTATGTCTTCGCTCCAAATTGCTTCCTGTGGCGTTGTTTAGATTTACACAAACTTTAGGAAGTAGTCTTAAGCACCGAAGGAACTTGCAAGTTTCAATGATGTAGTGCTAAATTCTGATTCACTCACAGTTAATACATCGATTTGGATTTTTAAACTCGTTTGTTACATCCCTGAGAATATTTGTAAATGTAGTTCTGATAAAATATAAACATGTTGAAATATTGACGATTTTCATAAGACATATGTATATCGTTTTGAATTTTTTCCAAAGAGGGTCGAAGTGTAGATCAAATATAAGATTTTTCTAAGTAAAAATTAGGAAAATTGCTGAATGTTATGTTGGAGAATTCGAGGAAAGTAAATCTAGAAAGCTTGAAGAGTACCATGTAAACATTTTGAAGAAGTCCTTTCCAATAAGTTGACGGCGAAAATTACTTGCAAACAATATTAATTGGGGAATAACAATTTTCTCCGGGTAGTACTGATCAGGTTGTGATTTATTTGGCTTTGCGGTTGCTCTCCCAGCTTACTTTATGGCACTTCTTATGCTGGAATAGAGTACCTTTTAATCCCAGATAATTTCCTTACTTAAGTTAGTTCTATCAAATTGTCGCCTTTGTTGTTTTTGTTGACTAGGACGTGTCCTCGCATGATTGTCTAAACCCCTTTACTTTTAGTGCCAGCTTTGAGGTTCAGATTATCCAGAAGTATTAATACCTCAGCTTTGTTGATTTTACACGAAACAAACCTTGTAGTTTGAATCAAGGCAAATTCAGAATTTTCAAACACTTTCTGGAGTAATGCAGAAGGAGTACCATGTACTAGTCGAATATGGAGTTCTTTTGTGATTACGACATTAGAGGCAAAGGCATTAACTTTCATGTACTTCCAACACTACAGCCTTTACAACACCTTAACTTTAGTAAAGTGTTCCGTGCAGTTTATATCCAGCTTAAGATAATTATTCAATAAACGTCGCCATCTCTTCTCGGACTATATTACAAAAACGGATATCTAGCAATATAATCATCTATATTCAACCCAAACAATGCGCCGAACAAGGAGCAATATGACCATCCCGCGAATGCATTTCAAGAAAATCCATAAATTATGCACTGGGAAGATCGTCGTATCTACTTCCACAGCGAGCAAAACATTAGCTTCTTGTCTGGCTGGTTTCGCAGCATCTGCGCCATCTGTTCTAAAATGGTACATTATTATTATCGTTCTCGACTAGATTAGTGGGTACATAGACTGCGGAAGAAGTTATTGATATAGATTTAAGTGGTCGTAAATCTTATAGTAAGGTGTAACTTGTTCAAGGTAAGTACAGGAAGTTGAATTTTCGTTGCGCGGATGTGAAAGAAGTTTTGGTCTCTGCCCTTGTGGATATTTTTCGATGGTGTCGGATTTTCCATTGTAATTTTACGTTTGAAATTACTTGCGTTTAGGCAATACAGACGAAGTAAATTTACAGTTATTTGTCACGTCTTGCAGTTAAGAGCTATAATGAAATAGGCGAGTGTTAATGAAGAAAACTCGTAATGAATAAATACTTCAGTATGTTTAACAAAAGAAATTTAATCGATCTTCGCCCAGTAGAAGCCAGTTCTATTCAATAGATGGGTGTTCAAAATTTCTTAAGGTTATCCGGTGTTAATTTTTGATTAACATATTTTCACTGACGAAGGTGTTCCGAAAACGTTTGTAAACGTTCTGAAAATATAACTATCGTTCAAACCAGCCTTGTTTTATTGACCTATTAGTGGTAGATCTCTATCATATAAGATAAGTATAAAAAGGTCACGAAATATATATATATATACATTTAATTAACATTAGATTGAAATTAATGAAATAATAATTAATTGTATGTACAAAAAAGAAAGAACAAAAATATCAGTTTGAGTCACGTCACACATTGGCGTTGGAAGACCGATGCGGTCATCTACGTTGCGACGAATAGAAACCGGACAATTTCTCATCCCCAAATGAAAAATCACCAAAACGTAAAATTGCGAAATAATCCCTCAGACGTGAACCACTATCCGATCTAATATTTCGCTAGTTTCTAGTATAGAAGTGTTACGGCGACCGTTGCAATCGGGGAAAACGGATAACATTTATCATTTCTCGACTTACGTTTCCAGTCGCAAAGAACATATTTTAGGCGGAAAGTGAAACTGGCGATGCAATACGCGTCGGTGATTAATTTTCATTCCTCCCCTTCGTTCGGAGGAGGAAAGGAATCGAGGTACCACGTTGCCACTTTTTTGAAGGTTTTATTAAATGAAATCGCCGGGGACCGGAAAACGCGTCAGAACTTGGTAGTTAATGTGTTTACAGTCTTCGAAAATAGCAACGAATGTCTCCTGTAGGGGAAGTTCAACGATATTGAGGCAGGCGGTTAAGTTTTAGTGCGAATGAGTTTAGCCAGTGTTAGTGGAAGGAATGCTTCGTAATATTGTGACTAGCAGAAACGTTTCGATAAGTAAGACGCAAATGCAAACGTTGTTTTATTAAAATAAAGCGTTTCGGGCCCAATTTCCTGCGAATATTAACAACGGGGAATATTCTAAACTGTGTAATGGAAATAAACATTTTAAAATTGACGCCGTAATGGGCACCCTTACGGATAATATTTGAATAGGTAACCTTACCTCTAGGTCTTGCATATCAGACATTGTCTGCCGGTAACTACATCTTCCACTTTTAAATTCCTTTTTCAGGGAGAATATCACGTTAAAGTAAATAATGCCGGATCGTTTACATCCAGCACTTGTGCAGGGAACGGCGCAGCAAGTGAAGTTGATGACCCTCCTCCTTCAACGATATACTACTTCATGCACAAAGGCTCGTCTGCCGTCTGGATTGTGTCTGCAGAAACAATAGGTACGCCTACAACGGACTACAAACTGTGCAATTACTCTCGACAACGTTTTAATCCGGCAATAGTGTCTTCCCGGCGTGCGATTAACTAATAAACACACTGTCGAATTTCGTTGGAAAACGACCAAACTGCCGCGCTCGACGACGGCCCGAACCAAAACCAACCCGCGGTGAGAGGATTTTGGTACGAAACTCAAGTGTCTTCCTCCATTATTTTAATAGGATTATATCTGAGCCGATCAACAATAGACAGTTCTAGAAGCTACGACAATATTTCCTACGTGGACGAGTTTGAAAGACTTGCAAACTGGGGATTACGTTTAAAGCATGATTTACTGTTTCAAGATGCTGTACGGTAATAATAATATGCAGAACTTCTGCAGAAACAAAAAGTTAACACCCGAGTTACATTGGAATTTTATAAAATCAACAGGAATACAGAAATCTTGAGCTTACTTGCCGAACTTCCTACGGTAGAGCATAATTCAGGTAATCATGGGATGTCATTCCACTGATAATCTATTCTTGTAATTAGATGATGGGCAACCCTCGCCTAAAGAACAACTACTACCCGGACAGAAACCGGAACGGTCAGTCCATTATAGTTAGGTCAAAAACCGTGCGTCCACTTGTAGGGTAGCAAATGCAGACGCGTGTTTTTCTAATTAGAGGCGGAAATTGCATTTAAGTCAGCAGGAGTTAAAGCCTCGGTCCGGTTTCTCGGCGATTACGCCTCATCACTGAGGCGTATTTGTTCCTACTCAACCCAATAGTCCTCCAGGCTGGAATTTTCGGCAATAAAACACATGGTTGTCTATAACCGGTATGGTTTACGACGTTAGATCAAATTTCCCGTGCCCAAGCGACGATATCTTGGAGATATAGAAGCGAGATCGCAAAATAAATTGCAGAAAGTCAGGAAGGCGCTGTCATTATAACCAGGGAAATCAGAGATGATAATGCACGAAGAAAAACGAACTACATGATAATGGGAGCAGAAGATAAAGAAAACAGAAGAGAAAATATATGGATTGAAGTATGAAGTAATAGACGTATGGAAGTGGAGAGGAATGGAGATAGATGTGCAAGGGCACTCAGTAAATTCATTAAACCGAAAAACATACCAACACTGCTCAGACCAGCAGTAAAATATGGCAGCGAGACATAGGTTATGAGTTAAAGTCGACGCAGATAACTTGCAAATTTGCGAAAGAAAAATGTGGAGAAAGGATGTTTGGAGGGAAGAAAAATGGTGGAGATTTGGGAAAGACGAGAAAAAACGAACATTTGGAACAGCTGTATGAAAGGATCAAATATCACGCAATTTATCAAGGTGCAAAGACTTAGATGGCTAGGACATATACAGTGAAGAGAGAACACTCGTATAGTGAAAAAAACACTATCTTTGAAGCCAACGACAACGAGAAGATGAGGTCCGTCCAGAAAGAGATGGTTTCAGTCGGTAATGGCTGATCTCCGAAGAAAAAGGAATAGACAAATGGAGGATGAGAGCGAAAAACAGGTACGAATGGACGAAGATAATCTAGCAATGGGCCTGAAAAGCCTGAAAAGCCTGCTAAAGCTGTACAAGAAAAACTCTCTAAGTGAACAGTCAATTGATTTGTTTTTAAGTCCAAGGATAAAACCAGTGTGGCGGACGTTTCGAGGGCACCTTCTCCTCATTTTCAATGTCGAAATGTCGTTAATTAAGACTGACGACATTGAATTACCAACGTAACTATATTTGACATTATTGGTGTTTAACTAACCGGCAAATAAAATCGCTAAGAGAGATCCCCCGTTTTCCTTAATCATCAGATTCTAAATTTAATCAGCGATTAGTTAATCGAAGTGTTTAATTAGATGTGGAAAGACCGGTCCTTAATCTTGTACACGTTCTTCGTCATCTCATGGTGGTTCGGACATTTTCGTTCCTTCGGAATAGTAAGTAGGAGTGTACCCAAAGGCTTACATAAAAAAGAAAACTTGTTTTTGCGATCTCAATTTAGGTTAAATCTACAGTATCAAAATTACTCCGCTGTTAATATCTGGGCCAATAGGTCATGCAAACGACACAACAATCCAAATATGTAACTAAGGAGATTTCTTTCACTTGTTTTATTCCAATAACATTTCAATTCAACATTGTCACCTTCAAAATGATTGCCTTAGGAAGCCACACAGCGCTGGAGATGGTTCTTCCAATCTTCATAGCAGTGCTGGAACTCGAATACTGGAATAGCCTTGAGCTGGTCGGTTACAGCAGTTTGAATGTTTCTCAGTGCCCCAAAAACCGCATCCCTTGAGGTGTTGTTTTAATCTTGTGAAGACGAGAAAGCGAAAATGACTCAAGTCGAGCACATAAAGATGCTGATGAAGCCAGAGGAATGTCCTTACAGAACAAAAAGCTGTTTATCGATATTGGTGTATAATAAGACGCATTGTCGTGATGCAACACTCAATTCTGTTTGATATTTGGTTTTACACACATGACCCACTTTTGAAGTCTTTCAGGAATCTTTCCTTTAAGGCATTGACTAATCTCTCGACCCGGAGGCACAAAATCTTTGTGGCTATCAAAAAGGAAATCAGCACGCCTTTGATCTTTGACATGCTCATTATTTCTTACTTGTCCTTGGAGATCTTGGAATATGGCATCCCTTGCCCTGGCGCTTGGCTTTCGAGTCCTACAACATTGCTCGAAATTCGTGTCACGCATTGTTAGAAATTTCTAAGCAAAACCTGCTTCAGTAAAGTAATCTGTAGGGACACACAACGTGACTCTAGCAAGTCTCAACTCGCACTGATGGCGTGTCACATGTTCACCTACCTTCCCTTCAAGCCACGCATCTCCAATGTTGCCCAATCGAACACTACACTACCGGTCTCGTTACTTTATTTACACGCCTCGTATATTTTTGAAGATGTTACTGGGAGATGTCTAACTTGAATCGAAACTTTCTCAGTTTTACGCACAATTTTCTCGATGTTCCGATTACAAGCACAATCTCTTCAGAATCTTTACACGTGTCCCATCAACACGGGCAAGATGCATATTTTCCGATTACAAAGTCATAATTTTTGGCGCCCGAAAACGAGACAACGCCACTTACACGACAATGCTCTTACGCGGCGGCAAATCCCATATTATTGAGTTATGGAACAGATGGCGTTTCACACCCGGAACGAGCATATTCACCAGACGTTTCCGGGTGGTAAATAGAAATTATAACGCATTCGGTGCGGTCCTATCTCATTTCGTCGGCCTATGTGTAAGTACGAGCGCATTATGTAAGGCGCGAGAGTCGCTGAACAAGGAAGGAGGAGATAGTATCTAATCTTGGGAGGCGGTAAGTAAGGATAAATTATGTTTCCCCGTTCACAATTCAATTACGACGTTAGTTTCTCCATCGCGTCGGAAAATTTCGTTTATGTAAACAGGCGACTGGTGCATGCAGCGACGTTAGAAACGAATATATAGATGTTTTGTTCGTTAACGTTGATTTTCCCCTATTTATAATTAAATTCATGTAACTGGGAATAGGGTATACGCAAGTTTGAGCGTTACACCGAAATATATTTTTATTGAAACATTATATAATTAGGCGTCTATTTGTTATATAATAAAATATATTTGGGAAAGTAATATTTTATATCTCTCAATTAACATTCAAATTAATCCAATGTCTCCGACCAACATCCGAGTCCTTACGAGTATGTTCGACGGGTCCGGTGACGTCACTAAATTTATTTACAAGCATTCACTATTAAGAAGAATTAAGAACACAAGTTTTCATAAAGAAATATTGATTTGGAATAGTTTAATGCGTTCTTAAGTTCTAATTTGAAACTTGGCTAAAATAACATTTTGCAATAATTATTTTATACTAGAAGTAATGAACTTTATACAGAATTGATAATGATACCAGTAATTAGTAATGTTAAAGTATCTAATAACAAAAATCACGCGTATAGCCTATTGGCGAATTATGTATTTTCTTACGAAAGATGGTTGAAAAGAATTTAGTAATTTTACGAAAACTTGCGCCGTGGATTTTAAGGATATTCAAAATATTTCCACCCAAGGATCATCGTGTTTCCCTGGACATTGTCCGTTGTTTTGGATTTACGTTTTATTCAACATTCGGCTATAAAAAGCGTAGCAAGTTATATAGTAAATGCATATATGCACATATTTGCCGAACATAATTAAGCAACTTATACTACTATAATCTTTGACTTTTCGCACCTTAGTTTGGAAGCATAACGCCTAGCTCTGTCTAAAGCCTTCATTTACATTTATATATAAGTTTGGTCTTATACCGTCACAATATAAGCAAGTTGATTATAGTAGTTTTACCGATAGTTGTTGTTCGCCGCTCGCTTTCTAACTTTAACACTAAATTACTTTCAATACGTGACTTTAATGTCAGACCTTTCCTAGTTTCCTTCGGCTTTACGATCGACGAAACTTGTTTTTAACTCCGAACCGTTGATGAGTACATTTATATTTTGATTGAGAGTGGCGCAATTACTTCTTTCACGTAAATCTAAGCCGAAGAATTTAGATAACATATCAGTACATATATTTGAACATTATTATATTTTGCAAAAATTTTTCGAAGATGTAGAAAACGTGGATATACTTATATGGATTAACTCTTATTTCATCAGAATTTAGCTTTGGATTCAATGTTTCGAGTTGCATCTACTACTTTCTAGGTCAAATAATGAAAAGACTTTCAGTTTAGCTGCCAAATAAAAAGGTAACTCGAAAAATAAGTATCTAACCAGTTCACAAAATATACAGGATTTTTCACAACTTGGTTAAGTTATTCGTGCCAATCTCGATACAGGCTTATGCTCGATGTACCAATGATGCACCGCGTTCTATGTGCTTCTCTTGCAGTTGCTGACGCATCGTTGGAACGACCTTGTAATTCGTTAATTGTGTTTATTTCCGGCTCACAAGGTAAATATACCTTGGCCTCGCTTAACACAAGGGCCGAATTTTACTAGCGTTTGGATTTCTTCTCCTAAATAGTGAACGTTTGCTTCGACTTCTTACAGTCTGTGGTTGTTGCGTCAGAAACTTTAAAAATTAATTTCGATTTTCCTGTGGGCATAGCAAATTTTTAAGAAGAAGGAAAATGTAGTAAGAGAAAAAATTGCCTACTTCCACAAAATTAAAACTATTTTTCAATGTTTCCGGAGGAATCAATTTGGGAGTCACACACAGTGAGAAGGCGAGGCAAACGTTTATTGTTTAGACAAAGAAATCCAAACGCTAGTAAAATTCGGTCCATATGTTAAGCAAAATCAAAATTTTTTCCGTGGAAAATCTTGTTTTGTTTCTTATGAATTACGTTTTGCTTTAATTTGGTGTACACATTGTGAGAAAGGCTGTATATATTACTCGTCAAATACACTCTGATTTGATTATATTTTAACCTGTTCCTATGCGCACCTTGTGTCTGAAATACCAGCGATTCACCGCATCCACAACTCGGCTTTCCATGTGCTTATCTTACGGACCTTATTTCGTCGATAGTGTTTACGTCGCTCTCATAAACTCATGTTAACTTGACCTTGTTTAATCCATGGGGCGAATTTTACTAGCGTTTGAATTTCTTTGTCTAGATAATAAACGTTCGCCTTGGCTTCCTATCTGCAATTCCTAATCGGTTTCTTCCAAAACTTCAAATTAAATTTTAGCGTTTCCATACTAGTAGCAAAATCATTTTTCTTAAAAATGTTGATTATATTTCTTCTGTATTTTCTTCTGTTTTAACCTTTTGTTGCGCGAATTATTGTGCTGATGATCAGTCTAAAAGTTGTTTTTGGGGTTCCTCATCACGAATTTGATATTATTTATCCGGAATTCAAAGTGGCGCATCCAATATAGCAGACCCAAAAGCATAATATTTCCTTCGATTTCTATGAAAGACTGGTATCTAGATGTTCTTGGTGTCTCTGACGAATCTGGTAGGTACTAGCTTTCAAAATCCAAAATACCGCACCAAAAATAAAAGGAGCTTCGATTTTTCAAAATTTAAATTGGTAAATTCAATGTAATGGACGTGGACGTGGCGGTATCTGATACCTTTGGTTTTGTAAATATGTATGTTGGTTGTATGTGATTTTCTTATGTTGACTATTCTTACTCTGTCACCACTCACTTTGAGAGAACGGCGGTGTTGCAATTCATTGTCCCTCTATTGCATTGTGAAGACAGCATCTATATTCCGTTGTACGAGTAACGCGTTTAACCCCGAACGCGCATCATGATATCTCTGGTAATAGATAAGTCACCAAACCACAATTTTATTTGACAAATTTTCTTTTTCAATTTTTTTCAATATTTTTTTCTTTATACTTGTTGTCATATTTTTACCCCATGTAATCTTATAAACAAATTTGACGTATTAGTAGTAGAAAAAAGAACCTCGTTTTGTTCAGAAAATCCTAGCCTCTTTCTATAAAATTAGGGAAAATTGTTGTGTTTCTGGTGCGCAATTTTGGATCCGATATTTTCAATTTTGAAAAATTAACATCGGATTTGTTATCAGCAACAGATACCGGTTCCTGTAAATAATGAAGGCGATTTTATGTTTTTGGTCCGCCGTATTAACTGCCCCGTTTTGAATTTGGAAGTTCTGACAACAAAATAATCAGCGACTCTAAGATCGCATAAATAAGTATGTTTTTAGTTATGTTTTGTTAAAAATTTTGCCAATAATTATTTGTTTTCGGAGAACACATCATTTTATGCTCTTTTACAACAAATTAAACAATAAATAAAACAAAAAATATGTGTTGTACAGGCAAAGTAGTATCTGTAGATATTAAAATGATGTACAACATGTCCCACAATATTTTCCTGGAATTTTAATACACAAGAAACGACGGCAAAGAAGGTGGATGTATCATATACGATAACCTGTGCAACAAAGGATTAACTTAGTGCACCTGTTATGAAAATACCTGTATATATCACTAATTGAATACAATTTGATTTGATCATGTATAATTGGATATGATCTATTAGATGGAGTGCTCCGCTGAAGATGACACCTTATTTATTGAAACAAGTATGTGGGTGTGAATTTTTCCGTGCTACAAGTGGTAAACATTCCCCAATATTAATATTGGATTACTAAATGTGCCATTTTCTAAATATACGAGCGTATTAAGTCATATAAATCACGCTTCAATTATTAATATCATTTCTCTTACATCCCTTTCCATACCCTAAATCTAACGCGAACGAAGGAACGATTCTTTAGAACTTTCAACGTCGCTCTATCTACGGGGATCGAAAGCAGAACAAATAGCGGATAAGTTACAAACCTTCGGCACGCCAGGCATATCTTTTAAGTTTTGAAATCAATACTAATAGGGCTATTGTTCCGCGTGATATACTATAGACCGGGCCGAATTTAATGTACTTATGGAAGTTTAGTGGGTTAATACAGGCACCGTACTGCATCGTTCGAAACTTCCCTCTCCTTTCGGTCTATTCTACCCACACGTTGTGCTCGCCTTCCCAAATCTGGAAGGACGAACGGCTAAATAATTTACTTGTTTTGTTTCCCTCCCGACGATATGCACGCGATCAGAGATGTGGGATGAAGTGTTTTTCTGTTACGAGAGATCGCGGTAAATAAATTATCGAAACGATGTTTTGGTGGACTTTCAATTTGTGGAATCACTTTGATTTCATTTCGGGGAGTGATAAATAGTCCATCAAAGCAAGCCCGTTGCCGTAATTTATACCGTTAATGTAATAAAAGAGGAGGACGATGTGCTGGAGATAATGCCGAAAAGTTGCCCGACAAAATAACATATCCCCTTTGATTATTATAGCGAAGCCTGAGTATTTGTGAAGTGAAGCTATTACAGAGCAACTCGCAGAAGTCGCCGAGGATGTTATATGTACTTTTCAGAGGAAAAAAACATGATTTGCTTTAGTAAAGGTTTAGTGAACCGATTATTGTTCTTACTATTATTCATAGGAACGTGCAGATTTATTGCTGTTGAGTTAACCAAAATCAGTACAATACCGCTGGGCTCGCGGGTGGCGCCGCGAAAAGTACGTATATGCTGTCAGTATTTCGCTTTCTATTCTGATTGTTAGAGCGTATCGGTGTATTTTGTATTTCGTAAACTTACCAATATCTTGTAAAAAACATGTGCCCTTTATTAGGTACTAACAAAAATCTGTAGCGCGCTTTCCAAAGTCAGTGTGCAGAACAAATTTACTGTATAAATATAAAGTACACATGTAAATAAACGGGGTGTCCATGAAAACAGGGTAAAACATAGACGGTTGTCGTAGTTTACTCCTAGATATAACATGCATTGTGTGTACGTTCTAGCGGAAACTGTTACCGTGCAGTTGACCCTTTCATCAACAAAACGAGTAGGTACCCCGAAAGAAATATCGGGAAATTTACAAGTTGTGTCCAGGAATTCCGACACCACCACTACCTATTAGAACGGGACGGGAAATGTGGTTTGATGCAATTTCATATTATAGCAAGTCTTTCAACAAAGTGAGGAGCGCAGTTTTAACTTTAAACCCGCGGGATACAAACGCGATTAGAAAAAGTCAAGAAAAATTTGAGAATGAAATTGCAACAGATGTACAACTTTATGCTCAACGTTGCAGTTATCTCCGATTGCATCAAGAGTTTACACGACATGTCGACGACTTTGTCATCGGAACAATCACTAACATCAGCAACAAATAATTAATTCATTCTACAGATAGTAGCTGAAAAGCCACATTTAATTTTGCGGAAAAGTCACGGTTACGTCAAACATCCTGGTGTATTTCCGAATGGTATTGATCTATATTTCAAATTTGCAAATACTTCCTCGAGTCATGTCAAATATTCTTCTTACCTACCTATGCTTAGTGATTAACCACAGCCTAAAGAAAGCACTAAAGGACCTTTGGAATATTTACTAATACCAGACGATCATAATCTAATCCAAAAACGAAATCAAGAAGATTCAACAGCAATGCAGGATCAATTCTACTGCATGGTTATGAAACATGGACTTTAACTGAGAATCATCGCCAGAATGGCCAAGTCTTTATTAACAGTACCTTCGCAGGATTATGAAATCGTTTGGTCGAGGACAACCACTAATGAATAACTACGGATATTTGCTGACCAGGAAGCAATTAAAAAATGCAATGGAGGGAAGGAAATGATAGTGGCTGGGTAACACACTGAGAAAGGGAATAGACGATATTACAAAACTACATCTGGAACCAGAGGAATAGAGGAAGATCAGCAACTACGTGGGAAAGGAGTAGGGAAGATCAAATGTCAAAAATCGGGGAAGACCTGTGGAGATCTTTCACCCATAGCCGAAAATAGAACAGGGGAAACGCTTCGTTTATGGGCTCAACTCATAGTCATGAGCAAGATTTTCAACTTCTTTTTGTGCTCAAGTCGTTTTTTGGAGAGTCGTTTAAGTTTGAGTAATTCCAAGTGCACCAATTTGAAGACGAAGGCACAATTATCACAAAATACGCCTTAGTAATATATTTAAGAATTTTTGCTGTGGACTCATTGGAAAGAACTTCAACTCAAAATGTTTAGTACTACTCTTCAAGCTTGCAGAATCTTCTCTCTTAGATCTCTCCAACATGCAGCAATTTTCCTGGGTTTTGCTCGCAGAAAACTTGAACTCGATATATACCTTCAACCGCCGTTCGAAAAAATTCAAAAACTCAACATGCCTTCTGACAATGGTCAATATTCCAACGTGTTTATGTTTTACCAGAACTACACTTGCAAACAATTTTTTGGCGGTAACGAAGGATTTCAAAATCCAAATTGATGTATTAACTGTGATTTGATCATAATTTAGCCTTTATAGAGGGTGGAGATGGAGGTAGAAGTGTGCGTGATTGCTTGAACGGAAGTGTGAGTGCTATTAAGGAACAACACAAAGACCATAGAGCTCAAGTGCTTGGTTTATCGGTGACCAACCCTAAGGGAGTGAATAAATGAATCAAAAGAATAGTCTACATCGATCATTGAAGCTTGCAAGTCGTTTTGGTGCCTAAGCCGACTTCGTAGAGTTTGTTTAAACCTAAACAACTCCAAAAAAGCAATTTGGAGCGAGGACCTAATCACCAGGCGTTGGTAATACACTAAGAATTCCTACTTTTTATTTTTGGAAAAGATTTGCCCGATGTGTTCCATAATTTCCAAATTTTGATCTTTCAGTGAGCAGCAATTTACTTCTAGAAACAACTTTTCTGCTTTCTACTCGCGGAAACTTTGAAGGAAATGTACGCACATTTCAATCTCTGATTTTTTGACAAAATTCAGAAGAAATTGTCAAAAATAATTTTTCGCAAAATTTTGTTTCGGCAAACCTACATTCGCAATCATTCCTGCGGATGGACGGAACGATTTTAAGGTCAAAATCCGTGTATTAACCGTGAATTGATCGTAGTTTAGTATTGTCGCGTTTTCAACTGCCACTAAATTTCCAGTGAAGTAACGTTCATATTTATGCGAGTAAAAGTTATCTTAATTAACTATTACTTAAATTCAAGCCCAGAGTTGTTCCCGTTTGTAACGCTCATGTATTCGTCGCGTGTTAGCTAACTCCTAATTATCCCATATCATAGATATATAAGTATAAAATATATCCCTGGAAATGGGAAAGGCAAGTAAGATATCCAAGTCTGCGCACGTATAACAATGTTACAACGTTCTTACCTTCCACCGTTCAAAATTGAAATACATCAGCCATAAAAGGTTTCAGTTTGTTGCCCGTCCAGAAAGAAATTACCTCGAAACGGAAATGTTTATTAAAGCATAATGTATTATCGGTGGCGTACATGAACGTGGCGGATAGACGTTGACGACCATTAGGAGGACGAATGTTACATAAACAAAATAAAAGTTTATGCTGCTCCGGCGTCTAATGCGACTACGTATACGGGAATCTGCGAATAGTGCAGACGCGTCTAACGGTGGTAAAAGAAGACGACATGTATACACTGGTTTATATCTGTATATAAACCTAATATAGTAGATACGTGACGTATAGGTTTAACCCGAAACTGCTCCTGCTTGTTACGTATACTGAAAATGCTCGTCGCTCTCTGCATTCAGTTTAACAAACGTTATATTGGGTTATGTCAAGTCGACCTCCCCGGTATGCGTTTCAGAATATGTTATAACATTTTCTGTACGTTTTTATAAATCATCCCGAAATGGTGAAAAAGTGTCAAGCCGCACTCACAACGAGAATCGTAACTGTGAGAAATTACCGGTGCTTGGGAAAATTTAATGTCGTGTCTACGTTTCGAGTTAGAGCGACGTATTATAATAGCAGTTGCGGGGGTGTAAAACGTATGTTTAGAAGTTGACGCTTATGGAAACTGAAGGATGAATGTTACCTGAAATAATTTCGAGAAAAGGCTTTACAAGTTTTTATAAATTCAACGAAATGTGGTTGGAGGTGCCTTCCTACACAAATTTTCAGAATTCTAAAAGGCGAAGAAAGGACGACGAAAGTTTCGGGGATTCTTCGTTAACTTTCGAGAAATCGGTAAGAACCCAAGTTTTCTGCAAAATAAGGAGAAGATTATTGCACCCTTGAAATGACAAAGAGTAAAATCAAGAAACATATAACTTCTTCAGAGTGGTACAGTTGCCTGTCATCACCCACACAAATGTTCGGAATTCTAAAAGGCGAAGCAGGACGATGAAAGTTTCGAGATTCTTCATTAACTTTGGAGACGTCAATAAAGAATCAAATTTTTTGCAAAACAGGGACGTATAAATTCTTCAGAGTGCTGGAGTTGCCCATCATCACCCACAGAAATGTTCGGAATTCTAAAAGGCGAAGAAGTACGATGAAAGTTTCGGCATTCTTCATTAACATGGAAGAAATCGGCAAAGACTGCGAATTTTGTACCAAAGAAGGAAAACCATTACGTCTTGGAAATGGCAAAGCGTCAAACCAAGAAATAGATAAATACTTCAGAGTGTTGGAGATGCTTGACATCACCCACACATAATTGTTCGGATTTCTAAAAGGCGAAGAAGGACAGCTAAAGTTTTGAAACTCTTCATTAACATGGGGGAAATCGGCAAAGAATGCGAATTTTGTACCAAAGAAGGAAAACCATTACGTCTTGGAAATGGCAAAGCGTCAAACCAAGAAATAGATAAATACTTCAGAGTGTTGGAGATGCTTGACATCTCCCACACATAATTGTTCGGATTTCTAAAAGGCGAAGAAGGACAACTAAAGTTTTGAGACTCTTCACTAACATGGGGAAATCGACAAAGAATGCAAATTTACTGCCAAAGGAAGAAGACCATTGCGTCTTGGAAATGGCGAAGGGTGAAACCAGGAAACGCATAAATCCTTCAGAGCGATGGAGTTGCCTGTCGTCACCCACACAAACGTTCGGAATTTTAATAGGCGAAGAAGAACGACAGAAGTTTTGAAATTCTTCATTAACATGGAGGAAATCGACAAAGAATGCAAATTTTGTGCCAAGAAGGGAAAATCATTATGTCTTGAAAATGGCAAAGGGTGAAACCAAGAAATAAATAAATTCTTCAGAGTGCTGGAGATGCCTGCCATCACTCACACACAAATGGTCGGAATTTTAAAAGGCCGAGAAGGGCGACAAAAGTTTTGAAATTCTTCATTAACATGGGGAAAATCGACAAAGAATGCAACTTGCAATATAAATAAATAAATTCTTCTGCGAAAGGTAAAAAAGGATCTTCAAGATTTCTATATAACAAGAAAGCTATATTTAGTGTATGACTAAACTAGAGAATAGATGACATCTCAATAGCGCCACCTACTGGTTATTTATAAACATATAAAAGACTCCCCTCGTACATCAGTTTCCGTGAGGAACGAATAGTAACTGCTGGCCAAAATATCCTAAGCTACATCACATACATGCCCAATCAGGCAATCTAATCGATTACCATTTTATGTGTATGATTGAACTGATAAATAGATGATATCTTAATAGCACCACCTAGTGGTCGTTTGTACAAACATAAAAAAGGCGCCCCTCGTACATCAGTTTAAGTGAGGAAGGAATAGTAGCAGCTGCTGCCCAACATATCCTAACATACATTATGCCCAGTGGTGTTCCCATGGGATATACTACATATACGCCGTATCTTTTGTTGATGTTTTATTACGAACTAAAAATTTCAGAAATCTTGTTGCTTCTTGCCCTCATCCTCCAATAAGAAACGTCAGGCATATAATGGATTACTGGTAGTATACTTTCAAAAAGATGATGGGAACATCGCGGATTATGCTGCACGATGCCGGAAAGAAAAGCCGTGCAAAATCATCTTCCAATCCGGCAAATCTTATCGATTACCTTAACACAAGTAAAAAAAACTAAATTTATTACGTAATTAAATATTCTTATATGATAGAGATCTACCACTAATAGGTCAATAAAACAAGGCTGGTTTGAACGATAGTTATATTTTCAGAACGTTTACAAACGTTTTCGGAACACCTTCGTCAGTCCACTAACGTTTGTAACGTTTGTAAACGTTCTGAAAATATAACTATCGTTCAAACCAGCCTTGTTTTATTGACCTGTTAGTGGTAGATCTCTATCATATAAGATAAGTATAAAAAGGTCACGAAATATATATATATATATATACATGTAATTAAATATTGGTATAAAATGTCTTCATCATCCGTACTTCACTAATTACCTAATAGCAAAACGTAATTATATATGCGAGAGAATCTCGTATCGACCAACGAATCCATTACCCGTCGCGTTAGTCAAAAATTTCTCCTTCCCAACTGCTATCTTTTACGACCAGAAACGGATACGCGCCTTCTTTTCCTTTTTATTTCGCCGTCGACTCGGATCTTGTTACGTTTAATAAGAGAAAATCCCTGTAACAAATTCTTGGCATCTTATTGTCGAGCTGTTCCTTTTTGCGAAAACTGGCGAGTAGAGTGAGAGGCCCCGGCGCTGAATTAATAAATCCTAGAATCTGAAGGGGCGGATAATTTATATAAAAACCGTATAACGGGCAACGGGGAATTTCTATATCGGGCGCGGATACGCGCAACCACTTTTCCGATGGAAAAAGCTCGCACTGAGTCTTGACTTAATTCGACCACTCGAGCTTTATATGTCCTCATTAGGAAAGCACGTCTTCCAGAAGTGAAGCGGTTAAATTTTACGAGGCGACCACTCGACTTCCATTAGGTACCGGGCGCAGTTGCGAAGTTTTGCAATGGGAGGAGTGGAGGAGTTGATTTTTTCGAATCCTGATATTGTTATTTATTCTGGTTCTTTTTCTACTTCGGTTGGCAGTACCTGACAGTTTTAACAAAAACTAACGGACTCAAATATAGAGAAGCGAGTAAATTTCTTAGCTACGTTCTAGTTTAAAATATATAGTCTATAAAGTAAGGGCGTGTACGGGTTAATATGTAGAAAAATGTATCTTTACTGATTTCTAAGTAATGGATTTATTGTACTCCATGAGAAGAAAAATGCTATAACATTAATAACGATTCAAAACTGGTTACTAAAACGTGGAGAGAGTTACAATTTCAAATTTAAAATCTACATAACTCTCACAATCTCACATATCCTCACGGAGGCTTATTCGGCAGACTTTCAACAAAAGACGTTCAAAGAACATTAATAATGTCACCACAGACATTGATAATTGCCTGGCATCACCAAGGCATACTTTCCACTAAGTTGACCGCTTACTCGTTGGGTAAAGGCCTCCAAAGGAGACGACTTGGTGCGCACTCTTTTTCTCGAAGCTTGTCCTTGAGATATACCCAGACATTTTCAATGGGATTTGGATTTGACGACTGCGGTGCCCAATCAAGGTCGACGATGCTGTTTTTTCCACTCGGTGTAAAGCTTGCTCTGGTGTTTTGGGTCCTTCTCTTCCTAGTTTTTCTTTATGAACCATCCTTCAGCAGTCGATAACAAACACTTCTCATCAATTTGAAGCATTTTCCATTACATGTAAACATACGTAATGCTCCAAAACTGTGTTTCGAAAAGAAGCTCCAAAAATGAACTTCTACATGGTCAAGGTTGACCAGCAACGTAGAATGGTAGTACATCTCCAATTTGAATTTCAATCTAGGGCTTTCCATCTTTTTACCGCTGTTTCTACTGAGGGTTTCCTTCTTGGGATGTTATCCGGTGAACTAGAATTGTTGATTCCACTTTGTAAACGCCTGCATGACCTTGAAATTTTTGCTAGTACAATTTTCTTTTCCTGGCTAAGTTCATCACTTTTTTCCACGAATACTGGCTGCTTCTCGAGTCCTACGTAGACATCCATACGAGTTGATACAGCTTTAGGGCGCATCTAGTCATACAAAGATTTCACGTCTATTTGCAGTTGGTTCCAACAAATATTGGGAAGAAGAACGGGTCACCCAAGATCGAGCCTTAATACCGTGGGAAGGCAAAATAGCTGAGAAAGCCACCAGATCTTCACAGATTAGAGACAAGTAACGTCAAGTCCTCGACTTAGCCACGCATCTCGTCTACCTTTTTCTCACTTTAGAATTTTAGACTTTTATTGAAGATTTATCCTCTTGCCACGGGCGGTAAAGCCAAACCTACCCACAAAGATCTACGATAACAATTCTTGGATTTGTCGTTTGTTTGGCGGTACCAGTAACTGCAGAAATATGTACAGTGACCATCGGCGTCATTGGAACTTCGCTGCAGATATTTAACCAGGCCACTACAGTCCGGTAAGAGAAGGGATTGGTCCACGGCGATGACTTTCTTTAGCTAAAAATAAGACAGGGTTTTGCTCGAGGAGGAGGGGGCAAATAAACAGCTATTAACCAGGAAAGCCATTTTGGTCAAAAATTTTGTGCTCCAATTTAGAACGCACCTGATATCCAATCCGTAGCATCAAGTTTTGGGTATGAGGACTTTTAGACGTCTTGGGGTACACGACAGTAATGATGAGCTCAGTCAGACGAAAGTACAATTTGCGGTTGCGGTTCGTAATTAATAGTCTGAGCAAATACCGGTAATTACGAAATAAGTTACGACAGCCTACATATACCCAGAACTTCGCAGCAGCATCAATTCAGTATTGAGTACAGTTGGGAGTCGGCGATGCTGTCGTAACTTATTTCGTAATCGTACGCTCTTGCCGCTGTTTGCCCAGACTAATAATAAAATCGGAAATTATAACGAGCTCGGTTATAAACAGCTCCTATCGGGGCTATTCTAAAGGCGAAGTTTATAATTCATATAACACACAAATAGCCGATTATCAAAAACTCTGTACGCCATTCTATGGAGAAGTTTGATTACTATTTTGTTGATTTTTCTTTAAAAGTTGTTTAAAGATAGTTTTCATTCGTGAGGATACATATTTTTGGAAATACGTACACAAATGCGTTTCCACCCAAAAATTTTATTTGGACAAACTTGAAGCAAATTTTTGGCAGTTCCAGAAAGTAGCAATGTTTTCATAATACTAAACTAACACCTTTCATATTCATATTCATAGAATATTGCTTATGGCAACTACCCGTTTCCCTACAATTTCCCTTCATGTTTCTACAAGAAACTTTTGGCCGAAGAGGAATTGTTGCTTCCTAAAATCGTCCTTAAAGAGAAGGCCGATATTAGCTTAAAAAGCATGGAAGTTTCAAATTTGGAAAGCCTCCACGTCCCTACGTACTCAGTTTGGTACGCTGGTTGCCCAGGCTAGTAACTAAAAAGCATTCCCCGTAATCACACAATTTGTGCTTACTTATTGTTAGTGAGTCGTTACACGATTTTCTTGCTAAGTGGCCTGAAAACACTATTAAATTTAATAGGTCGTATAAGAAAGAGGGGCAGAGAGAGAACGTGAGAGTCATTTGTATGTTCTTGTTGATAATGACTTAAACCGCTTCTTGGACGGGTGAAGCTAAGAAAGACGCGAAATTAGAATACCTTTTGTTATTATTTACAAATATTAGAAGTACCACATACTGACACATTTCGTTCAGAAAATCCCAAATTCTCTATCAAGCACGTTACATTTAGAAGTACGCGACGGGGTAAATTACGAGGACATTTGTTCTTATTCTAATTACTTTTAAGCACTTTCGTAGCACAACTTTGATTCCTTATATAATGAAATTTACTTACCTTAATGATTACGTTGCATGTAGGACGACGATTGTGTACATTATCGAGCGAGAAGTACGTACACACGGCGAGCGTTTGGAAATTAATTTCATTATAGGAGCTATAGATTTATTGCTTTTGCCGTCAGACGATACTGACCACTTTACGTCTTCTGTGCCCGTTCAGGTTGGTGTAGACAAAGTGGATGTAATGCAGCATTAGGCTAGAAGTTAATGGACTGTTGAAATCGGAATGAAAGGAATATCAAATGGATCGGGGATAATTATTTTTGGAAAGTTGATAGCGATGGCAAGAACTGTGGTACAGTATTAGACATCGGTAAAATCCTCACCACAGATTAATTATTGAATTAAATCCGGTGACACTTGCTTCGCTCGCGTCGTGGCAAGCATCGTAAAACCAAACCCTACCTAATAGTAATTCCGATGTGATATAGTTTCGGAAACTTAGGTTCCTTATGTTTTTCTTGTGATTGTAACAATTTTTAACTTTTCGTTTTCATTTTTCAGGTAAGTCGTCTTCGAAGTCCATCCAAAAATTTGGACGAAACTAGTCCACTTACTAGCTGCGCCTCCGTTACAATACGCTTCCCGACTACCACTTTCCATCCGCGTAAAGGTAATGAAATTTTGTTGTAAAATACTGTACAGCTTATGATTCATCAGGCGTCGGCAAAATGACTCTTTCTGTATCGAAGACGCCATTAAACAATGCCACGTACCACCAATAATGTCAAATACGCTTAGATCTGCGTTAGAGCACGGAACTCAAATTGCCCAACACACACACACACAGTTCACTTATACGACCGTTTAGCGAATTTCACGCTGAGCAAAAATGTTTGCTAATATTTACGGACGTCCGTTCCCCTAAATAAATGCTAACGTTCCAATTCTAAACAGCGACGCTGTTACCGCGGTTATTTTTATATTGCGCGACCATTGTCTGGTGTACGTACGCTTAAGACAGTATCATCACGTGTATATATATAGAATAAAGGGCATTTAAAACGGCGATATACGGTGGCATATAAAAGAGACTGATGATCGTCCGTTGAAGAAAAATACCCAGACGCAATACGAGGTTTTATTATTACGACATGTATGTATGTAGGAGTTTTATGGAGACGTGCAACTTTTATTTTACAATTCTCGCACAATGAAATTCTACGTACAGACGACCGACGAGGTAATAAACTTTTTCTTTGATCGTATGCACTATAGAGACCGAGTATGGGGATAAAATAAAACGCGGAAAATTATTTGGAAATTTTTAAACTCCAGGTCACGAAATATTTCGCGACGCTAAAAGCTGACTACTTGATGTGGAAAACATTTTTCTCTCCATCTATGACCGGAATCTCGATTTATTTTATTGCTTTGATGTCAAATTTCGAAGCATGTATGTACGAGTACGTGGAGGATTACGTTCACGATGAATTTTCTAGTTTCATGTAAACTTAAGGTACTGATGTACAATACATATACTCCGGGTTAAAATGAACGCATCAACGATTCAATTCTCTAAGATTTCTTTTGACAAACTACCGGGTCTGCTCGAAACTTTGCGTATTTATATTCTTAATGGCGCAGAAAACGATTTTTAGACTTATAGTTATGTAGTAGTCTTGGTTGGGCCGTTACCTTCGAAAAATACGTATAGAATTTCAGATTTTTACTTACGAGTTAATTTGCTATGATTTCTCTTCGATGTAAGCAATCTCAAATGACCAAATTTATCAGAGAAACTACTGATGGATTAAAACCGCCCATATTGTTAGTAAATAAGTAAATAAGTAGTAATTTAGTAACCCAGTCTAATGCAAATGGTCACAAAATTTTGCTTTGGAGGTTATAAAATACGTCAACCTCTTCGTTTTTCTCTCTATTTTTGCTGGTAACTTCAAAACCGGTGGGAAGTTAGCTCGGGAAGTAATTTTCCAGGAATGTGTATGTCAAAAGCTTCAATTTGATGTATGTATAACTAGACCCATTTTCAGGTATATCGATTTTTCATAAAAGTTTCAATAGGTTTGAATACAACCGGGATTAGATCGAAAGTTTGCGTGTCTATATTCTTGACAGAGTAATAAACGGTTTCTACATTGAAGTTGATGTAACAGTACTAGTTTGACCGCTATCGCCATAGAATTTGTTAAAATTTCAAGATCTTTTACTTGCGACTCAATTTTCTACGGTTTCTCATCAATTTGAACGCAATCGGATGCAAATAGCGGCAGTAGTTTGAAGGAAAATTACAAAAGACCTCAATATTATTGTTTCTCCCTATATTTGTGGTGATAACTTTAGAATGAGGTGGGAATTTAGCTTCAAAAATAATTTTCAGGAAATCTACATGTCCGTAGCTTCAATTTGATGTATAACCAGATATGTCATAATTTTCACAAGTGTTTTAAAAGGTCTTCCTTGAATAAATTTTCAAAATGTGAACACTACAGGGTTTCATGGAAACTGCGTTTTTATATTTTTTACGGCATAAAAAACTATTTTTGGTCCTGAGATGATGTAACAGTCTAAGGTTCGGTGCTATCGCTGTAAATTTTGTGAAAATGTTCCTGCTTTTTACCTCCAATCCAATTTTCCAAGGTTTTTCTTCAATTTAAAACACTTTAAATGAACTAATTTAATAGATAAGTTGCCAATGCGTTAAAAGGGTGGTTGCAATACAATCGAATGCAGATAGTCGCAGTATTTTATATTGAAATTTGCAAAATGCCCCAATATTTTCGTTTTTCCCTATATTTTTGCTGATAACTTTAGAACCGGTGGCTATTTAGTTTCACAAATAATTTTACTGAAATTTTCATGTCAAAAGCGTCAATTTGATGTGTAACTTCTCATACCCATATCGAGATATGTCGAATATTCAAGAGAAATTTCAAAGAAATTGACAAAATTTGGACACTCCCGGATTTAATCGATTCTTTGGGTATTCATACTTTTGACGGTGTAGAAAACGATCTCTCGCCGTAAAATAAATGAAAATTTCGGGATTTTGACGATTACGATTTAATTTTCTAAGATTTCTCTTAAATTGACATAATTTCAAATGAATCAATTTAGCAGAAGAATGCATTAACACGGGAGTTGATCACGTAACTGAAGAAATATCCAAAATGTAAACATTACCGGGCTTGATTGAAACTTTGCGCTTTTATATTTTTTACGGCAAAGGAAACGATTTTTAGTCCTAAGTTGTTGTACCAGTTCGCTGTTGCTGTAGAAATTTTCGCTTTTTACTTCCAACTCAAGTTTCCATCAATTTAAAACATTTTTAATGAACTCTTTTAGTAAATATGTTGCCAATGCATTAAAAACGAGGATTGTAGTACAGTCAAATACAGATAGTCGCAGCATTTTTGTTGATAACTTTAGAACCGGTAGCAATTTATCTTCAGAAATAATTTTACTAGAATCTAAATATCGAGAGCTTCAATTTGATATATAATTCAATCCATTTCCAAATATATAGAATTTTCCAGGGATGACCCTCAAAGAGATTGCCAAACAGTACCTGCTTTAATCAACTCTTTGAATATTCATACTTTTGGAGGTGTCGAAAATGATTTTTAGACTTACGTTTATGTAACAGTCCCCGTTTGGCCGCTATCGCCGTAAAATATGTGAAAAATACCAGACTTTTAGCTTACGATTCAATTTACTAAGATTTCACCCGAAATTAAACAATTTAAAATGAATCAATATAGCAGAAGAGGTACCAATGCATTAAAACGGGAGTTGGTAATGCAATTGAAAGCAGATAGTTACAGCAATTTGTCTGAAAATTTGCAAAAAACCTGAATATCTAGGATATTTTTGTTTTCCCCTATATCTTTGCTGATAACTTTAGAACCGGTGGAAATTTAGGTTCAGAAATAATTTTCTGGGATTCTGCATGTCGAAAGCTTCAATTTGATGCATAACTCGATCCATTTCCAATTATGTCGATCTTTCAAAAAAACTTTAACGCACTCATTGGATAAATTACCAAAAATTCGAACATTACGGGACTTTGCGCATTTATATTTATATTTAAGCGTAGAAAACGACTTTTAGACTTATGTTGATGTAATAGTCCTAGTTTGGCCGCGATCACCGTAGATTTGTGACAATTTCGGGCTTTTTTACGTACGATTCAATTTTCTACGGTTTTCCTTCAATTTAAACAACTTGAACTAATTTAACAGAAAAGTTACTAATGTACGAAAGCAGGACTTAGTAACGCAATATAAATGCAGGAAGCCACAACATTTTGTGTTGAAAGTTACACATGCCACCAATATCTTCAATTTTCTCTATATTTCTGCTGATAACTTCAGAACCCGTGAGAAGTTATCTCCGGAAGTAATTTTCCAGGAATCTGCATCTCAGAAGCTTCAATTTGATACATAACTCGACTCATTTCCAGATATGTCGATTTTTCACAAAAGGTCCAAGGAGCATTCCTCGGAGAAATTGCCAAAATTTGAACACTACCGGGTACGATACAAATTTTGTGTTCATATCATTAACAGCTCTCCAAGAAAACATAAATTATCTGAAAGGTTTTCTCGTTTAAGAAACACATTTTGTTCACGATTGGTCACGATTAAACACTTATAGAGTTGAAGATACTCTTAGTAGAAACTTGTTTCGAGTTTTGATACTGCCAACTTCTTCAGGAAGCTCAACAATTTCAGTATTCCTAAAGAATCCGATAGTTTGAAGCGCGAAGCATTTATGTCAAACACATATGATGTCGAAACTATAGTCACGTTTTGCTACAATAAATAAATAACATCAAACAAACTACGCACTGCTTTTTCTGTGTATAACATAGTGGAACACTCGAGAGACGTTTCCATCAACGACACTATCCGTGGAAATCAACAAGAATCAATATGTTCTTCTTCGTAAATTCACAGATTTCCTAGATGATGTAAGTTTGATGTAAGATGATGAATGATTTTATTACGTTAGGAACGACATATTTAACTTTTTATAGAAAAATGGCGGATATATTTCCTCATAAATATCGGGCGCAAAATTCGCCCAAAATCATTCGATCGGGGTAATTCGATCGATACGTGCGCGCCATAGCTGCCAGCCTTCCCAAACAAAATTAAAAATATAATATTCATGACCTGTCCGTTTCTAATTAAGATGCATGCTCAGAAGGTAATTGGACATGATACGATTGCGAGCGATTTTTTATTGTTCGTATTTCGTTTGCGGACCGGAACGCGACCATTATGATTCGCAAGTCAATTATCGACCATTACTCGTTGCCTTTTTTTCCGATTGGCCGATTATTTGTTTTCGAAATTAAACTCGCCCGATAGTTTATTGCTTCAGCGTAAACGTATGAACGAGGTTTCGACACGACACGGTTGCTAAAGGGATAATACATCAATCGTATATATGTACGTATGCTGCTATGTACACATAATATATACATAATAGTGGGTTAGCCACAGATTAAGCTTGAAAAAGTCGATTGAAATTTCAAATTTGTTCGTGTCTAAAAAAGAAACGGCGTTACATTTCGGTTAATTCTAGCACTAGATGGAATAGGAAAGATGACTATCAAAATCAGTGATTATCAAGCTAATCGTCGCTCCAATTTCAATCGGAACATGCTCTGTTATTGACACCTAATCACCCATCAGCGATATAAGGCAAGTCTAAGTTTGAGCGAAGTATCTCGAGATAGAAACATCCTCCCATAGTGCTACACAAAATAATTATTATTTTAGAATTAAAATGATCCCATGATTGGAAACGACGCGAGTATTAGAACGGTAGAATGGTTTTAGATTACAACCTAAGAGCTACAATCCTTTTTTGTGGGATTTTGAAAAAAAAACAAACAAAAGACCACGAAGAAAATTACTTACAATGTTTTCTTGGTAAAAGCAATTAAAATTGCGGATTGATGATATGATGAGGCGTAATCCATCGATTTCGCCTCAATTTTCTTGAAACTAATCTGCTCAAATTCTTCTTAGAACCGCCAGTGTAATAAACTATTTCTTTTTTTTTTTTTTAACTCAGATTTTAGTCCTCCCATCTGGAAATACGATACTAGTATTGTAGGCAGTTTCAAATAGTAAACATTACAATTTTTTTTGATATTACGAGATCTCAAAAGAAGCTTTAGGCTCGCTAACTGCACACCGCTCAACTTGAAGGATCACATCTTGCAGTTCAAAGTTTATATTTCAATGTTGACGAGGCTTCATTACTTGATGATGACGTTAACATTAACACTTGTCATAATTAATCAAATAAAATCTGGATGACTCTCCATACAGGGACCTAATTCAATAAAATACGTTGAGGAGCAGGTACCAAGTAACTTTGCAAAAGCTTTCTAAGTAAGCACAATTTATTTTATTAGTGGTACTTGTCATGATGTTTGACGTATTATTGTTTATTTTGACGTTGACGTTGACAGGTGTCATTTATTTGACGTTGGTATAAAAATTACTTTGACAATTTATTTTTACGTTGGTTACCTTCTATTATTTGAGGAATGGCATTGAAATTAACAATGGGCACTTATTATTAAAAATAAATAGGAATATCAAAACACTGACGAGATGATATGGGAGGGTATGCAGGATTAATCTAGATCAGCGGTCGTCAAACTACGGCCTGCGGGTCAAATTCGCCCTGCGAGTTAATTTTTTTTCTTTCATGAAAAAATTAAAATAAATCAAATTAACGCCCTGTAACATGTACTAACATAATAGCTGTGAAAGAGAGTACAATATATGTGTTCATTACCAAACTAAGCACACTACACACAATATCCAAAAGTCACTGAAAATTAACGGTCGATGAAATTGGAAGATTTAAAACGACATGCTTCATCACAACGCAACATATTCCTAGAAATAAGAGCTGATAATGACGCAGTAATAATAGTCAGCTTACGAATAACTCATTTATTAGCCATGAAATGGGAAACCATTTATCGATAACAAATAAATTAAATTAATAAATTATCTTTGCCTATGACAACCGAAGAATTGTGCCTAGAAAAAGTAGAATTGTTTCTATCTGTCACTCTTTCGACGAGAACAACTGCTGAAAGAGTTGAGAACAGCGGGAACCACATTAAAAGTCAATGAAAAACTAGGCAAAATATTTCAAGTGGTCTTCGTTGGCTCTTGACGAATCGACAGACATCATTGATATTGCGCAATTGCTGTCATTTATTCGAGGAGTCACTACTGAGTTTGAGGTGACTGAAGAATTCGTTTCTATGAATAGTCTGCACGAAATAATTACAGGCGAAAATATCTTCAAGAAAGTCGAGGAAATGATAACAATGCAATTGGAATCGGTTAAAATGTGTCATAACTAGGTGATGGTAATAAAAAAAAATGTGTGGAATATAGAAAGAAATAGTTGGACAATTTCTAAATGTTTCTGAAGAAGATAAACGTTCAAGAACCTTGGGTAATTTGTTGTATAATTTCCAAGCAAACATTTTGTGGGAAACAACTCAATCTGTTACGTGTGATTGAACCAGCTGTGTCAGCGGTCAGCTTTATCCGCTCTCGTGGACTTAATCATCGTTAGTTTCGTAAATTTTTTTATTACAAATTCATGGCGAAAACTTGCCCTATCTTACAGTAGTTGGATGGATCAGAAATAGAAAGGTTTTACTGAGGATTTTGTTAAACTGGAGAAGCAACAGGAATTTTGGTGTATAAAAAGATATTATCGAACAATGAATGGCTATGGAAATGAGCATTTGCTCAAACATCGTGGGATGGCTAAACGAATTTAACTTAAAAGGAAAAAATATTGGGCATTTGTGAAACGTATTTTTACCCCAAAAGTCATATCGCCGAAAACTTGCATTGCATCGAAATTCTAAGTTAGCCTACAAAGAGTTCCTGGTTAAAAGGCTTTTATCATTTACAAATAGTGAAACAACTTTTGAAATAGTAGAACAAAAACATGGGTTTAAGCAGTGCTTTAATATGGATTTCGGCAGCTTGCAAAAGTGTATCAAAGGCAGCCATTAGTAATTGCTTTGGAAAAGTAGGATACATACATTCGTCAAACTTTTTGGTGAAAAAAGGATGAAACTCCTCTGAGACAGTTTTTTCCAACATTAACAGATAGCGAAATGAATCTATCAAAATTACGCTTGTATAGATTCTGATTTACTGACTGAAAATTCATGTATTGGCATTAAGAACGTAGTGACCGGGCAATTAGCTAAGGATTGAGGTTCTTCATGTGGCTGGAAGTGAGCTGGAAGAATCTGAAATTTTAACAAATATTAAAGATGTGTTGAAAATGTGTGCCAAACTTATAGACATACAGATTTTCCTATTGTGTAACGAAGAAAATGAAACAGCTGTACAAATGTCACAAATTTTAACAAAGTGTGAGCCTCAGGTTTTGAAGACAAAAAAAATTTCAGAAAATTGAACAAATTTTAATAGAGCACTACTTTAAAGATTGCAATTACGTTGTCATGTATGTAAAACACAAATCACATTAAGCAAGTTTGACTTTTTCCATTGTTTAAAAATTTTTCAAATATTAAGAAAATACTCATTCTCCAAAAAAATGCCGTCAAAGTATATTTTCTAAACCTAACTACGCTTACAGCAGCGTTTCTCGGATATTGATGCAAGTACCAAAAGATATTCAAATATTTCAAAATCCATCTGACTGTACAATTGAGGGGCTTCATTTTCGAAAATGAGGTATGTAAAATCGCAGTACAGGACATTAACTCGGACATTAGCCTGTAGTCGTATTGAGTAGAAATGCCAACAATTTATTTGACATTATTAGTTTAGGCTTGCATTGTATGCATTTCATTAATTTTATTAATATTGTTTGATTTGTGATTGCTTGTAAAGCTGAGTTTGGAAGTTGAACCTTGCAGTTTTGACTGTATTATTTTTTAAGGTTGTCACTAGTTATGTTTTAGTCCCTTATTTTTATCAATTTTTATCCTGTTATTAGACGTAGCCCGTTGGATGATAAATATTATTATTATTATTATTATTATTATTAAGAAAAGAAAGAAATAAATATTCATGTTCCAGCACGCCCTACACGTTTGGCTAATACCTTTGCTGGTCCAAGAGCGAAACTAATGTGTTAGTAAAGGCCCCGTTATCCCACATAATGTTTAATGCAAATTCATATTTCGCTGACCCGTTCCTATTATAACCTTTTGTTTCTCGTTTATCGTTAGCAGCTCCGTGTGTCTCTTTAAATTTGTCGTCTTCCAAATATGTCTTTGATTTGAGTTTTGGGATTGAAATTTTAATTTTTTTTTTTTTGTTTTGTGTTATATTAGTTATAGTTTTGATATATAAATATTTAAATACTGCACTCTAATGTATATATTGTCCTGTAATTGGAATTTCTTCTGTTGGACGATAAGGAATATTATTATTATTATTATTATTAAATGATTCTTTACAAATAATTTCAATGATAGGAAGTACTAACTTCGAACTTCAATACGGGGATATATCCCAGAAATGTTGTATTCATCGCATTACTACAAAATACAAAATTTTGATCTTCTCTTGCCATCCGTAGACGTACGTTTCGCGGTTATACCGCTCGTCAGTACGGCTTTGCAAGAGCTGTAATTTCGTATACAAACTTTATGTATATATCGTCTGAACATTGATGTTTGTACATGTAAGAGGGATTTGATATTAATTCTCTCACACTGCACGTATTACGCATTTTTTACAGTTATTTCTTCTACAGAAGTGGACAACTTGCGTTGCCATAGCCTCCTGCTGTAACTGCAGTCGCGCTCTTCGGCTACCCGCCGTGGGAAAATTGCAAATTACAAAATTTTGATCTTCTCTTGCCATCCGTAGACGTACGTTTCGCGGTTATACCGCTCATCAGTACGGCTTTGCAAGAGCTGTAATTTCGTATACAAACTTTATGTATATATCGTCTGAACATTGATGTTTGTACATGTGAGAGGGATTCGATATTAATTCTCTCACACTGCACGTATTACGCATTTTTTACAGTTATGTTTTCTACAGAAGTGGACAACTTGCGTTGCCATGGCCTCCTGCAGTAACTGCAGTCGCGCTCTTCGGCCATGAAATTACAGCTCTTGCAAAGCCGTACTGACGAGCGATATAACCGCGAAACGTATGTCTACGGATGGCAATAGAAGATCAAAATTTTGTCATTTGCAATTTTACCACGGCGGGTAGCCGAAGAGCGCGACTGCAGATACTGCAGGAGGCTGTGGCAACGCAAGTTGTCCACTTCTGTAGAAAAATAACTGTAAAAATGCGTAATACGTGCAGTGTGAGAGAATTAATATCGAATCCCTCTCACATGTACAAACATCAATTACTACAAAATGTAATCTTCACTAAAATACATTTATCAATAAATAGAAATATTTTATTTAACGGTGATATTTTTACCTTCTTGTGATGTAGATTTTAACTAAAAGAGAGGAAAAAATTGTTTTTAATTGGCGAACAGGCAGATTTTGGAGTTACAAGCTACACAAATTTATAAAGAAGTTTACAAAGAAGTGAAGAGGCCGGCCCTTATTTTCTTTTTTTCTTTTTGTAAGTATCAGCAAAATGTGTATAAATACGTAAAACTATTGTTTTCTAATAGAAGAAAATTTAACCTATTTTTTGTTTGCTGTATGAGTACAATTACCCATTTAAGTTCTCAAGTTTGCTACCTGGCCCACCGAGCCTAATTTTTTACGATTTAGCTCTTTACAAAAAAGTTTGGCGAACCCCGATCTAGATGATAGCTTAAAATAGTCGTGCTGGTAACTCAATACACCTCCCAAGTAGAAACTCTTACATTAGAAATGACAACCCTGGTTTAGAGACCACAAACCTCTTCGGTATCGATTTAGTTCTCCGACCATGCATACAAAATAGAAATATTCTCTTTTACAACTAGTTGAGAAAAATATCGCTTTGCTATCACAATACATTCGCCATAGAACAGTAAGCAATTTGGCAGAATGTTAAATGAACAGGGAAGACATGCCATTTTCGAGCGAATGGCACATAAAAATTTAAACGTCGGCAATTTACCGTTCCCAAAACATAGTTTATATTGTTCTTCGAAGCGGCGCGGCGTTATAAAATTTTACGTAAACGCTTATACGCTTTCCATATTCGCAAATGCACGTTTACGTAAACATTAACTTGTTAAACAAGAACCTCGCACGAATAAAAGTACATATTATATTTCCTTCTCCCCGTATCAGACGCATCTGGCGGATTACTACAGAAACGTATTGGGGTTAGTTTAATTTTTGCGTGTTTATTACGATGACAAGGAGTATAACGACGAGTAAATAGCTATTTATACATATGTACGTAAATTCGTTCTAAAATCCTACCTAGTTGATAACATATCCAACTTTGCAATTAACTTAACAAGAAGTCAGCAGGCTGCCGAAAAGTCATTACTAGAATTACATCTGCGGTTTTCCCCTTCGTCCCTAACGAGAGGATGATATTTCATTAGGAAGGAAGCATCGGATCGTCGTGAAAAAGTAGATTTTCTCCTTCGTCCATTTCGGCTAGTAAAAATCAACTCTGGCAGGCTGACTCATAACGGAGGAAGAACACATCGGGCAGTGATGGACCTCTGGGAGCGATATAACTAACGAATGACAAATGGCCGGCAAAAAGCAAAATTGTGTTAGTACGACCAACAATAAAAGGGGCGGCATTTGGTCCCAAATTGTCCATAATCCTATTATTTGATTCATTAGTGCGTTTTACGTGTTTCACGTCCAACTACGCCAGTTCTTTCGCATTCCTTTATGTCGACAGTGGGAACAATCTGTTATTATTGTACGTTCGGACGATGTTTAGGAACTAGACACGTAACGTATATGAATCACAAACGACGATTTTCTTATTGTTTGTTTATTTTTGCGTTGACTTTCATGATATGTTTCTTTCTAGTTAATGCGAGTAAAAGCATGTGAACAATGAACGACAGACATTTCTTAATAAATTTTGTATATCATGTTCTTTGCCTACATATCTCATTGTCTCCCTGTTTTAGGATTATCTTAACGTCAAACTTTCTTTTGAAGTTGATATCATCCGGATTTTGCCGTGTTTGCTGCACTGATTGTGAGTTACTTGACGTTTTGCTGATCGCGACCAACACGACAAAATCCGGAAGATATAAGTTTAATGGTAAACAGCCGCGAAAGCCTACATACTACCGTTTGTCACAATGTGCTTTTGTGATCTCTTGCTTCAACATTTGACGAACAGATGGCATCCCGCTTTCCTAAGTTTTTGAACGCACGTGTCATCGATTCTGCTTCGTAACGTTGAGTTGAGCAGATCGGTTTCTGTGCCTAAGTTATAACGTTTCGCTTTTAAATCTCGTTGTCGCGGATATACACGGAAATTCTACGCTGGGAAGTGAATAGTATCGTTGAGTTTCTTTTCCCTAAGTTTTGGGGTTCAAACTAATCAACCACGTTGCTTTTCCCTCGATTTGGGGGAACTAGTGTGAACTAGTAAAAGCTTTTAAACCTTGCATAGGCTAGGTATAACTAGTGTAGACTATGATAACTAGTATAAGCCATGATTAACGAGGATATACGAGTATAGAACTAACATCTTTTCCTCTCGTGCGAGAAAACCCACCATCTTGGACATTTTCGCCCGATACCAAATACCACGCCGTGCCGTGCGAGTGTCGACAACAGAAAACTGCATCACGCTTTTATTTGCTTTATTTATATTTGTCTAACGTTAAGTTTTTTAGTGGAAAATTCCTTAGAATCTGGTAATTACTTTTAAGTTAGGAAATTGGAGATTTCTGGGCGAGTATACAGGGGTTTCCTTATTTTGTAAATATTCTTTTTTTTTGTTTCTAGTGGGAGGGGAATTCAGATTGGTTTTTGAGTAAAGAGGGTTTCCTTTTTTGTTACGTTTGCTAATTGGTACTATATTTAATTCTATTAGTAGTTTAAGAAGGGTGGTTATCAGCACTTGTCACTCGAATATATGCTTGTTTCTCATTACATTCAACTAAAGCTGTAAGGGCGTTGAAATTCCACCACCTACCCCAGCGTGTGAACGAACTAGTTTACTCGATATCCTTTTTTTTTCCTTTTTTTAGCACCGCCAGTGACAATGAAGTATTGTTAAATGTCAATCACTCGCCTCAGTTCATCTTATCTTACTTTTTTTTTTATTTCGCTGATGTTAATTTCAGGGACGTAACAATTATAAGATAAACGACAAAAAAGTCATTTTTAACCATTTATATTGATGAATTTATAAAATCGTTATAATTAACCATTTTTATAAGATATATATTATTTTGGTTATCGTAACCAATTAAAGTGTGAACTATTTTTTTTTTGATTATAAGTAACAATTATATCAACCAAAAAAAAAATTTTGATTGCAGATAACCATTATATCAACCAAAAGATTTTTTGGTTAGAAATAACCATTACAAAAAATTCTTTTTTTGTTATCAGGGATGAAATTGATAATAAAAAATTAATTCATAAGGTTTTAGTGGGAATATTTCTCTCATTTAAAATGTTGAATAGGGATTTCTAAATCCATTAAAATCGTTATTAAAATTGCAACTGACTGTATTTAACCTTTATTAGGTTTTATGTAATGATTTTAAAATATAAAAAGACATAGGTACACCGTTTTCAGCTATGCTTAGTGTTGCTACTACCGCCACAGATTTGTTGTGTTATCTTGTTCATGTGTTGTTATTGCATTAAATTTATGGCTCATTTGTTGTTCTATTTGTTAAAATTTTTATTTTTTTATTTTGTGAGGATTTTTGATGTTGTTTGGTATATTTTGTTTTTTCATAGCTTTTTTATGTTCATTCAATTAAAAAAATTTTTTGTTTTTTTCGTCCCTGATAACTAAAAAAAAGATTTTTTTGTAATGGTTATTTCTAACCAAAAAATCTTTTTGGTTGATATAATGGTTATCTGGAACCAAAAAATTATTTTGGGTGAGATAATTGTTACTGATAACCAAGAAAAATATTTCTCACTTTAATTGGTTACGATAACCAAAATAATATATTTGCAATGATGATGGTTAGAAATTCCCAATATTAAATAAAATGAATCTGAAATTAAAAAATAACAATTATATTTGGTCCCTGGTTAATTTTAAATAGTAGTTAATTTAATATAGACAGTTCGGATAACCTCGTACCTACTACTACGGAGGGTTTCTCGGACTTCAGTCATTTAAAGGTGATCCAATTTCGTAATTGGAGAGTGGCGCCTTCGTTATTACTAACGAGGTGGATTATCCGCAATGAAACGGTCACGTTTCTGACTTCCCGTTTATCATTTCCTTTAATTAGTTTCATTTTCTTTTCTAATGAAAGCTAGTAAACAATACTACTTTTAAAATTTCTCGTCCTCCAAAGATCTTGTCAAGCTTAACTCTTCATCCTAACAGAAAATTTAACCTGTTAACGATGCTATATGGCGGTTACATGACATAGCTTTATAACGTTATCTTAATTCGCGTATACAGTAAACCAGTTGCATTACCTTCTGGTCTTGCAATTATTATACATACATCGCCTTCTCACGACAATTTGAGAAAAATCAGATACCGTGCAGAAAATGTTAGAATGTCTTTATCCATCTCCAACTCGCTACTGATTATATCGAACTAAGCTCTAAACATAATCCGGATAAATTCTATCAATGTAAAACACCGCTACACGGACATATGGTTAACCGTAATTTCTGGTAGTAAGCAACTCCATAAACGTACCTGCAGAAGACAATTACTTTTTCTCGAAATTGCGGCGCACATTCGCGTAGCCGTTCAAGATTCTCGGAACGATAGCAGCTAGAGAAAAGCGAAAAGTTATATTAAGGAAAGAGTAAAAAGCGGTAGTTCTATGTACCGCACGTAAGGTTTATACTCGGTATATTGGCGTGACGCGCCCGAAATGACCACGGAAACGAACTATGGCCCCAGGCCAACCGTAAAGATTTCCCAACACCGCGATTTTTTCTCGAGAAACTTTATTACGGAGGATTCTTAACTCGTGTATGTTCAATTATTGACCGAGAGAAAGAGACGAGCCGAACGCCGAAACCGTGCAAGAACGACATTGTACGACTAACAATATAATCTAACTTTTCAGTCGAGGCGCTCGTAGTTTATAAAGCAGACCGATACTTCTTCCAATTTATGTGCACACCCATTTACACATGTATATATACATATATATAGGTATGTAAGCTGGTACATAGAGGAAAAGTTGCATTTTCTTTAAGCGCATTGAATTTGTAGTGCGGATTCATTTTATATTCTAGTCTAGTATTTCTAGTTGGAAATGCTGTTTGTCTCGGGATAAAATATTGCTGGAGGCGCTGGAGGATAATCAACAAAATGCTTTTCGTCTGCTTTATCCAAATAAGTTGGATTCGTTATGGTAAGATATAGACGATGTTTTATTATTCCCATTGCCTGCTGCGATGGAAGAAAAGCGAAGAACTAAGAAAATGAATGTTTACGTCAAATAAATGACAATATTAATGTATCTAGATATGAAAAGGCGTCGGTTGGTGTGGAAGATCCCCGGTTCAATTCTCGATCACGGTAACCTGAGTCGTTGCATAGTTAATAGCTGCGCTAACCCTAAGACAAATCGTAAGAAAAAAATCCACTCTCTAAATTTAACGAAATTTAATAGCAAAACAGCCAGATTAGATTAGATTACTTGAGATGGCCAATGATGCCTGTTCCATTCCGACCTCTCCGGATCCATCGTGGCTCTCATGCCTCCTTAGAGTATGTTCTTTGTTCCTTTAATTAGATTTAACAGCTTTGAGAGAGGTTCTTCTGCATGTGACTGCAACTGAAACCTAACCAATCTTTTAATCCACAAAAAACAAAAACGGTAGTTTTTACCAGAAAGATACAACTAGAAGCCTTGGGCAGCATACGATTGTTCGACCAGAACCTAGAATTGTCCAATGAAGCGGATTTTTTGGGCATAATGCTTGATCCAAAATGGAATTGGACACCTTATCAAAGTGACGAACAGGGAGTGATACAATGGTTGTACACTGTAGTACTGAGGCCCACGGTTATCTTCGGAAGTGAGAAGAGTCCGTAGCTGTAAAGCTGCTTACTACCCTTCAGAAGCAGATGGTCGCAATCGTAAGACTGAAAGCTAACTGCTTATGTTGTCAACAAACAATTGATAAACACATAACTGGAACTATAGCAGACGAGCCACGAGCCACAAGAGCTGGTATTTCCAGACTGTGTCATAGAAAGAAGATACTGAGTCTGCAAAATATGCAACGATTTTGCAGGATGAGATATTTGTTGTAGCAGTCTGCGCGGAAAAGGTTAGAGGGGGAAGGGGCTACACAAAGAAGAGCAAACATAATGACTGATAGTATGCCGACTATTAAAGCCGTTAAAAACATTGTGAAGAAGTCCGTAATGAACTAGCACGGGACAACATTGTATCGTTGATCTGGGTGCCGGAACATGAGGATATTGACCCATTTGGATCCAAATACAAAGCAGCAGTAAATTTCTCAAGCAAAGCTTATTACCGTATTCCAATTAAGTATCTGAGACATGTTACACAAAAACCTTAACAAAATTATTTTTATTTTATAGAAAAAACACTGTCCTTGAATAGGGCCAGTGGAATCATGGGTGATATTTTTCCAAACAATTGCTGTTTTGTATGCACAATATTTTAACATATGCTTTACATTGCCACCGATTTTTATGGCAAAGAATGCAGCGCAATCTGTGCGGGAAAGTGTCCAACTCTGTTGCAATACTTGGCACCGTCCATCTGGCTCATAATAGAATCGAGCTGTGCTTCGGCGGAACTGAAGCTGGTCCATTTTCTCTTCATTTGTTTTAAACCCTAACTAAGTAAAAAATTATGGGCAATTGAGGAAGTGTCCCTATATAGAGACACCGGGTCGAAATGCGTTTAGGGTAACTTAATTGCTGGCGAATTAACTCAGGAAAGCTTCAAAAGAAAGGTCCTAGGACCAGAACTTTTATGCGGGATATCAAAGGATTCCCCCAGACGAGACGGGAGATCTGGTTATGGCTAGAAAGGAAACGTTCAAAAAAATGGAATTGACTGGAGATCAATTCAACACTAAAACACTCTTAGGTAGGATAGATCCTAAATTCTGAGCTAACCTAATTAGAAGAAGCAAAAAAAATATGAAGCTTATCACCACACTTAGGAATAAAGATCGAACCATGGGTGTAAGAAGTGTGAACTACACCAGGAAACTAGCACGCATATTATCTGCGTCTATGAGGAAGCTGAAGAGATTCGGGCGGAAGCACTTCGACAAGGATTTACTGCAGCCCACGAAAATACTCACGCTTTCCCTCAAACAGAAGCCTTTGTGGAGGACATGGGTTTGCTTGAGCAGGAGTGAGAGTGTTACTGGGGAAGAGTACAAAGAGTATATAACTTATGTGACTAGTCTATTGATGACCAACCCTACAAATAATGATCGAATGTACGAACACCTAACCTTTACGTCAAAGTCAGCATCGAATAAATGATAGTCATTAATGTCAACGTCAGGTAGGTGACATCTGTCAATGTCAAATAAATGACAGCTGTCAATGTCAATGTCAAGCGTCAATGTATACACTGTTATTTCCGAAACTCCTGTATATATACAATTAAAACGAAAACATATCAATTAGGAGGGCGTTTTTGTATTTTTGTTTATTTTCAATATACGAATTTGATATCTACAATGCAATTAATGGGTTTTTTTTAATTTCATTGGTTTTAATTAATCAATTTTTTGGTTTTTAGACAACAGAAATATATGTCACTGAAGATGTGTCAACGAATACGTTCTTGGAGTCTTATATGAAATACTCTGTAAAAACAATTTTGTATTTATTTAGGTTAATAGTGGTACACAAAATAATGATGCAGTTGTAGTAGAATGTGCTCTTGTTTATTTATTGTTATAGTCTCTGTCAAGGAGCGTGGAATTGAGTTCGCCTTGCGAAAAGTTACATCCAATGATTTTCATCATTTCCTTAACTTTTAACAGAAATATTTACGATTGCATTTCAACTCAGAAATTCATCATCAACGCCGTAATGGCAATTATAAAAGTATAAAAGAGAAAGGAAAAGTGTGCATCCTTCAAACTATTTTAAATCGAAATGAAATTTCTCCAAATCATTTTAAGTTATATTTTTTGTTCCGGAACTATAAAGTAAACTCTTATTAGTTACATCGCGAGTACGCCCCACCGAACATTCCTCAACACGGCGCTAGTCTGGGGTATCTTCCCGCAGTCTTCATTTTTGAAAGGCATATTAAAATTATCCGCGAGGAATATTGCTAGAAAACCCTTTGAGTGAGTTCGCGGTTTAATAAATGTGATTTCGCAAGAATTATCCCTTTGATGTTTGGCCGGGGCACATCGGACGCGTCGACTTTCTCCTCTTCCGTTTATTTAATCAGTATTTTAATTATATCAAACGAAGTCAACTCCTTTTTTTCTTCCTTTTCGACGGGGCAATTCTCCAATAAAAACTTGGGCGAGTAAATAGGAAGAAACTAAAGTAACGAAGTGAAGTAAGTTGAGGACGAGAGTAATTTATAAATGACTTTAGGGGATGATAAACTGTTTTGTTTCTTTCGCTTCGTCGGTGTCGGAGGTTCATTTCAATTTTATTTAGAGAACTGCAAGTATACACTTACTCGAGCGTACATACATATGTACGTTTATTACTTTCTTTACTGCTGTATTGCTCAAAATTTGCAGAAATATTACTTGCGGATGGGGAATTAGATTAATAGCAACAAATCGAATTTGAGGAAACTCAAAGTGCGTCATACGTTATAGTAGAAACCGTCGGCGATTTCCTCCTAAAATTTATGTAGAAGTTGATAACTATTAATTATGCATCATTGATGTTCACATCAAATATCATTTTAATATCAGAATTTTTGTATTAAATGCTACTAGGATTAATTTATTTTAAGGATATGGATATCCTTGTTTTACAGCTATTTTCAAGAATCTCATTTTGATGTCTACGTTGATGTTACGAGGACATTAACATTGGTAACCTTCCTATGAATTGCAAATAAGAATGAGACTGCAGTTAAGACTGGATTTACTACACCAATCAAAATGACTGGTTTTACAACATTATTTTCAAATTCCCATTTCACCTTAATGTTTGTGTTTTTGAAACGACGTTATTTGTAACGATAATTAAATGAATTCTTTTGTTTAAAATCAAAAAGTTTTTGATTATTATTGGTACTTATACCAAACCAGTCAAAATGACTGGTACATTTTTCTGAATGATTGTGATGTTCCAATTAACTAATGAATGAATTTATAATTAATATAGAATAATATATTACAATTAACCTCAATGAAGTAATTTTCTTTTTTAATATATGAAGACAGGAAGCCCCACTACCATTTTTTCTAAAACCAGTCATTTCAGCTGGTGTTGATAGAAAAGAGTTTATAGGCATAAAAGAAATAAAGTCACCCTTATCACACCTTTCGGAAATAATTCCAGATACGTATTTCGGCAACGTAGTGGCCATCCTAATTGGAAAACTGGAGGAATTAAGTATTAACAGTACCTTTGTGAACTTGGCACACGACTTTCAAAAACTTTTTGTTTGAAATTATCAGTCGATTGTACATCGTTTGTACCACGTTCATTTTGGTTTGTACCAGGTCTAGTAGTATGAAACCGGAATTTCCCTATAGATGGTGCCAGCGTTCAATTTAATCACCATAAGACCCCTGTTACATAGCCATCGTCTTCTTCTAATAGCTGACGAAGAGTGTCAACAAACATTAACCCACGTTCCGTACACTAGTATATTTTTTATAACCTCAAATATGTCAAGTTTCCAGCCTAATAACTACGATTTGCAGACAGCATTAATTTTGTGTTACCATTTAAAGAAAACTGCTACAGAGTCGCATAGAATGCTTGTCGAGGCATACGGTGAACATGCTCTCGGTAAAACACAGTGCTTCGAGTGGTTCAAAAGATTCGAAAGAGGTGATTTTGAGGTTAGTAACAAAGAACGTGGAAAACCACCAAAAAGGTTTGAAGACAAAGAGTTACAAGCCTTATTGGATGAAGACGATGCTCAAACTCAACAAGAACACGCGGATCAATTAAGTGTATCGCAGAAAGCTATCTGCAATCGTTTAAAAGCTATGGGAAAAATTCAAAAAGTGGGAAAATGGGTTCCGCATGAATTGAACGAAAGACAGCAAGAAAACCGAAGAACCACCTGTGAAATGCTGCTTAACCGGTTCAATAGAAAATCATTTCTCCATCGAATCGTGACAGGTGATGAAAAATGCATTTATTTTGAAAATCCTAAGCGTCGTAGATCATGGCTGAATCCAACCGAACCATCTACATTAACTGCAAGACCGAATCGCTTTGGAAAGAAGACGATGCTCTGTATTTGGTGGGACCAAAAGGGTGTTATTTACTATGAGCTGTTGAAACCTGGTCAAACCGTCAACACTCAACGCTACCAACAGCAAATGATAAATTTAAGCCGAGCAATAACTGGAAAACGACCGGAATATGCAAAAAGGCAGCACAAAGTGATTTTGCTACATGATAACGCCCAATCTCATACAGCAAAACCGGTCAGGGAAACAATTGAATCGTTCAATTGGGAATTACTACCGCATGCGGCTTATTCCTCAGACTTGGCTCCATCCTACTATCACTTATTCGCATCGATGGGTCACGCTCTCGCTAACCAACGCTTCAATTCGTACGAAAATGTACAAAAATGGCTTGATAATTGGTTCGCTTCGAAAGAAGAAAAGTTTTTGGCAAGGCATCCATAAATTGCCGGAGAGGTGGGAAAAACGTGTACAATCCACTGGAAGTTATTTCGAATAAAATATTCTTTATCACTTTTGAATAACAATCGTTTTGTTTTTACAAAAAATTCCGGTTTCATACTACTAGACCTGGTATCTCAAAAACTCGAACCGTACCCGACTTTTGAAAATGAGAAATTTTCCAACGGAATCTGGTTTGTGGTCGTTTACACCCGTTTGTACCACCGTCGTTTTCAAATTTGTTCAAAACCCAAAAAAGTTACGGCGATTTGAAAATTTCAAGAGAGCCAACTTCTACAATTTTAAGAATTATGGAATTCTGTAAACGAAAGTCGAAAGATAATCGTTCGTCCCCGCAGAAATCAGTTTTGTCTTCGTTTGTACCTGGAACCAAAAAAAAAGTTAGGAATAAATTTCGATTCCGGGAAAATACATCCTGTCAACTTCTATAATTTTTGAGATATATCAAACCTGTAAAAATGGACTAGGTTCGGGATGGAGCGTAGAAGTTTGTACCATTTTGCGTGTCGTTTGTACCTGGGACCAAAAAAAGTTAGGAGGTTTTTAAAAATATCAAAAAATGAACTTCCACGGTTTTGAAAATTTTGGAATTCTGTGAACGGCAATCGAAAGAGGACCGTCTGTACCGGCAGAAATTACTTTTGTTTGCGTTTGCACCTCGAACCAAACAAAGTTACGAATCAATTTAAATTTCGGGAAATACATCCTCACAACTTCTACAATTTTGGAAATATTTCAAATAGAAATTTTATATATATATATATATATATATTTATATATAAATTTGATAACTTTTTTCGGGTTACAAATGATTCTATTTCGATTGCTTTTTACAAAATTCCAAAATTCTCAAAATTGTAGAAGTTGGCTCTTTTGGAATCTTCAAATCGCGGTGGGCAAAAAAGTTACGAGGTTTTTAGAACTCTTAAAAAACGAACTTCCACAATTTAAAAAATTTTGGGATTCTGTAAACGGCAATTAAAAAAGACTTCTACAATTTTAGAGATATCTCAAATACGAATTCTATTCCTAACTTTTTCCGGATTGAGGTAGAAATGAAAACAAAAGTAATTCCTGCGGGTACAAACGATTCTCTTTCGATTGCCTTTTACAGAATTCGAAAATTCTGAAGATTGAAGGAGTTGCCTTTTTCGAAATTTTCATATCGCCGTAACTTTCTTGGATTATGAGCAAATTTGAAAACGAAGGTGGTACAAACGACCAAGAATCAGATTCCGTTGGAAAATTTCCGATTTTCAAAAGTCGGGGTGCGAGTCGAACATTGAAAACGCTATAGCTTTTTGGGTTTGAGATACAAACAAAAATGAAAGTGGTACAAACAGGTACAAGCGATGTACAATCGACTGATAATTAAAAAATTTTTTTGAAAATCGAGTGCCAAGTTCACAGAGGTACTGGTGATACTTAATTCCCCCAGTTTTCCACTGAGGATGGCAACTTTGTTGCCGAAATTTACCTGAATTTATTACCGAATGGTGTGGTGAGGGTAATTTTATTTCTTTTATTCCTGTAAACTCTTTAAAAGATAAAGTCATTTATAAATTTACCCTCTTCAAGCACGTAGCCGGTGCTGTTGAGTTCATCAAGTGATGCTATGAAGCTAAAAAGGTGAATTCACGGCAAGTCATAATTTTATGTACCTTTATGTTCATCTGTTTTAGAACTTTCTGTTCTAATAAGGACAACAAATTAATACTCTCCATTCCCTCTGAACAACCTACGTACTATGTAATTTCAGACGAAATTTCAGAATTTTCTAAATATCGCAGATAATCGACATTTGTGACCTCAATAGGGCAACAGTCTGTGTTATTATATTTTCACCAAGAGACCAAAACATATTTTCCTATTCCATTTAATAAATTAAAAACTTATATCCCCAAGCTTCGCCGGATTCAATTAGGACTCGTTCGGCGCCAAAGCTCCGGAGGATTTTCTAGGTGACTCACGAAATCGTATCGTCCGTGTGTGCGATAAAAACGATAACGATAATTGCTATCCGGGGTGCGACGATGTCTGTCCAATATATGATCCTCGGATAGTAGCTAGCGGTAACCGACAAAGAACGAGTTACTAGAAAAGCGACTTTCTCCTTCTCTCTCGCCGCATCTTTCTTCGCCCGGCCGCCACTTATTATCGCGAGGAAGAAGATGCTCCACTAATTGAATTAATATAGACGGGAAATTCTTGAGACTCCTCTTGCTACGTCATATTATGTTTGCTACGCTGACGGCGCTCGTGCCCTTTACATTAAGGAAAGCAACCCTTGCATGAAGAATGGCTTTAATTTCCACACGTTTTTGTTTTGGTAATTTGTACTTGCACGCCCCCGGTACGCCAAATGAGATTCTTGCTAGTAAACCTTAATGACTCTCTCTTACGTGGAGATAATGCATACCAAGTCTCCCGGTTTACATTTAGAAATACGGAGTCATGGAGGAGCTGTAGAATGTGTAAAGTAGGATGCGTAGCTCGTAGTTAATAGTGATATACCTGGACGCCTCGGTCCCATTACACTATGTTGCAAACAATAGACGTATCCACCTCATAAAAAACAAAGCTTTAATCCCTAGTCATGGCTCATAACTAGGTTGTAATTAAGATAAAGGCGAACGAACTAAACTTAGATAACCTTACTTAACATATGGACCTAATTTTACTAGCGTGTACATTTTTTCCTCTAAATTGTAAGGATTCAGCTTTACTTTTCAATAACATGGCGGCATTTTTTGTCCTATTTCGGTAGATAATCTGTTAATATAATTATTAACATCCGCAAAACATACGCCCATTAAAGAAACGTGTTCCCGAATACCGAAACTCCCAAACTCTTTTTCACGGAATGGCCTACTAACAAAAAGTCCTTACTCTCGCAAAACACGAAAAGCCGAAACGCTTGATAAATAGACCCTTATTACGAAATCACGACCCAGAATCCGCAAGAAATTACCATATAAACGTTGGAAACAATTAAAGAAGAAACAAAACAAATCCGCGGCCGCTGCCTCTCAGTTGTACCAATACATCTTCCGGAAATCCAGTGCAGTCCACCCGAGTAGCGTCAACTCAATTAGTTACACAGGGATTTCTGTTTTGTTAAACTTTGTTATCTTTCTTTTTCGTTGGCGTTTCGGAACGGCGGTACTTCTCTACCCTGGTGAGCTCTTTTCCTGGAGTTTTATTTTAAACACGACGCCGCGTCGGTGGGAGGGATATCTGCTGCGTCTGACAAGCTACGCGGAGCGGGAGATTTTAGACAAAAGTAGAGCATATGATGTGTATATTCGTATATGCAAAATTGCGCATAGCATAAAACTGTATGCAACGGAAAAGTACACAACGGATGTTTTACTCATCAAAAATTTAGACCAAAAACATAAATCGTAAATGGTTTAATTTAGACTAAGAAAGGCAAAGACCAATTAAAATCCATGCATTACGATATTTGTAACAACAATCTTAAGATCGAACGACGGGATTATCACTGGTAAGTAAGGTTGGATAAAAGAGTAGATGACGCGTTATCGTTAAGTAGTGTAAACCGGACTGACGCCCTTACTTTTCCGAATTTTAATGTAGCGCCTTACACGTAAATGAAGACAAAAACTAGTTTACACTACTACACGTCATCCACCCTTTTATCAAACCTTACTGATAAGTCATGCAGATAGCCCAATCCTTACGATACAATTGACAACGGCAGTAGGCTTCAAATAGGAACGATTTCTACAATATGTTCAAAAATGACTGAAATGATAGCATAGGCAACCAAACGTGCACTCTTGGTATCTATTTAACACAAAGTCCCCAGATGGATTATTTATTCCACCTTCGTCTTATTAATTATTAAAAACGCAACAATCAACATCAAATTCCAAATTTATTTTGAAATTGTTACATGGCAGATTTAGAATACATGCTGAAAATGTTGGCCGTCGTTATATGAGCATGCATTCACCCTTTCTGTCATATTTTCAAAAACTCTTTGAAGTTCCTCCACTGTTATTTACTGAATTTCGTATGTAATTGGTTCTCGAAGTACTTGTTGAGTATGAGAATTGCTCCTGAAGATAATACTTGTAAGTCGACCAAACAAATAAAAATCCGTAAGTGTTAAATCAGGCGACCGCGGGGGCCAAAGACCGATAATTTTGTTTTCATAAAATTCGATTAAAGATTATCGTTTGTCTTGCAGGACAGGTATGTGCTGCAAAATTATCTTGTTTAAGGAAACCATTTTGTAATGCATCGTCATGTACTTGTGCAAAAAATTATTGCAAATATATTGGTTCGATATCTCTCGGCCTTTATGGTACTTTCTTGAAAGGAAATGGCTTCTATTATACGTCTTCTTGATATTGCAATCCACACTCCAATTTTCTGAGAATAAATTCGTGTGGATTTTCAGCTGCCCAAATGCGGAAGATTTGTGAATTAATATAGCCAGATAAATGAAACTAGGCTTCATCCGTAAAAAATGTTAAATCCAGAAGATTATTATCATTTGCCAAATTTTCATTAAACTATTTAGAGTATCTCATTCGGCTTACAAAATCAGGTGGTAATTGTAACTGTTTGAACTGTATCATCCAGTGTTTCCACTGCTAATTTGATTGCTCTCCCGGAAAAATTTCCCTGACAAATGCATTTCCTTTCTTCAAATTGTCTAACAATATTACATTTGTGATTAACAAAATTTTGGCGATTGAACTCTACATCAGGAAATTGCTGTGTAAATTGCTGTATGCAACACTCCAAATTATATGTTACGTCCAAGATACATCCGCATTTAAGTTTGCACTGCGATAATGGGCTATTAAAATAAAGGCATCTTGTTCTGACATAAACGCCATAATTTTGTCTTGTAGCTAAAATTAAAACATGTAATCCGTAATTTAATGTTTGTAATGAATAGCAAAATTAAGTGTGTAATCTTACCTTATTGCACTAAAAATACGATCTTACCTTATTGCACTAAAAATATGTTTACTAGTGCTGAAAAGAACTTAATTTTTAAATATTAGACTCAAACAAGGCAGTAAGAAGCAGTTCAAAGCTAAAATCGAAAATATAAACAAACGTATGACTTTTGACGGCTGTCGATGATTGGGATACTTCCTTTTCTACCAACCTAAATTTTGAATTGTTAGCCGTTGATTTGACCTTGATCTCAAGCATTTCTGAAGATACGATATGTTAGACTATGTGTTAGGAGAGGGTATAATGCAACTTCCATGATTCTACGTAAATACATTGGACGGGCTGTCTGTTTATTTATTTGAGGTTCTAATATTGAAATTCAAACAGTTAAGCGAACGATGGAAGCCCAACTTAACAATTGATTGATAGATGGCGCTTTTCACTACTATTCTATTGACTATCCGCCATCTGGGGCAACAAATTGCGGCAACTTTAAAATGTAAAAGAAGCAATATGTATATGAATAATTTTCTAAGAATTTGTTCTTTGGTAAGAGATAAATAAACCAGAGATATAAGACAATATGGATGGAAATTTTCTGAATAGCATGGCTATGTAGGAAATATATTCATTTAAAAAAAAACAAAAAACAATAAGGTGTATACATATTTATTGTAAACTTATTATAGGCTGATAACTACATATAACTATTGCAATGGAGACGGCTGGTAAAGGTAATCTTTTATTCTAGTCTAAGACACTTTTGCAATGCTGCTTCTAATTTTTGCTTTAAATCAGCAACCACAGAATCCATATCCTTTGCTGACCTTGTCCATTGTTTCCAACATGTCCCACTCCTCAATTTTGTCTTGACTGTCATCGATAGACATATCGCTTGTTGTTTCATTTAATACATCTGCCTTTTCGTTCACTGCATTAGGAGAAATATAGGTAAACGATTTTTGTATATACTTTTAAATGTAATAAATTCCACTTACCAATACTTCTGATTTCTATACCTTGTTTCAGAACTAGTGAGACGAATTTCTGAACGAACCCCAATCCCAAATTACACACTATAAAAGCTGGGATAAAATTTAGGCGGCAAATTAAAGCGGTACTTCGAAAGAGGCTGAGAAAACAGAACATATAATAAACACCGCAATAACTAGCGCTAATACGCAAATGTCAATACATTTGACAGAGTTACGTACACGATATGATTATAGCAGGATTAGTGCAGTGTAATTTGGTGCTGCGTTCGACCAATCAGAATTTACTATAAAAGTGGTGTGTTCAGAAATTCGTCTCTCTATTTCCGAAACAAGGTATAGTTTCTTTAGTCACTTTCATCATCTTTAGAGACTACTAACTTTTTAGGTACAGAAATGTCTCTGTCACAAGTTTTCTTTTAGCATTGTACGTTTTATCTTTTAAATTTTGCTTTAAAATATCAGAAATATCAGGAATAGCATTACACTGAAACAATTTTCTTTCATGTCGTCGTGAAACCTCCATATGACTATCGGAAAATGAACGTGATTGCAAGGACTATGGTGTAATTTACTTTGTATCGGAAAATGATTAAAAAATATTTTTTTTTAAAGTCATATATACACAGCACCCTCACATTTTTTAAGTTTAATCAGGGAAATTGAAAAGTGTTGAGATAATTTTACGAGTACCTAATACAAAATAGTATTTTATATTTAAGAAAAAAAAAAAAACGAAGTAAAACACGAAATAACACTATAGAACTGAGCAGAACTTAATTGAAAGAGTCGGAATCATAAATCTCCACCACACAAACGTGAAACAAATTTCAGAAGTATAGGTTAAGTTTACATTTTACTGTATTCGACGAAATATTTCGATGAAATGTTAAACCACGAAAAGGTCACTAGAAAAGCCGCCATCTTGGGGCAAAAATATGGCGCTCTCTTTTTAACACATTGGCCCCATAAATTGCTGTACTTTTTACTATTGACTTGAATCATAGATAACTTAACCTTATAGGACTTGAATATACAGTTTCTATAGAAATCTTTATTCTCGAACTATCCTCAAAATATCAGCAGATATAATCTTTTGTTTGTGCTTTTGATAAGTAATTACAAGCTTTCCATTGGATGGGCATTAGAATACTAAACTTTCAGATTTATAAATCGTACAAGTTTCATGATTTTATAGTGCGTTGGATGTTGTCATATTTTTATTCAAGTCGCCTGCTTATTCCTGATTATAAACCGAATCTGCTTTACACCACTTTCCAAGATTTTACATTTCTACACATTAATCATTAAAGTCCTATAAAAACCGATTGCAAGATAAATCTAAACGCCATGCTAAATCCCAAAAATTTTCATATCGTTCAGTACCAGGCAGTACATACGACTGCTCGGCTAAACTTAAAATTTGCGATAAATTCTGATAAATAGTCCGAGACGTGATTTATTTCCCTCATTTTTGCCCAAAGGTCGAACGCCGCATACGTTTAAGCTATGCTAGGTCGTACGTGCTGTGGTGGCTTTGTGCTTATTGAGTAAAAAATTTTACCGACCGCGATTTGAATCGAAACTATACTCTTTCCGTTCTATTTGCAAGAATGGCCACAATTCGATTTCGAACCTCGCTTTTTATTTCACTTCCTGCAGCGTTGAAATATGTTTCGGGCCGTATCCACGTTTCTAATATAAAATATAAAGCATAAGTTGATATCTCTATCGATTCGAACCGTAATTTATTATCATCCAATTTTATGGAGGTGTTCGCGCCGACCTCTCTCCTTCGAGCGAAGTCTGCACGGCTCTCGGCTTTAGGTACCCCTTCGCTTCTTTATCGGGCACGAACGACGGCGCGGGGTTCCCCCTTGTTTCTTATCGTCGTCTTCGCACACACACGCTCAGCCAGTACCCAACACGACGCGACGTTGCCTCGAGACTTTAGTTACAATTTAATCTTGAAAAATACCGGGCCTCGGCGTAAGTTTTGTTTGTCTGACGTGTTTCATAATAAGTCAGCAGATTACCGAAGTCGGCGGTACGTACGGTCTAGGTGTTGAGATAAATGGGTATAACGGGTAGAGTCGAAGGAGGGTTAGGTACTCGGAGAAACGAGGCAAAGTTTGCTGAATGACAAAAACGGCGTGAATAGATATCGAAATATGTATGTTGGAGTGCTTTTAAAGAATTGTTTTTACGCGCGATAGCACCGACTTAGGAATGTCTGTGTTTTGGAACTTCGATAAATTGGCTCTTACTCTTACCAGACTAATTATTATTATGGTGTTACAAATACGCATTTCCGGTACAAAATGGTCATCTTCGGTGGAAAACACAAAGGGAAAGAAAGCATTATTCACCAATGGAGTCACTCAAGGTGTGTACGTACGTTCTTCCCCAATAAGAATAAGAAAAGTCACGATCGTCTTTCGTCTCAACAGCTTATTGGTTCTGATTCCTTTTGGTATTCTTCCTCTTTAATGGCGAGAGTTGAATAGTTGAGGATTAAGTAAGTACCTTTGAGGAACCAATGCTTCCACTTTGCTTCCAAAAGATATCATTCCTCTTGACACTATATCACATCGATAAACTCGTCACCACACAATTGCATAATCACAAGTTCGATGACAAGTGTTCAGCTAACGCGAGGCAATCCCTTCCAATTACTATCATCATTCTTCTTCTTAAGGTTCGTTCAAGCAAGGATTAGCTTTCCAATGGAAACAGTTTCGATATCCTCATGAATTGATAAATCACTTTTTATTCTACTAGAAGTTACTCACATCACGTCAGTTCAAGGAGTTTATGACGTATGCCATGTCTATCTGGTCCGTCCTCTTTAGCTCCAACAATGTATGCTTACTTATGTCACTCCTTGGTGGTGTTTCTACCATCAACTGCTGCTTCCCATAGCTCCAAAAGTTAATATATTTATTTGTATTTACTCTTGATCGTTTTTATGCCAGAAATTGACCGCCAGCTGCTGTTTTCCATAGTTCCAAAGGTTCATATATTTTGTGTTTACTCTTAGTCGTCGTTGTGGCACAAATCAATCCTTAATTTCCAACCTCAAACGCTCATATCCATTTGTGCCTCGTCTTATGGTCTATGTACTAGAAATCGCTGCTTTCGGTTAGTTCTATTTAGTTCTTGCAAGTTCTAACGTGCACCATATCCACTTGTACCCTCTCCATGTCTTCTTCCTAAGTAAATTTGGTCCTTCCTCTTTAGTTTTGAACACTTAGGTCCGTTTGCGTTTCTTGGTGATGACATTTACACCAGAAGCTTCTACATCCTCTTTAATTTATTACTTATAATATAATATTTCTATTCAGGATGCCCTTTTGGTCGCCGAAATGCTTATTTCGAGTATCCAAATAATGGGTTTGAGACAGGTGAAAGCTATTTTTTATGCACCAATGGTTTCAAATATTTTGGATACGGTTTGAAAACATAAAGGGAAGAAAAACGTTATTCATGAAGGGATTGTCACTCAACGTGTGTACGTCTTTTATGTATGTTTTTCCCAATAAGAAGAAGCCAAACCCGATCCTCTTTAGTCTCAGCAGCTTACTATTTTCGATTCCTTTTGGTATTCTTGTCCCTTTCTCCTAGTTTCGAGAGTTTGAATAGTTGAGGATTAACTAATTGCCTTCAAGGAATGCTTTAACTTTGGACGAAAGGATATAATTCTCCTTGTTCTGCTTTGTTCGAGGAAGGATTCGCGGTGCAACAGAAACTATTTCGACTTCCTCATGCGTTGATGAATTGCTTTTTATTCTGCCAGAAGTTACTCACGTCACTTCAAAGAGCTTATGGCGTACGTCATATCTATCTGGTCCTTCCTCTTTAGTTCCGAGAGTTTTCTTTTCACTTCACTTTTTCCCAAGAAGAAGAAGAGAAGCCACGGTCCTCTTTAATCTCGACAGCTTAATTCCTTTCGTTATTCTCTCCTTTTACTTTTGAGAGTTGAATAACTGAGGTTTAAATAAGTGCCTTTGAAGAACTAATGCTTCGGCTTTTGACGAAAGGATATCTTTCATCCGCTTAGGCTCCGTTTGAAGAAGAATTCGCTTCATAACGGACACTGGTTCGACTTCCTCGTGAATTGATAAATCACTTTTCATCCTACCAGAAGTTGCTTACGTCAATTCAAAGAATTTATGACGTATGCCATATCTATCAGGTCCTTCCTCTTTAGCTCTGATAGTGTATGTTCATTTACCTCACTTCTTTCTAAGAAGAAGAAAAGAAGACACGATTCCCTTTAGTCTCAACAGCTGATTATGTTTGATTCCTTTTGGTATTCTTCCCCTTAAGTTTCCGGAGTTGAACAGTTGAAGTTTAAGTAAGTGGTAGTTGTGGTTTCTTCAATCTTTTCGTATAAATTAGATTCTAATGAGACTTCAGAATTTGTTGTACACGTCTTACAGTCACTGGCAACGGTAATTTAGATTTTATTTCAACTGCAGTTCGTCGACATTCTACAAATTTTTGGAAGAAATCTGCGCCGGCCTCGATGACATAATTTTCTTTTTTGAGCAAATTTTTTTACTCACTTTTTCTAATTTGCAATAACATGATGTGATTTTCGTTTTGGTGGTGTTTCTACCAAAAGCTGCTGTTTCCCATAACTCCAAAAGTTTGTAAATTCACCTGTCGTTACTCTCGATCGTATTTGTGCCAGAAATTGGTTGGTGATTTCCAGCTCCAAATGCTGATATTCATTCGTGCCTCCTTTAGTCGTCTTTGTGCCAAAGATCGCTTCTTTCTATCAGTTCTGTTGATTTCTTAAATTTTGTGATCTGCACCATGTACATCTGTACCCTCTCTTGTCTTTCTTCCTTCGGGAATTTAGTCTTTCCCCTTTAGTTCCAAATACATATGTCAATTTTTTGTTTCTTCTTGATGGTATTTAAACCAAACATTTTTCGGATCCTCTTTAATGTATGACGTCTGCCATATCCTTTGGAGTTTCTATCCAGGATGACATATTTTTGTGGTCAAAATGCCTATGTGTGGTTTCCAAATAATCGATGTGGGGAAGGTAGAAGCTATTTTATATATGCAACAGTCGTTTTAGGTATTTTGGACACCTTCTCATTGGACTGGTTAATCCAAGGAATTTTTCTCGATGTATAGAAATGGAATGGAATTGTATTTTGGTCATTGCTAGCGAAGAAATCAAAACTAAGCGTGCAAAGATAGGGACGTTTTCCGAATTTTGCTTGCGTTCTTACCAATTTGCTGTATTAGGAAGTCTTGCACACTGACGACGATGATCAACGTGGTCGTTTTCTTGCCCCAAATGGATTTCAAGTTATATCTTGACTGTAGTGGCAATCTTATATGATAGAGATCCACCACTAATAGGTCAATAAAACAAGGCTGGTTTGAATGATAGTTATATTTTCACAACGTTTACAAACGTTTTCGGAACACCTTCGTCAGTGAAAATATAACTAGATAAATATATAAACAAACTTTTGTTTCTTATTTGGGACTATCAACAAAATAACTAATGACTAGGATTTCTTGATATAGAGGATGTGTAACCAACTTTTATAAATATATAAATTATAAAAACTAAATTAATGTGTAAACATACATGCAAATTAAGTAAAACCTTATATCAAAAATCTTTGTCGAAAACTTAACAATTCTGTTCAAGGACTAGGGAAAACCAAATTTAAAAACCTAGCCAAAGGTTTCCTTCTTAAGAAATGCAAATGTCATTTTAACAGATTGCTATATACATTACTTAAATTTTGAATATCGGTCCTGAAATTAATAGTTTTAGTGTCTTTCTGTATATTTATCATTTCATATATGTCTTTTTTATAATTATTCTCTGTTTTTAATATAATTGTGTTTTCAAAATCAAAGTAATGCCCAAGATCTTTGTAATGCTTTGTTACAGCGGTCATTGCACCGAAATCATTATTTAAAGAATACTTATGGCTATACAACCTTTTCTTTAAATATTGTTTCGTCTGACCGATGTAACAACCATCACAGTCTTTACAGTTTATTTTATAAACTACATTACTCTGATTTTGTTTAATTATTTTAGATTTAGTATTAGTAAAAAGAGATCTGTTACTATAATTTGGAATGAAAGTAATGTTTATGTTGTTTTTATTAAATTCTTTTTTATTTTTTCGCTTAAACCTTTTTTATAAGGAATAGCGTTATAACATTTATTGTTATTAATTTTAATTCCTCTATTATATAATTTGTTAATTCTATTTTTTATTATTTTTTCATAAAAACTATTTGGATAATTATTTTTATCTAAGATTTCTTTAACTTTGTTTAAATTCTTTTCCCTAAATTCAGGATTAGCTAATCTAACCGCTTGATCAACTAAACCGGTAACTACATTAATTTTATGTAATTTTGATGTTTCTGAAAAATAATTTAAATGTCTTCCTGTATTGGTAGACTTTATATGCCAATTTGTTTTCACAATGCCGTTATTATGCATGACTGTCACGTTCAGGAAATTCAATGAGTTATTAGATTCTCTCTCATATGTAAATTTTAATCTATTATGATAACTATTAAAATTTCTTAAGAAGGAAACCTTTGGCTAGGTTTTTAAATTTGGTTTTCCCTAGTCCTTGAACAGAATTGTTAAGGTTTCGACAAAGATTTTTTGATATAAGGTTTTACTTAATTTGCATGTATGTTTACACATTAATTTAGTTTTTATAATTTATATATTTATAAAAGTTGGTTACACATCCTCTATATCAAGAAATCCTAGTCATTAGTTATTTTGTTGATAGTCCCAAATAAAAACAAAAGTTTGTTTATATATTTATCTAGTTATATTTTCACTGACGAAGGTGTTCCGAAAACGTTTGTAAACGTTCTGCAAATATAACTATCATTCAAACCAGCCTTGTTTTATTGACCTATTAGTGGTAGATCTCTATCATATAAGATAAGTATAAAAGGTCACGAAATATATATATATATATACATTTAATGTAGTGGCAATAACATATTGTCTCTATTGTGCTTTTTTTTCAATTCGGACAATTAACAAAAACCACGCTCGTTCGGTGTTATAAAATTCGCTTTGAAAAATGCAAAAATTTAAACAACTTCTATATAAAATAGGCGGAACCAAAAACTGAAATAAATTCGTATGAAATATAATATACGAAAAAAACAGGGCGAACAATTTTTCAGTACATATTTTATCACCACGTGCGCCGAATCGACATAACTATAAATTAACACCCTTCTCTCTGACACTTTCAGCCCCGAACTAGCCCCATTGCCGGGTCGACGAGTAATGATTCATTTCGTTAGCGCGACCGGTATATAAATCTATATCGGAATCGAATACCCCGATTGTTGGGGATTGTTATTGAATCAACGGGCCGGGGACGCAGCGCGCTCAACTTGATTAATGAAAATCGAACGCTAAGATTGACTCCCGGTGACTTTATCACTCGCCATTTGAGACGTTGCAACAACTAGCCTAAGGCCGGAGACCTGACCGATATACAGCTAATGGATTTCGGGCCGCCATTAATGACAGATACTTCTCAGTTCTTCGGATAAAGCGACGCGGATCCCCGGAGCGACTACCGACGACGGTACTCCAATAAGCGATTACTAGAGAAATTAACCCCTTGACATTGTACAATCAATATCGTGTGTAATGTCCGCTGTTGGTGCCAACAAATTGGGAGGCTTTGTAAAGGATAATGCTCGTTGAATGCCTAGGCGATAGCGTTTTTGCGATATCAATCGTATTTCGCTTCCAAAGTGAAAGTTCTATAGCTTACATTGGAAAGCATATAGGAGAGAGTAGCCCAAAATGTTTTTTTAAAGTAATTTTGTAATAACAAAACAAAAATTTAATCAAAATAAAAACAGCGTTTAGTGTTAAATAGAGCCACAAATACACAAAAAGTCCTATTTTCTACATTACAACAAATAATGCAATTGGTCCATCTTGGGAAACCAGTGTCTTAAGACGGCTCGATCACATCTCGCAACCAGCACACGTGAAATACAACCTACAATTTGAATTGTTTGCACCTTGAGTATTTTTGTCTTTTTCAAAAATTGTTTTCGTGGTTGATTTAACATTTTTCGGAGACCTTGGAGTCTGCAAACTCTCTAATTCATTTTTATAGGGCGATTCCGCCAGAATCGTAGATTTTAGTGCCCTTCTAGAAGATGTTTCTTCCTTTGCAATTGGCAGGAGATTGATATCGATTATTTTTATCTTGGAAAACCAAGGACTTATTAGGGATACTTTCCATTTTCCGCTTTTAATTATGAAGGTTGATAGTTCCTCAGCGCAGTCGGTATTCTGATGTTCCTTTCACGTGGAAGGGACATGATTTTCGAATGGATTTATACCTAAAATAAGGAGATTGTTACCTCTCCATTTTCTTCTCTTTGATTCATCTTTTCAGAATAGGCAGTTCGGTTGCTTTTGAAACAGCAATTTCGGGTCTTGGAATACTTCCTCACTGAATGGCCAAAAACCAGTTCTTCGAAATCCATTTACGGCAGTCTGCACACTGGATGCTTTTTCAAAAAGCAGGTTCAACAGCCCATGCAATTTGATAATGTCCAAAAATGCGACCCCAATGATTTTTTAACCACCTAGTGATATACATGTTGTAACAGTTCATAAATGATGTAAAATACGAAAAGTCTAACGGTAAATGCAATAAGATAACACTATTCTTACGACAGAAGCCTATAACCCTTAGATTTTTGGTATGTCCACTATGACCGCCCAACACAATAAGCATTAGGTGCTGCTTTAACGGTCTTGTTTCTGCTCAGCAAAATATTTCCGAAATTTTAAGGAGACTGAGTCAAAATTTTTTGGCAGTTTTTGGATGGTTGTTGCACCGGTTTCATCGACATTCCATATTCGATCTGGAGTAAGTTTGTATTTTACGTAAATTCAACGTTTTTGAAAAGAGATCGTACTGCATTCTGATTAAAGCCCGTAGCCCTGGCATATGAAGTTGCTCCGTGTTTTCTTAACCTTCCTATACTCACGCATACGGTCTGTGAGACCGACTTATATAGTATAGTATATGTCTTTCATTTTGACGTGAGTATAGGAAGGTTAAAAATATTTTTAAGTCTACGCGAAAACCCGTAAATCCATTTCTTAGAAGCCATCCTAGTGTCCTCATTTATGAGGAATCTCATTTGCGTTGGCAACATCAAATGCCAAACAACGAAGTTCTTGATAAATGATCCCAAGGAACCGCTTTTCCATTTCGAAAATACATACCACAATCTCGTTTTCTTGTTCCTCAAGAAAACCTGTCTAAATCGTATAAGATATTTCTCATTTTCTGTCATAATTTTAGTTTTAGTTTTGTAACTCTTCTTTGCTTTCTTGTACTCCTTAGGAACATTGTACCTTTCTGCCGCTTGTCGAAGGTATAACTCATTGTTTCGAACTGTTTTTATAGCTTCTAACGTGTCTCGCCCCGACCATTTTCCACGATCTGTTTTTCTTTTATAATAGCGATCCATTTGAGACATCTCTGGTCGTCAGATGGAAAAGAAAAATCTTCAGTTTCAAATATGTAGTATTAGAACAGTGTCTCAAGATGGGACGCCCTAAGGATTTCTACTAGATTCCATCTTGAGAAATATTGCCAATTGACTATGTTGCTTAACCTAAGAAATTCAACACGCCAAATGTGTAGCAAACTACGTTATAATGACCGTTCTCAGTGACTGTCTTGGATAATTGAACATAACTTACTTAATAAAATTTGTTAACGAACAAAATCCTCTTTCTAAATAACAAAGAGGATCCAAAGCCCTGAGATAAAACGGAAAGTAAAATAGTAAATAACTTTTTAACCAATTTCAACTAAATTAAGGAGTCATAGATTTTTATACGTACAAAATGCAATTGCTCATCTACACAATTATCATTAGAAGATTCAGGGGATCACAACAGCATATATGTGTTTAGAATACAGCTGAAATTTGCAATTCAAAGCGTGAGTTGTGATAACCGCTCCGTTTGTTATTACCAATCCGTTTCACTTAAAATTAATTATTACGTATGGTAGATTCGTTTAAAGTTAAGTACGTGAACGTTACAACGTACATACATATGTATGCAACAGTGTGCAGAAGAAAATTGAGTGGGGTCAAAACACATTCTGCGGTATAGCAGATCTACTTGCTACCCGGAGTAAACGGTAATGTAATTGTTATTTATAAAGCAAACCTCATGCGCGCCACAAGGGAAATTAAAACTTTCTGCATATTCACTTGTATTAGTTATCCCGGTGTGGGTGTGTACGAGGTAATGTTATTTAACGCTAATGTCGGGAGTAAAAAGTTTCTCATGAATTGGCGTTGAATTTTATAATGGATTTTTAAATAAAGGTGAGCGCGCAACGAGGAAAATGTAAAATTCCGCAATAAATTACGCCGTATGCGCAGTTTTACGAATCGTAGTTTATTGTGCCATGGAAAGTTTTGAGTTTACCTTTTGATGTGGTAAATATATAAATGGGATTACGTTGTACCTATAGCTGTTCGAACCGGATATTCTTTTTTAACCATGGGCGCGGAAAATTTAATGGCGATGGCAATTAAAATTCGGATACCTCCAAATAGGTATTCGAAACTAATATGCACCCTCGATTCCAGGCAGGTTAACAAACGCAGTCCAAGAAGTCATCATTATCATCAAGCCTTTCAGCCCTTTGGGGGCTTATGACGTTTTTGAAGTTCTATTTGATGAGGTGAACTAATCCTCTTGTTCCCTGTGTTTTAAAGTTTGCTATGAGTCAGCCTCTGTTATTCTCCTCCATTCTTTCCTGTCCCTTGTCTTTGATCTCCAATCGGTTATCTTCATCACTTTTACGTCTTCCTCCATGGCATCTCTCCATATCTTCCTTGGTGGTCCTCTGTCTCTGGGCCATATCGGAATCCACTGGGTTCTCCTTCTTATCATATGCGTTGATTTCCTTCTCATGATGTGGCCTGTCCATTGGAGCCGTTGAGCTTTAAAGTACCTTACAATATTTTCTTCCTCAAGTTGATCCTCTATTTCTTTGTTAGTTTTCGATCTTATTACTCTCTGTTCTGTGACGTGCGGCTCTAATATTGCTCTTAAAATTTTATTTTCTGTTATCTTTAGGTCTTCTTGTTCTTTTTTACTGATTGCCGTGATGACCGGCCTTATTAAAATCTTGTAAATCTTCATCTTGGTTTTCTTAGTTAGTGTTTTACTTTTCAGTAGTGACCTATTTCGTCCAAACGCTTGTAGTCCTTTCAGAATTCTCTATCTCGCCCTCTCTTTCTCATTCATCTCTATTATTACATCTAGGTAGTTGAACGATGAAACTTCCTCAAATTTGTGGTTCTGTGTTCTCAGGTAGCCTCGCGTATTGGTCCCAGTTCTTCCTATCTTCATGTATTTTGTTTTACCTTTATTGATTTCCATACCCAATTTTCGTGCTTTCCTCTCCAGACGTTCCAGGGCTAGTGTCATTCCTGTTCTTGTGCTTCCAATTATTTTGAAATCGTCTGCATACGCTATTATTTGCAATCCATCAACCATTGTATTCTTTTTGTCTAATTTGGCTTTTCTAGTGGCACTTTCTAAAACTAAATTGAATATTGTTGGAGATAGCGGGTTTTACTCCTTTGTTTACTTCGAACGAGTCTGTCGTTGTTCGCATGTATCTCACTTTAGCTTTTCAAGAAGTAACAGAAGTAACACGTGTTAAATGGAGCAAGAAAATGCTCGAGGAATTCAATCGTGATCAAATCTTTGCAGGTAACGAAATTGGGAGATACTGGTATGATACTGAAACGAGTTAAAACAGTCGAGTATTCCAAGATTAATTGAATCTGACCAAAGTAATAATAATAATAATAATAATCTTTATTCTCTCCATAATACAAAAAGGGTAGGAAACGTCATATTTTAAGTACATAATAAAATTAATATACAAAAATTGTTAATGTAAAATACATATTAATATCATATATCAGACATATCACTTAGCTGCTATCAAAGCACAAAATAGTCTTTGATTTCGTGAAAGCAATGTGCTCCTAAAAGGATCTTAAATTGTTCTTAAAACTGTAACTGTAAAAATTCTCTGGAAGGTGATTATATATTTGAAGACATTGGTGGACGACCTGCTTTTGGACTTGAGTCAGATGTGTTTCTGTGTAAAACTGAAAAATTGCCCTAGTAGGAGGCTTTTCGAAGTAAATTGTCGCCTTTTCTCTGGTATTGCTGTTGATATTGGTATCGTCGCTTTGAAACATTTGTTTCCCCAGAGTGCATCAAAGGAAAGTAATGCAAAATGTTGGGTCATCTTTTACCATGAAAAAGCCCCATTTAAAGAGGCAAAACATCGATTTGACCAATCCCATCGTCCAGATAATCTTGACTTAAATCCAAGCGTTTCCTTTTTGCTCCCGTTCGTCAAAAGTAAAATACGCAAAATTAATTTTGCAATACCCAGAGAATTTGTGAAAGCCTTCAAAACACTCGTATTTCCGGTATATCATCTTCTGAATGATGGAAAGTGCTTCGCAACTCAAGCCAGAATGTATTGATCGTGAGGGTACAATAAATGCATTTCTTTCCTAATTTCCGAATGCCGTATTCGCGATCGAAACAGACGCTCAAACTCTTGAATTTTTATTACAATCACTAGCGTCTGTTTCTCCCTAAGTAAAATCCCGACATAGTTTCAACACTTCAGAAATTCCTGCAAAACGTTGCATCCTCGCACGAAACAAAAGAGACAAAACGCGGGCTAAATTGACAAATGTACAAACGTACCTACCAGATTTGACGTCCCCTTACTGATGCCCCCTCGGTCCATCGCAATTACAATTACTGTGGGGGGCGGTTGTGTCTCGCTGGCGTAAAAGGAACATGGCCCACCTCTATTGATGACTCGCTCTTCTGTTGTCGTTTGCATAGAGAACAGTTTGCCGGAATAATGAGATTAAGAAATTAGTTCTCGTGTAGTATGTAGTACGTACATGCATCGGAACGAAGCAGGAAAGTTGATGAACGCGGTATACGCAAGCGGAATCTATCGGCTTTTTTTTCCAATTAATTAGCAATTTTCTTTTAATTCGATTAAAGCACAACCGTAAATTAACGTTCGTCTCAAGTATTTAATTAGAATGTAAGGTCGTTGCTTTTACATGCATCGAAATCCAAATGAGCAAGAAATTTAAATCAAAGGTTAGTCTCTGAAAAACGTAAATTCGTCTGTTGTGCCGCCGTTGTTGCTAAGAGCAATTAACAAAGCAATGCGTTTGAATCCCCTGAAATTTCGAAGATAATCGAAATGGTCAGAAGTACGACTTATTACACATCAAATTAAAGCTCTTCTCGTGCAGATTAGGGATAAAATAATTTCGGGTGCGAAATACGATTCATTGAGGAAATATTCAATGAAAATGTAACAAATGGTTCTGGACGAATCGCTCTGGTACGCTCTAGCATCCAAACGAAGGAAATTTCACGAGTTTTGACGTCAAAATCGTATTCTACACCTTCGAAAACATCTGTAATCAGAATTTTATCTAATCTAGAACATATTAATTTTTTCTGAATTTTCAAAGGGGTACCCTTCAAATTTCGAAGAAAATCGAAATGGTCGGAAGTACGACTTATTACACATCAAGTTAAAGCTCTTCTAGTGCCGATTAGGGATAAAATAATTTCGGGTACGAGAGACGGTTTATGGAGGAAATATTCAATGCAAACACGAATAGTGGTTCTAGGCGAATAGCTCTGGTACGCTGTAGCACCCAAACGAAGGAAATTTCACCAGTTTTGAGGTCAAAATCGTATCCTACACCTTCGAAAACATCTGTAAACAGAATTTCATCTAATTTAGAACATATTAATTTTTTCTGAATTTTCAAAGGGGTACTCCTTCAAATTTGGAAGAAAATCGAAATGGTCGGAAGTACGGCTTATTACACATCAAATTAAAGCTCTTCTAGTGCCGATTAGGGATAAAATAATTTCGGGTACGAGAGACGGTTTATGGAGGAAATATTCAATGCAAACGCGAAAAGTGGTTCTAGGCGAATAGCTCTGGTACGCTCTAGCACCCAAACGAAGGAAATTTCACCAGTTTTGAGGTCAAAATCGTATCCTACACCTTCGAAAACATCTGTAAACAGAATTTTATCTAATTTAGAACATATTAATTTTTTCTGAATTTTCAAAGGGGTACCCCTTCAAATTTCGAAGAAAATCGAAATGGTCGGAAGTACGGCTTATTACACATCAAATTAAAGCTCTTCTAGTGCTGATTAGGGATAAAATAATTTCGGGTACTAGAGACGGTTTATGGAGGAAATATTCAATGCAAACGTGAAAAATGGTTCTGGACGAATCGCTCTAGTACGCTCTAGCACCCAAACGAAGGAAATTTCACCAGTTTTGAGGTCAAAATCGTATCCTACACCTTCGAAAACATCTGTAAACAAAATTTCATCTAATTTAGAACATATTAATTTTTTCTGAATTTTCAAAGGGGTACCCCTTCAAATTTGGAAGAAGATCGAAATGGTCAGAAGTACGGCTTATTACACACCAAATTAAACCTTTTCTCGTGCAGATTAGGGATAAAACAATTTCGGGTACAAGAGACCGTTCATTGAGGAAATATTAATTAATAAAAAATTAATAATGAAAAAGTGAAAAGTGGTTCTTGATTAATCGCTTTGATTATCATATTTAATTTCAATTTATATGCAGCTTTCACCAAACTGCATTAATATCGAGGTATGGCATTTAATATCGGGTATTGATGTAGTAAATACTCGTCTTTTAAAAGTAGTGAAGCTTTGTGGTTGGTAATTCTTCATCTATATGATAATCCCATTAACAATACCATTTACTCAGGAGAAACGAACGGAAATTTAGAAGAGAGAGGGTTACGAAATCGATTACAACCCAAACTAGTCGGGGTTTCCGAAATTTATTTTTATCTCTCACGTATCTCCCGTTTTCTCTTTGTAGTCGGGTATATTAACGATCCCCGACTGAGGGCACAAGCGTAGTAGATTCGATTACTTGCATCCACTATTATTATTGCATATCGCTAACCCTTGCAATTATACACCGCTCGAGGCCGTTGTATTAAAATGAACCATGGCTTTGTGGATGGACCTGTTTGTTCAACCTTCGGGCCGTATAACGAATAACTAACCAATCGCGGTCGTTCTCATCGCGCGCAATCTACTTCCCTATCTGCTTTCGGTCTTCCACGTATTCCGGTTGAATTTATACGGGACTGTCACCGTCTAAAATTTAATTACTTTCCATTAATTGGATAATATTCCGACCCGGAATTGCGCGGAGGAACGCCCGACGTCAAGGTCGGGCGATTATTTCCATATATACCCGGCGGCAAATTTGAAAACGAACTCGCGCGCGTCAGTGTTTTATTCATCGAGAAAGAGACGAAAAGGAATGCCTTGAAACAGCTACGAGAACGTGTCCCCAATTCAATTTGCCATAAAATTTCTTCGGGGAATATTGCAATTCCTGTGCGCAATCAAATCTTCTGTTTGTGTTTGCGCTCGGCGCCGAAGTGTTGAATTTGTTCTTGTGACGCCGCGTCGTGCTACTATCGAGAGAAGAACGGCAATAAAATTGATGAAAAACATATATTTATTTGATCACCCGAGTGATGCGCGTTTGAAACGGAAACCGCTCTTCTTTTCGTACTTCGCTTATAAAAGACTTAATATGACGTATAAGGGAATCTATCGGAGGAAGCAATCCCGAGAGCTTGGCCCAAATGAGAATGCTATCATGCCCTGTATGTATGCATACATAAGTTTACATTGTCATCTTCAAGCTAGCGGTTTTCAACCTTTTTTGCTTCTCTCGCGTACCCCTTGATTAAGTTTTTCATGCATATATCTCAAACACCGCCGTCTATCTCGACGGATACGTGTACCACAATTTGGGAAACGCTATGACCTGAGCTATAATTTTCTTGTACTTGCATCCTCACCTATTCAAAATCCAAATTTGATCAGACGAAAATTACGTGCTCTTTATGTGCTAATTATGTACCGCAATCGCGATTTTTGTGCTCGAAGCATTAATTGAGAAAATCGAATTTGACGAGTGGGGGTGCTAAGTTACTGTCAAGCTAGCACCCACCCATCTAAAAGAATGAAACACTGAGATGTGATAAGTACTATAATGATGTGCTTCTCTGGTATTCTAGAGCAAATTTGCGAACTTAACCCCTTGTAAGGAAATTCACCCTGAACCCTACAAACCATAAAAGGTAAAGTCTATAATAATCGAGCACAAAAATTTTAATCAACCCAGAGACGTTGAGATAATTATGTGTTCTCGAGATGTCCTATTCGCGGTTTTTTGCTCCCATTCTTATGCGAGAAATTCACCCCTAACCGTATTAGTCGTACTGGCTTATTGCTAGATTACACCGGCACACGCAAAAAAAGTGGTCTATACTTTTGACCAGACCCACTTACCGATATGTATTTCGATACGCTCAATCCGAATTTGGGGTCAGTTTGGCCCGTACACCCTCAAAATTTCGAATAAATTGCAAGAAACCGTCAAAAATGAGTAAGAATCGCGAAGAAACTGCAATTTACGAAATTTTGAGGGTGTACGTACCAAACTGACCCCAAATTCGGATTCAGAACATCGAAATACATATCGGTAGGTGGATCTGGTCAAATGTACAGACCATTTCTTTTCGAGTAAATTACGAAAAACCGTCAAAAATGGCTAAAAATCTCGAGAAAACGCAGTTATGGAAATGAACGAAATTTTATAGACCTGGATGAAGTATGTTTTTTATGTATTTCGATCCGCTGGATCGAAATCGGACGTTCATTTGCCCGGAAACCCTTAAAATTTTGGGTAAAATGCAAAATACCGAGAGAAATTTATCAAAGAAAGAATGGTCAACGAGAGCAGACTTTGATCCAGGTACTCACAATGTCATACGGGAAGAATTGATGCGGAAGGGTTATATTTTGAAAAACGTTTATCATAATTCAAGCGCCCAATTTATTTGCATTTATAACATGAGTTAAAAAGTAAGTCAATGAGTTTAAAATAAAAAAAAAAAATTATTGAAGAAAATTGGGTAAATGAAGTGGTTGTCTTATAACCACGGATTTGTATATCCTCGAATAGTATTTATATTTCTTTGGATTCTAAACATTCTCCTTGATTTTTCCATCACATGTTCGAAGTTGACACATATTATGTATTACCCACATGATAAAACGAAGACGAACCACCCCTTGACCTTGCTTCATATATGACCCGAATATTTCTAGCGTTTACGTTTCTACGTTTAAAATATAAGCATTACCCTCGATCTCGGATATTCTCAAAATATTCCATACGAAAGTTTAGTGTTAATGAAAAATTAACTACGGTTTTCCCATGATAGTAGGACACTATTTTCCCTTATAAATTTTGTTCTATTATATTATGAACTTTCTTCTGTTTTAATTTTATGCATAAGTTGTGAAAAACGGTGTATACCATCAATGAATTCGTTTTTATAACTCTCGATACATATTGAACAAACCCTGTATATTTTGCTAACTTTCAACTTAAGACACCGAACTTATGGCCATGACTAACTATGAGTCTACATTCATCATGAAACTGCTGAAAGACGAGGGTCCTTAAAATTTTAAAATTTTGCCTCTCCTAGAACTCTTGGGTATTTGTTTTTCGTACACGATCTCATACGAACGACGTGATGCGCCCAGCTCCAGAGTAACTTTAGCAGCGTCTCCAACTATTATGCTGCTCACATAATTCAAATAAAGGTTCTACCTCGCACAGTATATCTTCATTTTGAACCGCATCCTTTCTTGTCGATGTTAGGGCCTCCTGTGTATACGCATGCAAATAATTGTAGTACAGCTTAATTTGATGTAATGACATTACTTACCTGATATGGTCGATCGTAAATCGCCAACCACAATATCAACATGTGTAGAACGCGTGACAAGGTGCCCTTATCGTGAATGCACGCTAAGGTAAATCGATGGAAATATGACTTTATTATAACGTAGCCCACTTTTATAATAAACTTTAATTTCTGCTTTGCGTTGAGTGCTTTCTTTCCATTACGAAGATGGCCAATCTAGAGTAACGTTACCGTGGAGATCCCATTTTACGACATCATCGGAGTTTAAGGAAATTTATAATTGAAATTAGATCGTATTCCTGTAAGTCTTGAAGAAATACTTTTGTTCAAAGATCGAGTTTTACACAAGTAATATAACACGAACATATTATACACAAGGACAACTTCTAGGTATTCAAAAGTCTTTAATTCTTGAAAAACACAATGGATCAAGAATATTTTAAGGCCTATGGACACCAACAAGGAATTCTTGACAAGTACCTTGTAACGAATTCTTTCAAAATACATGGACATTGCCTACTTGTTATTATTTGAATTTATTTCCATAACGTCGCGCAGTGTAACCAACCTCTTATATTAGACTTGACTAGACTGAACCACGATTTCAACATTTTTGTTTGTGTTGCCAATGTATCTTTCCTCAAATGCGCACTTGCAAGTTCTAGCTTGTATAAATTCTTGTAAAGAAAATACAACATGCACCAATTTTCCTGGTCAAGTTTTAAGTCAAAAGTCGAATTTCTCGATTGCAGCTATCACCCTTTAACACGTATAATTATGAGAGAGAAAAAACTTGGGTAAAAGTTTCTTGTTAGTGTCCATCGGCCTTTAGAACGCTGACCAGGTTTGCTGGCTAAACGGGCGCCATTTACTCTGAGTAGAACTGAAAGCCAAGTTTTTGTGTTTCTTTAATCGACCATTTCAATTCTTTAGTTTTTAAGTTTTTAGTGCTTTCTTTCCTAATTTCAAACATTCCTTTTACCGTTATCGATTAAGTTGGTTTAGTATAAAGTGCCTTGTATTTTGCATTAACAAAATTTTAATTGTACTTACCAAAATCAAGAAATAGAGGGCGATTCGCATATAAGCTTGGGTGTGTGTATTTCAAACTAACCTTAAAATTGACTTAACCTATACTGAGTTTACCTTAAGATTACTGCAGGTGGCGCTCCGAGCCGAGGCACAATCAAACTAGGATAAACTCCTTGGATAAGTTAGGATATGTTTAAGGTTTGACAAACGGGTGTATGATAAATAGAGTTTATGAAAAGGTGGATGACGTATTATCATTGAGTAGTGTAAATCAGGCTGACGCTGTCACTCCTTCAAACTTTATTATTCAATGATAGCTTATCAGTAGGTTTGTTCGTAGAGCAATCAGCAACCGTCAGATGCATGCGTATTTATATATGTGTTGGTAGAGTAAAATTTCTGACTGATGACAAAAAACCCGACGTTGGCGAGTGAATTTGTATTTCCAACCGGTACAGAATTGAACATTTTAGGTTTGAGACATGCGCAATGGTAAGCGCCCAAATTTGCTAACGTTGACTTACAAATTACTTGTTAGTGTGATACACTAACATCTACGTTTTTACTTTTTAATTCAAGGCAAATTACTTCCCACATTTTTTTAATTCCTAATTTTTAAGTCTCTTACATCGGTTTCTATGTTCGTCATATAAATTTAGTAGGTAATAATTTTGTATTATTGTTTGTCCAAGGTATACTTCTTATTTCATTAGCATTTGTATCTATTGCATTAAAAACAAGGAATTCCTTCAAGTTATCTGGAAAATAAGACGTTTATGGGAAATACAAATGATTTCATTAAGTACGTACTGTCTATTTTATATAATTTTAATAAAATTTTCAATTTATCACATACTAGATTTGAGGTTATATATTATGAATATTCTTTACTGCTCGGCCCACAAAAACATAGGTTTAATTCTAATGCCAGGTCTTTTATTTGCTCCTTCATCCTTTCCTGGAATACGTTTAATTTAATTTTATCAAATACGGACAGAAATTTGAGCTATTAAATCGAATTAATTATTTGTTCCACCTACGCTTAATTCTAACATTGCGAAAAATTTTACCAAAACTTTTCAGAAACAATTGAAATGGAACACAGAAATCGTACCAAAAATAAATTGAATTTGGTAGTGGTCCATGGATGGTATGATGATTTATTTTTCTTTTTGATATCATTTAATTTTATTCGTGCTCGGTTTTGGCCAGTTGCATGTACTGCAAAAATATCAACATGAAGGTCAGGTAGAGGCCATTTCACAACTTCTGCATCGAATTAAAACGGAAGAAAGTTCAAACAAAATATCACAAAATTTGTAAGAGCGACTATTTTACTAGTACCACAGGAAAGTCGGTATTAATATTATAAGTCTCGCACAGAACATTTGGGGAACCTCTGACAGTATGCGGTCGTACGCCTAGAAATGTAAACGCTAGTAAAATTCGAGTGATATTTAGAGCAAGGTCAAGTAGGTCGTGTTCGTTTTGCCTGGTCGAACTTCGAAAATGTAATTGAAAAATAAAATCGCATGCTTACAGTTTGGAGAAACAAATATAAACGCTAGTAAAATTCTGTTTTGTGTTAGAGCAACGGCTTCCAATTTATTGTACTAGTCAACTTATCATTGAATAATAACATTCGAAGGAGGAGGATTTACACCACTTAAACGATAACACGTGATCCACCTTTTTAACAAACTCTAATGACATGTTATCATTAAGCAGTACGAACCGGACTGACGCTGCCCTTCATCGCTTCTCCCCACTTACGTGCAAGGGCGGCACATTAAAATTCGTAGGAGTCGAAGCGTCATCGTCAGTCCGGTTTACACAACTTAAATCATGCACTCGTTTGTCGAATCTTAGTTATGTTAAACAAAGTGACATTTATCATGCGCTTTGTGTAATTTGGGCGTGCTTACTAGTCAATCAGATTTAACAATTTTCTAGTCCTATCTATCTCCACACTGCATTCTTAACGTAAACAAATAATGGAAATTATGTGACGTGTGCATTTCTACACCACAATTTCTATAACCTTGCTCGAGTTTGCTTAAATATCTTGTTTCTGAACCAACTCGTTTCCAATACTCAACTCAACTCGCGTACAAGTATGACACAAACGAAGAAATAAAATTGAGACTGTAGTAGAATCTCGCATAAAACGGACGTAAACAAATCACATTGTCGGATTGCCCTATCCGGCAACAAATTCCGCATGTATACGTTGCATTACGTACCTCTCTCTACACACGTATGCAGTTTGATAGGGGCATAGAAGAAGTCGTAACAGAGCGAAGTCACGACGACCGACGTGGTAATTGAATTTTAAAGTAGACACGTGCATTACGCCAGAGGATCATGCTCGAAACTGTTGCACAACAATACATAAATCGTACTACAGCGTGTGCGCCGCGTATTACGCGACCGCGTCTCTCTACTCGAAGGGATGTAGATAACAGCCGGTCCCATAATTGAATTGAATACTGTATGAGGCATTCTTATTCGCGAACGAAACGCGATATCTCGGGGCCGGTGGTTCTTTGGCGAAAAAGCGACAGACGGGGACGGTGACATCCGATATCCATGGAGGAAGCCTCACGACGTGTCCTCGCAGACGAAAATCGAGGTAAAAACAAAAACGACGAGCCGAAGATGTATGAATCCGATGAAGCAGAAACGCCGAAGAAAAATAGCAGAGAAGACAGCTGCGTGTGCGTACCGGACGAGTTATTGTTCAATTGGCCGAGTTTATCGGCGAGTCGCCGTAGGTTTATTTTTGATTACGACCGGTTGGGCGGGTTAACTTTCAGTCGACGTTATTGGGTTACGTAGCACCGCTTTTATTTGCTTTTCTGCTCTTACGAATGCTATAATAACAGAGATATATATTCATTTTAAATGGAAAAAAGAAGGGATTTACATTTTAGGAGAGAATTCAGGAACAAGGAGTTGAAATTTTTCGTCGTTCGTGTCAAAATAATGAAGTCATCCTTCTTATAATGAAGGAAATGGGTACATCAAAATCTCGCTTAGATACATTGAGATACCATCGTACCTGATAAAGTCTGAAGAAGTCATCCCCCCTTCTTCTGAAAACAAGAATGAGCAATAAATCGGTTTCAAGCACCTACAACTGGATGATTCCCACATTATATTTCGCTTTTTAAGACAACAAGCATTACTCTATTCTAAAATACCAAAGTTACCATCCAAGCACTACAATAACGTTGCTTTAGAATTTAAAAACATCCAACAAAAAGCAGATTCTCGCCGCCAACAAAATACCATTGCTGAAGTACGAGCACGTCTTCACTTCGCTTATCCTCGAATAGAAGTTTCGGTCGGTGCGACGCGATGTTTAGAGCGAAACTTTTAATTGGTGTACACCGGCGCTAGTTACAGTTTGACCCATCTCGTCGTCGCCTTTGTAGAAATTATAGGTCGACCGAAGTTTTTGCGAGGGACAAATTAGTAAGTTCGTCGTCTGTAATTTGATTTAGTACGTAGTCGATGGCCAGCTTGATCGGTTTACCTCCCGGTGAGAACTTATACGTACGTACTGCGAAGAAGAAAAATAAATCGGTCGGGCTTTTATTTCGTTCACGTTCCGGAGGGGGCAGAAATAGTGGGCGAAGCAGACCCTGTAAGAATTAATTCGATTATTTTAGAAAGAAAGCTTGGTGATTGCGTAGGAAGGAATGAACGTCTGTAGAATTCGGTGTAATAATTGGCGTTTATCCAGGACTAAGTATTTATGTATGTGTTTCCAAGTTGAGGAATATGGCATTTTCTGAAATGATGTGTTTCGAAGTTGAGGAATATGGTACCTACACCAAATAATTTTAAGAAATTACTAGTACTTTTTCCTTGCTTGATGCATAGAGTATTGAAATACTTCAAAGCAGACAGTAAGCATAAGAAACAATACCCAAGAGACAGAAACGAAGATGAAATGAAAGAATATTCAAAGATAGAGCGAAGAAGAAGATGACCAGTTCTGGAAAGACATAAGGGCTTTACCTTTGTTTCTTCCAATGAAACTTAATCATCGTGTTAGGATCATTATTCTGGAATTCGGTGTTACTCCACCGCAAACAGGGTGGTGATTTAAAATTTAAGATTGTGGAGATAATGGAAAAGTTGAAATTAATAACCCTGGCTGGAGATTATCATTTTGAGATGTTGACGCTTGTATCGAGTAGTTATAGTGTCATGTAATAATCTCAACATACAACACATCAACCTTGTTTTGTTAATATTTAACTCACAACCCACCAAATCAGTCCACTTCTCAATTGCGCAGTTACATTGGTTACCTGCAGGAAAGTTCCCATTGATTTTTTTCTGATTTGTGGTGAGAAGTTCTTTAGTTTCTAACTCAGAACGCATCAAATCTGTCCAGACCTCAATTGCCTGTGTAAATCTTACGATTTCTCTGTGATTTGTTGTTAACCCTTCTTTGTTAGGTTTCAACTCACAGTCCAGTTCCTAAATTTTCAAGTTACATTGTTTACCTATACAAATCATATAATTTTGTTGTGACTTGTGGATAACACTCCATCTTTAATTTTTAATTCACAATCCCTCAAATCTGTTCGGTTCTCAATTTTCCAGTTACATCGTTCGCCTATATAAGTGATAGGATTTTTTATGAATTGTAGTGAACACTGCTTTAATTCTTAATTCACAACCCATCAGATCTGTCCAGTTCTTAATTTTCTAGTTACATGGTTCACCTGTTCTAATCCTAGGATTCTTTTTATGATTTGTGAATAATCCTTCTTTGTTAATTTTTAATCCAGGATCCACCAAAACAGTCCAGTTTTCAATTCTCCATCTACGTTCTTGGTGTGCCTAAATCCCAAAGATTCTTTTGTATTTTGGAAACAACTAATCTTTCCGTGTGCACAAGAAAGAATCATTCTCTTCGTATCTACCAATCCCTTTGTTGATGCAAAAAAAAATAATTTTTTCCTCCAAAATAAGGATATTGGGATTTTTGGAAGAAAGTTGAACGATGAGCTCGACTTCAACAAACTTTTCTGTCTCAAGAAAATTAACCGCATTTTGATTCTCTATTTACTGAGGTGTTATCAAACCTTCTTTCTCTTCTGTTCATCAAGACCATAGAGAAACCAAAAGATTGCAGTTATCCCTGGTGTTTACAGCATTTCATCTATTTACAGATAAGCAATAATATCTATGCTTCGAATCTCTGATACGTCACCATATTTTATAGATTCCAAAGAAATAAGGAGGAGAATGAAGGCTTCCAAGAAATAAAGAAAGAGAAGAAGAACAATTGAGAAATATGGTAGATGAACAAAAATTGCCAAGAAATAGCAAATAGGGACAAGAATAATCAATAGAAGAAGAGAATGAAGAATGTCTGAAAGATGAAAGAGGACGAAAACTAGGAAAGGGGTGGCTGATGGAAAAGGGAAGATCATCTTTTAGCAATGATATTCATTCTTCTTTTCGCATCCGTTGTACACCCCTCGGATGATTTCGTATGTTTCTTTATCTTTTTGAAACTCATCTTCATCTTTTTGTCTATTTTCTTCAGGTTTAAATTATACTTCTAACTTTCCATTTCTATGAATTTTTGTGTTCTTCTTCTGATTGGCTTCTATTTTTTGTAGTCGCGTTTATATTTAGCTTCTATTGTAAAGTTTTGGAGATAAGACAGGACCCAAACTGACATCAAGCGATAGTGAATATTCAAATATATTAAAATGAAAGGGAGGAAGCAACAAAGATGACAGGCCAAAGATTACGAAACAGAGGAATCCCAAAGAGATGAGCAACAAGGAAAAAATGATTAAAAGAAGCTACCAGACATACACTGTTTAAATTTTGCAGAAGATAGAGGCCACAGCTGAGTTCTAGCACTATTTCCAACCTACCCATCCAGCTTTATCAAGTTTGTCGCTTGCTAAGGAGCTTGGCCATTCCTACAAAATATCAAGCCAATCATCATGCATCATTATATGACAAAAGATATCAAGAACATACGACCCAAAATCTAAAATGATCTACATTTTCGCCATAACACGTCTATAGATTTGCCATACGTTATCAAAATTGAACCCAAGTCGAACTATTGATTTCTATTTCTATTTCGATGTAGGACATGTTCTGTAAGCTTGAGAAATGATACTGATAACCTAGTGACCTACCATTGACAAGAATTGCAGAATATTCTTTACAAACTAGTCATGGTTTTGCCTCTGAAATCATCCACGATGAGCTCAGCCTCCGTGAAATCTCTGTGAGATTGACATTAAATACACTTCCTGGCCAAAGAAATCGCGTTATTAGCGGTTCCTCGTCCATATTGCCAGTGCTGAAAATTTTTGACATTTCCCCATAGTTATGCCATCTTCAGGAGGATGTTGTATTAAGTATATGATCTACTTCTGCCAAAAAGAAATCGGGAAGTCCTGGGCTTTTGTAATCCGAAGACTAACCGTGACTTCGTAGTGGGAAAATCTTTTGGCATTTATTATTTCGCTCTAAAATAGTCCGCAATAGCTATGAGCCACATAACGGTCTTATGGTGGCTCGAAACAAGATCTTGGGGATGGTAGCAGGAGATTCCTAGTTTATTCGAAACTCCGCATTGCATGATGACCTTAAGATCCTAACCCTAACTTCGCTAAGTGACTTGCGAGATCAAAGTTTGAGAGGGTGAGTTCTTTGAACAATCCAGTGGCGAGCCAACTAATTGAGTTGGAGCCGGATCAACTTCCGCCTTGCTTTATCGTGCGGTGAGTCCAAGAAGTGCTACGTCAATACGAAGATTTCCGATGAATGTTGGTAGGCATTTTATCAACCCCAGTAGAACAATTCAGTAACTCTCAGATCTATTAGGATCCATATTCAACTCCTTCCTGTAGCGTGATAGTGGCTCCCTATTGGAGAACTAGATGGCCCAAAACAAATTCCAGCAAAAAGCCCGGCCCCAGAGGAGATGGATAGACCGTAGTTGTTTATTATTTCATTTAATACGTGTAAATTTTTTATATCTTCGAAAACATCGTAATACATAGTATGCCCACCACCACGACCAATGTCATCTACATCCACCAACGCTTCTTCCCTCGCGCTTGCAGGATTTAAAATATATGCATATACATACTTCTACGAAGATATAAAATTAATTCCAGTAACAGCAGACGTACCAGTACTGCGTGGATGGTTATCTTAGCTCTCTCTTCAAAAATACGAACATCTAAAATGAAACACGTAGACGCCGGTTTCGCACACCCACGGCATTCCGTTAATGAAGGTGTGTTGTGTGTATACAGTTCTTGTTACATAGAAATCCCTCCCGAATGTTTATGCCGGCGCAAAGAAACGCCGTGTTCGCAATTATGGCACAATTGTCTCGCGTTATGCTAGGATCGAGAACATTATGCCGCCCGCAAGGGATCGTGTAGCGCTTGCGTCTATCTGTTTGCCTAGTGGAAGCGAATTCGCAGTAAAAATAATTAAGATATACGCGCCTCCGATGCCCCCGACGACTATGAGAAAGTATATCAACGCGTCTTCGACATCGTAGGAGTGTTTTAATTATTCGTAATTGCTCGCGTAAGCAATTACCGCCTTGGATAATCTTGATTGTGTGTCGCTCTCGTCAAATTCTATTTGGTGGAAGTTGTACGACCGATGTGGAATTTCGAGATTATTACGTAACGTAGTAGTATTTTCTTAGAGGCGTTAAGTTTAGATGAACATCACGGCGGAGGCGCTCAAAAGAGCCTGCGTTTATTCGAATTAGACCAAGACCAAGACCAATTATTTGTTTTCCATGTCCAATTTTAGAACTAACTTGAATTTTGGATTTAGAAAGTAACCGGAATTGAAAACAAAAAAACAGGACCAAATAAAGAATTTAGACTGTAACACCATAATACTTTTATAAGTGACAAGATACACTTTTATCTCTGACCGTAGGTTAATAGGCAAAGCTATCAATACTTCATACAACCAAAAAAAAAAAAGAAACTCCATGAGGGACGTACCCCTCTAAACGCCACGGTGTCCTTGGTTTCTTTTTTTTTTTCACAATTTTTGCTTCCCGGTCTTCAGTTGTTTTCTCATCATTGAACCTTGGCTTCAGATAGACGTCAATTTCTTCGATCTCTTGCGACTTATTCCCCTGGCAAGAACTAAGTTTTCAAAACTTTTAATTTGTCGCTCGAAGGTCATTGGGAACTTTGCCACGAGGTTTACGTAACCTTTTTGCGAATTATATTCATTTTTTCGACACTTTCCATTCTTTCTGTTGTCCATGAATCCGCCATTGAAGCTTGGCTTCATACAGAAAATATCCCCAATTTTTTCTTTATCTTGCGACTTATTCTTACTGGCAAGAATAAAGTCCTCAAACTGTTTTATTGGTTGAGATTTGAACGATGGTTACAGTTACTCAAATACGACTTATTCCTCCCATAAGAATTGAGTTCTTAAAATTCTTTATTGGCTGAGATTCGAACAAAGTCCTAACGTTAAGGTTGCTCAAAGGAGGACTGAGAAATGCACCATGGGCTTTGCGGGATTTTTTGCGATTTATCATGTTGTCGAATTCTTGAGTTTTCTCAATTTTTGCTTCTTGATCGTCATTTCTTCAAGGCTTTCCGTCTTTTCTATTGCTCTTGACTGCGTCCTTGAAGCTTGGCTTCATATAGATATCGTCTTCAATTTCTCCAATATCTTTTCATCATTGGTTAAGATTCGAACGAAAGCCCAGTTTTAAGGTCGTTTAAAGGACGACTCTGGTTAATTTACCATGGGATTTACCTCAGTTTTATGCGCATTATTGTGTCTCCGAAATCATATTTTTCTCAATTTTTGCTTCCTGGTTTTCAGTTGTTTTCCGTCCTTTTTGTTGTTCTTCAATCCGTCATTGAAGCATAACGACATCGTCCCCAATTGCCTCGATCTCTGGCAACTTATTCTTTCGGCAAGAATTGAGTTTCCAAAATGTTTCATTGGTTGAGATTCGAATGAAGCCCTAAAGTTTGGGTTGCTCAAAGGACTTTGGGAAATTTAACACGCGGTTTACGTAATTTTTTGCGCATTTTTGTGTCATCAAATTCTTGGTTTTTCTCCATTCTTTGTCTCCTGGTCGTCAGTTTTTCCAGTATTTCCGTTCTTTCTGTTATCCATGAATCCGTCATTAAAGCTTGGCTTCTTATAGACATCGTCCCCAATTTCTTCTTGATCTTGCGACTTATTTCTCTGGCAAGAATTCAGTTTTTGACAAATTTTCATTGATTGAAAATCAAACGAAGGCCTAACTTTATGGGTGCTTAAAAGAATTTCGAAAATTTATCACGACCTTTATCTAATTTTTTCCCCATTTTCTCCGTCGTCGGATTCTTGGTTTTTCTCCATTTTTGCTGTCTGGTTGCAATTGCTTGGGGATTTTCATCTCTTTCGTTGTTCATGAATTCATCATTAAAGCTTGGCTTCGTATAGACATCATCTCCAATTTCTTCTTGATCTTGCGACTTATTTCTCCGGCAAAAATTCAGTTTTGACAAATTTTCATTGATTGAGATTCGAACGAAAACTTAGTATTAGGGACGCCCAAAAGAATTTTGAAAATTTATCACGAACATTACGTAGCTTTTTTCCTCATTTTTTTTTTGTCGTCGGATTCTTGGTTTTTCTCCATGTCTGCTGTCTGGTCTTCAATGTTTGAGGATTTTCATGTCTTTCGTTTTTCATGAATCAGTCATTGAACCTCTGCTTCGTATAGACATCATCCCCAATTTCTTCTTGATCTTGCGGCAAGAATTCAGTTTTTGACAAATTGTCATTGATTGAGATTCAAACGAAGACCTAGCTTTAAGAAGAATTTCGAAAATTTATCACGAACTTTACCTCATTTTTTCCCCATTTTCTACGTAGTCGGATTCTTGGTTTTCTTCCATTTTTGCTGCCTAGTCGTAATTGTTTGAGGACTTTCATCTCTTTTGTTGTTCATGAATACATCATTGAAGCTTAGCTTCTTATAGACATCGTCTCCAATTTCTTCTTGATCTTGCGACTTATTTCTCCGGCAAGAATTCAGCTTTGACAAATTTTCATTGATTGAAATTTGACGGAAGACCATGTATTAGGGGTGCCCAAAAGAATTTCGGAAAATTTACCACGAGCTTTACGTGATTTTTTCCCTCATTTTGCGTGACGTCCGATTCTTGGTTTTTCTCCATTTTTGCTTCCTGGTCTTCAGTTGCGATTTTGTCCTTCAGGACTATCGCACCTTACATCCTAGAGAATGACAACGGCAATGCTCTAACCGTGCACTCTGAACGTTATGTTCCTATGTTGGACACATTTGTAACCACTCGATTCGCTGCCTACGCTCAAATTAATGAAGAAATCTGGTGTCAGCAAGACCAGACCAGGTGTCGTAGCCATACTGCAAGAATATCTATGGAAGCCGTAGGACGATTATTTCCCGACCACGTCATGTCAAGGAATGGCGAATTTCCTTGACCCCATCTCTCTGCTTATGACTATTGCATTTGGGGATATCTGAAGAGTGAAGTGTTTTGTGATCCGCCCCCGAGGGATATTCTGTCACTTGAACTAAAAATCCAGCAAGACATATTGTAAATTCCTATTCAGATGCTACACAAACTAGTTGACCATTTCCGATTCGAGGTTAGAACAATGTGTAATGATAGAAGAATGGTGGACATCTTTCGAACATCATATTCAAGACATGTGGTCAGCACCAGTAAATTAAATGCGTTTAAATACATTCAGCTACTACATAAGCAAAATTTTGGAAAATGAATTACGTGTAATTACATTTCTCTGACGGAGAAAAATGCAGCGTATTTTTCTCCAAAATTATTTCCCTTACATACCGCTTGGAGTAAGGATTAGTATCTTCCTTATATAAGGACATTAGCTCTGTAACTTTCGCAAATGTCAAATTTTAATATGATTCCTTCATATTCATTTGAAGATTTACACGCCCATTTCCGTATCAAATTTCCTTTTTAATACCTCACATTTTAATAACTCCTGGCTTAGATCTAACGCGTCTCCGGCGTTTTCAACGAAGGAAAATGCGAATCCTTCGAATAGAATGCCGAGAAGGGAAACTTCTCGACCCTTAGCGAAGCTCTCCGCTTTCTCCATCTCTTTCGCACACTATTTTTACGTAAAGGCCCTTAGGTAAACAGGAAGGAGCCGTGATTTGTATGCGAGGATAAGCGCGTATAAATAAGGATTTCGGCTCGAGAAGGGATGACAAAGTGTTATCCTCGCCCCGTTACAGGTACCACGTCGCTACAAGGAAAAATTATAATTTGTACACGCTACCTTTTTCGCGTCTCTCTCCCTTTTTCGCGAGGAATCAAATATTTATATAATTTGTTCGATTTGCCTTTCGTCGCCTTTGAGTGAAATTCGGAAGCGAAACGAAACGGCCCTTAAAGAAGTTCTAATTTAATGGATTGCGTTAAATATGCGCAAAGAAGCGTTTATACGGCTCGTATGTTCCCGATTTATTTATTTTCGACGGGAATATTTGGAAATAAGTTTTTTTCCCGTTAAGCCTGCGCGAAATATTTGGAATTCGTGTTACCCCGAGGCACTTCAAAACATTTTTCATCTATATCCTTTTATGACGGCCGCATGGATCATCCATTGCAAAATCTTCCTTGTTGTCCTTGTTTATTTGCTTTTACACCGAATGCACGTCAACGAACCGTGTTTTTCTAGCGCACTTTGAATACAGTTCCTAAAAAGGCTTTTAATGGAAGCAACCGAAAAACTTCCTCCCTTATTTTTCGTGTTACCCATTAGAAGCGATTCACCAGCATGTTTGGCGTTTGTAATTCAAATTACGTACTTATTCAATTTATCCGGCGTGGACAGTACAAGTGTCGATACATTGAAAGTATAAATTAGGCGTCGCCTCGCGGGCATTAAAACGACAGAAAGGACGTTCATTTCGAAAATATGTCCGCGCTCAACTTTGATATGTAAATTTATCAATTTCGGCGTCCATTCGCGGATCATACACGCGGTGGCTATTTCGAATTCTTTTGATGTGTTTCGCGTTGGCGTTTACGTCGGCAGACACAGTGTGTTTTTGCATTTTTCACGAAGGGGTAAATTACGATTGTGGTAATGGATAATGTATGCTGATTCCTACGGCAAAGCGAAATTATTTACTCCTATTCGCAACCGGACTCGTTTTCATCTTCTGTAATCCTTTGTTGCGAATTATTGGAAGGAAATCTAATCGTTCGAGAAAATCCAACATTGAAGTTGTGTTTTACAAATACACGTTAACCCTATCTTTATTTCGGTGTACATTTGGAAAAAACAAATCCTGCGATATCGCGTTGGACACAAGGTAATATCTTTAGTTAGGAATACATAAATTGGTGTGTATTTTGTATATTTGCCCAGTTCAGCATCAATTTCGTTGCTACTATCATAATAACCTACCGTAATTCTTAAAAGTGAAGTTGTTGAAATTCAATCTCACAACACGTTTTTTTTTGCGGCTCTAGAATAACACCCAAAAGGAACACGATTATAAAGGTACAAACCAAAACAATATTCAGAAAATTCCTTTTGAGCCTTTTGCCTAATTTTCTCAGCATTTACTTCAGTCAGTACTATGGTGTTCAGTGTATATGACAATGATATGCAACAGCAGCTTCTAACTGAAGTAGTTGCTGAGAAAATTAGGCTAAAGGCTGAAAACGAATTTTATGAATACCCCTTTCGTATGTATCTTTATAATTGTCTTTCTTTTTTGGGATTATTGTCGGAACACAAAAATACGTGTCGTGAGATTACATCTCAAAAATGTGAAGGCGATATTCAGAAAATTCTTTTTCAGCCTTTAGCCTAATTTTCGCAGCATCTACTTCAGTCAGAAACTCGTGTCATATGCACCATGGTGTTCGTTGTATATGACAAAGATATGCAACAACAGCTTCTGACTGAAGAAGATGTTGAAAAATTTGGCAAGAGGCTGAAAAGGAATTTTCTGAATACCGCTTTCGTCTGTATCTTTATAATTGTGTTTTTTCTTTCTTGGTATTATTGTCGGGACACCAAAAATACGTGTCGTGAGATTAAATTTCAACAATGTGAAAGCGATGTTCAGAAAATTCTTTTTCAGCCCTTTGGCTAATTTTCTCAGCATCTACATCAGTCAGAAACTCGTGTCATATGCACCATGATATTCAGTGTATATGACAAAGATATCTAACAGCAGCTTCTGACTGATGTAGATGCTGAGAAAATTAGGCAAAAGGCTGAAAAAGAATTTTCTGAATATCTCTTTCGTCTGTATCTTTATAAATGCGTTTTTTTTTTTGGTATTATTGTCAAGATACAAAAAATTGGTGTACGATACGCCCGATATTCAGAAAATTCTTTTTCAGCCTTTTGCCTAATTTTCTTAGCATGTACTTCAGTGACAAATTCGTGTCAGTCAGTACTATGGTGTTCATTGTATATGACAAAAATATGCAACAGCAGCTTCTAACTGAAATAGATGCTGAGAAAATTAGGCTAAAGGCTGAAAACGAATTTTATGAATACCCCTTTCGTTTGTATCATTATAATTGTCTTTCTTTTTTTTGGGTATTATTGTCGGAACACAAAAGATACGTGTCGTGAGATTACATCTCAAAAATGTGAAGGCGCTATTCAGAAAATTCTTTTTCAGTCTTTTGCCTAATTTTCTCAGCATCTGCTTCAGTGAGAAACTCGTATCATATGCACCATGGTGTTCGTTGTATATGACAAAGATATGCAACAACAGCTTCTGACTGAAGAAGATGCTGAAAAATTAGGCAAGGGGCTGAAAAGGAATTTTCTGAATACCGCTTCCGTCTGTATCTTTATATTTGCGCTTTTCTTTTTCGTATTATTGTCGGGACACCAAAAATACGTGTCGTGAGAATAAATTTCAGCAATGTGAAAGCGATATTCAGAAAATTCTTTTTCAGCCTTCTGTCTAATTTTCTCAGCATCTACTTCAGTAAGAAGTTTGTGTCTTATGCACCATGATATTCAGTGTATATGACAAAGATATGCAACAGCAGCTTCTAACTGAAGTAGATGCTGAGAAAATTAGGCCAAAGGCTGAAGAAGAATTTTCTAAATATTGCTTTTGTTTGTACCTTTATAATTGTGTTTTCTTCTTTGGGTATCATTATACGCTATATATATGTCGGAACACAAGAAATGCGTGTCGTGAAATTGAATTTCAACAATGTGAAAGCGATATTCAGAAAATTCTTTTTCAGCCTTCTGCCTAATTTTCTCAACAACTCATGTTATATGCACCATGATATTCAGTATATATGACAAAGATATCTAGGAAGACCTTCTGACTGAAGTAGATGCTGAGAAAATTAGGCAAAAGGCTGAAAAAGAATTTTCTGCATATCTCTTTCATCTGTATCTTTATAAATGTGTTCTTTTTTTGGTATTATTGTCAAGATACAAAAATTGGTGTACGATACGTACGATATTCAGAAAATTCTTTTCCAGCCTTTTGCCTAATTTTCTTAGCATATACTTCAGTGACAAATTCGTGTCACATGCTTCATGGTGTTCCGTGTGTATAACAAGGATATGTAATAAGAACTTCTGACTGAACTAAATGCTGGGAGAATTAGGCAAAAATCTGAAGAGGGCTTGAGGACTGTCAACTTGACATTTTTAATTCGACGAATTAATTACCGTTCAGCCGTAAGCCGCTTTTTCTTTCCCCATCCCCAATCAAGTCCCATTTGCATTGGACGAGTCAGTGACTCCAATAATAGATGGGACATTTATATTTCCTCGCGCAAGTTTTGGCTCATAATCAACCTCAGCGCTTTTACGACGATCTCTCTTGGATAGTTAACACCTTCGGAAGACGGATGATCTAACTTCTCAGTAGATCCAGGCGGATTTCTTCGTTCATTAGACAACAACAGGTCTTAGATGCTGGCGTTTGTGAGATTCATATCGGAAGAGTTTCATCCAATCAAAGCCGTAATGGCCTCACCTAGCAAGCGGTCGTTTTTAAACTTATCGAGCAGTAATTTTGCTAGGTTTGTTTCAAATAACTTTGTTATCAGCTTTCTCAACGGAGTTTTTAAGCTTTTTCAAACGGTAAGAGATCATCCCGGATTATCACAAAGGAAGCCGAAAAAGCTTCGAGATTTAAGTTGGTTGTTTCCTTGTTTTACAACGACAGCTTACAGGACGGATCTAGGGATCAAGGGCATTTGTTTGGAAGCTACGGCTGAAAATGATTTCTTTCTGGTGGTATATTTTCCTTATCCGCAGTTTAGGAAGCCTTCAGCGTACAACCTAAACCTTCATATCCTACAATAACTAAAGATGTCTATGGCAACTGAGACAAAGAGTGATGGCAATGCATCTAAGACAAGGTTTATCCTGTTGTGATGTGTTTAAAGTCTTACATTGTCAGGGAAATGAAGATCACATACTCCATAACTTTTCATTATCCGTTCACATGATTTATCAATTAAATCGTTCCCTTCAATTATGCCAAGCCATTCGACTAGGCGCTGTTAGAAAGTATAAAGCTTGCGTATTTTACCATATTCGTTGATACATTAGTAAACTACGCTTACCTCTAATTTTTTGGAAATGAATGTAGGTAGCATTACTTCTTTAACGCAAGTAAAAATACAACATTTAAATACCATGATTACAGATTCGAAAAAATCACCGGATAAAGTGGTCAACAACAATTTCAAATACGAACGTCAAAATATAATAATAATAGCGCCCTAAGCGGGACTAGGTTAAATTACGTTCTAAAATTAACGTTGGCGTCTTATGGGTGTACGGTACTTATTTTCAAGATCGCCACACACTCGATACGGTAGTTAAGCCTAGTCAAAGAGAATTTTTGTAAATTCCTTTGTTATCGTTGCTTTCTTGAAATCCAAAAATGACAGTAAGCCCATGGTCATTTTCACGTTCCTTAATTGAGGTTAAATTCAACAACAAACAAGGAAACTCGCCGATAAGACGTAGGTATCGTAACGAACACACGGTATGCAAAATTTCGAGCCTGTAAACTTATTGGTTCGTCACTTATTATTGACAAAGAAATTAAAGCTGTAGAAGCTCTTAACATTGTAAAAAACTAGTATTTTATCGTTACACACACTATTTTTAAAGTTGAGATACCAATAAAAAAATTAAGTACCCAGGCTATGATGTACATAACGTATTATGTTTCTGCGAAAATCGCAAAAAGTTGAACTTTATCCCGAATTTCGTGACGGCCATTTTGATTGGCAAAGATTTTGCCACAATCGTTCTAATATATACCCAGCTTAACTTTTGTAAAGTCTTCTTAAAATTTATTGATATAAGAACTCAAGACTTTCAGACTCTCAACAACTATAAGTTCCTCGATAATGCAATAAAAGTTCTGCTGCGCCTAAGGATCCCATATATTAAGGAAACAATCTCTTCGGAAAAAGAAATCAACAAATTTCACTAAAATTCTAACAATTTCTACCACCCCAACAGTACTTTAAAATCTGGATCTTCCAGCACGCTATTTTTAGGAGCTTTCGTTAGAATGTGATCGCGTCAAAATACTACTACATACACGTAGCTAAGGACATTTCGGTTCTTTCTAACATTATTTGAATAGGATGCGGTATCCACGTTCGTTATTCACACCGACTCGCATATAAATCAATGTAACAAACCCCATATTTCACCCGGCGTCAATGCGAAGGTCCGGCCTCCACTTAGAAAATCCATCCTTTTACTTGGTCGACTTCTCCCCTTATTATCGAACGTCGTCTCGTATTCAAACTTCCTCTATCTACCCCAACCATAATTGTGCATTAGAATTCACGCCTTATCGTAATCCCTAGGTTCGTCGGGACCCGATATCTGCACCGGGGCGACGACGTCGAAACGTTGGGGCGAGGAGGGGGGACAATTATCTATCCTCGGAACCCCGAAGCTCGGCGAAAAAGAAACTATAAAAATGAAAGAGGGTCATTGTTATGGTCGAATTCCACGTCATTTCACTGAATTTCATACGGAGCGCGCGATGTCCCCGGAAATTTACTCTTCTTTTATTTGAGTCATTTAAAGTTGTAAGAGTTCGGGTTTCTGGAAGATGTATCTAATGCAGTAAACTGGAGCTTTTAGATCGCCATTAGGTCCGTTTCTTTATCGCGCGTTATGTAACAGGCGTTTAAAGTCCGTTCCAGAAATGTTCCGATATTGACGTACAAATGTATTTACTATCTAACTTTTGTGTGCTATTGGGACTTGAACTATCAAACTAAATTAAAAGTTGATGTGGAATTAGACGTAGACTAAACTTCTAACCGTCTACATTACGAAAATCCCGTCGATGTATCAAGTGCACGCGAGGCGACGACATCAATAAAACAAGTGGGTAATTTCCTTCTGGACCAAAATATAACCCAACTATAAAACAGTCCAAACTAACCTCGGCAAGAAACATGCGAAGGACGTCGAGAATATCAATGAGCTTTTGGTCTGCAAAGCACGATTTTCTGCTGACCAAAACGAACACAAATATCGTGATTTCCAACGAAGCCACTTGCGACAACGGTCGAAGGCAATAACATAGCAGAATCTAATTACTAAAAAATCCACTAAGAATTTGTATGTCATCCGCTAATAAAGAACATAGCCCACGTGCGGGGCAAGTTTGTATGTGTATTACCGTATGTCCATATCCACCAAATTTTCTGCACGTTATTTGCTGCAACAGAACAGCAACGAGAAAGTCCGAGTTGCTTAGTTTCACGTTAACTTACGTGAACTCCTTTCCTTTCATTAATCTTCAGGCAACTTCTGGAGTGCAGCTGTCGACAGATAAACAAGTACATTCACACCATTTCAGCTTACAGACACATCAACTTCACATAAGCACAGAACATATTCCCTATAACCACGCATCAAATCCCCAACAATTGCATCACCGCCAATCCATCGAGGAATACTTTAAATCTAACTTCTTCTTCATCAAATAGTAGAACCAAGCTCTAACTTCGTCAAAAGAGTAATTTCGAACGAAATCCTTTTAGAACTAACGGCGAGGACCGCCCTTTCATCCGTTCATCCTCAAAAAGTATTTAAAATTTTAAATTGCTGCCATAGCAATAACATCCGTTCGTTTCCCTACGTCGTCGTCGTCGTCCGATCCTCTCGTTCTATTTGCTCTGTTTTTCACCGGAAATCTGCTCGATGTTCGCGCTAAGTAAGCGTCTTAGCGAAATTTCGCATCGTGAAATAATTTCACTTGCAGATTTCTTCAGTCGGGTCCGGCGAAAAGGTCCGTCCGGTAATCCGCCTTTTGTGGGGATCACTGCCGAGGATCGAATGGAGTTCGAAACATCCGGGTTTATAGGAAACAAAGTGGATTTGCGATCGTGATGACTTCCCGATTCTTTTGAAACGAACGAAAACTGGTCAGTCGTATTGATGTCGTGAATGAATTCGAAGGAATTGCTTTCATCTTCCGTGCATGTATAATTTCTGGAGTGTTATATTACTTTGATAACTGCAAAACTAAGTTGCATGAGGTATTGCACATACATAAGAGGAAGATGTTTTGGGTTAAGTTGTTGAGGTCAACTAAAATGTCATTGAAATGAAACGGATTGAATGCTGGATAGGACACGTTAAGGAGGGATGGGATTTGATTTCGTTTCTTGAATCTGAATGTCTTTGAAGAGGTTAAAGAATCGAAACAAAGAACAGACAGTGCTTGTGTTAGAGTTCTCGAGTTACTCGAATTTCTGGATTTTGCTTGAGTAGACTACTGTGACAGACCATTTTATTCTTTTCGGAAAAACACATGAAGACTTCCAAACCAAGGCAAGGTATTTAACAAAAGGGTTTTCAATACTGGATGGCCCATTTCTACTAAATAATCTACCGACCCTAAAGTAAATCAGTCTTTCAGAAATAATCGTTACTCGACTCCATTTCGGTTTCCTAACACCGAGAGGGATCCAATACGTCACGTTCTAACCGATTTACGTAACCAGGAGATCTACTGCAACTCCGTACGGTAAACAAATCAGCATGCCCATTTTGTCACGGCAATTAAAATCGAGCTGACATACAATACGCGCGGTGATAGAGGAAGGGTGAGCTACTTGTGTGTATGTGTGTGTGTATGTAGGTACCACGTTGATTTGGATTTTCTCACCGCCACGGCGGGTCCGACAACCGAGCGCGAGAGAGGTCGATAGAACGGCACTGATTCAATTCTGATCCAACGGATAGATAGTAGGATTACTGTCGGTCGGATTTTGCGGTGCCCGGGTGTAATAATTCCAGACGCGCCACCGTACACGGAACAAAATGTATCGTCGCGCGAATTTATCGTGCGAACTCGACACATGAACGGATAATGGAACCTTCAAGTGCCATTGATCTCGAATGCGCCGATTCAGAAAAGGAATATGGACACCGCAAACCGAGTATATGTTATTGTGCGCCGGATAAGTGCGGTTATAAAACGTAAAGCCGACGTTGTGCAACAATTGGAGTCAAATAGATGTATGGAGCGTTCCTGGATCCGTGAATATTTTGAGAAATGCCTTTTAACACAAGATGAGCGTGAAGAAAATCGAACGGAATCGTTTGACTCGACTTACCCATTGTATGGGGATCAATATTGCAAAGACATATGCTTTTGTAGTTGCACCACTAGGAAAACTTGTACTCTCATAGCTTATAAATCACTTTCAGGAAATTATTCATCGTCTAACTGGCTTGTTCTTCCTGCGGAATCATTGATGACCACGATGGAACTAAAAATTACGTCAATTACTTCTTGAATACTTCTTCTTTTTCTGTATCCTTATGTCCTGTCAATCGTCGGATTAGGGATTCCATGTCTTCAAGCACCCATGGCTTCCATGGTCTTCTGTCATTCGCCAGTTCCTTCACTTTTTTGAAAGTTTCTTTTCTTCCACTTCACTTGCTCTCTTTGACTATCCGTGCTCCTTCGTATCTTTCCTCTTACTCCCCCATCTTCTAGCTTCTTGTAATTGCTTCGGTAAGTGAAAAAACGGTATAAGTGCAAACATATGATCACGAGATAATAAAAAAGTTTTCTTAAGAAAAACATTTGTGCTACAATGATACATCGCAAATTTGTAGACAACTAGACCCTCTACAACAAGCATGTCAAACATGCAGATCACTAAACATTTTCCTGCGGCCTGAATCAATTTTGAAAACAGCCAGATAATGCGGCCCGCGAGCATATTGTATCACGACGATCGATTCGGTTTATCTCGGCTGTGATCGGCCGCACTCGTCTCCCATGCCCGCCGCGCCGTGTGCCGCTGCCCAATCGCTTTATTGTCCTTGCGCCTTACATACGTCTGTACGTAAGTTTTCTTCTGCCTTGATCCAAAAAGTACTATCGCGCTGACACTATCTGAACATTCTAGAAAAGAACTGCCGGGAAATCAAATTTCCGTATATGAGCCAAGACCGCTCGGTTGAGGTCAGTCAGTTGCTATAGAATTGTGAGTTCAGCTGTGTACTTATTGTTACAGCACGTAACAGTACTTATTGTTATACATAATAAAGTTTTCAACATATCCCTTTAAAAACCAAGTGGATGTAAGAAGAAGCTCGTATCTTTCGAGAAAAGTGGGAATTAGAGTCTCTTGCTGTGAAGTAAAAGACAAAATTATTTGCTTGATTTGTAACAGCACGGTCGGTGTCTCAAAATTATATAATATAAAACGTCACTATGATTGTCATAAAACTATTGTATTGTATTGTATTGTAATGAGGTGGGGTCTGGCCCAAAATGGGCCTTTGCACTGCGACCACGTTGATCTATTGTGCTTCCTCTTGTTTGTTTTATGTATTTATTTAATACGCTGAGGAACAGGATCAGCTCCTTCAATGGGAGTGTAAATAGGTCCTCCTCACTCAGCGTATATGCATGTAGTAGTCTATATCTCCTGTGGCCTAGTGCCCCACAGTTAGTGATCAAGTGTTCCATTGACTCCTCTTCTACACCGCAGAATCCGCAAGTGTCCGTGTTGGATAAGCCCATTTTGTGAAGGTGCTTGTTGCAGGTATAGTGGCCTGTGAGTCCCCCTGTCAGTGTTTTTAAGCTTCTCCTGTCCAGCTTTAGGGCGAGATCCGCCCTCCTAGCGTCGAAGCTCAGAAATTTTTGGAATGTTCCAGCCCGCTGGTCTCATTCCAGTGTTTCATTGTAATGGACGCTGTCCATTTCTTTATCTCACCTTTAAGGAGACGTTTGTTAAACCCAAAAGGTGGGGTAGGTCCAGTAAAGTTTCTCTCAGCCCCTTTTTTGCGCAGATGTCTGCCATCTCATTTCGCCCGTGCCCCTCATGTCCTGGCACCCAGACCAGGGTGATCTGGTTCTGAGTGGCCAGGCCATTCTGCAGATTCTTCATTGAAGATTGCCCATGAAGTTATGTGGTAATTAAAATCTAAAATTTCTCCAGTCACGTATTGTTGTTTAATGTTTGCAATCGTTCTTATGTTGATTGGTAATACATGCTTCTAAGAAGCTTTAGGTTTGAGTAATTTCAAAGTGTTTGATAGGAGCCCTCCAATGTCCAATGCCAGCAATGACATACCGAGGTATAGAACTGTCATAACTAAATTGTCTGTAATTCGATATTGCAAATTTATCTTTATCTTGGTCAGAAAAGAGACATGTTTTCTTGTAGTTATAGGACCACCAGTTTTTGTAGTCTCTTATATCTTTGTACCATTCGTTGAAATAGTTAACGGTTTTAATTTTCGGCAAATCAGCATCATGGCTTTATAAACCTCTGGAAGGTATATTCGATCATATTTTCTTATGATTCTTTTAATGGATCCAAAGTCTCTGTCACATGTCAAGGTCATACATAATCTTAACGATAAAAAATGAGGCAAGATAGTGAACTTCTTTGTGGGTACTATAACGAGAGATTTTACGTGAAGACGATTCAATATGTCCATGTATTTTGCTAATAGTATCTGATGGTAAAAATGCAATCGATTATAGTATTTACCATGTAGATCTGTAGGTGAGTTTACAAGAACCAACAATCTATTTAACCGCTGTACCCTGCAGTTCGGTATTAAACGCAGACTAAGAAAAACTATCTTGGAAACTTGTTGTCTCTCTAAGCCCTTTCCTATGAAGTATGAAAAAGTTACTTCTCGGTTTTCTCGCTTATCTTCTCCTTTTGGTCGGCTGCTAACTACCGGTCTACATTTCATTAGGCCATGTAAATATACATCCCGTTCATTTTTTTATCGTAGGTGATACTTACATGCGATCTGCACCTACGGTCCTTTTTCCGATCAATTCCTCAGTCTTAGTTGTGTATTCGTCATTCTTCCTCTTGGAAACCAAAGAGTACGAATGCTTTTCCTCTCATTTTGCTTCCATGTTTCAGGACACCTTTTTCTCGCGCAGTTTCCACATTTTAATGTCAGTCAATTTAACCCTTAATTACATTCGTGGGGTAAATTTTTACCCCACATCTCATATTTTCGTCGATAACTTTATAACTGTCTCACCGTTCTTGTTCTGGGTTTACTTTGAATATATTCCGTTTTTGTTAAAAAAAAAAGATTATTGTATAAAGCATGTTCTGGGGAGAGATATGTTTTTTGTTTCGTTAAGAAAGAAATCATTGTTTTAACTATGTGTTATTTTTCAAAATATGAACAATTGCAGTGGGGTAAAAATATACTCCACGAAAACACTAAAGTTGCCCAAAAATATCGAAATCAGTTAAGGGTTAAGAGAAAGTACTGAATGTGGACGTATTAAAAAGCAAGATCAAATTGCCGGCTTATCTTTAAGGTTATGTAGTACCTACATACCACCAGCATCATATTATCAGCTGAGTAAATATGCGTTTATGCTTGTTGTTGAGTGGAAAATCGATATAAAACACGGGAGTTATGTATTGGATTTTTGGACTGCGTAGAAGCAGCATTCTTTTTGAATTATATCGTCTTTACAATCACCGATTCAATTCTATCTGGGTACATTCACATGGCATAGTCAAAAAAAAATAATAATAATAATGAGTTGCTTTCTTTCTACCTTCGTAATAATACTGGTAAACAAAGTTTCTGTTGCTTGGGCCCAGAATACTATTTCTTATGTGCATTCTTCGCAGTTTTCCGCAATTGCATTTTCCATTGGTGCGGGTTAGCCTCTCCCCCTCGACGAACGCGAATCACACCGCGCATGAAAGAGATGCTTGACTGCTTTCAGATTTCAAAACTATTGCCCTTGTAATTGATCTTCAACTGGGATTTCCACCCAAATTTGGAAAAAAATTCAGAATCAGTAATAAGGATAACCCTATTTGTTGAAAGACGCACCCAAAAAGTAAAATTTTGTTTACTAGTGTACTGGCTTCTTTCTACATGTTTTCTTTAATCGTCTGATACGTATTGAACACAAGAACCAAATTTATTTGGTCATTATAAACTCCAACCCAATCGAATTAATAAATTTTCAACCCCAATTAGAAATTTTACGTTTTTACACTTTCGTATATTTCATTCAAACGTATTCGAGTGAATCGCGTGGTCTAACGGCAATTTAGTTGGATGCGGCTAAATTTAATGAGCTGCATTTTTTCGACGGGGGTCTTTGAACGCAGAATAGCGCGATACAGAGAGCGGCTCGCTCACAAATGGCGTGTTTTACAGCGAAAACGCAATAGAGAAATCTAGAATTTTTATTTTTATTGTCACAAACAACCCCCTTGACTTTTAGTCTGGCTCAGACGCGACGACTGCAAAAAGGAAAACTATCCGAGATCCAACGACGTCTGGATTCGAATAAAATGTGCCTCATTAATTAAAGCAAGTTTAGTCCGTGGCGTCACCGCATGGTGTCTCTACTAATGATGTCTCCACTTTTCTCCACGGACTCGTCCCGTCCCTCTTCCTCCTGGTATTCTGTTAAAATTAACAGACGGCCTGTGTCAGTATGCTTTTCCGGTCGGCGCGGAGGGTTAACTTTTAAAGCACTGTCTATTACATTTTATTTTATTTGCTCCTTTTCAGTTGGCAGGAAGCAACGCCAAGAATTACGACTATTTTTAAACCGAAACCAGACGCCCCGCGGGAACGGGCGCTGTCTTTCGCACGGGAAGATTCGAAATTTAGATTCGTACGGCTTGGTTCCATATTTCTCGTCGCAATCCTCTCCTCACCTTTCAAAGATCTCTGTCCGTAATGAATAATTAAGGTGGCGCTGGAAGAAGGAGATTGTAATTACTGATGGCGTCCGAAACGAGACGCGGCGGCCGCCGCGTCTCTGCAGTCAACAATCGAAAGTTATGCTGTTAATGAGTTATATCCATTAAATCCAGATGGAAGTCTTCCAGCTTCCTCCTACAATTAAATCGCGCGGATTTTAGCGTTGGAAATTGAAATGTCGCAATTATGGAGGAAGATACCGGCTAAAGAATTATCAACGGAAATATTACAATCGCGTCTTAGGTCCTCGACGATGCTAAAGTCGAATCAACACGAACACAGCTGCATTTGCAATGTACGAGGGATATTCGGAAATTAATGGCCTATTAGCCGTATAACAGAAATGAAAGATTACAAAAAGAAATGCATTCTGCTTAAATCTTAAATGGACACCTCAACAGTTTCTCATACAGAGTTACAAGCCGAGTTTAGACGTTTATCATATTGCTGTAGAAGCTTGTTCTTGCCTTCGTCATGAAAAAATTTGCCGCCTGTGATGAAAACAATGTCTGTGCGGTTATTCTGAGGTCACCATATCGTCGACAAATTGGACGTGTTTTCTTAAAAAAATTCATTAAGATGGAGGAAACCTTGTTAATCAGTAGGCTCTAGGTCAAGACTATATGGAGAGTGTTGAAAAATTTCGCACTTGAATCGTTTGATTTGTTGTGCCAACCGCCGCGTGATGACGAGGGTTATCGTGCAAGAGTACACCAAACACCAGCAGTCCTCGTGTTTTGGTCTGCATTGCCTTTCTCAGCTTCTTTGTTTCACCATAGACTTCATCATCAGTTGTCGTACCGCGTTCCAGAAAATCTACCAACAATACGCCTTGATTTACTCTCACCGCCGCAAGGAATTTAGAATTTGGTCACTGTAGGCCAAAACACGATGTTTGCTATATGTAAGCCTTTACATGCTATTTTCTAACATTTACCATCTTATAAAGGTGATTGCGATGATTGTGATGTAATTTCCTGGCACTATATCACATCAGTAAACTCTTCACCACACAATTATTTAATAATTAATTCGGGGACACGTGTTTCGCTAGCTCCGGGCAAGCATCATCAACAACCGTATAAACCGACGTAAACGAAAAATTTTACTTTCCTTCAAATCCTAAGGAAAATATTTGTTTACACCACACACGGTTACAGCACAAAAGTAGGGTAAAATGCATGCTTAGAATTTGAAGGAAAGTTAAATTTTTTCGTTCACTTCGGTTTATGCGGTTGTTGATGATGCTTGCCTCGAGCAAGCGAAACACGTGTGACCGATCTTGTTATAAAAGAATTGTGTGGTGAGGGGTTTGCCGATGTGATATGATGTCAGTTACCATCTTATACTTGCATTATTCTAATAATTATTTATGTTGTGTATAAAAGTGTTACATCGGCCTGTGGATGAGAGAGCTACCATCGGCCGAGTGCGAAGTGTGTATCCAATACCCCGTAACAATGTACTGTAGGTCATTATTTCCTTAGTTTTATTACTTTCTTTTACTGAACTGATTTTTACTTTCGTTTGTTTTATATCGTATTTCATTACTTCTGATTACTTCATTACTTCAATGAAAAGGAAGCTAGTTTTGAGCTATGATAGTTTTGAGTTATAATATGGTGATAAATGGGAAAATAACAGACGAAGTAAATAAATTTCCACACTTTGAGTCAGTTATGGAAAAGGAGGGAGGAAGCAAGACAGATATTCGAACAAGGATAATTAAAGCACAGCATACATTCAACTCCTTAAGGAAAATTTGGCAAACAACCGGCATCTCAGAAACAACCAAAATCAAGACATTCGACAGTCGCGTTAAAACCATACTACCATATGGTGCAGAGACTTGGAAGTATGGTGCGGCAACAAATGGACAACTACAAACCTTTGTCAATAAATCGCTGAGGCAGATCCCGAAAATATATTGCCCAAATAAAATGTTGTGCTATGAGCTTGAGCTATGGGAAAGAACAAGACAGGGGTAAGTATCAGTCATAATCAGAAGGAAGAAATGGAAATGGGTTGGAGGAAAGCAACTACACGGGAATATAAAAAGATTGGTCTAAGTAGGGGTGAAGTCAATGATAGAACGAAAAACAGAGAAGAATGGAGGAAAAGGGGAGGAGGGGATAAGATTGTAGAAGAATAAAGTATGAACTGGATGTGCAGATCTAGCCATCTACACTCGAGGCTAAGAAACGCAGAAGCGCCCAGTACCCCAATAGCAACGAGGGAGATAGAGAGAGCGAGAGAGAGAGAGATGTTGATGAACATTAATGTTGAACTTCTGTAATAACAACGGTATACAATAGTGTTACACAGGCGGTGAAGGTGTTAATTTCCAAAAACTCCAAAGCCGTAAGTTTGCGGTTACTGAACGTTGACTTGAATTTCTTTGATTTGGTAGAACTCGCGTCCATTCAGTGCTTTGATGGTTGCCGAGTTTCAATGTTAATGTACGAAATCCAAGTCTCGTCGCCGATCGTTCATCAGTTTCGTAGGTTTGTGGGTCAAAGGTCAATGTGGTGACTTTTCTGTAGTTCTGTCAACATTTTTTCCACCCAGGTTGTGCAAAGTTTGTTGGAGTGTAGGCTGTTTGTGATAATGTCGTACCATATTTTACGTGAATTTTGAAGAAAGCTCGTGGCCACTTCTGATATCGCGAAGCGTCGATCTTCGCGAATTTTTGCGTTTACTCCGTCCACAACATCGTCGTTAACAACAGAAGCAAACTTTCGTCTTTTGTAATGCACGTTTATTCGGACTTCTTTAAATTTCCTACACCATTGTCTAATGTTGCCTTAACTAATGATGCTTGGACAATAAACCTTGCGTATTTGACTGTAAATTTGGGAAGTTCTTTCGCGTTTCGCATTTAGAAGACTAATTACAGCGCGCACTTCGTACTTGTCGGGATTTTCAATTGCAGTGTAGTGTAACAATGGGCTAATCCAGAACCGCCGATTAAAACAAAGGCTGTTAAGGAGGTTCGAATATGACGACAAAATTCCAGATAGAAAAATAGTGTTTACACGAAAGCCCAAAATAGGGAAAGCGGACAAACTTACTCAGTGTGTGAAAGATGGCAGTCAATCTTTCACTTTGGTTACTACAAAGACCTCTCAACGAGAAAAGGTAAAAGGATGATGACATGCTGGGTGGTAGGTTTTATCGAGGGAAAGAAGGATGAAGGTTTATAGAAGATCGCTCACCACTCCACAGAGAGAGGATAGTACCAGAAGTTACTACCAATATGGGATTGGACGTAAAATTTCGTTTCTTCGTGGTTCTTTGAAGAAAGTACAAGGTAGTGTTCAAAATTAGTATTTGAGGTCATAAGGAAGTAGGGAAGAGTATTGACACTTCGGGATTTAAGGCTATTGACGCTGTAAGATTAATTTCATGCGTTTCTTCTTGATATTGACCTTCCACCGTCCATTCCGCCAGTGCCCTCAAAAATACTGAAACTGCAATAATGTTGTTAGAGTGCAATTTATTACTTACACCTGCCAAGACGAATTCTAAGCCATTCTCCTTAGGAATGATGTACCACATTCATTCCTCAATATTTCTAAGAAGATGAGATGCCTTGCAACTATATAACGTATTATGGACCAAGATCTTAATGACACTGACGACGAACATAAAAGCGCAACATCTTTCGACGTTAATATAATCTGCCGATACCTTTCTCGTATTCTTTCCAGCGTTTTCGCCGTTTTTTTCTTTCATCTCTTTCGTTGTTATCCGACCGTAAGCTACCATAAAAACCGTAGCGGAAGCACCAATAGCGATATCCGTCGCATTCGAAGCGATTATTTTTAATCGGAGCATTTAGTCGTTACGGAGATATCGAAATGAATTTTTTCACCCGACGAATTTTTACGATGCAGCCGTCGTCCTCTTCTATCATCCGCCACCCGTACATTTTCGACAGCGCAGCTTTATTAATCCACGGAAAATTCGTCGAAGTCTCTTCCACCGTTTTTTTATCGTTTTCCTCCTTTTTTTTCATCGTCGGTCTGTATATGCTGTTGTACGTGTGTATGTATATACGTGTGACGGAACAACGCCGTCTGTTGTCGCGCTGCAAACTGCCCATTGTTCCATTCCAGTCTGGTGATTCCGGAGCCCGGAACTCGAAGTCAAATTTGCGCGCGTACTATTCGAAATTGAATTGGTATTGAAACCCTTTTTTTTGTCTTCCTCGTTCATTATAGGTACGTATTGGGGATAAATCGCGAATCCGCGCAGCGAAGTGAGATTCCAGCTCCGAATTCGTGTGCTGCCTGTATTGGATCGGATTATTAATACGTTTCAATAAATTTCGGTACTTTCTCGCATAACTAATCCTCGCCGTCTTTATCGATCACGCGGAGCGTAAACAATGCGCGCAACATCGATTGCAAATTGAACACGCGGATAATTAACACGCCATCGCCATCGGGGAAATGTACGCGAGCTTGCTGAAATTTATAATCATCTCTCCGATATTTCAGGAAAATGAAGAAATCCACTCAACTAAAAACGTAGCCGGAGAAATTTCTTACCGCATACTACTTATGCTATTACGTCATGCTCCACGTCTTCAGACGTAAAGAAGCAACAAACGCCGTTCCACAAAAGAGAAAACGGATTCTCGAGCGGTCAAACGGTAGGGCAGTACTTGAGACGGTGCTTAATGTTACTCTCGCTCAGCGCTGAAGCAACAATCTCTGCAAAGTCTAGCACATCTACGTACGTATGTACGTGCATACGTTCGCATACAACGCGCTACGTGGCTTTCCACTTATACTTTCACTTCGTTTAAGAGCTGGAGTAGTCTGTTTGATACTTGATATGCGCGCTGCTGTCGCTGTAATAGCATGTAACAAAATAGAGGAAGACTTTTAAAAGGAAGGAACAGCCGGATATGCACATATGAAAATAGAATTTGCCTAAGTGGGACGAGCAATTTGGTGGAAATATTTTTTTAAAGTTATTGCAACCTTCTTTTCTCGCCAGCAAATGAATGAATAATACCAGTCCAAGAAAATTGAAACGAACACTGTTGGAAATTATTTACTCAAAACCTTAGTATCTTCCTATCTCCGATGTTTTTGTGACAAACTTCAATCAGAGGTCCTAGTTTTCTGATCGAAAGGCCTTGCGAGAACCATTTGCACCATAAAGTGTCATATCTGAGCTTGAAATTTCTATCTTCGTAGAATTATCTGACCAGCAGCTTTACCCAAAGTGTACCAGAAGGAGAACCGGCTCTGCATCCTAACATTGAAGTAACTACCATTATCTTTTAATGGAAAACTAGTTTCAGAAAGATACTTGAGAGAGTCAACATTACAAATGAACATCTATATAACTCTCCAATGAATAGGTCGTTCATTCATACTGATGTTCGTTTGTTACGCAACTCTCACAGAAAGTTGTGCAATAGCTGCACTGCAGACTACATTGCATATCCCAATAATTGTCACGTACTTTGATAGTCGTAGCATGTAACCGGAGACTAGTTTCGTGCCTATGAGGACTCTTCTCTCAGCTATGTGTTACAAGAATTCATATCATATCAAAAGATTTCACCAAACTAGTACCCCATCTAATGAACTGAGGTGATATTGACTAGGAATGGGTCGTTATTTAACTATCTGATTATTTTATAACCGTTATGGATTCAGTAACGGTTGCAACTGTTATCTCGCTGGGAAAATAACGGTTGCTTTTGAACTGTCTTAAACGTAATTCCAGCGTGCGCAGTTGAGGCGTTGCAATACAACTGTTTGGCCGAGGCCGCTGTTTATCACAGATAACCGTTACAACTCCTATGCCCTGCAATTATGAAATGTAAAATAAAAGAACGATTTCTATAAAAAAAAAAATTATAAAAACTACAAATGAAACCATTCTATTATATGGAACAAAATAACAATTCTCATAACAATTATAAATAAATAATAAATAAATAAATAAATAAAAATATAACTCATGCTATAATGTGAATTAATCTTCAGAAACGACAATGTTGGTATAGTGTAGAACGGTTGACTACGAAATAACGATAACCTGTTATGTTGCAACCGTTATTTCAAAATAACCGTAACGGTTGAAATAACGATTTTTCTCATCACTAATATTGATAGATAGAAAGGAAGGCTCAAAAAGATGAACTCTTGCTCTGGGAATCGTTTTGTTAATTGCGGAGTGCTATACCGTACTGAAGAGTCGCAGTAAGGACGAAACTAGTCTATGGTTGCAGTCTACGATTAATAAAGCACGATTATTTCTCACCTCACTGCTGTATCTATTCTTACGGTGCCTGCGTCTCTATGTTTCGTATTCAGATTTGCAGTTGAGTCTTTTATTGTCATTTTTATCAATTTGGAAGTTTAGTTCTTCTCATCTCTCTTAGAAGCTGGTCTCTCTTCACACTGTCAAAAGCCTGACGAAAGTCGATGAAAATAATGTGCAGATCCACTCCGTGTTCATAACTTTTTTGATAGTTTGGGTTAGCAGGCGCATCTATTATCGATTTCCCCTTTCTTAAACCTTACTTTCATTTTCCTTTCGGTAAATTTGGATAATCTATTCCTTATTAACGTTGCTTTTTTGTTTTTGACCTTGGCATCTAGGCCATTAGCCACGTCACTATGTTATTAATGTTGTTAGTATTTTATACCTTGTATTCAACAGCGTAATGGGTTTCTACTTGTCGCTGTTATTTGGGCCGTCTTTCTTGACGACGGGAATTATTTCTTCCATGATACCATTCCGCTGACTTCTTTCTTTTCTCAATATTTTTTCCATTAGATTGTGCATTATTTATGGAACTAATATTAATTAATTTTATATTAGTTGTTGACTTCGTTTACACCCGTTGTTTTGTTTCGTTTCAATTTCATCACCATTGCCGCGGATTCTTCGTAAGTCGACGTTTCTTCCTCGTTGCTTTCGCATTCGTCTCTTCGTCAACGCTTTCTCTCACTTCTTACGAGGTCTCGTATCGATTCCTAAAATGTGTTTCCCATTCTTTGTTGCTTATGTTGTATGTTGGCTTGTATGTTATAGTTATAGTTATAGTTTTATTGTCTAATACACTCGTATAGTTTTCTTCTATCATTGTCGTTTGTTTCCGTCCTCTTGTACTTGGTCCGTAATCAATTTCTCTTTTTTTGTATAAAGTTTTGTCGCTCCCTTCTTTAGTTGTTTTTTTTTTTTGTATCAGTTTAAGTTTTCATCTCGTTTACTTGATATCCATTTTATTTATTTCTTGTTTTTGCATTTTTCGTCGAGCTGTTCTTTTGATTTCTTCCTTTCCTCTTGTCCCAGTGTTGTTCCGTCGTTTCAACAATAGTTTCCTTTTACTATTGTCAAATCTTCTTTGAAGGTAGTTTCTACGTGGCTCAGTAGTGTTTGCCCTTTGATGGTGGTGTCTTTTTAGCTTCTCCGTCTTTTAACTTCTCCCGATTTGATTTTCCTCCTTTCGCTTCTTTTTTCTTTTTTCTAGGCAAATAATACCTATATATTTATTACGAGTCTGGGCAAATAGCGAACAGAATTTAGCGACTTAATGGTAACTCAACATTGAGACAGTATTGATGCAACATCCCGACCGAAGTACGTCTGTATGCAGGTAACGCGTTTATTAGTAGTCTGGGTAAGCAGCGTTAACAGTGTACAATTACGAAATAAGATACGACAGCATCGCCGACTCCCTATTCTAGTGTGTAGGCTATATGCGGGTAGTTATGTGTATATGTAGGCTGTCGTAATTTATTTCGTAATCGCTGGTACTTCCCCGTCTTAGAGAAGAATATTTTACATTAGCAAGGCATTGGAGTTTGATAAAAATATGAAGACAATGAATTTGATAAGCAAAAGCATTACGAAGAAGAACCACATTTGTTCAAGAAATAACATAGAAGAAATAATTTACTGCTACTAAGGATTTTACCTCATGTTCCAGCGGCTTTTTCGCTACTTTGTGTTAAGGAGACGAGAGATTACTAATCAAAGGGAATTCAGAAATTTTTAATACACTCGAACCTCGTAAAGTATCTCGGCTGGGGTCTCGTTTCGACACTTTACGAGGTCATGAAATCCTAGGACTAGAGCTAATGGGCGCGCAGTGCCGTATTAGAATAGAAATATGAGAATATAACTTTTTGAATGAAGTGTCAGAAATTGTCTATAGGTCACTTAAGCTTGGAAAATTACTAAATTTCACATTTCTGGTGGAAATAAAATTTGTGGTGAAATTGCAGTTTCAAAATGAGAATTTGATAAATATGTCTTTATTACAAAGTACCTATCTAAGCTGTTAAGTTGAAAGTTGAAATAGCATCAAAAAGTAAGTCTCAGAAACCACGATTTAAAAACGTTGGGATCTACATAATTTGATTTCACAGCATTTAGTAGAGTAATCGTCAGTATGTATATTATACATATTTATAAACTCGCTATGAAAGGTAGTAGTGTAGATTAACGCTACGAAAGATGGAATGAACGTCAATAGTCCTTGTCAGTGTGACTGCCAATTTGAAACTATGTACGATACGGTCCTGCCCTGCCGAGCACGTAACAGGAAATACTAGTCCCAAAACGATTAAGGATCAGATAAAACGACACTTTACCAGGTTCGAGGTTGTATTATTTATTTTTTATACCGTGATGGATAGATGGCAGCCTACATGTAGTATGTAAGTACTCGTATCTAGCAGTAATGAATTTTATTTTTTAATAAAATCATTGGATTAGTCTTAACGAACACGATCCCTTCCAAGATTACATTTTTAAATTTAAATTCGCCGAATTAACTCGAACACGTCGCAAAGCGAAGAAAATCCAATTCAGCAGATTCGTTTACATAAACAACAAGTCAATTACACTCACACAGCCTCACACGTACGCACACACGTTCTCCGAAATGAAACGAGGAAAACGCGTTATGCTGAAACAGATTGCGCGAGTATACACAGATCGGATCGCGTTACGGGCGACTGACAAAGGCAAAAAAGGACGCCCGACGATTTGAATCGCTTTGAACGAACGCTGCCGTACTTCCTGAAAATCCTATTTACTGAAAAAGAAGCTCTGTTTTTCGATAGAGAACCCGCTCGACTCCCTCTCGGTCGGTCGAATCGGGCGGCCGTCCGCAAACCGAACGTCATTACAGTATATCTTTTTATTTGGGGTAACTCCCGGACGGGGTATTGCTTAAGTAACTCGCTTTCGCTATTGCGGCGGTCATTTTCCTAGACCGAGCCGTATAACGTTTAATGGTGATAGTAAATCTTGTTCAACGGAGCCGGGCTTTATAGGTCTGAAAGACTAGAAATCTCCTGATTGATTTTTCCTCTTTTCCGTCTTAGCTTGAAAGTATGGAAGCCTTCGAAGTATTCCCTCGAGCGTGTGCGGTAAATGAATATAAGTTACTATGGTAATCCTGACATGTTCCGATATTACTGTATATATAGAAATATAGCGTCAAATGCGATCCCAATACCTCTAAATATGCAGTCACTAAATCTAAAATTCATTACCTATGTAGTTTAAGCTCATGCCACACGCATATCTTGGATGGATTATATCCCTGTTTCTATAGCCAGAGTTGTTTGAAATAGAAAACCTTCCATAGAAGGAGAAGACAAATTACTAAACTGGGCAAATATGCGGTAACCACCAGTGGCGTGACAAACGCATAAAGGTTTACACATAAAATAAAAGGTAAGAAAAATTATAAAGCGTGTTGAAACGCTTACTGCTTTAAAGGACTTCCGTGACATCATAAACTGGGTAAGCGTGTTAAATATTTCAATCATTAGATATGTTTCCATAGCTGTTTCAATCGAGTGAGGACGACGTGCAGAATAAATGTGTCTTAATGCTGAAAACGACCGTTCTACATCTAAGGATGTTATATTTGCCCGTTTAAAATAATCTTTGAAAGAACTTAATGTATGTACACACGCAACTTTACACATTCATCTTAATATAAGAAAATCGGGGTCTTTCTCTAAAACACTTTCAAATTTTCGTGTCGCACACCAATTTTGATCCCCTCTACAGGATATAGATGTGCATGACCACCATTCACAATTTGAACACAATCCACTAACGACATCAAAACATTTTGTAAATTTTCTATTCCCTCCTCTGATCCGAAGTATTGGTTGTGAATAGTTTGTAAATCTCGTTTAACCTGATTATCTTGAAATATTTCCTGGCTTTTCTTGATAGGTGCAGCTTCTATCGGATCGAATTTTAAAGCTACCCTCTTTACATGATCAAAATATTTTTAGTAGTAAAACGCAGCCTGCAACCATCTCCCCCAAAGTATAACAATCGGCTGTGTTGGTTCAGGTGTATATCGGGACAGAGTTTGTGAAATGATCGAGTGCTTTTCGGAGACTTTAGAAACACTATCCTTGTAGTAGCAATGAATACACTTACTAGTGGATAACATGTAGGAATCATTTGTGCCACAATCCTTAGAGCATGAATTTTCCACGTTACATGCAAAAAGTTACGGCTGTCTTCTGTAAGAGATCGGCCCAAAGAGAGCATGTTTGCGCCACCATCAGGCATGCACATCAAAAGTTGCTTACTTGAAACTTCAAATTTGTTCAATAAGTTTGACACCACCTTTAAAATCTCATCGGCAGTACAATTTACAACTCTCTCTGGAAGCAAGCAAGATGAAGGATGACTGTAGATGTGGTTCCATTGTGCGTATCATTACATTAACCGCAGAATATTTATTACGATCTGTTCTTTCGTCCACCCACAGCCTCAGTTTTTGACCTTTCAATTCCGATTTCATTCCCATTTTTTCGAATATGTTCAGGAGCAAGTGGCACTAAATTTCCTATCGATGTCCGACTAGGTAATTTCCAGTCCGCATATTTATTCCAGAAGGAGACAAATGCTTCTTTGTCTAGTAAACGAAACGATAGACTACATAAAATAAGAGTAACACATGAATCAAATTAAAAATTTTCTTGGTCTCGTATGCCACTTTTTGCAGAATAATGCTGTTTGCTTTCGATGTGGCGTTGACAATGGCTTCTGGACCAACACACTAGAGGGATATTATTACAAACTGTACATTAAATTTTAGCGCCATCATGAATTAAGTCCGGCACGTTCACTATAAAGTTTCTAACTGTGTCTGCCATTGGTAATTTTTGCGACGTATCTAACTGCAAACATAGGCGCACAATTACGAAATAAATCACGACAACTTAAATATACGCAGAACTACTTGCATACAGCATCGATTTAGTTCTCACGCTGTGAACGCGTGAAATACATAATCGCCGACTCCCTATCCCCTTATCTACTGCAATGCCTGTCACCGCTGCTTGCCCGGCCTACAAATTACTACCACTTCTAGTTCCGACGGAAAGTATACTTAGCAGACAAATTCTTAAGATAATTTGGATGCAGATTTCAATGAACTTGACAGTTCTGAATGTTATCACGGTACTTATAGAGGCTTTGGATCATCGTTGGTCCAAATATGCCTAGATAACAGAAGATTATGATGGAAAAAACAAAGATTTGATTATGGACAGGTACCAGATTTATTCATTATGAGTTTTGTTGGAAATGGGCCAAAGCCTCACTGTTGCGCTCCATTATCGTTTTGATTCTGCGTTTGGTGGGCAAGATCCAGATTTATTTCTTATGACTTTTGGAGATAGGTCAAACCGGCACTACTGCGGTCTATTGTGAACAGCTTCAACGAATACGAGCACCATTCATGCAAAAACTGCTTTGACGAATCGAAAAGAAATCCTACAGGAGGATCTCACACCTCAGGAGTAATCCAGGGAAACAATGTCTTAACTTAGCTCGAAAACGTTATCGCATCCTCCTTATTCTCCGGATATTTCGCCATTTCGATTACCACTTCTTCTTCCTCTTGGTTCTTGGCAATTATATAAGGCTTAGGAAGTTCAGTACCCAAGACGATGTAATAAGTGCAGCTTGTCGATTTTCTGATCCTAAATCTATAGATTTCTATAGTACCGCCATACACAAATTGGTATCATTTTGGCAAAAGGTCATTCAGTACGATGGTAATTACTTCAGTAAATAACAGCGTATTTCAGGTTTGTAATAAATTTTTATATGTTGCCATCAAAAACTGCCAAAATTTTGTTGATTATCTGCATTTTGCAACATTTTCCACAGGATGATAACTTCTTTTTAGATCTTCACATAACCACATCCATGCATCCATATAAGCACTGAGATTTTACATCGAGGTCCAAATAATTATTTCCGAGCCCTCCTCCGCTAAGCTAGCAATTACCAAACTGAGTGGATGACTGTGCATTGCAAGTAGTTTTTCATTGAGTATGTCCTCACGCATACATGTGCACATACGTACACTTACCTCTGTCTCCTCCTCCCCCGTTTACGTCAAGAACGCCTCCGTTCTAAACAACCCTTAAAGGCAATAATCCTACTTGCGAATAGTTCGCAATTGGTCATTGTGAAGTATAACTCGAGGTAAGGGATTCTCTCTTCAAAGCTGACCACTTTCAACGGCGGTGGTTAACCGTGAACCATTACAAGTAGGCGCCGGGGCCGGAATACGTCCGGATTGCGTCACGGTGAGCAGCGGCGGTTGGAAACACTTCACCGACTTCGAACTTTCTGTACGGAACCGCGCTCTTCGAAAAGTGAGAAACTGACCGGCGTGCGGAAAACGTGTTTCGGATTTCGCGCGATCGTTAACTATAAAATTAAACGGCTAGAACGTCATCGGAAAATGTTACTTATCGTCGCTTTAATTACCGCTTAAAGTAACATAAGTAGGTTGAGAAATATGGCTTTCGGGGAAAATTATCAGGAGGTAGTAATTTTTAGATAGAATGGAGTATACTCCATCTTCAGCTTATCACTGAAGGGTTAGTATATAACCCGTCAGATTTTTTAACTTTGGTGATAAAGTCGATCTTAGGTTTAAATGGAGACAGATATTCTTTTTTAAAAGGACTTTATGAGCAGAAAAATGGGTTAATATTTTACATGTTGTTTTGATGACCCTTGGCGTAAATATTCACCCAGCAAAGACAAATTTAAATTTTCCAAAGAACTGTTTATGGTTTCCTTTATATATAACCAATGATGGGCTTCTGTTAGAAAAAAGTCGATGACGTCATAGGTCCCATAGTAGTAAACAAAAAATTAAAATTAGCGCCCATAAAATCTGGGCAAAAAGAAATTAAATTGACGTTTCTCAGATTTCTTCCCAACAGCGATAATAAGAGGGATATTAATCTTATTCCTCTTTCCTTAAGAATTAAAAAAGAGGAGAGGCGTGGTGGGGCACCCGACAAGAGTGATGCTCTTTCCGTAAAATTATATAATTGCATAAACAAGATATAAAGAAAAAGTACTTCATTTTGAAACCGATGGTAAATAAGTTGAAGTTGAATTTGAAGCAAATTCGAATCCGAATAATAAGAGCGCCATCTGATGGGGGAAGACGCAAATACGGCACATTTCATAGTTGCTCCTGCGATGAGTATCTATGTATGTGTGTGAGAGAAACAACTAATGAAAGAAAAGGATGAAAGATAAATTCACTTTTTCCCAGTTAACCCCTCGCCGCAGAACCTCGCTAATAGAGCTTCGCCCTAAAAATTTTGAATATAGAAAAATCTGAGACCAAAGAAACCTAGAAGCATTGCTTTTCTATTGTACTTGATACATATTCAAACTTGTTCTTGTCCCATATACATATGTGTTGTATTGCAGTCATGACGTTTGATTATGATTGATAGTTTGATTACAATGAAAATTGATTGATTGATTACATGTGTTTCTTCCATAAAATACAGTTCTATTGAGAAGCCTTCGTCTGATCTAACTAAATTCTTACTTGGTTTAAATAGAAAGAATAGTAACGAGGAAAGCAGCGTAGACGAAGTAAGTTAACGTCTTTTGATGTTTCTCGAGCTTTCGAAAATATTTATTGGTTCTTGAGGAGTGCATCTGAAGTTTCGAATCAACTGGCAACAAAATTTCGTACTACGGAATGAACCCGCATGGAAGAGTGTTTTAATCCAGAAAAATCGTACTAAAACATGTAGTTCTGTTATTCAAATCTAGTTATCCTAAGTGTGGTAGAATCTCTGGTGCCTCTCAGTAAAGATTGTAAAATTCCTTCAACCATCCGTGATGTGTCTTGGAAGTAATCATTCGCTTCTGCAGTTAGTCAAAAATTGTTTCCTACTTAGTTTGAAAATCATTCTTTGTTGAAGGGCAAAGCAGCGATAACACCGTTCAATTACGAAATAAGTTACGACAGCATCGCCGACTTTCTGCTCTAGTAAGTAGGCTGTATGCCAGTAATTCTGTGTCGTAACTTATTTCATAATTAGCGCTGTTTGCCCAGACTAATCATAAGTTTCATGGTATTATATGTTTTCTTGAACGACAAGGAACAGACCTACGGTGTGTCTGTTTTGTGTCATTCAAGAACCTCGTCTGTAATTTAGTCAATTTTCTTGCCAGTTGATTCAAAACTTCAGATGTAGTCCTGAAAAAGCAGTAAATTATAGCGAAAGCTCGAGGAACATCAACGGAAGTTAACTTACTTCGTCTAGGCTGCTTTCTCCATTACTCTTCTTTCTACGTAAACCCTAACTGGTATGGCCATACCTCCAGTTTACTACATTCTTTTTTATTTCTGCTACTTTTTGTTCTAAATCGATATTTTCGTCAAACACCATAATCTGGTCTATTTCATCCTTGTCTTGTTCCCCTAAAAATATTGAAGTTCAGCATACTCCTGTTCGTACCACATTTTAAAATGGAATCATAGCAAAAACTAGGTCAAAACGGCAAAGAAAAATGTTTTTCCTAACAGACCTTCTGGTAGCACGCATTCCCACCATGAACAATGGACGAAATGTGGAAGATGAACTTTTCGTCGGTCTGTGATACCGCACGTTATAACTGGAGGGATCAGCTAGTTTATGAAATTTTTCGATCGGACGATGCAGTTTCTAACTTTTTAACGTCCAAATTCGGTGGATGAGGAAATAAGCAACAGAACGAAATCTTTCCTTTCTACGAAAAAGTTAAAAAAATTAAACCGCGACGTTTTTTCCTTCCTTCGTCGAGATCTCGCAACACTGTTGAGCTTTCTGGACGTTTCATACCACCTCGATAATAATCATTTCTTAAAGAAATTTTTGTAAATCGTTTTCTCCTTGTTTTTATATAAAGGAGTAGTAGTTTCGCATGCATAAACTCATTTCCTAAAAATTATAGCCATTTATTATCATCTCTTTCCCTTTTCTTACGGCGGCCGCGCCATTCTTACATCTTTCTCTTCACCTTGCGACTTATACCGGCGAGCTCTCGACCTCGCCTCGAGTGTATGATTCCTGTATTAAACTTGGAATTAACTTTGGTCGTTATAAATGATACCCTATATTTTACTTTAGTTACAGAGATTATTTTAGAGTGGTTATTTGTAGTGACATGGTACGATATTAATATTAAAGCGCATATAGCTTTTCGACGTTGTGCCTTTTGTTTTTGGATGAGATCTACATTACATTCCATTTATAGTATAAAGATTTATAATAATTGTAGGTAACTTCCGACTAAAATTAAAGCGATATAAGTTGACACGCACGTATTTAGCAATAATTATACAGCTCAACAAAAAGACACTTTTTATTTACTGCTGATGTTGACTGGTCTACTGATTGCAAACGTAGAAAGTATTTTCTTTTATCAGCTATACTTTTTCAGATCAGGAAAAAGTAAACCAGTCGTGAGGGAGGGAGGGCAAATAAGCGCGTCTGTTTTGAAAGTAACAAATTTTGTCGTTTCTTTTTTTATTCTGGTTGTCCATAAATAAAAATAAAGACAAATCTGCGAAAATCATTTCGAACCGAACGATACCGAGCTGAAATTATCAATTTAATAAGAGGCGATATTGAGGGGAAATGACAAGGGCATAAATGAAGAGGCGGTATTATCGAAATGATTGCACCACTCCAAAATATTTGAGACAACATAAAAATTCCTGTACAATTCGGACTAGACTTGTTTTTGAGATAACGCATAAATTCCCGAACAAGAAAAGGGAATCTGATCCAACGGACGTTTCTCAGTCCATTCCAAATAGAATTCAGTAAGATATTTTCGGGTAATTATCGATTGCACTTCTTGAGATAATAGTAAAACTTCCTGAAAGATTTTGTTTAAAAAAGTAAATTTCTTTCTGGTGTCAGGTTAACAAAAATAGTTATTGAGATAACACGTTTCCGTATAATTCCGGCCAACATTTATTGAGATATCCTCGATCATGATCTATCATCAAACTAATAGAGACAAGAGCAAAACCTCCAAAGAAATGCTAACGAGAATGCATTGAAGATAGTTTAATAGGTCTTGAAACGACAAAAATTTCATTATAAGATATCTTCGAAAATTGGCACTTTTTGAGATAAGGTCAAAATCACAAAAAACAACGCGTTGTCGAGAATTTGTTAAAAAATAAATGTAAGAATAATTATTGAGATACAACACCTTTCCATATAATTCAAGCTAAAATTTATTAAGATATCTTCTATCATGGTCTATCAGAATTATAGGGACGAGAGGAAAAACTTCTAAAAAAATGCTAACAAGAATGTGTTGAAGACAGTCTAATAGGTCTTGAAACGACAACACACTTGATTAGAAAATATCTTCGAAAATTGGCATTTTCTGAGATAAGGTCAAAATCACAAAAACCAACCCGTTGTCGAGAATTTGTTAAAAAATAAATGTAAGAATAGTTATTGAGATACAACACGTTTCCGTATAACTCGGGCCAAAATTTACTGAGATATCTTCGATCATGATCTATCATCAAACTAATAGAGACAAGAGCAAATCCTCTAAAAGAATGCTAACGAGAATGTGTTGAAGATAGTCTAATAGGTCTTGAAACGACAACACATTTGATTAGAAGATATATTCGAAAATTGTCACTTTTTGAGATCGTGTCAAAATCACAAAAAACAACGCGTTGTCGAGAATTTGTTGAAAAATAAATGTAAGAATAGTTATTGAGATACAATACGTTTCCGTATAATTCCGGTCAAAATTTACTGAGATATCTTCGATCATGATCTATCATCAAACTAATAGAGACAAGAGCAAAGCCTCTAAAAGAATGCTAACGAGAATGTGTTGAAGATAGTCTAATAGGTCTTGAAACGACAACACATTTGATTAGAAGATATCTTCGAAAATTGGCACTTTTTGAGATAAGGTCAAAATCACAAAAAACAACGCGTTGTCGAGAATTTGTTAAAAAATAAATGTAAGAATAGTTGTTGAGATACAACACGTTTCCGTATAATTCCGGCCAAAATTTACTGAGATATCTTCGATCATGATCTATCATCAAACTAATAGAGACAAGAGCAAAGCCTCTAAAAGAATGCTAACGAGAATGTGTTGAAGATAGTCTAATAGGTCTTGAAACGACAAAAATTTGATTAGAAGATATCTTCGAAAATTGGCATTTTTTGAGATAAGGTCAAAATTATAAAAATCAACGCGTTGTCGAGAATTTGTTAAAAAATAAATGTAAGAATAATTATTGAGATACAACACCTTTCCATATAATTCAAGCTAAAATTTATTAAGATATCTTCTATCATGGTCTATCAGAATTATAGGGACGAGAGGAAAAACTTCTAAAAAAATGCTAACAAGAATGTGTTGAAGACAGTCTAATAGGTCTTGAAACGACAACACACTTGATTAGAAGATATCTTCGAAAATTGGCACTTTTTGAGATAAGGTCAAAATCACAAAAAACAACGCGTTGTCGAGAATTTGTTAAAAAATAAATGTAAGAATAGTTATTGAGATACAACACGTTTCCGTATAATTCCGGCCAAAATTTACTGAGATATCTTCGATCATGATCTATCATCAAACTAATAGAGACAAGAGCAAAGCCTCTAAAAGAATGCTAACGAGAATGTGTTGAAGATAGTCTAATAGGTCTTGAAACGACAAAAAATTTGATTAGAAGATATCTTCGAAAATTGGCATTTTTTGAGATAAGGTCAAAATTATAAAAATCAACCCGTTGTCGAGAATTTGTTAAAAAATAAATGTAAGAATAATTATTGAGATACAACACCTTTCCATATAATTCAAGCTAAAATTTATTAAGATATCTTCTATCATGGTCTATCAGAATTATAGCGACGAGAGGAAAAACTTCTAAAAAAATGCTAACAAGAATGTGTTGAAGGCAGTCTAATAGGTCTTGAAACGACAACACACTTGATTAGAAAATATCTTCGAAAATTGGCATTTTCTGAGATAAGGTCAAAATCACAAAAACCAACCCGTTGTCGAGAATTTGTTAAAAAATAAATGTAAGAATAGTTATTGAGATACAATACGTTTCCGTATAATTCCGGCCAAAATTTACTGAGATATCTTCGATCATGATCTATCATCAAACTAATAGAGACAAGAGCAAATCCTCTAAAAGAATGCTAACGAGAATGTGTTGAAGATAGTCTAATAGGTCTTGAAACGACAACGCATTTGATTAGAAGATATATTCGAAAATTGGCACTTTTTGAGATAAGTTCAAAATCACAAAAAACATCGCGTTGTCGAGAATTTGTTAAAAAATAAATGTAAGAATAGTTATTGAGAGACAACACCTTTCCATATAATTCAAACTAAAATTTACTGAGATATCTTCGATCATGATCTATTATCAAACTAATAGAGACAAGAGCAAAGCCTCTAAAAGAATGCTAACGAGAATGTGTTGAAGATAGTCTAGTAGGTCTTGAAACGACAACACATTTGATTAGAAGATATATTCGAAAATTGTCACTTTTTGAGATCGTGTCAAAATCACAAAAAACAACGCGTTGTCGAGAATTTGTTGAAAAATAAATGTAAGAATAGTTATTGAGATACAATACGTTTCCGTATAATTCCGGTCAAAATTTACTGAGATATCTTCGATCATGATCTATCATCAAACTAATAGAGACAAGAGCAAATCCTCTAAAAGAATGCTAACGAGAATGTGTTGAAGATAGTCTAATAGGTCTTGAAACGACAACGCATTTGATTAGAAGATATCTTCGAAAATTGGCACTTTTTGAGATAAGGTCAAAATCACAAAAAACAACGCGTTGTCGAGAATTTGTTAAAAAATAAATGTAAGAATAGTTATTGAGATACAACACGTTTCCGTATAATTCCGGCCAAAATTTACTGAGATATCTTCGATCATGATCTATTATCAAGCTAATAGAGACAAGCGCAAAGCCTCTGAAAAATGCTAACGAGAATATATTGGAGATAGTCTAATAGGTCTTGAAACCACAAAAAATTGATTAGAAGATATCTTCGAAAATTGGCACTTTTTGAGATAAAAAAATCTTCCAAACTAACATTTTATCTAATTTTATAGTCGTGGTAACTCGTAAACAATTCTTCTTTCCTCACCACACCCAGCCTCTCCTAAAAGAATCGTAGCGGGAAAATTCACGAGGGCATTTTTTGTGTACATTGGCGTTTATATCGGCTCCCGGCGCAATTTGCGTAGATCAAGCTGGCTAATATATTTAAACGCAAAGTATGTTTCGACCGTAACAATAATACTTTCGAGATGCTAGAAAGCAGATACAAGGTGTGTTATTTTCCCGAAACGATTCCGGACGAATCGAGTTGTAGCCCCGTTTCCCCGGCTTTATTGTTTCGATGCCAATAAAAATAAGTGGCGCTGCAATCGTCGGTAGACCGTGGCACGAAGAAGAAGAGGAAGATAAAAATGGAGGAAGGAGTACGAACGCGGGCGGAGAAAAGAGGGTTCCTTTTAGGCCCGGAGACCCATTCCAAGGAAGAAGTAGAGAGACCATAAAAACAGACAGTCTATGTAAATTTATTGAAATATTTCACCGGCTTAAAGATTTTTCGCCACTAAAAGATTTTCCCTACCGTCGCGGATTTTCAAATAACTAATGTAAATACGAATTTCGTAGTTCATCGCGGTGCATTAAAGGATATCTTTTAGTAGGATGAATATTAATGTTTATATTACTCGCCGAGAATGGCAGAGGAAGATTCGCCGCCGCCGTCGCCGCCTGGCGAAAACCGACGAGGCGACGTTCATTGTTATGCAGATTTCGTTGAAGCTCTGTTTTCTTTTGTGCGTATCGGGGAAAGTAGTGCGGATTGATTCGCCATCGTTCGTCGTCGTCGTCGTCTCCTGCTTTGTTTGAGGCAACTCCGAAAGTGCATATCTCATTCCTTTTAATGTAAGGAGGGTCGTTCGTCAACCATTCCTTATGCTCTTGTTTGTTTTGCTCTTCGCCAGTCTTCCCCTTGTCGACTTCAATCTGGATAATGCATAATGAAATGATGCTTTTTTATTGCTTTGATTCGACGCTGGAGCATACTGCGTTCTTGTTGTACACGAAATTTATTTGCTAATTTAAATTAATTTGGCAAACAGAGGAGGATATCTTAGAAGTTGCAAGGAATATATTGTGTTTTTCTTTCATATAACGATCGATTCTATTAGATTTTTGTGGTCAACACAAATATGACCTACCAAGAACTCTTTTACATACAAGAAACTAAATCCTCAAATCTTTCTCCTTTAAAATCTACTCGCTGAAGAACGAGAGAAGTCGTTGGGAATCATTTTGCAAAAGATATTTATTCCCCCTCCTCTTCCCCTTTCCTTAAGCATCGACCTGTCTATATCACTGTTCATTCATGGGCACCTTGCGGGTAATTCTATTAAAGATGGTAACCAACCTTGAACTCATCGAAAGTTTGCTTGCTGGTCACTTTTCTACCAATGTTGTGCCTTTGGCCACTTTAAGTAGTTAGTCGTTGGTGCTTTGGTGGTAATTCTGTTGAGAATGGTAACCAACTTTGAACTCATCGAAACTTTGCTTGCGGATCGCCTTTGTACCAATCTCGTGTGTTTGTCAACTTAAAGTAGTTGGCCGTTCTTCACCTTATTCACGTGGGAACTTGCCTTTCCGAACGTTGATCCTCTTCAATTCTCATTTAAATTGTTTATGTCGATGGGGCACAGATACCCCAAGCAGGTTCAGTGAAATATCTTCCTCCATCTTGATACGAGACTAAACTGCAACTACCATGTTAGACAGAAAACTGAGCAAATTGAACTAAAAGGGCGTGAAATGCACTGGTTGATTGAAAGATAGTCTAATCCAAACGTAAAGTCTAAGATGACTGGTCTACCAGACTATTATAAAACCCATTTGGACTTATGGTATACAAATTTTGGGGATGCTCTAAGAACACAAATGAACTAATAATTCAATATAGTCAGAACAAATTCCTTCGTATCATCACTGATGTATACCGCTTTGCGACCAGCAAAGAACTGCATGAAGACCCTTATATTAAATGGATCAGTGAAGTGATTTGTGCCTAAGCCACAAACACGAACAAAGACTAACAAGGCACACCAATGTAGAAGTCATCCAACTCCTCGACAACACTCAAGAGTTGAGAAGGCTAAGGAATTGTAGGGAACGTGCACATTGATGCAGTCTACCCACACACGTCTTGTTAGTGTAATATTGTTAAGTACGTAATCAATAATAATAATAAATTATATTTATATAGGATTGTAGTAACCATTTCCATTGAAGGATATTTACAAAAAATTAAATTGTTAGGAAGAATTAGTGAAGACCAAGTTTTATATAAAATCCAATTTCGGAAAGTATGGACGATATTCCTAAAAATTCGAATTGTTCATGTTTAAAAAATAAATGAATTACATCATCCCTGAAATGCGTGAAAATTTAGGGGTGATTTATTATTACTATTTTTCTTCCACTTTTTCGGGCAGTGTATACTCCATTGGATTTGTTTTTCTTTAGCTGCTCTATTGTTTTTTTTATTATTAACGATTCCCTCGTCTTTCACTTCTTGAACTATATCTTGAATTTCTGCATTACGGCAAGTAATAAAATCTGGTAAGTCGGGCTTTCTTTGCTTCCTTCTGAAACGCATGTAAAGATGCGTGTATCACACACTTTATGGGCAAGCTCCGGCCCGCGGGCCACATGCGGCCCTCGAGTAAGATTCGTCCGGCCCGCTACTGAATTCTTTCGTTGCATATTAGCACGGCCCGTCTAAACTTAATTCATAATGAATCATAAGGAAAAATGTATATTTTTCAAGATTACTCGCAGCATAAAACTTCTACAAAAAAGGTTGCCCATGCCTGCTTTAGACCATACCGCTTGATCCACGCCGATACGTTTCTCAGTATATTGGGTTATCCAAAAGTAAACGGACTTCCAAGTTCGCTACCCAAATTCGTTACTAATAAAAGATGATAACACTAACTCTTTCTAACCGATGGAATATAGCATCAAGCAACAAGGATAGAGAATCGGATGCTAACATATCAAATTCGACATTTTTCCGATCGAGTTCGATTACGTTTTAATAAAAGTTGTTATCGTCATCCTTCTCCAACGCCTCGAAATATGGTCATGGGGAACTTGGTTGAACCTATTTGCCTACATCATCTGCAACAGAATCTCGTAATATTGGCCCTTGTGTTGTGACACTTTTTCTTGTATTGAATAGACGCCGCTAGCATTATTTTTCTGTAATCCATGGAATATCGCTGGAAAAGGGATGGTTGAAACCACACAGACAGAAAGCCATAACATTTCTTCAAGATTCCAATGCGTCATGTATGCTGTACTGTACAATTATGTTTTTGTATTTAATTAAAGTAGTGTTGTCTCCCTTCAACTCCAACCCGCGAAATATAGCAACAAGGATAAGGTTGAACCTATCTGCCTGTCTTCCCTGGAACAGAAATTCATAACATAACCCCTTGTATTGCGATTTTTTTATTATTATATTCAATAAAAGCTATTGGCGTGATCTTTCTTTAGTCCATAAGAAATCGCCGTAAAAGAATATGTTTAAACCTATTTTCCTACTTGGGCAGGGAGGCCAGAACATAATAATTATTATATTTATTCAAGAAAAAGCTCTTCGGTGTTGAACATGTCAATGAAACTACAATACAATGTATACAATATACATACGTACAAACGAAAACAGTACAAGAGAAAATATATTACACAAACTATATTGACACTCATGCCTTATTAAACAAATAATAAACCGTTGTATCCTTCAAATTGTATGTTTATATTTAATAGAAGCTGTTAATGCGATCTTTGTCTAACTCACGCGATGTTGTGGTAAAGAGGGGGATCGATACTGCTCGGTAGGGGGAGTCGGTTTATTATCTTCGCCGTTTATGTAATTAACGTTTATATTTAATAAAAGTTGTTAACGTTATTTCTTTCTAATTCACGGGGATATCGCGACAAAGAATCAATTTCTTATGCGATATTATTTAGAAATTACTTTTTACATTTAACAGAAGCTGTTAGCGCGCTCTTTCTCTAACCTGTGGTTCTCAGACTGTAATATATTTTTTCGACTTCGCAAGTCTATGTTCTATTTCGAAATTACTTTTAATTTTTATGGATAATAAACGCCGATTTTTCGCAGTCTTTTGTTTACGTTACAAACAGTGGAGGGCGAATCGCGATAACCGTTGACGTATGTATAAGTCGTGAGTGGGAAATAAAACTGACCAGTTTGTACCAACTGGAAAGCAAAAACTGTGGAGGAGATTTTGCACATCTTTCTGCTATAATAGCATTAAGGGGTATGATTACTTCTTACGGGGAGTGTATATAATTCAACGTATATTTCAGAAGTAATCCTACCCTTGGCGGATGCTATAATAGCGGAAAGTTGTGCAATGTCTCCTCCACAGTTCTTGCTTTCCAGTTGGTACAAACTGGCCAGGTTTATTACCTTAACTTTGTGGATGGCGATATAGTTACAGAAATACGTATCAGAGAGGGACAATCAACGAGAATCAAATTATCCAAATTGGTATCGCAAACATAAAAAATTAATTTGGATTTAAATTAACGAATCGACGATCATACGAAAGTAGTTCGAAACATTACCTTCGTAAATTACTTTTCCCCTAAAGCTTTATTAGAATTGCTTTGCACCTCCTTTATTTTAAATGGAAAGAACGTGCGTCCGAATAAATCTCAATACAGCGACATTTCACGATTACTGAACGGTTCGTTTGATAAAAAAGATCTCCCTCGCGTCGCATTCGCAATCGCAAAATCACTGTTAATTATGGAGGACAACAATAAATGTCCTAATTCTACATTCCGGGCCTGCGGTCTCGGTCGGAATTTATGTGACTTGTAGTTTTACCCCGACAACGACAATTAAAAAGATAAGAAAGGAAGAAAGAATGCTCCGCTTAATTTTAACCTACTTTCTACTACGTACATGCGATTCGTATGTTTCTAAGTTAATCCTCTCCTAATTATAATTAGAGGGACAATAAAACACTATTCGAACTGGAAGTGATTTAAAATTTGAAATTCGTTTCAAGCGCGCGATTTGGCGTGTTTTGTTAATTAAACTCACAAAAGGCAACCGGGGAGTAAGTACTAATCTTAGCGTTTCAATCACAGAAAGTGAAATCGGAATCGATTATGCTATTAGTGAAGTATTCAATCATCATGACATGCAATTTATTAATTCCAATCCTACTAAAAGATACTGTTACATACCAGATACGCACCTGCATAATTTACCTACCTCTCTTCCACTATTACGAGCGCATACGTATCCGAATAGATAGTGGAATTTCATCTAGCACGTGAGAAATTAAATGATACAAAATTTAATGGCTTTAATGTCGCGCTCGATACCATAATAAATTTGAAGCTGTTAGCCGAAAATTAACTGCCATTCTCTATTATCATTCCCCGGTATGCATGACGGAAAATTACATTAAATATGGAGTGCTTAGATTACTTATTAATTCCTAATTCGAACTTTGCATCAACGAGATGCAGCTGGTAATGTAAAAGGAATAAATTAATCACTGATTTTCCTCTCTTTGTGTACATTTACATTACATTACGCTGCATCTTCTTCCGACAAATATTCAGAAGATTGAGATGATTGGCTGTGCTGCGTGCGACTATTGTAAAATAAGAAATGATGAGTATTTCGTGTCCTTCCAGTATTTTATAGTATATCGATTTTTATGTAATACGAGTTTCTCCGATTTTATGCCTCTACCTTCGGGCTGCTCCCTTTCAAATCATTGAAATCTTCATAGGTCATCCTCCCCTTTCTTTATTCTTTTCTCTACTCTACTTCTGCTTAACTATTAAAGAAACTGGGTGTGGTAAGAAGTAGCTTACACGAGAAGCAATTAGGGTATGATAATTTAAGATCTTTTGAATCTTTTTGTTTACTTAATATAGAAAATTATGTTATTTTCAATTCAACCTTGACAACTGCTAAACAGCGAAATCCGCAATACATTTCCTTTTCAATGCGTTTTAGTAAGCATTGCATCATCCGCATTTCTTCGTTTAAATAAATTTTTCAAATTCATCCATACTTTTTCTGGATGAAATCATGCAATGAAACGAATATTTTCTGTATGATTCATATCGGACAGCGCAAAATTAATCACCCTATCGGAAGATGCTATAATTTTCGCAAATGGCGTCGTACATCAATTATATTTGATATTTGTGAACTTGACAGCTGCAGTATACAAACAGACAAGCAATGGAGCGCTATACTCCGCAAGGGCGTGGAATAATTGTATCGATTTGTTTGACCAATAATCGGTCGATGGTATTAGCGCAGCGTGAATTTCAACGAAGAACGAAGAAACATCAACCAGGCGACGGGCCACGCAATTGGGCATCACCAGACGGACCCTACAGCGAATTTTAGTGAAACAGTGCACCACTTAATGCCCGCTGACCGTCAGTCGTGTGTGAATTACTATAGAGCCATCCTCAATCTCAACCACGAAGAGGACGATTTTGAGTCGAAAATCATCATGAGCGACGAGTCGCATTTCCATTTAAGCAGTTACGTCAATAAACAAAATCTTCGTTTCTGGGGCACTGAAAATCCGCGTGCGACGCACGAAGAGCCGTTACATCCATTTAAAGCCACTGTGTGACGCGGCATTCACACGAGAGGAGTGATTGGGACACCATCGGCAATACGGTTACTGTTACTGGCGAATGCTACAAGGCCATGATAAGCGACTTCTTACTGCCGGAATTGAATGAGCGGGGTTTGGTGAACATGTGGTTTCAACAAGACGGTGCGACCGCACACACAGCACGAGCCACAATGGATATTGTGAAGTAAGCGTTTCCTGGTCGCCTAGTCTCCCGTTCTGGCGATTTGGCATGGCCAGCAAGATCGCCCAATTTAGCCATCCCAGACTTCTTTCTTTGGGGCTACTTGAAGTCGCGGGTTTATGCCAACAAGCCCCAGACAATCGCAGCTCTGAAGGAGAATATTCGACAGGAATCCGAACAATTATCACCGGAAATCTTGCGGAAAGTCATGGAAAATGCGATGAAACGGATACAAATGTGTATAAACTCTTTAACTTAACACAAAAAATTGTAAAGGTCAAAATAAAGATTTCCATTACACAAAATCATTTTTTTATTTAGTAGAAAAGTTATTCAAAAACAAGATTGGATGATTAATTTTGCGCCACCTTGTATAATCAAGCACAACTTGAGCACAAGTATACGAATAACTATGAAAGAAATTAATAGTATCACAGTCTGTTCAAAATTAGTACATTTTTTATAAAATCGTTTAATCAAATGATAATCTTAAACGAATCTATAAAAAAATGGTTTTAGAAGTTATGTAAATAAGCAATGTTAAATAACAATAATAAATAAATCTTATTTAATATTAAATGTATCTAGTACTCATTAAATCTAACATGCTAACCATTCAACAGGAAAGGTTATCGGTCATTAAAATAATTTATTTACGAAGTACAAGGCTCTTGCGTTTTTGCAAGACTTTTGCGTCTTGGTCTTGCATTGGTCTTAGTCTTGCCTTTGCAAAGTACGTTCATGGTCTCTCTTGCTCTCCAAAATCGGTTTTGGTTTTGGTCTTGCCAAATATGCGATACTAAGTGTTACGTTATTTCTTAACGCACCTGTATAGGCGTTACGTTTCGTAGTTGTACATGCAGCGATCAACTTTTAGTGGTGGCGGATCTTCGAACTACACATGTTTAATTTCATTGATTTCAAATTCATTAATTCCTAACTGTACGGTGTTCTTAATATCATTCTTTTTCCCATGAGGTTAATTGTGGTGAACTTAGTTGCTTCATATTTTGCGTTCTTTCCGGGTGTTTCGTTAATAAAAGTTTCTTTTCGATTTATAGCCACAATCCGTTTGAACTCCATTTTCGAAAATTTACCGAAGTGATTTACGAGGTTTCTAGCTCCCAATTTGAAACCAACCTGCATTCTTGTGAAACAAACGGTTCTGTTAACTATTCTGTTTATCTTTGGAAACCTCTTCATTTGTTAAGCTTTCGAGTTTTTCTGAAGATTGTGGAGATTCTTGTTGAATCCGATTTAAAAACTCTGTTTAATTGCATTAGTTTACCGATTATCTGCAAATAACCTCCGTGGGAGTTGCAGACGAGGAACGGAAAGGTAACACTAAATCGTATTCGTTGGCCCAAACTCCATCTAAGGTATGCCATTTAATGTAATCGTTAAAATGCGTACATGTCGGTTTGCATCTTATTGTTCTAGATCTTCTTAGGAACATCTGTTTAAAGACACCTTTTTGTGGTACTCCTTTCTTGGGACACCTTTAAGAATACATTTTTGGAATATGTTAAGAATACACCTTATTTTCTAACCCCTACGAATACTTTTTTGGATTTTGGATTACCGTCCCGGTCTACCGTTTGGAACTATTGCCTCTTCGAGACTAGCTTTGCAGCCAATGGGGCATCAAATCTTATCACCGAGGAAGCATTACCATCGCAGCTTAGTAACTTACGAATTATTCCTGTTTTCTGTTTTAATTGTGAAAGCAAAAACCTTATTTCATTTAAATCTCGTTTGTTAAAAAGTTGTAATGGTTGTAATATCCGACTTTCGAGGGTAGTGTTGAACTTCAGGTTTACAGAGTGGGCCGAATCGCTCACTGACATCATCGAGTGACTCCGTTTTTTTTTGATTGTGTTTGTTAATTGGGATGGTTGAACATTTCACTGCAATCATTTTTATTTCGAGAGGAAGATAGATGTAAATAACTTGTCACATAGCCTGGTTTGGTTTTAATGACATTGCATTCGTTTAGTTTCTTACAAATTTGGCACGAACCCATTTCTTCTTCTTCCTCTTCTTCTTCTTCTTTCACATTATCCTTCTGTCCGTCTAAGGCGCCGGATTCAACTCTTTCCATTTTATTTTATTTCTATTTAATAAAACAAGTCGTGTTAGAGTGTGTCAATTGTTCGGTAAGCTCATCTCCTCTTGGGTGTGAGTAACACAAACTTTCCATCTTCTTTTTGGATTTGAGAGCCCTCTCATCTTCACTGCGGCTAGGGCGCCCAAAATCCAGGTATCTCAACAGGCAAATAGCTGAAGATTCGCGTTTGCAGGTTTCTGTTATTCGCCCACTTTTGTTATCTGCTGGTTAACAAAAGACCAATTGTGCTCATTACTACTAGGAACAAGAAAGAAGAATACAGTAGTAGAAACGAGGAACAGGAAACAGGGATTATTAAAGAACAATGTGTTTCAGAGCCTCAGATCTACTGTGGATATAAGAATAACAATCTCCCACGTCTCACAAGGATGAAACCGTATCGACGATGCACCATACCTCGCAAGGGTTACCACGCAAATTAGCATGATTTATTGAGCTAAAAATGAATAAACAAATTTTGTTAAGATCAAGTTTATATTGCCGCCTTGTAAAATTTACATTTGCTATAAAATAGTTTTTGTTTCGACACGATCAATAGGTTAATGCCCGTACAACAAGTGGCACAGTTGGCGCCAATAATGACTTAATTTCGTTTTTATTCCACTTATATTTCGCTAACATGCAAATCCATGCAACATCTACACGTAACAGCCGCTCGCAATCAAACCCATAAAACGACCCATAAAAGCCGATTAGGCAATAGGAAGTTGTGTAGACATACTAGTACTAGTGCTACGTTACACCCACGAAAAATCGTACTCGTATGCACCTATTTATATGCATACGTATGATACGTACAAACAAAAAAGACGTGTTTGCCATTCACTAAATAAAAAGCACACACGCTTCTATCTTAATGGTTATGCACGCAAAATACATGTACGATTTATGACCGTCGTAATTATCTTGGGAAGAAAATAATATACTTCGTAAAAGTGAAGATATTTTCCCGCTAGAATGCATTGTAATTTACGCCTTTGTACGATGCCTAGATAATAAACTTATAATAAATTTCTCGCTAGGGAGAAAGTTCGGTGGGTTGTAGTAACATAACTCATGTTTAGAAAATGGAGAAAAGTGGAAACAAAACGACATTGTTAAGTGTGCATTGGATGCGAAGTAAAACTTTTACCTTAAGAAGAATTGTTATATATATGACAGCTCATGATACGTCAAACAAATATCGATTTAACGTACATAGAACCGAACGGTGCACGAACGGAAACCGGCATCAAAGTTCTTACGTATTCGCATACTCGATACGTTATTTCCCGGTTGGACTGTATGGAAAAAGTAATTTTAGAATTGTAACGACTTATCCGAGAAATTGTGTCTCTGGGAAATACCTAAACTTTTCCAATTGAACGTTAAATATAAAATACTTCTTCATTTCGCGTTACCGTCCGACTTCAACTTTCGGCTGCAGGTACTTTTCCCTCCCCCACTTCTGAACTAGGTTGAGTGGAATTTGCATACAAGTTGTTGTTCGCTCAACTTCCTACTTCGTACATCTGCAACTTTTTATCCTATTGTTTGCGCTTATTATTTCAAGCCAATCTACGATGCGAATGTATATGTATACTACGTGACCATATATAAGAGGAATTTGAACGGAAGTGCTTGAAACTAATTAATTAGAAAAACCGTTCCAATCACCGTATGTGTGAAAGTATAAGGAATTCATTAACATTTCAAAAGTTGTACGAATTTGGATATAATTTGTGATTTGATCACTTTTCATCAAGATTACTACAATATAAGCTCTATTTAGACGAATACACTCATCCCAACGTGAAACTAACTTTTTTAAATGTCCTCGAAAAACTTCGGAGCCCTGCAATCCAGATATTTATAGCAAGTTTTGTCGTATTTAAGGTCTCAAATCGAACACCTGCAGTTGTCCTTTCAATTCTGCGTTTATGTCAGTTAAGTAGCTTCTTCTTCTTCTTCTTCTTAATCATATTCCTATCTACCTTTCGGTGTAAGGCTTGGATGGGGTCAAGTTTCCTATTTTCCATATAGTTCTCTCCACCGTTTTCTGTCTCCGGTCTGATCCCTTATTCCCTCCCACTCAATTCCCCTCTCTGCCGCTGCTCCCCTGATATCGTCATTCCATCTTCTTCTTGGCCTTCCTTTTTTGTTTTTTCCTATCACTCGTGTCTCATACACTCTCTTTGTCAGTCTATCATCACTCATACGACACACATGGTCGAACCATCTCAGCTGACTCTCCTCCACTATTCTCCATATGGGTTTTATTCCTAGGTTTTGCCAGTAATTCTCGTTCCTTATCTCGTCTTTCTTGGTCTTGTTTTCTATTCGTCTTAGGAATCTCATATCCATGGCGTTCACCCGCGATTTTACCTTTTCTGACCTTGTCCATGACCCACTACTATATGTTATTGTTGGTCTTATCACTTTTTTCACAATTTCCGTTTTAATCCGTTTTGGCACTTCCTTTTTCCCCAGAAACGAGTAGCTGAATTAGGCTAAACAATAGTGCACGGTATGGCTACGTAAGCATTTCAAGACTAGTCGCTGACCTATAAGATTTACGTAATTAAATTAGACCCAAATTCCTGAAAACATTCGAAACATTTCAGTTTTTTTGACAACACGCATCACATCCTTTCGGGTCTAAATTTTAATTGCCGCAACGAAGCGAGAAAAAAGCTGCAGGAACTGCAAAACGAAATGTACTTTTCCGCCGTTCTCGCGCCTTCCCTTCATCAAACTTTCAACGCATCCTTTTAAATGAAACAAATCGCTTAATGAACAATTCCCAAGCGTTCGTAAAACCGCAAAATACCGCTACCAGTTATCATAGTTATAAATCCCCAGACGGGGAATTAAAGCGTTGGCAAAGATTCAACAAAACAAACACATTTGTACGCCGAATTCTAGGCAGGAACGGGAACGCAGAGAAAGAGAGAGAGAGAGGGAGAGAGGAGGAAATAGGCTCTTCAAACTTTCGACTGTATTATTTCTCTGTTTTTCTTTCATCTCAATAACAGCGCCGGCCCGCTTTGAAGTTGTCGTTTTGTCTAGTCGGACTTTAAAATGAGTCATTATCCGAGTTATTACTTTTTCGTCTGGCATCTCGCTTTTCTTCCATTCCGTTCTGTCTTTCGCCTCGAGGTACGTCTACCTGTAATAGCTGTAATAATATTTCTGTTATATCTGTGTAGGTACGTTCCTAAATTATGCAGTAGACAGTAACCTTTTGCAGAAAGGAAATCATAATTGTTCAATATCAAAAGCAAAATTCTCTTCTAACGTGTAATGCATGGTTAAACATATCTGATACCAACGGAAAATAAGGGAATACAGAAGTTTTAGCGAATGATTGAATAATGCAAATCGTTTTCAGTTATTTCAATTCCTTCCTAGTTTTATATTTCCCGAGAACCTATGCTGATAAAATTCATGTCTTCAAATAAGTTTCCTCAAATAGACTTCCTCGGCCCCTTAAGGATGGGCACATCGTATACGAGGGACGCCTTCTGTTTTTAAAAACGACAGAAGAGCAGACAGAATGCTTCGAAAATTAGTTTGAACGCGTGTAAAAGCAATTTTAAAAGCATGGTAAAACAACTTGTTCCAGCAATTTTTTTATCTTTCCAAGTTTTTGTAACAACTTAAAAGCGCGCCTCATATGCATTCATTCCCAAAGCAGCGTTTATGTTATCTAGAAAAATCGAAGTAGAAATTTCAAGAAGAAAATATTTCGGGAAATTCTGATGCTGATTACCATATGTAACTTGAAATCTTCACGCCACATACAAATCAAAAAATAGCTTTGTACAACAACTGTTTTAGTATCATCAATTACCAGATTTCCTCGTAGCTTGCGTCGTAGGATGCTTACCTCGTAGGATGGTTCAAATACAGCTTTGTCTTTTGTACTTTTTGCACTGGGGATGATATCGCAATTGTCGAAATACGTATTTGGAGGTATTCAAATCGATGATGGTGGTTAGTGTAAGAAGAAATATTTTATTTTTCGCTGATAAATACTTCTTATTCCTTTTTATCGGATCTTTAGTGACCTTTCAGGTATCGTATTGGCGTTGCGATTCTTCTCATGTCCATTTGTTCCATTTATCCTGTCTCCTGCTAGTCTTTTTAGGTCTTCTAGAATTTTTTCCTTTTCCTTCCCATACTCCTCAATCTGGTCCGTTTATTTCCATGTAAGTCTTCATTTTCTGCTTTTTCTAGGTCCTCCCTTGTCAAATATCGTTTCCAATCTGTCTTAGTTCATCCTCACCACATGATCGTATCAGTTTAATTGCGTTGTTTTGATCTTTTCTACCATTGGCTTCTGGTTTACTGTTTTCCTAATGTGATCGTTCTTTATTCTGTCCAGTTTGGTTACTCATGCTATCTTTCTAATATGTTTCATCTCCTCTAACAAATGTATAGTCGGTTTCAGAACTGATGGCACTTGCTCAGATGACGAATTTGAGAATTAAAAAGAGTAGGGAATATGAAACGGGAAAAAGGACAACAGTTTGGACTGTGTACGGTAACGCCTGAAAACATCAGTCAGTGTCAGTTCTCAGTTATAATTCTGCTTTCGTTGTGTTTGGTGCTTTGATATTATATATGTTTTCCGTTCCCTCCGTTCTTTGTCACAACTATATCCAAAAAGGACACATCATAGATAATATGACAAAGAAATTTATTATCACTGTATAAAATGATAGCAATAGTGAGTCTGTTTTGGATACTTCTCAGATGAGAATGTTAATAGAAGTTAATATACATATTTTTCGATTCCTTGCATTTTATTTCATAGTTTGTGTCATTAATGTCATTACTTTGCATTTATTTATTAAAGATTTCAATATCTAATGAAATATGCGATGTGACACATTATTGAGAATATTTCTTTTCAGAAAAATTTATCAGGAGAAAGTAGATAAATAATTAATATACAAATATATAATTTTTAATTACAGTATGTTTACAATATTACAACATATTCACATAAATTTAGTTTTATAAAATGTAAAAATTAACATGAATATATATTTTCTTTAAAACGCTTTTTGTTTCCATTTGTTTTCCACTTCAAACAACAATGTTTACCAGTCGTTGCAGTACTGACTTCGTTGTCTATATTTTAGTGCGAATAGTATATAGTACATTTAAGTCACTCCTCGCGCATCCCAATTGCCGTCAGTTTTGAAACCGAGTATAGAATTCTTCATCCAAAATCTTTACTATTTGTGAAAGATGACTAGACAAACTAGTTTGTTAGCAAGAGGAAATGTTTTCTTAATTCTTTTGGGAGTGTGGTGTTATCTCCGATTCTTTGAAGTTCAAACAGTTCTTGTTCTACTTCATCACTTCACAATGGGTAATTGAACTCATTTAGTTCAAGAAAATACTCTGAAATCCGACCAGGAGTGTCAAAGTCGATGAATACTGTTAAAAATACTATTCAATTATCGAAAATCGCCCATAATTGCCGGTGGTCGTATCCAACAGTGATTTCTAAAGATCATCAGAGCAATTTCAAGTTGCCAAAATTCAAACTTGAGTTCGAAACAAGAATTAAGTTCTCTTTATTGGGCGATTGAAACTTTTTACAATTTTGTTATGGAAACAGCAACCTACCAAGTAGGTATCTTCCAACACCAACGTTCAAGTACCTCGATTTTTTTATTATTGACATTCCACTTGAAGAGAACGACGATAAACCTCACTTCAGAACTGCACCAATAAATATTATTATTAATAATTATTTCTCTGGAGAATCTAGTAAAGGAATATTTGATCGTAGTATACACTATATCTAATATTTCTCTTTTCAGAACAACAGTCAGTCATGACTAAGGTTTGATAAAAGAGTGGATGACGTGTGTAAACTGGACTTACGTTCAAGGCGCGGCATTTAAATTCGGAGAAGTAAGGGCGTCAGCCCTGTTTACACCACTTCATCATAACACGTCATCCACGCTCATATCAAACCTTAGTCATGACTACCAAAACTTCTAGTGAAAGATGTGGTGGACGGTGCTGTCCTCAATGCCAGCGAAACATCTGTCGCGAATTTTATCCAAAAACTGTGAAGATTTTAACGATGTGGCTTATTATCAATTTACATATACCTCGATTTAGTCGACCTACTTCGAATTCGTAATCTCAAAATGTTGGTTTTTTTATCCTTCTCGTTTCCTTAATTAAAAAAGGATTTCTTCAAAAATCCGCAACTTGAATCACTTGGGTAACATGCCTTTTATAAATTCTAATCGTAAGGTGTAGAGTAGGCATGGGCAACCTTTTTTGTAGAAGTTTTATGCTGTGAGTAATCTTGAAAAATATACATTTTTGTAGTATCCTTATGATTTATTATGAATTAAATTTAGACGGGCCGTGCTAATATGCAACGAAAGAATTCAGCAGCGGGCCGGACAAACCTTACTCGAGGGCCGCATGTGGCCCGCGGGCCGGAGGTTGCCCATACCTGGTGTAGAGTAACCACGAAACCAGCAATCAAATGAATGTTAGAGATGCAACATATTTTGGATACTCCATCAAAATGTTTGCCCCCCTACAACAAGGAAATATTGTAAAAAAAATTCAGAATGCGTATTCTATAAGACACTTGACCCTCCACCATACTTCATATTTCCACTACTTCTTTCACGAACTCTCCGCGTTTTCTCATCGTCGAATTTGCGAATAGCGACGCGGTGATGTGGGACCCTTAGAGCGTCGACGCTGTTTACCTATGCAGATTTTGGCGAATTTATTCGCATAGTACGTTGAACTATCTGACACGCGAGAGGGTACCTGTGGGGATTAGAAATTTACCATCGGAACAAGACACTGACAGCTTCAGTGAAGCAACATACATATAGGAACGGACTCGACCCGTGGGCAAATTTCCCGAGAGACCCGCCTCCGAGCCTGAGCAGTAGAAATAATTCTATCCTGAATGAGGATTCCAGACAAAAGACGCGAACGAATTGCGTTCGACTGATGCGTACTGCTGCTGCTGCCGTTGCATCCTCCGTTCGATGCATCGAAAGATATTAGTGAAAAGTATTTTTTGTTAACCTTCCTATACTCACGCATACGGTCTGTGAGACCGACTTATATAGTATAGTATACGTCTTTCATTTTGACGTGACTATAGGAAGGTTAAAGTAGAAACCGGTGGGATGCGTGAGTATATTTTATGAGATTTATGCAATACTTTAACAAAGTAAATGTCTTGAATTCGTGTTGCGCAACAAAATTGTAGATGTCTTCATGTTCGAAGTGAAAATTGGCAAAAAGTGCAAACAATGTCGTACTGCAATTACATATTTGAAATGTCAGTCGAAACTAGACTATGCAAATATGCGGTATGATGAGTCATCTGCGCTTTGTCCTCTGTAATATAATATTACATTGTCAAAGGGGCAAATAACTCACCATACCGCATATTTACCCAGTTTAGTCGGAACAACCTACAAGTTTCGTATCACCTTGATAAACTCTTCAACACGCAATGGTCTATTCGTTATGGGACACTTGCTCCGCCGACAACGAGGCCAACAACTTCTAACTGCATCTTACAGAATCGGTATGAGTAATACTACATCACAGTCCTTGCGATCATTACCTAGTTCCATAATCCTTCGCCTTGATTTCGTAGATGAAGCCACTTTGTGGTTCCATATTAGTTACAAACAATTTAACACATCCATACTTCGTTTACATTAAGAATGCAGTGTGGGGATAGATAGGGCTATGAAATTCTTGAATCCGATTGGCTAACAACGACGCCCAAATTACACATTAGTTTGAAGAAGTTTGTCCTATTCTGAATGTGCCTTGGTTCAGAACGCCACCTACTGCATCCTTAACATAAACTCAGTATAGGGCAAGGATGTCCTTGCTTAATCGCACACTAAGAACGCCGTTCTGTTAGTTTCTTGAATATCAAAGAATTTTTGCACTAAGTAAGAGAAAGTTGTGAAAAGTCCACGATTGACCATTGTCAATCGTGGACTTTTAGTTTCGTCATATCGATTATTGAACTGGGCAAGTATGTGTTAACTGCTAGTGGCGTGGCGAGCGCATAAAATTTTACACATAAAATAAAAGTCAGGAAGAAGTAACGAGTTGTTTCGATGTTGCTTTTTTTTCATCGATGCATTGGTGATTCAGGACTTTTGATCAAAATTGTAGAAAGTCGTGGTTATGACGTCGAGGACTCTGTACTTATGTGTCTGGATGACTACATAAACACTTATCGACCCTTACATTTACCCACTATTAAGTTACCTCCGATAGAACGCTCCAACTTCATTATTTTTCAAGGCGCTACGTAATATCTTATCGCGCTCGACGTATTTTTCCTCATAACCTATTAATACGTTCTCGGTGAACAAGGAAAAAAACACAATAAACACCCAACATCACCCCCATATAAAAACTTCTCTCGGTTTCATTTACTGCGTGTATCTTTCGAAAATGGTACCATAACGCCGTCCGAACGCTCCTCTCCGACGATCATTTCTCCGGGAAATTTATTGCCGTCTTTTATTTTCGGACAGGACACGTCTTCGAATCAACGTTTTCGTATGTTTCATTGGCAGCCTCTAGCGACGATGGTAGTAACGCGCGCCCCGCTTGCCGCGGTGTCTCGATTTAGAGATATTAATCGTTCCCTCCCTTTCTTCCATTTACAACTTTTCTCCCGTTGATATTGCTAAACGAGGGAATACCTTATTTCCTACTCGCATGGGAAATGTTTATTATAGCGAATTCCCATCACGTATTCCGAACGGTACGGCGAGAAGTTCCGGTTCGTACGGGGTCCCCCTCGTTCTTCCCTGCTTTTCTTTTTACTTTTCACCTTAGGGACGCACCCGCGTTCACTTACGTGGTATATGCGAAATCTTTATCGTATGCATTTTACACGTATTCAAAGTGTCGGCAATATCGCGTGTTTGTAACACAACGAAAAACATTAGGAACATATAAACTGAAATAAACTTTAAGCAATAGAAATGTTCTCAATACCGCTGTTAGTAGTCACTTGGATTTTCAAGAATATGGTGACGTAGATTCCTAAAATTTGTAGTACAATAGGTTGTCAATTCCAAACAAGAATATACAGCGTTTATCATAACTAATGGGTCAAATTGTATTAGGTAAAATTTAGTTAGTGAGTGTAATTTTTTTTTTTCTAATGCACTTCGTTTTGAGGCTCCTGTCGTATTAAATCCCTACATTCGCTCGACGTTAGGCTTCTTCTGCTTTAATTTGAAGCATAAATTATGAAAAAGGTGATATAAATTATTCTCTTTAGGGACCTATCAAAATCAGGTAACTTCTTGAAGAAAACTGTATAAATTTTACTACGTAAGCACCGATTAAAAAACAGTACAATGAATGTCTGGAAAAAGTAAACGTGAAAATAAGCGAGGAAAAGAAACAAAAACTATGTTAATCAGCAAGGAGGAAAGAAAAAGATCCTTCTCAATAAAAAAATTGGGGCAGGTTGAAAACTTCAAATATTTAAGGATAATTCTAGCACAAGATCGGGAGGTTTGATGATGAGATGAAGAGTAAAAACGAAGCAACAGGAATATGTATAACAATATAAAATGTACCTTCCTGAACAAAAGAGAAATACCAAAACAGACATTTTTCAAAAAATATCTGCAGCAATGCTCACATACGGAGATGAAGTATGGAAAGCAACAAAGTATCAAAAATAAAGAACACGAAGCATTAAAATGAGATTCCTCAGAAGGATGGATAGAAAAACAAGATAAGATAAAGTAAGAAATTATACAATCAGAGAAAACTTGACAGCCCATACAAAACGAGATAGAAAATTTACGTTTTTGAATCACGGATTTTCGAATGTAGAAAGAATTTTTTTATATTATACCGTTTTATACCACATTGCCTTTCTATTATATATTTCAGACAAATGATGACATCTGTAGTATATTAGCTGATATATGCTGGTATGTACGCTAGGCACATCATGGTATAATCATGATCAGAATTTCGTGGACACACCGTGTGCAGAATGAACTGCCGAAGCATCTACAGGTAAAATTTTGCGTCCCTTTCTAGTTCAGGTAAACATATCTATATATATATAATTTCCTTATTTGTATGTTCCTCTTTTTTGTCCACCCAGAGCTTTTTGAAGCCCACTGATGAGCTAGAAAGCTGAAAATTGGCATGCACATAGTAAAACGCCTAGGCCAAATCCTAACGTAGCCGGATTTTTTATTTTTCCCCTGTGGGCGGAGAATTAAGACGAAAAAGGGGGTAGCAATATTCAATTTTTTAACATTTTAGCTTATATTTTCTTTTTCTTTCTGCCAGCTAGTAGTTAATATATAAGTAAATCCTTTTCATAGATATTAAAGTAAAGGCAAATCCCCACACCCTCATCAGTTAGATACTGCAGTGCTATAAACTTAATATTTGCCAATGAAACTGCAGAGACGATTGCATTGAAGATCAAGAAAATAAAGGAACAAATATTAGCTTTGTGTCCTACGCAAATAAAAATGGACAATATGGATGTAGTCATCAAACCTTTGAGGTTTTTATGTATGGTGTATGGCGAAGTTTTTAATGCTATATCGTGCCATATAACTCATGTGGCGCAAAGCCTGGTGAAATGAACAATCCAAATGTGATTTCACATAAAACAGTAAATCACAATTTTCGGTCATTTCTTTGTGTGCCTACCCCACATTTCTAATAGGGCTTGAAGTAAAATTATGCTAAGTGCGAGGAGAAAAGAATAGGGCAAAAGCATACGAAGGGAAGAAGTTAATGCAGGGCAAGTTAAAGACGGAAATCGACAAGAAGCCACACTAATACAGATTTAGTACTCAGACCATTAATTAGTTCAAATCGGGTAATTGCCAAGTTACATGCTCCGCCAAAAACTAAACATGAGAATATTTCCTCCGCAATTTTTAAGTTATTGGAAGAACCAGTTATTCAAGTACAATCCGATAGTGATTCCGACTAAATCTAAAACTATTAGAAATGTCATCTTAAATGTATTTATTTCTGTATTGAAAGTTAATTGTAGGTTGCTTTATGTCATATATCTATTACATTACAATTGTAATGATCTGTATTGACTTCTTTTATGTAAATATGTATATTTTCTTAAAATATCATTAAATATCTATAAAACTATACGTAATTGTTTAATTTAGTGGTAAAAAATAAAGGAACAACCAAAAAGAAATCATACCATTGAAGAAATATTTTTGTCTTGCTAGATTGTTCATGTATCACACCGTGCGCTATTTCCAGTGGGCCAGTACAGCCTGGATCTCCATCCCTATCATCAACGAGGTGGTTATCTGCACTGTAACTGTATCGGTCACGTTTCTGACTTTCCTTTTATTATTTTGCATTCTTAACAAAAGCTTTAAAAGCCAGCAAGTTTTTTTTTGATCGGAAATATATAAGATCGCCATAACAATATCGATAACTCTTGTAATCTTCGTCCCCAATGAGAAAAAATTCTAGTATAGTCTCCTTTCGTGAAATCCTAGAACTCGTTTTCAATGTAACTTTCTTATCTGCAAGAAAAACTGTTCAACAACTCCAATTATCATCTACTCTAATCTGATGGCCGCCACCACCGTAGCTCTCAAATTCCCAAACGAATTTATAATTAATAGTGCAGACTGTACAACACGAATGCTGATTATCCTGTTAACTATTCAGAGCTGGTCCTGCCTAGATATCTCTAAAAAGTCATTACGGGCGACGTAATTACCGCAGAAACCTTGCCGGGCGAAAAACAAAAACAACGCGCCTTCTTTCTCTCTTCCCCGCTCCCTCTCCCTCTCTCTCTTTAAACCGTCATAACTCTGTCGCTCGCTATTAACGACCCTTATTTGTTCTGATTTGTTCACGTGAATATACAACGCTCTCTCTAGTAGGTCGCTCCCGAACAATGCTCCGACAGCTCAACGACGTCGACTGAGTGGACCGATGTTCGGGGTTGGTGAATTTCGGGGTCTATATGAAAGTGACATGCTGACATGACATGAAATGCAATTACGTAGGTACGACGACGACGCGAGCGGCGAACGAAGGGCGAATCTACTCAATTCGGTCGGTGGTGTACTACATACATATTGCGGGCCCGTGAAGGTACCGAACAAACGTGTCAAAATGATTTCTTCCCTCTATTTCATCGCGTATACGTGACGTCAATGAGAGAAGACGAAAGATATTTATGTTTCATTAGTTGCACATGCCAGCCCGCATACACGACGTAAATCTTGTTAATTTTTGGCGTTGCATTTGGGGAATTCTTGTGATTTTCTTCGGCGGAAATGCCGGCCCCAAAGAACATCGCATCAGTTGCTATATGAATATTGTGCTCGGAAGGAATATAATATTCAAGGTGAGTATCGTTATAACGCTTATCCTGTATATTATCTTTCACTTCTTAGTGATAGTGATTTTTGGTGGCTGCGCCGCGGAAAACTCCAAAACTACCATCCCTAAAATAAATAGCTTGTGTTCTATCACAGTTCAGACTTTTATCACTGAGATATTATTCGATAAATGACGTATTACATACTTACCTACACAGAATGCTCCGAGTGATCGGAAATTAATGAAGAAATGTTGTGTCCTCAAGGCTCATCAACAAGGAACCACATTACATCAGGACATGGACAGGATGATGAAGGAGCAAGTGGCTCTCCTTTTTCTCCAAAATGGGATCCTTTGATAGGCAGGAAACGATCCAGCAGATTCAGCATGAGGATGCAGGTTAGGGACTAACATCACGTGAAAGGCGTACAAGAGCGCCCGGTAAAATGAGAATGGCCGCTTCTGATTATAAAAGTAAATCAGGTAGCTAAGAATTTCTTCATCGGCGAGGATACAAAACTTACTTTTACTTTACCTCATCTCACTGGTGTTCTGCTCGATAGATAGGCCTTAAAAAAGACTTACTCTGCACCACGAACCAAACAAATTATATTTAACAAAGTCGTGGTTTTTAGGACAAGTAAATTACAATATATGCATGTCGTCTGGGTACATCCGTTCAGTGAGTTAGCTGTTCTCATTTGTCACTAACCTAATCACAATCACGTTCTTCTGTTCCTTGGTCATCTCAATTGCGTCCGGTACCGTTGAGAACAAATGTAGACTGAGGCAAATCATACTACGGAAAATTCCTTATTTAGAAAATGAACAATGGACAACTAGTTTTAGAGGTATTTCTAGATTTTAGTAGAGCTTTTGAAACTATTGATAGGCAGTTGTTGTTGAGAAAATTAGAAAAAATAGATGTTAGGGATAAAGCTAGAGAATGGATAATTTCATATTTAAGTAATACTTATTACGGTGTTCCACAAGGCACTGTACTGGGACCATTGCTGTTTAAGATGTGTGTTAATGTTTGTACATATGAGAATTCAATTAAGAAATTCCCCCAATAAGTACTTAAATGCGCATTTTTGCCGCTATTTACTTCTATAAAAGTGAACAACTAAGTTGCCACAGGCTCCTGCAGTAGCTGCAATCGCGTTGATAATAATTGAGATATGTATATATGTACATGTTTGCAGACGATACTATGTTGTATGTATGTGGTAATCACGTAGGCAATATGGTTAGAATAATTAATGAAGAACTCGCTTCACTATACAAATGGATATGTAATAACTATAAGTATTAATATTAAAAAAAGACAAATTTATGCTTACAGGTAGTAGATAGAAATTAAATAGTATTGATACGAGTTACGTGAAAATATATCTGGACAATAACGGAATTGGGTGGATAGTATAAAATACTTGAGAATAGTTTTAATAAGAATGATAGTAATAATAACTTTAATATCCAACAGGCCAAGCCAATTACAGGATACACAAAAATACATAAAAAAGTATATAATAATAACAATCACAGTATAATAGTGTCACCATGCACAAAAACACAAGAAAGCCTATTTTAAGCGAGTGCACTATCCGGTTGTTTGTTTCCAATTATGGAACTTGGGACTCGCTTCATCGCAGCTGTTCTGGCAAATAGAATTATGAATTGGCTTCCATATCTTGAGTTAATCCGGGGCACAGAAAAATTCATACGACTTAGTATAAATGGGCGGTCAATCTTATTCTCCAAAAGTCCATTCAGAAACTTCTCACAAATACCATCTCGTCTTACACCCAATGGTCGCACTTTATGACGTATTAGCAGTTCATCCTGGGGAGTACCCCTCGCTGGATAGACTTTAGATAAAAACCTATCGTTTATAGAAAACGCCAAATTTGTAATGAATAAAATGTCGAAAAACGTTTCTTACGGATAGTAGGAGAAAATCTTAGTGTGTGTGCTAAATTCCTATTATATAAATATTTAATTGCGCCAGATGTAGCTTATTGTTCCAATATATTGTTTAATTTAAACAAAAATGAAACATCACAGTTACAAAAAAAAATACAAAATAGGGCAGTGGGAATAATTTTAAAATGTAACAGATATACGCCAATATCAACTATGTTAAGTACTCTAGAATTAATGAATGTACGAATAGTATTTAGAAGCTTAATATTTATATATAAAGTACAAAATAATAATTTGCCAGATTACATAACTAACATTACACAAGTTCAAGATATACGCAGTCATAGTACTCGAAATAATTACGAGATCTATGTTCATGGATATAAGAGAACTCAAACTGTAAAAAAAAATGTTTTAGTGAGCGGACTTACATTATATAATGCTTATATAATGCTTTACCGTATGAAATTAAAAGTAGTATAAATATTAAGTTATTTCCGAATTTATTATACAAGTATTTAAGAACACAGTTTCTAGTTTAATTTATCAACTTATTACCAGTAGTATAACAAGCAAGTTAAGCTTAAAAGATATTATTATTATTATTATTATTTCGCCGATGTTAAAACAAGGGGCAGTATCTGAAGGTGATTAGCTTGCTGGACGCGTCTGACCCGTCCAGCGTCAGAATCCCGTAGGGCGGTGAAATAGAAGTTTTCAAGGTTTTTAACGAAGAAAACCCCTTCTATTCGCGAGCTCCACGAAATCGAACGACACAAGCTACTACTTTCACGTAATTATCAGAATTATCGGACACAAAGGGAAGAGGGGGTAGTTGGGTAAATTTTCAGCCGTATTTAACGGATTCGATTCCCGAAAAATTTCTTGCTCCAATAATGATAACTGATTACTATGACGATCGATAGATTGTGGGTACGCGGAACGACGGCGGACCGAAGGGAAACTACTTTGAACACCCGAATGCCCTGCGACGAAGAGGAAGTACAATTTTAGCAAAAATATAAAAGAAGGAAATATTAAACGCGAATTAAAAACGGAATTAATAATCGAACTGTAGTAGATTACAGACTTACTTATCAATTCTCTGATAACACATGCTTGCGAAATTTGAAGTTTTGTTAGTTACAGAAATGACAGAGGGTGGGTCTTGTAGATTCTTCGATATTGGAAACGAATCCGGCTGCAGGAAGTGTCTAGCACGTCAGGTTTTGGAGCAACTTTGGATGAAATGGTCTAAAGAAAATGACCATTTTGGCCAAATGTATGGGTTTTCTTTTAGGCTTCCGAAAACTTCATCGTATCGTACTAGGCTTCGGCTCTACAATTCATTCTCGCGATATATGGAAGTTAGAATGTATAATACTGGTCATGTGTCAATTGACAGGCCTGCAAAAAGAATTTTTGTCAGACCCGATAATCAGGCGTGTGAATCGATGCGATTGGTGACAGTGATTCAAGTATTATAAACTTAAAATTACAAATCTCAGCTCAAAAAAGTCGTACAGCGGCAATAAGGAATGGATTTTAAAGCTGAAGACTAAACAGTTTTAATTACTTCCTCACAAGGCTTCGAGTTTTACATAAGTCCAAATTTACTCGTATCCAATAGTTCTGTTTATTAGCATACCTATTAAGATCACACTAACTGTTGAATTCGGTCTTAAATGAAAGCACACTACCTACAGAAGTCTTCAATCGAATGCAGCCAAATCCGCACTGCTGTCTCACTTCTACAGAACCAACGAAGTCCTTTAGGATTGCGCTAACGTTAACAGCTACACAGAGCGAAAAGGAGATATTATCGGACGAATGAAATTTTAAATCGTCGAGAAAATTAAATTCTCTGCCGCTAAACGTCGAAATGAAACGACTTCAAAGCTTAGTTTCTAGCCTTTATCGCCGTGTCCCGAGAAGGATAATAGAGGGAACATAAAAGGAGACGTATGTATGTAAATACCGATGTTGATACGAATATCTTACATTCGTAGATACGTGCATTGATTTCATATAAAAATATCTTCAGCCTTTGTGTTACTGCGTAAAATTTTACGCAAAAATGGATTCTGAACTTGTTACGTTTCTGCATGCGCTGTCGTTTTTTCTTCCATTTTATCGGTGTTGTTACGGCATCGGTGGCAGTTCCAATGCTAATAGACTAAGTTGGAAAGCAATTAATCATCACCGCTCGCTGTTTGACCATGTCCCATTAATGGATTTCGCGGTCTCCGTAATAGTCCTGAAACCGTGAATCTCCCCGAAGGTATATGTACTTGTATATACACGTAGAGTGTGGAACCGCCATGCAGATCGATGCGCATCCAAATAGTTCTAGTTTGATTTTAGCGATTGAATATGTAGGTGAAGATTCCTGTATTATACAAAACCGATTTTCCATTATTTCTGTGTAAAATGATTGTTCTCATCGAAATTGGAAGTGCATTAAACCGAAGGTTGAAGCAAAAAACAAAATATTGCAATAAGTCGTTACTGTTGAATTGAAGAATAAATTTCATGAAGCTCGTCATTGTGAAACCTAAACTTCAAAATCAAACGATAAATTGTGGATTTTGGGATTGTGCTCGATCATCAAAGACCGGAAAACGACGTTCCTGAAGGCCAATTCCACTTCATTCCAAGGATGTTCTCCGTTCTTATATGCCCATGTCAAAGTCGATGCATTTTGCTATGGCCCCGACCAACACGGATTCATATTTTCGTTCATTGAGCGCGTGAAAGCATAGAACAATGCGACAACCGCGGAGATAGAGCTAACTACTCGTGTGCATCACAAAGTGAAAATATTAAAAATTTTCCGATCAAATAAGAATAAGGAGACTGTGACTAAAATAATATATAAAATAAATATAATTACCCTCACCACTCCTTTCGGATAATATACAGATACGTATCTCGGCAACTAAGTTGCCATCCTCAGTGGAAAACTGCGGAAATTCAGTATCACTAGCGAATCCGGCTAACGCCCAAGATGACCACAAGGACACATTGTACAAAACTAAAGCACTGCACAATGAATATCACACACTGAACGCCCAAAACACACCAAAACACTGTTGACAGACTCAAACACTGTTGACGTTTCCACTGAGGATGGCAATTTAGTTTTTTCTGACAGGTGTGGTAAGGGTAATTTTATTTATTTTATATGTTTGCGTATCAATTACCAATCAGCTCGTTATTACATCCTAACTAACGTATTTACGGCGAAGCAAATTGGTTACTTAGCAAGATATGTAATACATATGATACATGGATTGATGATTAGCTGATAATTAGGTGCTAATTTGTGAATGTGTTAGTTATAGTTGGTTCGTAGTGTGTAATGTCGCCTCATCGTATATATATTGCCTTTCTGGTTGTTTCTCTTTTCATTTTCTTTTTAGAATTTAGGAAAGAATAACAGGCTTTGTCTGAATCCTACACCTATTGGTCAAATGTTATGATTGGAAATTATAAAAAAAAACGTTTGTTTTAAAAAAATTAGGGCAAGATTTATTGTAAAAATTATATTTAACTTATATACATCTGTTCTGATCAATGAGGATCATCATCATTATTATTATTATTATTATTATTATTATTATACTAGGACTACTAAGTTTCCTGTGTTGGAGTAACGTGATGATGGTGAGCTAACGGTAAACGAGAAGTATTACATCAAGATTCTGACCAAGCTGAGAAAAAGGATAAGGACGGAAAGATCAGATCTGTAGAAAAACAAATCATGGATTCTGTCCCAGATCAACGCCCAGCGCATAATTTCCCCTTTGTGAAACAGTTCTTGGCAGACAAGCACGCTACAGTGCTGTACCATCCACCATATTCACTAGATCTTATTCCATGTCCCTTCTGCGTGTTCCCAAAAGTTAGAAGTTCATTAAAGGAAACGCATTTTCAGTCTGTACAGGAAATCAAGAGAAACACCACAGACTTGACATTTGGTGATCTGAGGCGCTGCTTTGGACAACGGAAAACACGTATAGATAAGGAAGGAAAGTATGTGGAAGGCGATTAACAGCCACTTATAATAACATGGGCACACAAAAATAAAAATTGGTTTGCCCTTTTGATCAGACCCATCTATCGATATGTATTTCGATGCGCTGAATTCGAATTTGGGGTTAGTTTGGCCCATACACCCTCAAAATGTCGAGTAAATTACAAAAAGCCGTCCGAAACGGCTAAGAATCGCGAAAAAACTGCAATTTACGAAATTTTGGGGGTGTACGGGCCAAACTGACCCCAAATTGGGATTCAGCGCATCGAAATACATATAGGTAGGTGGATTTGGTCAAATATACAGACCATTTTGTTCGAGTAAATTGCAAAAACCGTTAAAAATGGCTAAAAATCGCGAAAAAACGCACTTATGGAAATGAAAGAAATTTTATAGACCTGGATCAAGTATGTTTCTTATGTATTTCGATCCGCTGGATCGAAATTTGATGTTCATTTGCCCGCATACTCTTCAGATTTTGAGTAAAGTGCAGGAAACCGAGAAAAATTTATCCAAAATCGTAGAAAATAGCATATAAAGAGTAGATAGTAAACGAAGTTTATCCATTTCAAACTGTCCTTCGTTTGTATCGGACTCTTTTATCCTCGAACGAAGTTGACGAGGTCTTCGAATAAGATAGTTCAGAGGATGAAGAATACTTTCCACATGGTAAAACCAAAGGTCCAGAAACATTTAGCCAAGAAGAACTCAATGAGCTCGTACGAGATTTAAGATTACCTAAAGATGGAACTGAATATCTAACAGCAACATCGAAAAAAGAAATTTCTTGCCTACAGGAACATTAGCTTACTTTTATCGTAATAGGAAGAAGGAGTTCCGGCAATTTTTCACGAACGACGTTGAAAAATCGCTGGTATACTGTTCAGATGTTAAAGGTTTGGTTGATGAATTAAAACCAAATATCTATAGCGCCGATGAGTGGCGACTTTTTATTGATTCGTCAAAAAGGAGTCTCAAAGCTGTTTTGCTTCATAACGGAAACACATATGCACCAATTCCAATAAGTCACTCGACCAAACTAAAAGAGAATGGTCTGTACATTTGACCAGACCCACCTACCGATATGTATTTCGATGCGCTGAATCCGAATTTGGGGTCAGTTTGACCCGTACACCCTCAAAATTTCGAAAATTGCAGTTTGTTCGCGATGCTTAGCCATTTTTTGACGTTTTTTTGCTATTTACTCGAAATTTTGAGGGTGTACGGGCCAAACTGACCCCAAATTCGGATTCGGCGCATCGGTAGGTGGGTCTGCTCAAAAGTACAGGTCACTTTTTTTTATGTGCCGGTGTAATTTTTCGATGAAGACATTCTTCAGACCAGACTCGCTATTTAATTGTCGTACCTCGTATATCTAACCCTGTTTCGATTAGTTTCATTCTCGACACCATTTTATAGGCACGTCCGACGTCCTCGACCGGCGTATAAATACATTATTTACATAACCGAGTAATTACAGCATTTCGTTTACATCATAAAACTGTCAATAGACGAGGAACAGTTCATATGTCATTTAGTTAATTCGAAATTGGTAACTGCGAAAAACTCACGGGCGCTCGATCTCGCACGCGAAATCACTATTTATACATGCATACGGTTTATGAGCGTCCAGAAGAACGGTGAATTATGACTGCGCGTCAGTGTCGGGCACTAAATGAAAAGATTTATGAGTTTAATAAATAACGGGCGGCCTTCAAATCGTTGCACTCTCGGACAGGACGTAATTACGATTATTTTAAATTGTATGTACATGTGCGTCTGGGTGTCAATTTTCTTTTTCTGATTAAAAATTTATATTTATGCGAATAAGTTGGAAATGTACACAACTGTTGAGAAGTATCCGGATGGACGAAGAGCACGCGGTGTATGTAATATATCTCTCATGTAAAACCCAGTACAATGCGTGTTGGGATAGGGCAATTAATAAAAATCAATAATTACTGTACATGAAAGTTTCTATTTTAAATCAACTCTGCCCAAGGAAGAGATATGACCGTCTTCTAGAGCAGACGCACGCAAACTTGCTGAACGCATCGACACTCACATTGATCCTTATCTGCAGCTCAGTTTTCCTTTTAAGGACATAATTTACGACGGGTCTATGTGTTTAGGTATCAATTCATTTTTAACGTGTGTTATTGGTATGCGATGCTGCGCATTTGTCCGCATCCTTTCTAAGATAGCACGATCACAGCTTCACCCGAAGAATATGCCTACATTCGAAATCGCCTATCGACGTCTATCCTTATTTTGGCACGGAACATATACATACGTACATACCTAACTCTGAATTTCTACATTTTCAACACATTTTCCCCTGTCCATACCTGAAAATAGATGATCACATTCCCTTAACGATTCACCCGTGACCATTAATCTGAACCGGGGAGCTTCCGTTCCGATCGTCGAAACTATTAATTAAAACGAACGGATCTTTCTTCCGGGAGCGTTAAAAAGATTAACAAGCGTTTTAGGCGATTAACGAAATTCATCCCCGAGGAAGAGAATACAACGCTACGCGCGGCAATTTATATAAGGAATACACCTACGGACGTAGTACGTATTTCCTTCCGATTTATCCTCCGCTTTCCACACACTTCGAAAATCCAAGAGAAAAAAGAGGGACATAATCTTAATGGCGGGGTGTTATATCCATATTTATAAATGCATTCATTATATTTGTCTCCGGGTCTCCTTCGTTACGAGGGTGTATCCTCCTCCTGCAGTATTAATTTACCAGTCGACGCGGGTTCGTCTTGGTTTAAGCGCCGAATTTTCAGTCTAACTACTGCGACCTTTACGCGAACTATTCAATGAGCGTGAAATGGCCGCGATGAGCGCGTACCCTAAGCAATCATGACTCGGATGGGACCCCGGTCGGTGCAGTGTTCAGTTTAATGTTAAATTGGCTTTGTTTAAGGGATAAGGTGACGTAAGCAAGACCTGAATACTAAACAACTAGTTAAATATTCGTAAACAGTTTCTCACCACACCGACCGGCGGGAGGATACGTATGAATTACTATCGACCCAAGTTTTACGACGATACGAGTACATTCCCCGTTTAAGTTTCGTGCAGTAATTATATAGTTTTGTGGCGGATAAAAGCGGATTACCTCGTAAATTTCAATGATTTGATAATAATTTGTAGCCTGAAGTGTTTCGAAAAAGGATATTAAATGGCGAATAGGCTTACTTCATCTACCTCGACTTGTATATTTATTCATTCCAGATTGGTATTTCTTCTTCTTATCAAAGAATTCTGGAATTCTGAAATAAAATGATTCTTTCTTCTGCCACAGCATTTTAGATTAATGCAAATACACATTTGGGCAAGCAAATGACACCGTTACAAGAAATTCACCCGAAGTACTATTACACCCGAAATTCCTTTCTTCCAAAAACAAATTTCGTCAGAATTGAAATTATGCCAAGGAGGTCCATGTGTCATGATTAAGGTTTATTAAAAGGTAGATAACGTGTTATCATTAAGTAGTGTAAACCGGTCTTTGTCTCCAATTTGGACAGGTAGGGACGTCAGCCCGGTTTACACTGCTCAATGATAATACGTCATCCACTCTTTTATCAAACTTTATTCATGACTGATTTATTCGCATTCTTCAATTGAGAATACCAGCGTGGCTATTGGTGAATCGGAGTAATCGATTATTTCACAACATCAACGTTTTTCTTGTATTTTTTAAAGAACTAAAATTCCTTAGGTGTGGTTGGTTGGTTGGTCCTTATTGATCGGTTGCTATTGAAGTATATCTTTGCAATTTTATCCCGACATTTTCGCAGTCGTTCGAGCCGTAGGCTCACGCGATTTGGGTGTATTCTTCGTTTCCACCATTTTCTTTAATTGTTACCGATATTATTCTTTCATTTACAAATCTTTAATTTTTTATCTTTTCCTGTTTTATTAGCAGTGCTACGCCGCTTCGGCATTTTCCTCCTGTTTCACTCCGAACCAGCACATCCAATATCAATTAGGTCATCTTTTACGCCCTTTTCCTTTTTTCGTTGTTTCCGTGATTCCTACGTCGGGCAATCTTAGTTTTTTTAGTTCCTCAGTCAATTCATTGTCAACATTTCATGTTCCCAATCTAACAATTCCAGGTAGTAATTGCTTCGTGTGCATTTCATGTGTGTGTGTGTGTGTTTCTAGTTGTCTTCTTAATTTTAATTTTTGTAAAATTATCTAGATTCATGCCTTTGTTTCCTGCCAGGATCGTCCGTGTTGTTCCGTCTTTGTGTATTTTTATCACCTTTTGCTTCCTTTTGGTATTAAATCTCTCCTATTTTCTTAGTTTTTGGGTTTCATAATTTCACTTCCACTCCTTTCCATCCACTGTAATCGTTTTATATACAACCTTTACTACAAGTAACAGGTGGCGCAAGAGTAATGTCATAATGTGAATGGGCCACCATTTTGTTAGAAATGAACGAAATGAGCTTTGTTTTGACGAAAAGTTTATTTGAAGATGTGAAATTGATGACATTAAGTTGAAAAAGTTATATCGGTCGAGTTGATGCACATTTTTGCTCGTTTTACGGCATTTTGAATTGTTTCCCACAAAACATCTGGCTCCAAATTGGCGATTTCTTCTTCGATGTTAGCTTTCAGAACTTGCAAGGTATATGGTATGTTGTGGTCAACGCGAGATTTCAAAATGCCCTAAAAGAAAGAAGTCTGGCGTCGTTAGATCTAGCGATCTGGATGGTCAATTGAAATCTCCGAAAGGGGAGATCACTCGACCCGGAAATTGGTGTCCCAAAATCTCCATCGTTGCCCGAGCTGTGTGAGCGGTTGCTCCGTCCTTCTGGAACCAACAATGCTCGAGACCCAATTCAACAACTTGCGGAGAAAGAAGTGGTTTAACATCTGCCTGTAACGCTCACTAGTTACGGTTACGGTGGTTCCATCGGTGCCCTCAAAAAGATAAGGACCAAGGACACCAAAAACAGTCGCCTTGAAGGGATGCGATGGTTCTTCTTGCATTTCGTGTCGGATCTCTGTGCCCCAGAAAAGTAAATTTTCTTTGTCAACGTAGCCACTTAAGTGGAAATGGACTTCGTCGCTCATTATGATTTTGGACACGAAATCATCCTCTTCTTGCACCAAGTTTAACAAAGCATGGTAGTAAGTTAACCTCGTTTGACGGTCAGCAGGCATCAATTCGTTGTATCGCTCCATTGCTTGTTGTCAACTAATTCTCTCTCTGTCTAGAACATAGATGTCAAAGCACAATATCATTTGACGCCATTTGCAAAAGTTAAGGCACATTCACATTATAACATTACTTTTGCGCCACCCGTTAGGAGTATTTGAAAAAGTAGGTATGCCAATACTTTTATACGGTGGGGAAACACGGATCATCCAGCAAAAATAACAACTGGAGAAATGAGATTTGTAAGAAAAATGGTAAATAATACAATAACGGACAGGATTAGAAATGTAACACTCAGAGATAATCTGAAACTGATACCAATGGAAGAAAATATTGACGAAGCACAGCTTAGATGGTATGGACACGTGCCGGAACAAAAAATAGTTAAACAGGTGTTTGAAGCCAGGACTAACAAGAGGAGACCAAAGAGAGAAGGCCAGATGCACGTGGCTAGAGAACGTGAGAGGTGATTGGTTAAAAGAGGAGTATTGTGGGAGCAGGTACAGCCAGCCATACCATATAGGAAGAGATGGAGGGAAATATGCAACAATACAATATAGAAAACTCAACCCCACGCACGCCTTACACCCCAGGAAAAGGGGTAGAAAATGCGACGAACACCTTCGACATTCTCAACCAAACACACATGGTGTGGATGTAACCTCAAAGATAACTAAAACCAAAACGAATCACACTGTATTCGTTCCCTCTTTGTGTGCCTGCGTTCTACAACCGGAGAGGAAAGTTACGTTGTTATTGCCAGACATTTCGAATCGAAAAAGTGTCGAAATAACAAAAACTCCAAAATACTAATCAAAATTCTCCCCTACTGAATAACATCTAACTCGAAATAGATGACGGAATCATTCGTAAGTTATCCAATCAAATTTCATCTAAAACTTGATTACGATCCGAGAGTTAGGAACGGCCGAAGCCCGGCAATGTTTCCTCTTGCTTGCAAAAGGAAACTTCGAAAATTAGAAAAGAGTGTAGTAGAAGACGTTTTACGATGTTAGTAATGGCGTTGTTTTGTTTCTCTTTCCCGCTTCCTCTCGCACCGTGACACCCATCGGTCGTTTCGCCTCAACACTATCCTTCTATTCTTTTCCTCCTCCTCCTTTGATGCTCCTTCATTCTTTAAAATGAGCGCGGAGAACTTTCTTAATTAACGCGAATGCAGCAGACTTTGAGCGGACAACAACACGTTTCGTATACTTATATAACACGTTATAATATTCGCGCCCGACATTCCGTAAATATTTTCCGCTAGTTATACGCGTTGCCGCTTCGAAGAAAAACGATCGCTTCGTTCCTTCCGGTAGGAAGTTTCGAGGAAAGCGGGAAAGGATAGCAGAACGGATATACTGGGGTTAATGCAGAAATATGTTTGTGCTTCGCGTGCTGGAAGAGCTTGAAACTAAATTTTCCGACGTAATAGAATAATTTTGTTTATATTCAATTTTGCGGGTGGATAAACAGAAAAGTTGAGTGTGTATTAAATTACGAGATGCATTACTTCGGCAATCAACGGCCGGTTTACGGTTTAGTGCATTATATTACAATCACGTACCTTGCCTGGACTGCGTAATTATAAATCCGATCCGATTCAGCTTTTGAAACGAGTTAAGATGATAAAGAACGGAAACTTACTTTGTTTAAGCACAGATAAGTTAAGCAGATGGCTCGCCAAAAGTATTTAGGTAGAATTATGAGGATTGTCTAGATTATAGCTATTTCTTCTGGGTTTTGAACCACTCTACAAAGGAAATAGTAAGGAGATGGGAAAGGAAAATACTTCGAAGGATAATCGGAAGGAAAAGGACCGAAGATTACTTTGTAAGAAGAGCCAATGAAGAGGTCTGCGAGATCTACAAAAACCACAGATACATTTGATCATCAAAGCAAGCAGATTGCAGTGACTGGACCACATGGAGAAAGTGGACGAAAATAGATAGATAGATAGCATGGAATATAGAGATATAAGAAAAAGAGAGGGAGACCGAGGAAATGATGAGCGGCGATGTGGCCAGAAGCGGTGCTAAAGGACCTGGAGGATAAGGCAATAGCAGACTGGATAAAGAAGGCTACGGACAGAAAAAATTGGAAACGTGTAACAAAACTTTGGCCCTAAAAGGGCTACGAAAAAGATTATATATGTACATATGTATATATACCATATAAGTATGTCAAGGAACGACGTTCTAATTCCAAAAGGATCGTTATAACATACATTTCGTATGAGTTTGGGGCTTATCGCGTTCAAGAATGCACGCTTTAAATTGATTTCTGCAATTTCACACGTTTCCGTCACAGATTAAAATTCGTAAGCAAACGTGTACGTGCGTTGTCGAACATAATTTCATTACCTCGTGATCCGAATTGCAAAGAATAAACTACGTAGATTTGAGCGACGTATAAATTTCCTTAAAACTCGTCGACATGATTAACTTACACCAAAATTGCGTAAATTAAAAAAGGCCAGGCGCATTCCTTTAATTAGTCCGAACTTTGTTTCATCTTTCCCATCGTTTTCATTAAGATTAATGATATCTCTGCACCCCTTTCTATCACCGGCGGCAATTTTTTTCGCTCTCTCTAATATATAATCTTGTTAATTTTCCAGGATGGCGAAAGAGGGTACCTGGAAGGTCTCGCCTCTAGATATGCAGATTTATTCAGCACGCATTATGGGGACGTGCTAAGTCATTTAGAGGACCTTCGCAGAAGGGACTGGGCGGAGATGTCGCCGAGGGAGAGAGTGGCGGTAACCCCCGGGACACCTCCTAACAACTTTAGCCCCATAGCAGGAACACCAGTGTCAGCAGGAGGCCACGTCCTAACGAGCTCGCAGTCCCAACCCATCTATGTACCCGGAAAATATTCGGTAAATTCAAATAAACCTAACTCAAGGTCCGTCGTCCAAGTTCTCTCTTTCTCCTGCCGTCTAAAAATGAAAACGAAAGAACCGTAGAGACGGTCCCCCGGCTCGGACTCGTAAAACAAACGAGGTAGACGAAAGTCACAAACGAAACCGACTAAAAGAAAAGGGATAAGGAAAAAAATAAACGGAGAGCAACTCCATCGGGCATGAAAATATAATGTGAAAAGGGTATTGTTTTTGTCGTTTGCTTGGGATAAATTCGTTCGCCGTAGGGAACTTAATCAGTTTACCATATAGGTTGGTGTAGTTCCGAGTTAATTTTAATGCATTCAATTTTCTAAATGGACTGTATTTACGGAAGTGTTAGGGAAACCCTCCTATCTATTGTGGATGCAACTACCTATGTAAATACAGGGTCAACGAAAAATAAGGAACGCAATACTAGAGCTTTAAGCTTCGTTTTAACGGAAATTTCATATTTTCAAGTTTCAATTTTTCCACACACTTGCTACCATCGTATGCTTTCAATAACTATATCCGAGATGTGGCAATTACGTAGCGGGATTGGTCAGAAAGATATGCTTTATTGAAAACTGCTAATTACCTTCCACATACTCCCGTTTCCTATCTACATACGTATTTTTCATTGTCCAAAGCAGCTCATCAAGTGTCAACATCTTCACCAACCCTGCCGCTTTTGCCTCGACTGAAAATATGTCCCCTTTAACGGTACTTCTTACGTTTGTGTACAAGTCAAAATCGCATGGCCCAAGACCTGGCGAATATGGTGGATGTTCGAGCACAGTAAGGTGCTTGTACGCTAAGAACTCATTTACAGAGGGCAAATTATCACCCACAATTTGTTTTTCCACGGATCTGGTATTTTCTTCCTCACTCCTTTTCTCAGCTTAGTCAGGAGCTCAATATAGTACTTCTGGTTTTCCATTGACTTATCATAATCACATGCCACAAGAACGGCCTACTCAATTAAGAATGAAAAAGAAACTAAACTGGATGGAGAGAGGAGATAGGGTACCACCTTGCCACCTGAAGTATCAATGTCACCTACATTACCTACGTTATTTAATTGTTACACCTCGTATATTTCCTCATAGGCTTTTACGGCCGATATCAATGTTAGGCGTCTTTTTCGGAAGCTGACAGAAATATGTATACCAAACAGTTCTCATGATAAAATTCGCAAGAAGTTTTCGCCAAGAAGCTGTGTTTTTGCTTCAAAATAAGATCCTTGACGGCAATGTTAAAATATTTTGAATATATAGAACAAAAATCGTGTTGAAGTGATTGCCCATAAATACCTATGGACAGCCCCCATTTTCTGGATGCCGCTTTGTTTGGTGGACACTCGCTTCCCATTGCTGATCGTATCAAAATCCTCATTGAGCACCAATGGCTGCATGATAAGCTATTCACGAAAATTGAGCAATATTTAGACAAGATTTAAAAGTGTGAGTATGATCAACTCCTCATTTTTCCGAATTCTTCGATGTTTCCAATCGATAAGTTGGATGGAGTGAAACAGGAAGAAAATCATTTAGTTCCAAGATAATTATGATTCTCCTTACCGTTGAGTTGGCAAAAATTGGGAAGTCGGGGCGATCAATTTCAACCAAGGATTTGAATCCCTTGGAATTTTATTTGGAGTACAATTGAAGATTAAAGAGATTAAGACAGACAAAGTTCATAGCTTCATTTGAGTGAGACCACGCTTTGCACCATAATTGTGTTGGAAGCACAAACCCACTTAGTGACTTAGTGATAAAGCACGCGTCCCACAATGAAAAGCTCCGGGGATCGAGCCTCGGTTGCAACGGAGAAGGAGAAGAAACAAAGTCAGTTCGACCTAAAGATTTTAATTCTTTGAACACTTTCTTGGAGCATAAGCGGAGATGAGTACCGAAAGAAGCCTTTTGATTCTAGTACAATTGAGGTTGGTAAAAGAGAATAATTGGCATGGTCAATTCGAGCGGAGATTTGAATCCTTCGGTGACATCCTCGGAATACAATCGAAGATGGGTAACAAGAGAAACCATCCGATTCTAAAATAATTGTGTCCCTTGTTAAAACTGGAGATGGTAGAAGAAAAATTTCGAGCTGCCAATTCGAGCGGGGATTTGAGTCATACTGTCTCGGCCGTTAATTTGACCAAAAACTTAAAGCTTTCTGGACTTTTTCTTGGAGTAGAATATGAAATGGATATCAACAGAAATCGTTTGATCCCGGCAAAGTAATACCTCTTACCACAATTGGGTTGATAGAAAAGAATATCTGTGGTAACTAATTCTATACAAAGATGTTAAGTTTGTGGAGTAGAATCGAACATAGATATCAAGAGAAGCAATTCGAAGTAAAGAATAATTGGGGTGATCAGTCAAACTGTTTGAGCAACGTTGAGCAAAAGACTAATTCCAAATTGCATTTACTGCATCAAAAATTTATTAGTTATGTAGAAGATCCTTTCTATAGCATTGCTGTACAGACGAGTATATCTGAAATGGAAGAGATTAGTTACCAACTTAGAAGGCTTGATGACTCAGTTTCAGAAGCAATGTTCATTAGAAGAATATTAAGGGCTCTACCATCCACATTTGTATAATCATTATTTTAGTGCTTTGAAGTCAACACCCAACCATACAAAAAATATTAGTGAATAAAGTACTCATTGTCTGTATAAACATTCTTTTTATAATATATAATGGTAAATTTGTCTACAATAAAACGTGAAGAGGTTCCACAATGTTAAAGAAGAAAAAAAGAATAACAAGGTCAACTTCAGAGACGACTTTGTTTAAACGAGTAAATTAAATTTCTTTACTCAAGTAGTGAGTTCTTTATCTGTTATATATGTCTCATTTGAGCTGAATGTTTTTTTTTCTGATTTATTTGGGGAACTTACCTTACCTTTGTATACACTTAGAAACTGGTCCACACCCATCGGAATACGAATAATTTTTAAAGTTTCTTCTTGTTAGAGCAAATGTATTTCTTGCTGCAAATCTATTGATTGATGCTTAGACTATTCATGATAATATTTTTAGCTCCGTTCTCGTTGATGTTCTATGAATCTGGTTAAAGTACCTGAGGAGCTGTGGTCATTTCAATTATCACAAATTGGTATCATCTTCTTATTTTCTTTTGGCCTATTCTTGCAACGTTGTCGCTGTGGTTTTCGTTCTCGTTGATGTTCTATGAATCTAGTTGAAGTCCCTGGGGAGATGTGGTCATTTCAAATATCAGAAATTCGTAACATCCTCTTATTTGTTTTTGGGATGGTCTTAGATTTGTAATTGAGGTACTTGCAGGAATTTGACAGATAATTTCGGGACAAATGTAGTGTACGCCGAATCTTGACACTATATCACATCGGTAAATTCCTCACCACACAATTGTTTCTTAATAACCTCGGTGACATGTGTTTCGCTAGCTCAAGGCAAGCATTATCACAACCGGAAGTGGAAATCCTTGCAATGACCTTCCCAGAATCTAACTAGTAAATAAACGACAATATTTTTGTCAGATATTTACAGATATTTTGTAGAAGAACCTGCCACATGATCACGAAAAAAGGAATACATCGATATCGTAATTAGTAATTCAAAAATACAATATATTAGAAAATGCAAAAATTGGACACTTCGTACGTTCTTATTAATATCCCGGACTAGATAATAACGTTCTTTATTACCACATAAATATCAATGGTGGTTATGGGAATATCCCCCGAGCTCCTACTGGACTTATTATTGAGTTCTTAATTATGAAGTAATTTACATATTTATTCTCGGCAAAAGACGAGTAGGCGCAATTAATCTTAATTAATTCCCATCCTCCCCGTCCGGAATTTCTTTTCAAAAGAATAAATTACAACTTTTTAAGCTCGCTGATTAAATATTTATCCTTTCTCTTTTCCAGCCATCCAGCTGTCTAAGCGACAAAGAAGAAGATGAGATTTACGGCTTCGGATACGGAGTCTTCGGTGCGCAAATAGCGAGACAACAACAGAGACTCCTAGCACAACCTACCAGTCATCAACCATTATTACTGCAACATCAACAAAACTACCAGACGTACGTATACAGCTCGTATTTCACGTTTAAATCTAACATTTACAGATGCTTTCGTATTATAATTGCTATAGTCGTAGTGTGGGGTATTCAAACGTCGAGTTATTGTGCTTGTTATATACATACATACATAATACACACATAGATTATTAGTGCAGTTTGCGCGACGACAAGCCCCCTAGTTTTAGAGACTAGGAAAGTTTCCTACCACTCTGTTATCTCGTTGTATCGATTTAACTGGATAATGTTCAATTAATATTCAATTTTGAAGGGAAGTTGGCGCGTAATATGTCGTTAAGTCGATTACGATACCACCGACTATAGTTGAAGCGGCGGTTCTCGCTAAGACGCTTATTTAATTAAGTTCCTCGATTAAGGCGATTACTTATTGGTTAAAACAAAATGTACGTCGTTGAAGTGCAAATGCGGCAAAGAGGGAGGACCACGAAATACTAAGGAACAATTGAACCAATCATAATCGCAGAAAATTTCAACCGATTGGCATCGGTTTAGTCTAACGATTTTGAAAGAATCTACATGTAAATCTAAACTTAGTTTTGTCGGAAATTTAAACTTCCCTTTTACATAATTTTGAATTATTTAGTTTCCTAATAGGTCGACCATCAACCAAACAATGGTAACTTCCTATATGTTGAAGATTTCATATAAGTTGCTCTGCTAATGCTACTGGCTTCTAAAATTTTTGGGGAAATGGAAATAAAAAAAAAAGGAAAAAGCAGATACGTGACCGATACGGAAGTTCGTCGCTACAGTGCGCATAACCCTCCTCGTTGGTGCTGAAGATGGAGATCCAAGCCGTACTAGCCCAATGGAAACAGCGCAGGTTAAAGTTCGCGAACTTAGTAACAAGGCGCCACTCCCCAATTATAGAACTGGATCACGTCTAAATGTCTGGAGTCAGAGAGACCCTCCAGCTTTTTTAGTAGTGAATCGAGGTTAATTACTTGAACACTCTTTTTAGAAATACCATGAAAGAAATTGAAAAAAATTAATTGAGGCGAGAGGATGACGTTCAACAGCACTTTATTTGTCACTTGGGGTGTAACGATTAAATTAAATTCAATTAAGCTAGCTTGTTATCTAAGGTTTACACACTCTTGGTAACCGTTGGAAATCCAGCGGCCTTACAACCACTAGCTAACTTTAGTCGAACGTAATTGAAACAAAAATATACGCAAGTGACAACAAACTGTAATTCCCTCACCGCCCTAAACTACTAAAAGAATTAAATGTGTCGTTCCACAAACGTAATAATAACTAGCAAACGTAAGGAAAACCCTTATCTGACCCCCCTCCTTCTTAATTAATTCGAACAGCAAAATTGGGGAGACGAAACTTCCACATCCATACAACGATACTATTACATTTCCCAGAGTTGAATTTCCGTGTATATCCTCGATAAACGAGACTTAAGAGGGAAACCGGAATATAACCTAGTCACGGAAAGCGACCTGTCTAACTGAAAGTTACTAGACGAATTTCACACGCGCATCCAAGAGGCGCAAGAGGCTTCAGAAACCTACGAAAGATAGGCGCCATCTACACGTCAGAAGTGGAGCGAGAGGCCAAAAGTAATAATACGGAACTGTGACAAATTAATCGAAAAGCTGTGACAATCAACCGTAACAGTGATAAGAATTCGTAGATTTTATGAAAACTGGAACGTGGTTGCGGCAATATAAAATTGTTCTTACACGAAAGAGAGCAATGGGTCACCCCGAATCCGCTCCTTCTAAAAACGTGGGCGGTTGTTTAATTTACTAATTGGTCTTTTGACAAGGAAGGGAGAAACTATTTCTAAATTTGCTTGACAACTTTCCACCAGAGCTATAGAAGTTGCCGTTTTCATTTTGTTTTGATAATTTATTCGTTTTCCCCGATTAACATTAATGTAAAAGCTCGTGCTTACACTGCAACAGGAAATCGAGTACCCAGAAGTTTTGTGGATATTCACACAAAAATTCATAATAAAGCTCAAGGCTCTTTGTCATCAACATGTTTTCCTTTTCTTCTTACAAATACAATGTTTCCCTAATCATACCATCATAGAATGCTGCTATTTCAGTTTTGTTCATTTATCTTTTAACAGTTACTACCACCATCGGCCATCTTATACTGGTGTGATCTTGAGTGGTCAAATGTAACATTACCAGAGAATGGCGGCTGAGATTATGCCCAAACGTGGTGATAATGCATTGTTAAAAACCGAAAACTTGGGATAATTTGGAAAACAACATCTCAATTCAGGGTGCTACTAAAAGACTATGTTTAGTATATTCCAGCATCACAGGAATTCAGCTTGTCCTTCGCCTGTTGCAGCCTCAAACCTGGTCTGCTCCAAACCCCAAATTCCAAAAAGCAATCCGTCTTCCATTTTCCAAAAGTTGATCAAATATTAGAAATTAAAGCAACTTTCGCATCTTTCCAATCTTAACACCAACTAATTTGTGACGTAATTCCTAGAACTAAAGCACCCTCTCCCGGTTGGGCACCAAGAGCTTGTCTCGTGCGGGACCTCAAAGTCAGTGTGAGAGGCAATTATTTTTTGATTTTGCTTGGTTTCTACAAGAACTGTGACATTTGCTAGATCCTCCTAATATCCATCCACTGGCATTTTTCAAAACTTTTAGGATTTTAAGTATTTGTTGCTGGTTTGTATATAAGCAGCATAAAGGCTTGCTTGTTCTTAGTAGATCTTTCTGTATGGTTTTCATAAGAAATTGTGGACTTAGTAAACATTTCCATTTTCGATTTTTCCTTCGTCTCTAGCTAATGCCTGGATTTGGTTTCGAGAGGAGTTTGCAGGGTTTGTTAAATCCTCCTAAAACCGGCCGCTTTACATCAACTTCCTCGACTTGGTTTCTAGAGAAAGTAATGATATTTGCTTCACTCTTTCAATGCCCATTTCGTTGCGGTTCCTTGTAAACCCCTTGAAAGTTTGCTCTTTCATCCCAAATTTGTTATGGTATTTGCCAAATCTTAGCTTTTAAGTTGTTATTAATTCCTTATAAGCACTTTAAAATCTCGATGCTCTACAGAACATGGATTTAGTCCCTAGGAAACACTGCGACATTGTGTAAAATCGTCCAGTACTCCCTTACAGGTTTCAAGATATCCTCACTATAGCTTCTTGCAAGCATCTTAATAGCTTGGTCCCACAGAAGTATCGGTTGGGTTTGATGTCTAGATAAATCTGTGATGCTTGGTAAATACTTCAGTTGGGTCCGCAGCTTTAAAATCGTTGTCACTAATATCACTTATAACCACTTTATAAGCTCCCTTCTTCACGGTAAGTTTCTTGATTTAATTTCAAGACGTGGCTGAATCTATGGATTTGTCATTCCAGCTTCTTTCAAACATTTACAAAAGCCGTAGCTCTAAAGCAAGTCCTTTGGTTTGATTTCTGCACAAATTCCTCTAATCTCTCTTGAGTAGAGGCTTTGAAGGTGCTGCCATTACCGTCGTTACTCCGTAGTGACTTCCTTGGTGTGGTTTCTAGAGCATACGGTGATATTTTCTCAACTCTTGCGACACAATTTCGCCTGTAGCTTTAAATTTCCAATCACTACGAACGTTCATGATCACTTTAGAAGTGGGCTACTTTATAGTAAGTGCTATGGTTGGTAGCCATGTAAGGCCATGACGTTTCCTAAAGACAGTTTTTAACAAATCTTCAAAAAGTTCGCTGTATTATAAGAAGTGCTTTGCTCTTCTTTCTAGAAGAAGATGTCCCAGCATCAAAGCTGTTGTCGCTACGGTGCTTTTTTAAGTATTTTAAAAGCTCGTTCTTCTACAGCAACGCCGCCAGCTAGATTTTAGGGGAAGAGTGATGTTTACTAGATCCTTCCAATATCCCTCCATCTATGGTTCGAAAGATAGTGGCACTACGGTTTGTTATAAGCACAAACCGTGACCATAAGGTCACACCCCATCAGTCAAGTTTCAAAGGAGGTAGGAACAAGCAAAGGGTATATTTGTGATCCTTATACCCCCCACAAATATAAAATAAAATAATTTGAAAAAATTTGAAAAAAAAAAGGTTTTGGCTGGTTGAGGTTGAGATCTGAAAAAGAACAAATTACCGAAGGAACGGACGGGGAATCGCGAAATCGAAGCGCCCTCGCGTTTCTCCCCTCTAATTTGCAATAACGCTCGTTACGAATTCGACGCGGCCCGGCTAATTTTGAATTGTAAAATTACTTTTCGAGTTCTATCACGTCGTCGGACGCGCCCCCGTTTTATTGAATAAAAGGTAATATAGGATCATAATCGCAGCGACGGTCTGCAAACAGTGATTACCCGGGCATCGGGGTATCATCGAAATGCTCGTCGCGTCCCGATATTTTCGGTTTGATTGCCCATCTACGCGCGTTTCTACGCTCCGAATAATAATAAAAAATCGTATCCCTGATTTATCGCCTACGTTTCGACTGTTGCTTCTACGACCTTACAACCTATTATCGCCATTATGCGGGATCTGTTTAAGAATTCTAATCGGATGGCGTCTGTAATAGTAGCAAGATAAAAATATCTTATAGGTAGGGTAAGGAAGTTGTTATTCGGATCGATCTTGACTGTTAACTTGCTATTCAAATAAAACAATTCTTTCGGAGTTACCATCAAATTTGTAGTAATTTACGTTTTTCTATTTAACCATTAAGAAGTCAGACAATATGATAAATTTCTGGCCAAAATTGAGGACGACGGTACACCTTTTTACATCAATTTTTACTATGAAACCAATCTGACAAATCCAGGACAGAAGATGAAAGGCAAATTCGGAAACGAGTTCAAGTGCTAATTTCAACAAAATTCTATGAAATATCAAATTCTGGATAATTAGTTATCGTTATTCGTGTATCCACGTCAAAGTACGTGGGATGAAGTGTGGATCTAAGGAACTGAACCAAAAAGTTTATCGGAACAATTAATGCAGAGCAAAAAGTTATAAATCATGTAAAACAGAAAAAGCGGTTTGATACGACTGTTCTAATATGCTGAAAGAAGAAAGAAGGTGTACTAAAGATTTGCTCTACCAGAACAAAAAAAAGATTGAGTAAATCAATCATTAAAATAAAATCGAATCTGGATCAATTATGGAACTGATATACACACCAACTGAGCTTTAAGGTCAAACTGTAAAATCATCGATCTAACATGAGAAGTATGAGGATCATAACTGTGAGAGTACCCCACGGAAACCTAAATACAGCAGCACGAGTAGAAAGATGCAGATAGGAATGAAGACTTGTCTTCGTGTAAATTAACACATATTGACGTGCGGTGAGACGAGGATGTAGGAGAAATATAATGAGAATGACATCATTGCGAGAGCCGTAGTTATTCTCCCTCACTAAGCATGTTCCTAAGTCCACTCCAGACGCTCAGTCCGAATTTGAACTTCCTCCTGTTACCACGTGATTTTTGAGAGCGCTATCAGTGAAGTTGTGGTTTTGTTGTGCGTCGCACAAAATGAAGCAGCAGAATTTGGAACAACGTTATGCCATTAAGTTTTACCTCAAACTTAGGGAATGCGCGAGTATAACTTTTGAAAAGTTGAAGCAAGCGTATGAGGAACATTGTCTATCAAGAGCACAAGTTTCTCGCTGGCACAAATCATTTTTGGCTGAGCGAGAACTGGTGGAAGATGAAGCTCGCTCAGGGAGGCCTTCAACTTCAAAAACTAATGAAAACATCGAGCGTGTGAGGGCTCTTGCGAGATGAGACCGTTATTTAACAATAAAGATGCTAAGTGATCGGTTACAATTGAACAGTTTTACCGTTCATCAAATTGCTGATTTGCACATACAAAAGGTCTGTGCCAAAATAGTCCCTAAAATCCCCAAAATTAAGCAGAAAATATTTGAAGATACGTGGGGCTAGATCTTCTTGAAGGAATCGTCAAAGACCTCGATTCCTTCATTCGTGTGATCACAGGTGATGAAAGCTTGATATTTGAATACGACCCTGAGAGAAGGCGGCAAAGTCAGGAGACCGAAGGAAGCTCGAATGAGCAAATCAAAGATCAAATCAATGCTGATTTGCTTCTTTAATAATAATAATAATAAACACACTGTTAACTGCAACTACAAAAGATATCATCATAAAGAAAGTTGGCAAAACGACACATTTTAAAGAGGGGTGATCCATGGAGTAGGTTTGTTCTAGAAAGAGGAATTAGAAATGTGGAAGAGTAACAAAATGAAGGGACGAAGGGGCAGTCAATCAGTCCATTGGTAAGCTTCTTTGACAATAGGGGTACCGTTCACAAAGAATGCGTACTTCCAAACTATCAACTATCAACCAAGTGTTTTACAAGGGTGTCCTTGAAAGGCTCAAAATAAAGGTGATTCCTGTGAGACCAGGCTTTGCAGACAAGTGGACGCTCCACGTCACACGGCAATCTCCATCGCGGAGCTTTTGACATCAAAAGGCATCCCTGTGGTTTCTCAGCCCACCTATTTACCCGATCTCAGTCCTCCCGACTTTTCTGTTTTCCCAAAACTCAGAAGGGTTTTAAAAAGACGTCATTTTGGAACTTTGGAAAACATCCAAAAGAATGGGACGGACACGCTAAAGGCCATACCAGCTGAAGCCTGGTTCGATGTTTAACGTGCCCACCTTTCTCTTCTTCATCCTCCACCATCTACAACACTTCTCCAATCCTATTTATTCTTGCACATTGTTTATTACCGAACTAGACTCATAAACTGTATTAAAATTTATACGGTACTTGCACAGCACCTAACTCCAAAAATGAACCAAGTAAGCTAGAGTGGTAATTGGTCCCCGTACACACATTCGCCACCGGTTACGCGACGGTAGTTATCTGGCACGTATATACGTGTGACACAATTTCCGTGAAATATCTCCGTTAATAACTTCGCGTTAATAGTACCTTTTGACCTGAATTCCGAACGTAATAAACAGGCTAGATGTGATTCATAGTTTCACATCGCCGTAATGTACACGTACATAAGTGATATAAAGAGCGGTCGTTACAATTTCGAATCGGATAAGCGTTGCTAATGGAGGATTTGTTGAAAAGTGATTATTATTGCCGTACTGTATTGGTCATTTTGATAATCTGGATTGACTTAAACGGGTGGAATTATTCGTCGATGAATACCTCTCGAAGGATGTCGAAGATGAAATAATGTAAGGCTGAAATCTGTGGTCAGAGGAAGAACGCTAGCGGGTTAAATAAAATATACATTGCAAATCCACCATACTAAAGGAATGTGCTGAAGTCATGAAACAGTAATCTAAACTGCGAAATTGATTGTTGGATCACGTATCTGACCAAAAGTAATCGCTTCCATCGATATTGATATATTTTCGTTATCTTTTTCTGAAATTTCAAAGGGGTACCCCTTCGAATTTCGAAGAAATTCGAAATGGTCGGAAGTACAACTTATTACACACCAAATTAAAGCTCTTCCCGTGCACATTACGGATAAAATAATTTCAGGTACGAGGGACGGTTCATTGAGGAAATATTCAATGAGAAAGTGAAAGGTTGTTCTGTACGAATCGCTCTGGTATGCTCTAACACCCAAACGAAGCAAATTTCACGAGTTTTGACGTCAAAATCGTATTCTACACCTTCGAAAACATCTGTATACAGAATTTCATCTGATTTAGAACATATTAATTTTTTCTGAATTTTCAAAGGGATACCCCTTGAAATTTCGAAGAAAATCGACATGGTCGGAAGTACGACTTATTACACATCAAATTAAAGCTCTTCCCGTGCACATTACGGATAAAATAATTTCAGGTACGAGGGACGGTTCATTGAGGAAATATCGAATGAGGAAGTGAAACGTGGTTCTGGACGAATCGCTCTGGTATGCTCTAACACCCCAACGAAGCAAATTTCACGAGTTTTGACGTCAAAATCGTATTCTACACCTTCGAAAACATCTGTATACAGAATTTCATCTAATTTAGAACATATTAATTTTTTCTTTTCTGAAATTTCGAAGAAAATCGACATGGTCGGAAGTACGACTTATTACACACCAAGTTAAAGCTTTCCTCGTGCAGGTTAGGGATACAATAATTTCGGGTACGAGACACAGAGCAGAGGGGTAAGAAAAACATAAAAATAAAGAAGGAATAAAATAAAACATTATACATTAAACCTCTGCAACGGCCAAGAAGATCTTTGACCGTTTCTTTCATAAAAGTGCAGTTAAATATTTATAAAATCATGTCCAAAACTTTTTATGATTACCACCCACGAGAAATAATTTTTGAATTCCTTTGTTCCAGATGCCTCAGTCCTAGATCGGCATACTTCTACGAATTTCCACCAAACGGTAAGTACTTACTACAGACAAATTCCTTTAGCTGACGCAAACTCGAATGTTATAAAAAGAATTTAAAGCCGCACGGGACATTTTTACTACGCCATTTTGACCGAGCAGAATATTACAAGCGTCATCATTCCACCCGGTTTTCTACAACATACCTACCCGTCGAAACTAACCGGGAAAGAGTCATTCCGCACGCGATGATAAAATATTTCGAGATGATCTATAATTCTTGATGGTCCGCCCGAGGCCCCCGGCTTCCCGATCATCTTCCCCATTTTACTCGATCTTTTATTAGGTATTCCTTCGAGTTATCGATCGATCCGCAAGAACGTAGAAGTTCACTTCGTTTTTTTACGGCGGCACGTAAACGCGAAAGGCCCTAAATCAGTGCCCTCGCTATATGACGGTTTATTATTGCCATTAGAGGCGGTAATGCATAAAATGTGTACGAGTTTTAGGATGCTGAACACCGTCGTCGTCGTCGTCGTCGTCGTCTCCCTTTCCTTTCGTCGCTTCGTACCACTATATATTGCTTTGTAAAGTTTGCAAATAAATATGAAGTTATAACGCGCCGTAATAATTGTAATCTACGCTCGCAAGAGGAGTTAAAATGGCCGAACTTGTTCGCGGTCGTCCCTGTGTGTACGGAGTGTTGACGTTCGTATCTGCTAGACGCGTTTATTCCATATTGTTTTTTTCTATTCAATTTGGTGTGAAAATATATGAGTGGAAGAAGAATATTTTTAATAAACCAGATTTCAACATATTTAGCCTTAATATGTGAAGAAGAAATGAAAAATACACACCGATTACGACACTCAACTATACAGGATCTTTCACAACCAATGCATCAAATTTATTTATAATATTAGGTGACCTAATGAGAAAAAAACTGATTAATAAAGTTGGGTAAACAAAAGGTTTAATTTTGGGAACGCTGACCTATTTATCTTTCGATACGCAGCCGTAAAATTAGAAAGACACGTCCTATCCAAATATCCACTTGAGCGGACTTAATATGTATATTGACCGAATTTTACTGGTGTTTACATTTCCATCCATCAGAAATAGTTAGGCCACTCTCCATAAATTTATATCAATAAGCGCGACAGGCAGTTCAACATGCTACAAATTAGTAAAAGCACGGCAAATTTGAAATAAGCATGTAAATGTTGGAATTCTTCCTTTTTTATTAATTAGACATTTATAACAATAAGAATTACTACAAAAATATACAAAATTGTCATAGTAAAAATTATTTTTTACAAAAGTGCATATTTGATTCATTATTGAAACCGTTTTAATCGGGAAAGTAAAATAATTACTAATTATACAGATAGTTTTATTCATCTAAGACTATTTTTGATAAATGAATTAGCAGCAAAGCGAATCAACGGTGAAGGACTGTCAAAACCTTGGGACGAAATTGCCTTTGACTGTGGCCAGCTCGTCCTCGCAGAAGTGTACACATGCAAATATTGCGCGCTTTTATAGCGAGGGGCTTAACTATTTCTGTTGAATGAACAGAGTATAAGAAGTAAACATCGGAGTTACTTAGCGCGACAGATGTATGGATAAGCACTTGAAAGACTCGAAAAGGTCGATGTAATCGGAGTTAGGTGCGGTGTACATGAAATCAAACATACGCGTCCTATCGTAATATGCACTTGACCTTGCTAGAGATATGGTCCGAATCTTACTGGCGTTGACATTTCTTAGTTTACATAAGAAACATAGGTAATCTCAACGGTAACCGAACGGTTCCCAATGAAACTTCATTTCAATTTCACTTCAATTTCGTCTTTTCTGTGATAGCTTTTTTCTCAAATTTTGATTTACCGTCTTTGAACTTATTTCTGTTGTAATTTTATGTTTAATTTGTTAAAGGGACTGTAGTCCACAACAAAATCCGAATGATTGTATTGCTTATTAAATTGATGATTCCTTCTGCTTTGAAGGAATGAGGCGAGGCGATGATGAAAATAATAATGCAAATATTGACTTCACTTATTTATTACAACGACGATTACTACTATAACTTCGCGGTGGTTCATAAAAACTGCTTGACCGAATTCAGATACAACTGATTTTCATGTATTCATGAGACCTGGAAATGCACTTTCTTAACCGAGATAAGTTAAATGTAAATGACTTCTTACAAGCCAAAATCTACAATGAATTGAGTTGCACTTAACATAATATTAAAGTCTAATTCAAATGGAATAAGAGCAGTTAAATAAACTTTCGGGAAACGACAATGTTTATTGTTAAGATGACCAACTACGTATGGCAACTACGTGCAGAAAAATAAAGTTTTCGATATATGCCGACACATAAATGGAAGAACAAACGAAGAAATATGAACTTGTTCTTTAATTTATCCGGATTGTTGATGTAAATTATGTTTGTAGTTTGAAGTACATCAACAACGTCGCGTTCCTCATAATCAAGGATATCAATTTGACCAAATGTAACACCTGATCTTATGATTACCACTTTTTCATTACCTTTAATCAAAAAGATACAATAGAAACTTTAAGGAATCTTTCAATTTACAATTTCAGGATTTTCATTTTAATCTTGCATTCTCAGATTTTTAAGGCATGCCAAAGCACGGTTCAAACAACATGACCAAAACTCTCTTTAGCTTTTGGGTTTGAAATGTTTACTACCCCAAATCCGTTAAGTATGTTAGATTTATCAATATCAGATAATTGGGAATTATCAATTTGAGAATACTTTTATAATCATAAACTGATTATAATACTTCGTTTGTACCAAAACCAAAACGCACTGTTAAGTTTCTTTACCTAAAAATAAGAGTATCTAAAAATGCAAACTTAGAAGGGTTTACTTGCTTAAATTGTTAGCAGTTAGAATTTTATCAATAATAACAATTTATAAATTTAAGACCAACGCATATGTATGTTGTTATCAATTATCTTCTTATTCCCTCTAAATACTTACGAAGTTTTACATGTGAAAAGCAATGCTGCAAATTAATTGTAACGAGGTTGCTGTCATAAAGTCGATACCACCTGCCCTAAAGAGACCTCAATAAGTTATCTTGTTCATGTTTCGCTATTATAAAGCAAAATTCGTTTTAAAATAATGAAAGTAATAAGTAGAAGTAGGAAAATGCAAAGTTTTAGGAATAAAGTTATTATTACAATAGACCCCAGACCAAGCATAGCCAACATGAATGACTTATAATGAATGAAACATACGGCCCACGATTAATCTTTCAATATTAGCTATTTTACTTCACATAATTAGTCGAATGGATTCGCGATGCTTCCATTGTAGAGATTTACAACTTTTGTACTGGTATGTGTGATGGTGCCAAAATAACAAGAATTGATTTTTAAATTTTTATGATTAAATAATGTATGTTGAAACGTAATTCAAGATACTCACAATTTTTCGTTCGGGCCTTGGAAAAAATTTTCTTTCCAATTCGGCCCGGAGCAAAAATTTGGCCACGTCTGCCCCAGACCCAGTAATACCACTTTTAACCAAAACTAGTTTCGTTCACAATATCATCAAAGAAAGAAGCATTGTTTCGATGAAGAAATTTATCACTTTCTTTCGAATTTCTAAGCTTTTGTATTTTACTTTTTTTTTTTATTTTAATTTTTCGTTCGACCCATGGAAAAAGTTTTCTTTCCAATTCGACCCAGGGGGCAAAAACTGTTGAGCTTGCCTTCCTCAGACCCAGTAACACCATTTTTAACCAAAACTGGTTTCATTCTCAACATCTCGAAGAGTGGTACGTTGTTCCTATGGAGAAATTAATCACATTCTTTCGAATTTCTGAGCTTTTGTATTTAATTTTCCTTTAATTTTAATATTTCGTTCGGCCCGTGGAAGAAGTCCTCTTTCCAATTCGGCCCGGAGGCAAAAACTGTTGGCCATGCCTACCCCAGACCCAGTTACACTATTTTTAACCAAAACTGGTTTCATTCTCAACATCATTAGAGAACGGTACGTTGTTTCGATGAAAAAATTCAACATTTTCTTTCGAATTTTCGAGCGTTTTCTTTAAATTTTTGCAGAACAGTTTTTTTAATTACTAATGTTTTATGCCGTTGCGAACAAGAGGAACAGATATTCGAAGATAATTGCTGCCCAGTTTGATGTTAATAAGAAACAATAGGGAAATAAGACTAGATTGACGTAGGAATCGTGGCAGAAATTCCTATAGATTGACAGATACAATTTTCCAACATTTCATGTACAGTGGATCTAAGGGCGTAGCGAATATCATAAAGCATACACAGGACAATCCAGAGGCGCAATGATTACACGATTCTACGAGCATGTGGCACGTCATCGTTATGGTAGAATAGATTCATCGAGTGTTGCAAAGCATATGAACGACGCAGAGCACGACATTAAAATCGCGAATTTAAAATTGATAAAATGTGTAAACTCGCCGCGAGAAATAGACGCTCGCGAAACGATACATATACGTAAAAATTGGAATCTTCCAAACAAAGATGACGACCCATCAGTCCATCGGTCTTTTTCTTTTTGATTTATTATAGGGTGAAGTAGTTTGCCTTTTGCGTATTTAGTTCGGAGAGGAGATACGTCCCGTCAACGTTTTTACGAAATTTCCAATGACGTGGGTATCCTCTCTGGGAATAATTTTTCTTCTTAGTAAGTAGAGAAATATAACCCCGCGTTGTAGAGGGGCAAGTTTAGTTTGCATGAACAGAATTGAGGAAATCACGGGTCATTCGGTAAGATACGGTTTGAAAATGCTAGCCTCGTTGCTAGCGAAACACGTGTCACCGGATTTAATTCAATAATTGTGCGATAAGTTATACAACACTAAAGTCCTTGCAATCACCATCAATGGATCCAAGACCTTAAGTGGATTAATCGCCATCTACTATCCAGATATCAAGCATGTCTTCCGCTCAAGATGATGTAGGTACACTTTGATTGTACTTTTCATCCACATTGCCAGCATGAATTCAACGGACGTAAATTCAATCAAATGCTTATCCGTAACACATCCTTTGACCGTATTGCCTTCGCGACCCTGACCTCCTCAATTCTAACCCTCATCATACGTTACCCTTAATCGAGAATTCCTGGCGAACGAAGCGAAACGAAGTGATAGAAAACAACCACCACGTTCAAAAGTCCTCGTTTGAATCGATTAAACATAAATTACGAGAGCAGAGCATTAATGTCGAGCGTCCGTACGTACGTACCGCGTACATTCGAATAAAAATACTGAAAACATTTAATCGGCTAATAGATCTGACTACTAGGACTGTACGTTACGCCGCGCCGCGGCCGAGTAAACTGTATATCCGCTCGATAAAGTCAAGCGTCGTTGGACTTTCTGAATGCCGTTGCTGTTAAGAAATCGTTTACTTATGATTCACCGGAGGTGTTTCACCTTTATTTCAGCTGAAACGTACATATGAGCTGCCCGCGATAAACATGAGAACGATTAATATGCTGGCGAAAAAGAAAAGAAAGAGGTAACATAGCCGGGCGCTAGTTTACCCGCTGGATTATTTATACAATAACTCTTTCGTGTGGAGAAATTTAGTGTAGGACTCGTATAATATTGAAAATGGGTGTCTTTGCTTTCGATAATTGCATAGTTTGGTCGGTGTTGGAATGACGAAACAGTTCATTCCTTTCTTAAATGGTCTTCTTCATATCGCCAAATCTTCTAAGACCAAATCTGTTGTACCTATATGCGCTTTTAAATGGGGCAAAGACATTCTCCTCAGAAACAACTTTAGAAGGCCAAAGAAGCACTAAATCTAGACGGAGCTTTAAAAGCTCACGCTAGGAGTTATATAACAATCCTATACTGCTGGATTGCGTAATGCGGACATAATTCAATATGTCCGTACCATATACATCTGTTGATGTGCGTGGATGTATGTGCATTCCTCAAGCTAATTTAATGCCCGTTAATACGCATATTGATTGGTACCATTGCAGTTATACGCTGATTGAAATGACGAAGGGAATTAACCTATACGCATCTGCTACGCCCGACGTCAATGTTCTTCGAAGGTAACGGGTTCCGAGGATGGACGAACGTTTCCCGTTCAAAAAGATCTTTTAAAATTGTTGATGTTAGTGTTAGTATATAGAAGCAAATATTTAAAAATACAAGAAAATATTTGATATCAAAAAAGTTCCCAACAAAAGGGGAAAAGAAATAGTTACACCAATATTTAGGAAAGCTAATCGGAAGCTACCCGATGATTATCGCGACATAACCTGGTTAGACAACATTAAAACAAACAACAAAAATTTTAAAAAACAATCACCAACAACATAACAACACTATTAGCTAAGCAACGGGGCTTCCGCAGTGATACATCATTTATTTACGTTATAAGTACAACAATTAGCCGAAAAAGCTATAGAATTTCAATAAACCTACTTATCCATGTTTCATAGATTTAGAACGTGCATTAGACAAGATATTGCTGAAGGATGTACTAGCGACATTCCATAAGAGAGAAGTTCCTGAAAAAATTATAGATCTGGTCAAGGATATTTACACAACACAATTACTTTTAAAGCAATCAGGCCAATACCTGGAAACCACAAAACCAAACGTAGGAATAAGGCAAGGATACTCATCAACCTCCTCCTTATTTAATGTTGTTATGGATGAGACAACGGAGGAGATCAGAAATGAGGGAAGATATCGAATGCGAAATGCTGAAATCAATAACCATAAAAACAAAGGTAGTAATAAGGCAAGGAGACTCAGCAGCCTCTTCCTTATCTAATATTGTTCTGGATGAAATAGTTGAGGAACTCAGAAATCAGAAAATCTATTATGTAGATGACACAGTGTTTATAGCTGAAATAGAAGTTCAAACTACAAGGATTACTTATGGAGACGATGCAAGCTTGCGACAGATATAGCGTAAAGATATCTACAAAGAAAATTATACATTGAGTTTGGGCTATAGTTGAGGAATTATCAAAATGCAAACTGGAAATTTATAAGGAAATAATTGAACAGGTATCCCAATTCCAAATTCAGTTACCTCGGAATTCACAAGCGAAATTACGGCGTGATTAAGGATCAGGTAAAACGAAACAAACGACAAAACCAGCTAAACTATCTGGAGAAGCGAATACCCATGCGCAGAAGCAAAATCTTCTTTCTCTTCCAATGTCGTCTTCTCTAAGAAGGTTGGCTATTATTATGGATATTTTAAAATTTGAAGCTGCTGCTCCAAATAATGCACTGTCTCAGGTTATTGATCAGGTAAAGCAAAACAAGCGATAAAATCAGCTGAAGTATCTGGAGTTCTAAATGAAACTATCTGGAGAAACAAATACCTGTGCACAGAATCAAAAACTTCTTGTTCTTCTCCAAGTGCTGTCTCCTCGAAAAGCTTGGCTATCATCGTGACTATTTTAGCTTTTGAAGCTGCTACTTCAAATAATTCCACAGAGCTACATCCCCACGACTGTCCCAGGCTATTCATCCACGAAATGCGTCCTTTTCCTTGGCTTCTTTTCCCTTTTATCCTTGCCTGTATTATTATCTGCAGTAATGTATATTTGTCCCCTCTCATTACATCTATCAAAAACTGTAATTTTCTTATTTCTATACTAAGTAACAACTCTTTCTCTTTTTTAATCTTCTGAGTATCTTTTGATTCATTATTCTGTTCACCCAGCTTATTTTTCAGGTCCTTCTATGTGCCCACATCTAAAATGCTTCTATCCGCATTACTGATGTATTTCCTTAACATACAGGCTTTCATTCCATAAGGCAAAACCGAAAAGGCGTAACATCTCAACATTTTTATTTTAAGTCGTAGACAAAGGTCTTTCTTACCAAACATCTTTTTTATTTTGTCAAATACGGTTCTGGTTTGATTAGTGTTTGGTTTAATTTCTTCCGTATATTCATTATTTTCGCCCCCACTGCTCCAAGATACTCAAATTTGTCGACTTTCTTTACCTGTTCGACTAGAGTCTATAAATCTACTACGACCAATACACTTACATATGCTGTGATAATCCAAGCAGAAACTAATAAAGCAGAATAAATACCAGAGACTGAAGAAAGGTGAGCGCATAGAAGAATTTTGGGCAAGACCTTAAGGGGCCGCAAATGTAGTGAGTATATTAGAAAAACAAATTACAATTACAAATACAGCCGATAAGTGAATGAACGAGAATTAGAAGAAGAGAGCGGGACAGCCACATGCCGATAATGGAGGAAGACTTGTTAGAATTTCCACAAACAAGTCACCAGTAGGGAAGAGATCACAAGACAGATCCACCAAAAGATGGCGAAAATCCATGTAGATTTGAAACAAACAGGGTGGTGCGTACAAGAAAATAAGAAGAAGAAAAAGAAGAAGAAGAGGAAGAAGGAGTAGGAGAAAACAAATATCTGACTGTCTCTTCCGTAGGCTTTCATAACCGGTGTCAGTGGTAGAAATTTCTTTCAAGTTCCGGATTGTGACACTATTGGATATCAACTTTTGACTTTCCACTTATAAAATTCTGATTTACCACATCCCAAAATCTTCTATTCAATAGCACTGGGCATTGAAATTGGCCAAAGTATCCAATCCCGAACGAATTTAACGTGTTGAACACGAATATCACCTGGAAAAAGTTGATTGGCCTTCATTGCAAGGATATTGATGTTTTGTCCATGGTATAGGGACTAGCTAGTAATACAATAATAAGTAACTACAAGAACTATGACTGGTAGATTTGTGCTGACCTGACGGTAATATCCCTGTTGATGGGTTTGCAGCAGGGAATATACAAAATACTGCTGTCTCCATTATCTATGAGACAACACAGCAATCGACCACATCAAGAAAAACTGGCCTTCGAGAGGCTGTTTTAGGCGTAGAGAAACGAACGAACAGCACCTGCCATTAATAGACACCAAACAAAATTATCATTCCTCCTTTACACAAGTTCGGCCGAAACTTGATTAAGGCCACGGGTAAGAATGAACTTCATCTCAGTGAAGTCAAAATTGAAAAGAGCATTTTTGCGGGGCTTCACGTTAAACAGCTCTTCAAAAGCCTGAAGTTTAAGAAAGTTTTTCGAAGTAAAAAAAAGAAACAGATTTGGGTTGCGTTCCGTCAAGTGGGAGCTAGAGAATGACGAATGAGCCAAAAACTACAAGGAACTGCTCGGAGATATGTTGGCTTTTGTTTGAAATCGCTTGTAATATGTCCTTGGAAGATCCACTTTCTTGATTCCCACTTGAAATTCTTCCCTGATAACTGCAGGTAGGTCAGTGATGAGCATGGCGCACCTCTTCATCAAGACACTACCAAGATGGATCAACGATACCAGAGCAAATGGTGCACGTCAATGCTGGCCAACTATCTATTGTCGAACGCTCATCCGAGATACCTCCCCCATCGATTACAAACGATATGCCAAAAGAATGCGAAAATCCGAAGTCTATTAAGGTATTCTTAACCTTCTAACCGGAAAACCCGTAAAAATGATCGGATGAAGCCAATATTGTTTTTTCAAGTAGTTTTTGCACTTGATTGATCACAGCTGACAAACGACTTATCAGACTGTTTTGGAGAGTATAATAAATGTTAAGAAATATTGTGTGCATACATTTTTCATTATTTGAAAGCGAAAAATGTATAATGCAGCAGTTGAGGCCAGAAATCGAAGACCGTCTGAGGGGTTAAGGGGTTAGAGGAGTAATATGTGTTGGATGGTTTGGAAATGTTTGTAGGATGAGTGGGGACAGATTAGTTAAGGCCATATACGAGGCAAAAGATCCAACAAGAGGAGAAAGGGGAAATCCGGGAAAACAATGCACCCAACAAGTACAGGAAATAGGAGAAAAGAGGGGAAGAACGATAAAAGACATGAAGGTGCTCGCACAGGAGGAAATGGAACGAATGATGGTAAATAATTCAACCCCGACGCTTTACCAGGACACCAGGAGATACTGCGAAAAAAACTTGTCATAATATTTGCATATGCCTCAAAAATGCACACATGTGACAAAGAAACTGTGACAAATTCTTCTTACAAAGTCATATTCGTGTTCAGCATGTTGAATGCATTAAGAAATTATTATTTTCAGCTCGGATGCACGAACTATCTAAAACTTTGTTGCCGGTGTAATTTCCTTTATAGTATTTTGTAAAATTCTGTAAATATAAAAGGTAATAAACTTGTATTATCTTTCAGCATCCGGTATCCCACACCAACTATCGCGATTCCTTCAGTGTTTCGTTCCGTGGCGTAAAAGTTTACGGAGACTTCCATCCCCACCTCGCGTAAAATACACGTTACATCTCGTTGATATATGGAGGTAGCCATTACAATAGCGAAGCGATAAATTCGGTAAAAGAATTAAATCGCGAAACAGATACGAATCTTCAGAAGCGAAACGTAATTTCGAATAAACACTCGCATGTAACTTCCGAACGGGCGAAGCGAGAGAGAAAGGACACGGCAAGGGCGAGAAACTCCGGAGATTCGGGAGACTTTTCCACATCCCACGTCGCCAATATTTCAAGAATATTATCCAGGGTTGTGTAGTTTCGACGTGGAAAACGTACGGAGACGATGGCCTCTTCTTACCAACTCTCGACGACCGTAGTAGACCCCGGAGCCGTGCTCGAAACTCGCTAAGTGTATTTTAAAAGTGCACGGAATATAAAAATCCATGTCTATCGTTGCGAAAGTCGACGGAATATTAACATTTTCTTGACTTTCAGAATGGAAATGTAAAGTGACTGTTTAGTTTCTGTTTCTTATACCTGCAACGACTACTACTACCACTGTTACTACTGCTGTTGGCTGTTCGCTGGCGTTCTTTATTTTTTCATTTTCTCCCTTGTAACGACCGCTGTTCCATTCGAATGCCCCGTTCGATTTTATCCCGTCGTCAAAAATGGCGTTTTTCGCTCGCGAAGGGTTTCATTTTCGAAGTTTCCACTTTCAGACCATAATAAACCTTACCGATCGATTTACGATGGGTGATTCTATCTAGAATCGGTACTGTTGCGACGTTGGCGCTTATTGAATTCAGCCTAAATTAGTGATTGTAAAACGGTTAAAATCGACGAATTGCATAAAACGATAAAACTGAATTACAGTAAGTAGTAATGTCTCATTTATGATGGATTTTACCAGATACAGAGCTTTTGGGTATTGCAAAAATTTGCGAAATTGCGAAATATTAGGAAAGATCCTATCTTCCGCGTTATCTTGACAAAAGGAGTTTCTGGCAGTAATAAATCATGAATCATAAATCTTTATTTAATGTAATAAGAACATCACATGAGCCTCAGAATAATGTCCAATATATTGAACTATGCAAATTCTATACACATTATGAGAAACAAATAAAAGAAGCATATAACATATACCAACAAACACGCAGTTTAAAAACACATTAAAATTATCAGTTAAAATGAACATGAGCAAACATATTTCACTTATCTACAAGCAATTCTCAAAAGAAAAATACTTAAGGAAGTCCTGTGTTAAAAATTCTTCAACAGAATAAAAGCTATAATTTAATAGTACTTGCCTGGTTCTTAGGAATTGTTTAGTGGTGAATGCATTGAGACGCTGGAACTGGTTATATATTTTCTGCAAATTGTTCCTATTTCGTGTACTGTAGTTGTGAGTTTTACCGTTTATTTTAAATTTTTCCTGGTCATTAAGTACATATTTGAGACAAGTAAATATAAAAATACTTGGCAGCGTGAGTATTCGTTCTCTTTTAAAGTACTCTTTACAGCTATCCCTTTTTCTCGGACTGCATAATGCTCTGATGGCGCTGTTTTGTAGGGGTGAATATTCTTTCCGTCGAAGATGAGGTCGCCCAAAAGAGCGTACCATATCTACCAGGTCTAGTAGTATGACACCGGATTTTTTGTAAAAATAAAACGATTGTTATCGAAAAGTGATAAAAATATTTTATTCAAAATAACTTCCAGTGGATTGCACACATTTTTCCCACCTCTCCGGCAATTTATGGATGCCTTGCCAAAAAACTTTTCTTCTTTCGAAGCGAACCAATTATCAAGCCATTTTTATACATTTTCGTACGAATTGAAGCGTTGGTTAGCGATAGCATGACCCATCGATGCGAATAAGTGATAGTAGGATGGAGCCAAGTCTGGGGAATAAGCCGCATGCGGTAGTAATTCCCAATTGAACGATTCAATTATTTCCCTGACCGGTTTTGCTGTATGAGATGGGGTGTTATCATGCAGCAAAATCACTTTGTGCTGCCTTTTGCATATTCCGGTCGTTTTTCAGTTATCGCTCGGCTTAAATTTATCATTTGCTGTTGGTGGCGTTGAGTGTTGACGGTTTGACCAGGTTTCAGCAGCCCATAATAAATAACACCCTTTTGGTCCCACCAAATACAGAGCATCGTCTTCTCTCCAAAGCGATTCGGTCTTGCAGTTGATGTCGATGGTTCGGTTGGATTCAGCCATGATCTACGACACTTAGGATTTTCAAAATAAATCCATTTTTCATCACCTGTCACGATTCGATGGAGAAATGATTTTCTATTGAACCGGTTAAGCAGTATTTCACAGGTGGTTCTTCGGTGTTCTTGCTGTCTTTCGTTCAATTCATGCGGAACCCATTTTCCCACATTTTGAATTCTTCCCATAGCTTTTAAAGGATTGCAGATAGCTTTCTGCGATACATTTAATTGATCCGCGAGTTCTTGTTGAGTTTGAGCATCGTCTTCATCCAATAAGGCTTGTAACTCTTTGTCTTCAAACTTTTTTGGTGGTTTTCCACGTTCTTTGTTACTAACCTCAAAATCGCCACTTTCGAATCTTTTGAACCACTCGAGGCACTGTGTTTTACCGAGAGCATGTTCACCGTATACTTCTACAAGCATTCTATGCGACTCTGCAGCAGTTTTCTTTAAATGGTAACAAGAAATTAATGCTGTCCGCAAATCGTAGTTATTAGGCTCGAAACTTGACATGTTTGAGGTTATAAAAAATATACTAGTGTACGGAACGTGGGTTAATGTTTGTTGATACTCTTCGTCAGCCGTTAGAAGAAGACGATGGCTATGTAACAGGGGTCTTATAGTGACTAAACTGAACGCTGGCACCATCTATAGGGAAATTCCGGTTTCATACTACTAGACCTGGTAAGTCTGCCTTCAAATTTCGCATAATAAGCTGCTTTTGCTACTTCATGGGTAGCCATTGTTTTCAGTCCCCTGATGGCGTAGACTGTAGACAGACGCTGTGAGGATTCTCGCTAGTTCTTCCACATGTGCTTTCCATGGAAGATCACTGTCCAATGTCAGACCCAAGTATTTGATATTGATGGACCCAGATAACTCATTTTTTGAAGAAAACTTGAGGTGTTAAGTTTTCTCTTCGTTTTAGTTTAAGCTATTTACCTGAAACCATTTTATTTCCTGTAGTGTAATATCCGATTTGTAGTAGTAAGCATTGGCTTTTCGGTCTGTCCGGTAAGCTAAATCACCGTGAAGCTAGTGTAAGGTACACCAATGGTAAGAGAAACCTATCAGCAACGACGGCTTCAATGTTTGATGAGTGTTACATATCGTATAGTGTTTTTTTTTTTTAATATTGCAAACAAACTACATTTTATGCACTTGTACTTTGCGTCTATGGTTACTAGCACTAGTGCCAACAGTAAATAACAAATCTCAACATCCTTCGCCCCCAAGAAAGCTAAGTAAGTAACTAAATAACAATACAATAAGATGAGTAATATATGCAACAAAATTCATAATGTGCTTATGAGTCATTTTCGAGCACTGGTAACATACACAGTTTGGAGAATGCCCTCTTCGGCAAGTTTGTGCCAGAGGTTACTGACACCACACGTACGATCCCGTCAGCACCCGCATGAGTCTCGATAACACGTGCTGTCTTCCAACCGAATGGAGGTGCTGCTTCGTCCGTGAGATAAATCTAATTATCCAGGTCTCAGGTTTGCAGTTTGTGTTAGGCATTTTGTGCGGGTTTGCAGTTTCCGGAAATGTTGTCTCATTTGTTGGAAATGTTCATATCTCTTCAGATGATTAACGGAAATACAGAGGTTATATCTGCATCTGGTAGACTCGTTGCGCCTCGACAGATCAGGAAATGTGAAGTAGGATAAGGGTATCAAGATCGTCAGGATATGTGTTTAAAGAACGTAATAGTCTCGAATTTAAGATACATTCGATCTGAGTTACAGCCGTAAAGAATCCTAAAATGTTATTGGTGTATTGCCTACAACCCATCTTAAATGATGTTTGATAGATTTGGCTCCTGTCTCCCATGATCCTCCAAAATGAGGAATTTGTGCTGGATTGAAATGGTAATTCACGTTATTATTAGCCAAAGAGGTAGCATTTTTCGTCCAAAAGTTATTCAATTCCGGCAACTTTCAAAAAGCTCCCACAAAATTTGTGCCGTTATCAAATCGTCAATAGGTTTACCACGCCTAGTAACAAAGCGCCTAAAAGTTGATATGAAAGCATCAGTTGTAAGCTCAGTAACAGGTTCCAGATGAATTGATTTTGTTAACAAACATAAATATACAAAGATAACATTTAGATGTTTGAATTAAATTTGAAAAGGTCCAGCATAATCAACACCAGTTGCAATAAATGGATCAGGTAAAGTTAGTCTTTCTTTAAGTATATTTCCCATAAATTGATCTCATAACGTCGGTTTACATTTAAAACATTGAATGCATTTGTGTACTATTTTTTTATCTACATTTCTTCCACTAATGGGCCAGGAATTTGGATCTAATGGAAGCTAACATTAATTGCCGACTACAATGTAATTCGCATTCGTAATGTAGATTCGCTAGTGGTACTGAATTCTCCAGTTTTCCACCGAGGATGGCAACTTAGTTGGCGAAATACGTATCTGGAATTTCGTCTAATTTAGAACATAAAATGACCATTCTAAAATTTCAAAGGGGTACCCCTTTGAATTCCGAAGAAAATCGAAATGGTCGGAAATGCGACTTATTACACATCAAATTAGAGCTCTTCTAGTGCAGATTAGGGATAAAATAATTTCGGGTACGAGATACGGTTCATTGAGGAAATATTCAATGAGAAAGTGAAAAGTGGTTCTGGACGAATAGTTCTGATACTCTCTGACACCCAAACGAAGCAGATTTCACGAGTTTTGACCTCAAAGTCACATTCTACGCCTTCGAAAACATCTGTACACAGAATTTCGTCTAACTTGGAACATATTAATTTTTTCTGAAATTTCAAAGGGAATTTGAAATTTGGAAGAAAATCGAAATGGTCAGAAGTACCACTTATTACACATCAAGTTAAAGCTCTTCTAGTGCGGATTAGGGATAACATAATTTCGGGTACGAGAGACGGTTCATTGAGGAAGTATTGGAACTTACGGACGTACAGATGGCTCCAATTATCGGAAAACGGAGCATCGCTCTATCTGCGCAAGTTCTTACATCTTCTCTTGATGTTTGTGTGGATGTTTATGCAACGTGTTAATTAAATTGAGCTATAACAATTTCCCTTTACTACTCCACTAATGAAGCTAATCGATAAATAACAAGTTGCGCCTCGTGCATGCGAGATGCACGGTATATAGTCGTCTACGTAACTAATAATCTCAATTTCCACTTGCATCCCCTTTAATGAACTTAAGCGAAGCAGTTTCGCAGCGATCCCTTCAATTTATCAAGACCAGTAGCAGCCAGCGATATTTGGACTTAAGCGCACATGTATGTACGTGCAGAATATACACGAAATGGAGCGTTTTCGCGTCTGGTTTCCGTAAAATTGCCGTAATAGTAACGCGGTTCCATAAACAGGACCGCAAAAGCCGAGATGTTTGCATGCAGATGGTAAATTCAATCTGGAGAGATATTGGCTGAATTCTGACCTCTCTTGCATTTCAATTGGGGGAGGAAGTTGGCGAGCGCCGACGCCAGCGCGCTACTTATCAAACTCTCCTAGTTTCGAACGAACCGAACTTTGAACGTTGCATAGTAATGGATTGAGGGATATTGTTAATTAAACAATATAACGCGGCGCCATGCGCCGCCGTCTACTAACTAAAACTGGAGATTGTTTTATAGACACGGATACTGGAAAGCCGTTGCCGAAGAAGGAAGATGGTGTGGGGAGCGATATGTGGAGAACAGCGGCCAAATGAACTTCCTGGTAATGGAAAATTTAACATTTCGGAAAGCAAACTTCTTATAACCGACGAATGTTTGTAAATGTCGATAACGAAAAGCTCCTCGCGAGGTTTAATTAAAGTTTGTATGAAATTCCGCAGATAAGGAGAACTTTCGGCAACATTCTATTATGCGATGCTCACTTCTGCTTAATATCGAATACAGTAGTTTAGTAATTCGTATGTATAGTATCTACGGTCCAAGTTTCGACGATTTCCTTAGAAATGTTTTTGGTGATCTTAAAAACTTTCAGTTAGAGGAATCCGGTTATTAAGACGATGTTACTATGATAACAATATTGGTTCAAAAGCTCGTCTTTCAAAAGTGCATCATTTCATATTCTTCTTAGGTTCGTTTTGCAATTTTTCCTCGGAATTTGCAAACACAATATCATCTGCGAACGCACAACTCTCCAGGAAAGTGAGCTGAAGCCTCCGATATCCCAATACAAATCTTTCCATTTTATCTTGGCACTCTTTTATAACTTCTATGCACTTAGCAATGGGAATGGGCGAAGCACACCTCCCTAGCGTACCCCTTCCTCGTTTAAATTTCTCAGACAGATTATTTCCTGTTCTTATTTGGCTTCGTGTTTCCTTGTAAATCTTTGTGCGATTTCAATGACCTCATCTTCTATATCCCTTGTTCTTAGGCTTTCCCCATATCATCTTCCTACTAAGACCATCGAATGCCTTTTTAATGTCAATAAAATAAAACGAGTATTATACGATTTTGATAATGCTTGCTTCTTGCTAACGATTTTTAAGCATTTGTGTGGTGAGGAGTTTACCGGTGCGATATAGTGTGAATGCGCTTGGCTATCATCTTAACTTTCTGTCGCTCCAACTCTAAATAATTGGGTAACGATAGTTTTATAAACAACAAGCAGAGTCGAACATATTGTTAAATCGGACTAAAATTTTTAAAAATTCTGGTACAAATTGATTAGAAAATTGAGAAAAAGTTTGTTACCTCCAAGCGAACCATCAGCAGAAATGAATGCGAGATTTCTCATATCAAACTTCTACATTTCTTTTCCGAATACCTATTTTTTTGACATTAGCAAAAATCTAATCCATATTCCAACTCTTACGTTCCTACATCAAACGAAAACAATGCAAACATCTTCCGACGATGTTTGCATTGTATATAGGGAGACTTTTAGTTTATTTATTTATACTCTTTTTTTGTATTATAAAACTCAAACAAATAAAGCGACGGAATATGACTTCAAATAAAATCACAAACTCTCCATATATATACACGAAAAAAGTTCCAAGTCTCTGGGGGCGACGCACCGTACTACGATATATGGTTTATTTACCTTTACCGAGTTGCCTTGATATGAATAAAATTTTGCGTTAAAGCTTTTTCATATAGACATAAAAAGTCTGAAAACATTGAAAATTCGTTTGATATCGTGCTCCTTTGTGGCTGAATTTTCCTCGGACATCATGGCTTAGACGCATATGTATGTTATGTACGAAATATATGTACTATTATAATTGAGCTTGTATTAGTTAGAATTGAATGACCTTGAAACATACACGGCTGTTAAGGCAATAGAAAAACAGTGTTTACCAATGAGAAATAAATATTTTGGAAACTAAGCTGTTACTTCTGCGTGTTTTGTTCTTTCTGATTAGTCCCTTGCGCAATAATAGATACGTACAACTATTGTCTCTGCTAACTTGAGACTAACTTCGCCACTGTAAAAGAAGTTATCTTTAACAAAATGAACTAATGTTGATCAAAAAGAACTAATCTTCAATAAACTGAATAATTCTTAAAAAAATGTACTAACCTCCAACAAATTAAACTAATCTTCAACGAAATTAATTACTCTTCAATAAACTGAAGTAACCTTCAACAAACTAAACCAATCTTCATCAAAATGAACTAATCTTCAACGAAATGAACTAATCTTCAACAAAATGAACTGATCTTCGTTAAAATGAACTAATCTTCATAAAAATGAACTAATCTTCAACAAAATGAACTAATCCTCATCAAAATGAACTAAACTTCAACAAATGAACTAATCTTCAACAAGATGGACTAATCCTCAATAAGATGAACGAATCTTCATCAAAATGAACTAATCTTCAACGAAATGAACTAATCTTCAACCAAATAAACTAATCTTCAACAAAATGAACTAATCTTCAACAAAATGTCCTTTGAAATGGAACCATGCCTCAACGAAGCATTGACCCATATGAAGCCATACCTCATAGAAACGTGCTTAAGAATTAAACCATAGTCTGGCAGAAAGTTTTTAATAATCGACCTCCAATAAAGAAATCCGTCTAAAATTGCATCACGCACACATCACAAAACCATCAAAATCACACGCCTTTCCAAAATATATCCTTCAAAGCTAAATCCGGTATCGAATAGGCGTGATTCAGAACCCAACTATCCGTTTACGAAAACATCCTACGGTATTGAATAGCCAATTCCCAAGGACATCGTTGAAAATTACCACTCGTTCTTGGTAATCCTTTTGATGGATGTGAGGTCAATTCTGAATTGAAATTCTGGACAGATACCGTTCGATCTGGAGGATTTAGACGGCGGTAATCACCATTATATTGTACCTTAATATCCTTCAAAGTTATCCAACTGATTTTTTTTTAAATAAGGCATATTTCCAAACACAAACATCCGTACAAAAAGTCACAACATTATCAAGTAAAACGGCTTTAAAATTCGTACATACAGCTAGCTGTACAAGCGGATGACTGTTTGGTTTCTCGCTGATTGCAAGAGAGCGTTGAAGGACTTCAGAAACGGGTGAACGAGTGTGAGTTGATGGTAAATGTCGAAAGCATGCACTTCCCTTGATAACAGCATCTTCGTCGGTGACAGTGGTCGTCCAACTTCACGTCATCTGCGTGCTGAACTAATTTCAGAAAAACGAAGCAGATTTTCTTCCCGTTCTTCTGCCGGCGTTCCAGACTGTACCTTTAGGCACAGCTGCTGATATACAAGATCTACCAGATACTAATAATTATCTATGATCAACTGCTGCCAAGAACCAAATTAATAGAATTTTGGTGGTTTAAAATAATGTGTTCATCGTTGACTTTCCGAGTTTTGTCCTAAATACACAGTTACATAAGGACTTGTATATCCTCACATTCCTCATCCTCTGAAGATTTGTGAAGGAATTATCGAGATCTGCATTCGTGAAGGTTAGAGCTGCGGACGATCCAATAGTGAACTATCCCACACAGTTTCAGCTACGTACACGCAAGAACTCTTACGATAATCGGACGTCAATTGTAAAGGAAGAAGACATCATCAACCCGACTTTCCGGAAGTGACCGACATCACTCTTTGGACCCACTTGAATCACTCAAGCTATCCCGTCACGAACAAGTTAACCGGACAAAATAGGATAAATGGAAGCGAGGAATCTGTTCAGGGGACTGTTTCTCAAAAATACAAGTCTTATAATACAAGAGACATACTGGTAAATGTCCACTGTTTTACAGGTGTGTGTTTCAAGATGAACATCTTCTGCAATTAATAGGTACTTAGTTGCAGAGGCCCACCAAAAGAAGTTACCCAAAACTTACCAACGTTCCACGTTTCACATTTGACCAAAATGGGAATAATCTTTCCGTGCATTTAAAATCCCTATAGAGTAACAATTCCCTGTAATTTTTTCCATGTTACCACTGTCATTTTTCTTCTTGAGTGATCAGAAAAGGGACCAAACACGGCTCCCTTCAAGTTGGATACTTTCCTTAGGAAGCACAATGGTCCATTTTGTCTGTTTTAATGTATGTAACTGTTAAAGCACTAATATACCTACCAATACAATTCTGTTTATTAAAATCGCGCCAACACGTCCTTGAAAATGTATGAAACGTGAGTTCGACTTGCAAAATTGTCTTTACATGTGTTATCAAATCACTAGCCTTGTTAAAATTGTTGTGAAACAAGAGCTTGTAAAATGACCACTTGTAACGTGTAACTTATGAGCATGTAAACTTGTAGTATCGTGAATCAGGACCTAGGCCACAGTTTAGAGCAAGTGACTGTCGTCTATGGATCGCATCTGCTAGAGGACTTCATGGAATTCTACAATAGAAACTAGAAGCAACACAATCGAGATAATCTTTTCTCCAAATTTTGCTCTGTTCCCGTTGAAACATTCCGTTCCCGTTAACATCTGTCATGGCCAGGCATTATACTGGGGAATATTATTTCTTGAAATGGATATGCATACATATATTACCTACGTAATCTCGTTGGATGTCATGAAACGATGTGCCAAGAAAAACACTCTTGAAAACGAGAAAGTTTCACGTGGCAATAATTATCGTTCGGATTACTTCCACCACTTTCTAAAGTCGTACAAAGACAATTCGGATGTTGACAGTGCTGGTTTTGTTGCTAGCGAAACATATGTACCGAATTAATTCATACTCGTGTGGCATTGAGCTACCGATATGACTTAGTGCTAGAATAAACATCGTTGTTGCATTACTGTTTACTTCTTCGCTTTTGCATATTTCTTGCAAACATCATACAAAGTAGCCAAAAAATTACAATCCAGCTAACCAACACGAAAGCACCTACAACGTCGCCGTTCTTAGAAGCAAGAATTTCGCTCCGAACGCACCTCGGTATTCCCTAAAAGAATGGATACCAGGGCATATTACCTCTTGAATAATACATACGTTCGCGAATTACGGGCTAGCTCGTATGAGCGTTGAAGGAATTTTTAAGGAAAATAATGAAATATTTACACGATTATAGTTACGCTAAGCGAACCTGAGAGCCCACTTCTACCTACGTATCTCCATACATACCTACATACGTACCTCCCGCATGCATATCGCGTCGGATTTACATGCGCCATTCATAATTTCACGTTGCTGGCGTTTATTTGCTTTGTCAAATATTTATTCGGAATGCGAAACGGCGTTTGTTTACACGTCCTCTGCACCGCAAAATTTTACCGACAAAAGGGTGCGTTTTTGTTACATGAAATTAAACTTTAACTCTATTTTACGCGGAAAGTGTAGCTATGAAAGCAATAAGTAGAATATGGCGTTATCAAACCGACAATCCTAACATGGTAGGGGTGCTTTTGGATGTATTTCGATTTAGTGATGGATTTCAGATTTTAAATCATTTTCGCTCTTTGTGGATCTGAGAGCGGCTGTCGATGCAATAAATAAGAAGATAATTTTTAAATGTCTTAACCAGTTCGCATCATAAACTCATATATGGGCAGAAATTTCCTGGCCATTGTCACCGAAGCGCAGATATGCGAGCTAATTTTTGTGTATCCTAGCTACAGCACATATGCAAGCAGCTAGCGAGGAGTGATGATTGCAAACGGATGAAAGTATTTGAAGAAGTAATTAGGCGTACAAAACGTAGACGTATTAGTGTGATATCTTCTGAAAATGACGATCAAAGTGTAAGAGATTTCGAGTGGAAAGAAACAAATTAGAAATTACACCATGTCCATAAGTACCATCAAGATTTACTGGCTAACATTTTTCAATACGCATTGAAACAATTTCAGCCCAGAAAGCTTACAAACATGGTATAAGAGATACTTTTTTCGCCAACCAATTCAAAATTCCCTTTCAGGCGACATCTTCCCTTAGAAACCCTTTACATGCATATAATTTAAGAAAATATTTTCGTACCTAACTCAATTCACTTCAATGAAGCCTGAACCTTCGTAATTCAGCTTTGAAAAGCTTCAAACTGTAACGGATGTCAAAGTGTGTTCAAAACATTTCATGTTGCAGTATGTAGTCTAACAAAAACCGGTAGCTCAATACTTTTCTCTTTTCTATTATCTTGGTAATCCGTTGGTAATTATTCTGGATTGCTTTTTCCGAACTTTCTTTAACACCCCTCAATATTGTCTGCCAACATTTGTTGGCACTGCAGAGAGAAGATCGTTAATGATTGGTTTGTTTCTAACGTACCGCCATTGGCGTAATACGTTATCGTCCTCGGCGGTGGGTTCGCACGACGAGCACGTCGAAAGGCAGGGAAAATCGGGGTTATCAATCAAATCCTGACTCCTTAGAAATGACGGCAAAGTAGAAGTTTAGGTATTTTTTTGTATTAATCAGCGTTTATTTGAGCAATTTCGTTGGTACTAACTGTTAAACATTATCTGTATTTTTCCTTTTTTTCCCGCATTTTACCCGTCATCTAATTGCACTGCTGAGTAATGTTTATTGTTCTGCAAATTCGTTTGATAACGTGCAGATATTTGTTTATGTTCCTTTTTCCGTTGTCGTTGTTTATTCGACATTGATTGTTGTAAATATACATGTCTCATGCTTGGCCTCAAATAAATAACTGTATATATTTATGCAAGAGATTGATGAGGTAAGTTCCGTTTCCGGCTCGTGAACAGAGGCGCGATCGCAGCGTTGCAGTGTAGTCTGGTTCAATGTGAGTCTGGCAGCGCTAGTGAGAGAATCGTTTGGAAATTCTTTCATGCTATTTGGCTCGTTTAAAATGGCTGCTGCAATTGAAAATCTCACCAAGTGTAAAGTGCGTGCTGCTATCCGTTTTTGTAAACTTTGTTCTGTTTATGGTGAAAATATCATGAGTAACAGTGTGATTAGAAGATGGTGCCGTACGTTTCGAGAACGACGAACTAATGTCCATGATGAAGAACGAAGTGGAAGACCAACTGTTGTGACGGACAAACGTCTGGGTACTGTCGAAGAAAAAATTGCTGAAAAACGGCGATTCATAATCACAAAACTAAGTGCCTTTTTCCTCACATTTGGATTAATTACGACAATGGTACAACACGGATTAATTCACAGGAGACAGAGTTCGATGAAGAGAGCAGTAAAGAACTGGTTCATTGCTATGAAAAATGGCTCAATCTTAATGGCAACTATATAGAAAAATAGCTGAAAATAGTAGCTTTAAGTTGTATATAATAAAAACCTTTTCATGTATTAGTGCTTCTTTTAGTAACCGAACGGAGCTTACTTTACGAATCGCCCTCGTATTTTATTTGGATCTTACGTAATGTAATTAGGCCGGCAGTGAAATAGCCTAACCAATAAGTAAATTCTCACTGATTTGTTCCTATCACTATTTTGTCATCGCAAGGAAGGAACAGCCCGGACAGCGTCAATTATCCCCCCCCTCCCCATTATTATTTTATTTAGAAATCTTTCCCAACTTACAGATAAGGATAACTGCCAGTATTCAAGGGCGTGTCATTTACCATGCCCATTGATGTCGATCTACGCTGTTAATTGTTCTTATATGTACGGCGTCTCGCGCTTTCAAGACGAAACAAAAAGATCGAAAACACTGCACTTTGAAAAGCTTCAAACTGAATTGTGATTCGTGTATGCAAAACGTTGCATGTTGTAGTATGCAACCTAACAAAAACCGGTAGCTCAATACTTTTCTCTTTTCCACTATTTTGATAATCCGTCGGAAATTATCCTGGATTGCTTTTGCGACTTTTTTAACACCCCTCAATGTTGTCTGTCAACATTTTACGTCGTTACAATTCTCACATAATTCTGCAAGAAAATTCTTTCGAGTTCCTTTTTAATAAATGAACACCGGAACTAGCCATCAACATCTTAATCATTCCAGTTATCACCATAAATTACTACTTTTGAATTCTTTTATCCACGCAGAAGTTATATTTCCCACACATGCAAACGCATCCAATGCTCGTACTGCTCGAATTACATCCACACGTGTTCGTGTAACTCAGAAATATTTCCACTTTGAAGTCGAGATTCCCTCGAGTTTCTAGCATTTCCTGATAGAGCGCTTAAATATGCTAATGAAGCATGCATCTGCGTTCGCTATCTATTAAAGGCGATTAATTTTCACGACTTTCAGACGAACAAACGCGCGACAGTTATGCTAGATAAGCGATCTCACGTGCCGGTAAGCAACGACTCAATTAGACTCTATTGCAGTCGTTAGATCTAACATCTTACTCTGTTTTTGTGGTGTCGAAGAGACGCCCACGAATTTCGATATAAAATTAAGATATTCACTGAAATTTCAAAAATTTTAGTGGAGTAAGAAACTTTTTGAAAATACATTGAAAGCGATAAGGGAAAAACAGAACAGATAACGTCTTATTAGTCATCACTAGAGCCCGGATGTTCTAGTAAAATGCCTATTTGGCTATTTTAATTTGTAAATGCCTTTTTGCACCGAAATGACTATTTTGACATAAAATTTGGTAGGAAAAGTTTTGAATGCCTTTTTCCTGCCTGTTTTAATGATTTTTAATGCTTAAACGTCCGGGGTCTAATCATCGCCGATGCTATACCAGATTTTCAAATTATTTTATTTATTCTATTTAAATCTACTCTTCATTTGAGTTTAACGTGTTTACCGAACTCGATCGTGCCTACCCGAATAGTTTGAATATGCAGTTTAAGTTCTTAAGAAAACTTCTACGACTCACTATCAGTACAGTAACTTAACTGGAATTTGTGTGCAATAATTTTCAAAGTAGTCAATTAGGTCAAAATCAAGTTACTGCAGTAGAAGTCTCTCGGTATACATCAACCCCATACATAACACCATCTTGCAATCACAAAACCGATGAAGAAAAACAATTTGGATGATTAACTAAGCCTGTAAGCCTCCTTGAGGATGTACCCAATCTCAATTAACACGCAAACGATTCAAGATCATAAACCATGGAAGATTAAATCGAAAACCATCACCATAATAAGATTGTATATAATAAGTACACTAGGAAAACGAGATCACAAGCATTGCTACGATAAACGTGCGGTCCGAAGGTATCGATACGCACACATGACAGATTCGAAAAAAAGGGGGAAAGATTACCGAAGCACATACGATGATAAAACGGCAGGCTGAAAATGCGCGCAATTACTATTTTCACCGCGGGAGGCCGCAACGATCGTCACGGTGGTACCCCGAGGACGGAAGTTCGCGGAATTTAAATAAGGACTTGCACTCGACAGTGCAGGCCCACGGCCGTTTCTAATGCGATTAATAAACATTCCGACTCGATATGATTTAGCGTCTGAACGTTTATTATTGGAATGAGAACGTGAATAATCTTCAACGTAACATAGTCGCTGATTATTTCGCCTCCGGGGACCTTATGGTAGTTGCGCGCTCGCTGAAATTGAAAAAGAGAAGAGGATAATGAAATATACGTACGTACCTACGTGCAGGATTTGCTCGCCATGGAAATTATTAAGTTGGATAAACGTCTCAATAATAATACCAGGAATTTATAACCGCTTGCTGGATACAATGAATTGTTGCGAATAAGCTTTTCGAATAAAATTATACGTCTTGAATCACAGCAGACTGAACGCAAACTTTTGAACAGTACCTACAGAAAAGATACAAAATATCATTTCCGGAATTATGGATGGATCCTGATCTGTGGATGAGAACAAAGAGCCAATAATTTGATTGTGAATCGTTTCATTAACCATAGCTTGAATAACTTTTATTTATTTCGTACGACGCTGGAATATAATTGTTCTCCTAATGGGGAGCAATGTTGCAACCACTACATTTTCTTACAGTATCTAAAGCGCGACCGTAATTACCCAAAAAGGCACCATACAAATTTAAATTAAGGGCCTAGAAACCAGAGTTACAGTGATGTTATACATTTACGTGTATGAGTTTCTTGCTAGAATTACCATATTTTTAACACAATCCCCTATTTTAGTATCCCACTTGGTAGAATGTCTTTTCAAGTTCTCCAAAAATTGGAATGAAGAACGTGCAGTTCGGGTATTTTGTAAAATATCGTTTGAAATTCTGCATCAGATAGAACAGGTTGTGATGATTGAACAGTGGCTTTGAATGCTTTCATATACTAAAATGGACAAAGAAATAATATGTGTAAGTAAGAGCATATGGTCTGAACTATTTGTATCATAGACCACCAGATCATTGTATCTTCATGTTAAAGCTACGAGGGTAGATTGACAAGTTTCCAGAATCGCTGTCAGAGGGGTGCCATTTTTTTACAAACACTTTCTGTCGTGTTGGCAAATCTTTCATGAAATGTTAAATCGATCTGTCAAGTAATCTGGTTTTGACAAGCATTTAAGTCAAGTACCCTTTTGTGTTTCCAAGTACGGATAAAAACAAAGTTCGAGCGATTATCAAATCTCTCTATTTGGAAGGGGAAAACTGCAACGGAAATCAAATCAAGGTGAGATGCCGTTCTTGAGGATTTATCACCTTAATTTTCCAGCGTGAGTTTTTGGGTTTCGGAATTCAAGCGTTGCCGCACGCATACAAGTGATGAACCACGTTCGGGACGTCCGAAAACGGCTACCACGCCAAAAATTGTGGAGGAAATCCATGACATGGTTTGACAGATCGCCGAATAAAAGTGTGTAAATCTTTTATCCAAGACAAAGACCATTTACTCGGCTGGAAGGCATCGTCTTTTTGGGATGTAAAAGGAATTTTGCTAATTGGTTATCTTGAAAAAGGCAAAACGGTTACTGGCCAATATTACAAAACACTTTTCGACAAATTGAAAGGATCAATTCAGAAAAAACGCCCGAGAAACATTGACTGAGTTGAAGTTCAAAATCTTTCCGCATCCACCATATTCACCTGATTAGGCTCCGACAGACTTCCACCTGTTCCCGAAACTAAAAATATTTCTGGATGAGAAGAGATTTTGGTCGAATGAAGAACTAATAGAGGCTGTAAACGATTATTTTGGGAACCTCGAAGAAAGTCATTTCCGGGAGGGATGAGAGAAGCTAGAGAAACGTTAAACTAAGTGTGTTGAGCTTCTCCGTATTATTTTGTTTTCATTGCCATTCCGGAAACTTTTCAATCTACCCTCGTACAAAACCAGCGATAATTGAATACTGACAATAGATCATATGTGCAAATTCCACTCTACAGTATACGTTTGTTGATTAATTCCGGAACACGTGTTTCGCTAGCAACCAGGTTAATACCCCCAACCGTATCTTACCGAATGTACAAAACAGGTGTAATTTTTGATTTAATTTAATCAAGTTGAGATTCAAATTTTAGTCATTCGTGTATTTTTTCAAATAGTATTCTCCGTTGAATTTTAAATCCCTATTTCCTGTACATATAAAAAAATTGAAACATAGTTAATATCCGTCACTGCATTCCTATGTCCAGTTCTTACCGTATCAATCGCGTCATGAGCTTGAAGTCATCCAGCCGGTATACAGCGTTTGTCATAACTAATGCATCAGATTTATTTACAAGATTATATGAGGCAAAAGTAAATTAATAATGAGTGGAAAAGAAATTGATTAAAAACAACTAGGTACATAGGATCTAGTTTTGCAGTCACTGCAACATATATTGTCGGCTGGATTTTAAACAAAAACAAACATCTCCTATCATAAGAAACACTTCACCGTGTTTGACACATGGCCGAGATTTTACAACCGTTTATATTTGTATCACATGTTCGACGATTTTCGACAAATATGATTTACAACCCGTATAGTAAAACAAAAAGGATCTATTTGGTCTTCCTCCAAATATGTAGACAATTTTACAGCCGTTTACGTTCTACGTCTAAAAAATAAACTTCCTCGTTCATCGGATACTTTCAGTGATGGTAAAAATGTTTCTTATGAAACTTGCGAAACTTCAAAAATTAATTGTGGCTTTGCTAAGATAGTAGGAACATAATTTATTTCAGAAGTTTTGTTTTATTTTGTTCTAACTTTCTTCTGTTTTAATTGATGATACATGGTGTTGTTGATGAAGTTGTGAATATCCATTTATTAATCCGACATGATTTTCCCAGTTTGTTCGATATTTCGAAGTTACTCCAGTAACATTATCCATACTTTGCCGATCAATTCGCGTTCATACTTGCATAAATTAAATGCGTAGATATCATAGATCGCTACAATTCGATCATATTGCCATCTAGCGCCAGAGCATCCTCCGTTATCTCCGTTGATTTTTTCATGGATATCTCCATTACGACCACACGACAAGTAGAAACACATTATAATGTTAATAAAGGAATATTTAAACATAATTTAAAAGTTTTCCTCTTGATTCCTTACTAATATAAAAAAATTATTTGAGGACTAGTTTCGATGGTGAGCCATTTTCAACTGAAATCTACAAAGTTAGGAATCATTACAATTATGTTTAAAGACAAGATAAAAGTACTCTACATTTAGATGCAAAGCATGAAATTAAAAATCGTCGAAACGTGTACAGTTTTTCACAAAATTGGCCAGAAAACGAGATATAGGTTACATGTGCCAAAGAAGTTTAGAAGGTAGTTATAAAATTTAGGTTCAAGTAGGATTTATGAGGTTTTACCATGAATTAAGTTTTAAATGTGAAAGTAATATTGAAAATGGAGGCTAAAACGAAATGGGATCAAGAGAAGCGAGAGAGGGGTGTTTACTCTTTCGGGGACTGATAAGAGCAGGAAGATCAACAACGGATAAATTCAAACACGAAGTTAAGATAACAATATAAAGTGAAAAGTAGTTAGAAACGGGAGAGTTACTAGATTACTACCTAATTATATTAGGTAATTTCAAATATATTTTAGACATTTTGGATAAGTGTGGAGTATATTCAATTTCCTGTGACAACTAAATATATAGTATGTCCCCGGATTGACTTCACTATAGGTATAATTGATAAAAGAAAAAATGAATTTCGTGGTAACATTTTGGGATACCGCTCTGCTTAGTCTGAAAAGAATTTCAAGCACTTTCCTATTTTTTTAAATTGAAGCCGTCATGACAATTGAGAAAAAAACATTTTCTGTTGAAGTAAAGTGCCATTTCGGTCAATAATGCAGCAAAATCTTATGACTCTGTACAAAATTTCACAAATATCGGATCACTTTGACTAAATCAGCATTTCTTTCGTAGTATTGCATTGTAACCACAGCAGATAAGGACATATTCTGTATAAGCAGTCAAAAAAGATTAAGTAAAGTAAGCTGTTTTATGAATAAAATACTTTAGTAGGAACCTTCACTGTTTTTTTCTTTTTTAAAAAAAGGCATTATATGTACGTTGTCAAAGAAAAAATTAATGTAGATTTTCTTTTCTTTTTTTTTTTGAATGAAATATTTTATTAGAAACTTGCATTCGCTTTTTTTTGTTTAATAAGAACTCTGTGTAAGTTCAAGTCAAAAAAGAAAATAATGAACATGTCTAAAAAGAATTTTGCTCAAAACAAAAGAAAATAACCTAACAATAATTTTTTTGACAACTTGTACAGAACACTTGCCTTTCTATAGTGCAAAAATACATGGTAAATTTTGCATAGAGTCATGATTTAATATTTTGAACAACTTTTCTCAATAAAATTTTACCATATTATTAATTGAAATGGTACTTGACGGCTACAGAAAATCTTTTTTCTTAATTGTTGTGACGGCCTTTACTTTAAAAAAGTAAGAATGTGCTTCAAATTATTTTCAGACCAAGCGGCCACCCAAAACATTAAAACGGGATTCTAAAATTTTCTAGCAATTATACCTGTAGTGAAGACAATTCGGGGACAGACTGTATATCGGACAGACTGGCAGAAAATTTAGCGAAAGGATCTCGGAACATCAATCTAACTTTCACCAACATTCTACAGAATTTAAACATGACAGAAACTTGAACAACTCAAAATTGCTGCACAATTATCAAAAAAAGTTTTAAATTCTAATTACTAGAACTTCTAGGAATTGGAAAACATAAATTTAACAGCAATTACACTCTCCTAAACGATCAAATAGCTACTCAAATAGACTTCCTTTTTAAATACATAAACTTCCCAGAATTCTCCGATTAATATATCTTGGGTTGCAGTCACTTCAATTCTTTTTAGTAGTCATTTCTTTAACTTTTAGTGACTTTGGTCACGGAGGGAATCGAATGGCATATGCAATGTTGTCCATGCAGTGCAGTCATTGCACAACTTTCCGTGAGAGTAGGCTAACAAACGAATCTCTGTGATAGGTCGTTTATTGGAAAGTTATGTAGATGTTGTACTTTGTTATTCATTTGCAAATTTGACTCTCTCGAGTATCGTTTTGAGACTAGCTTTCTACCTGTCATAGATCATAACACATTCCTATATGTATAGATTGTGTAAAAAAACTGGCGTGTTCAAGAGTATTCCAATGGAAGTACGTTGGAATTCTACGAAAAAGTAGCATAGTTCGTGCACATTTCCATGTGTGAACACCAGCCTTTAAAAAAACAGCATTTATGAGATCATTATAGTAAAAAACCAGAAGACATCCATCTCACTTCGTTTGCTACCAAATCTACCGTTGCTTACACCGGACTAAAGCCACAAAATACATATTCCAACAACTATAGACATTAGTATTATAGTACCATTTATTTCCCCATAATAGCTTCACATAGAACATCCGCAGCTCTCTACGAAATTCTTAAATGATCTACATTGTTTTCAAAGAAAATTTGCGTAATAAGTCGTCCATTGTTTTAACTATACCGGCGAACGTAAATTGGGTTCACCATCCTTAAAATCCCGGAGAATATGGTCTTAATTAATCGCCAGTACCGACCCAACTTTAAAAATTAAAACTTTCCCGGCGTTCGCATTAATTATACGTACCGAAAGCCGATTTATCGCATTATCAAGGAAAATTCGATTTTCCTCCACTTCTTCCTGTTCGAAGCGGCAGCTGGAGCGCTTTAGTATCTCACTCTTTAACTTCTTCCTTCCTTTTTACCATTCTTTTTTATTGCTTACCAATTAACAAATCCAAACTCATTTAAGGAAGTTTGAATAAAGGTTTATGCAAGGCTGTAACAACGATCTTTACCATTTACTACACCTTTTATGTATTATATATGATTACCTCGACCATTTTCTAGGTTAAAATAATAGAAAAATTTCAAAAATTACCGTAAATTTCAAATTTGGCTTTTGACTTGACGTAGAAAGTGATGGAGGATCGAAAAATAGGTACGAATTATACAGGGTCCATTATGAAGGTAAAGCGCATTTTCTCGGAAAAAATAGATTTATTGATCTTATCGGTACAATCCGGTCCTGCATCAGCAAGAGGGGACTATTTCGAAGAATTTTAAGCATTTGTACCGATAAGATCAATAAATCTACTTTTCCTAGAAAATGCGCATTACTTTCACAACGGATCCTGTATATACAAGAAACACGTATTATGTAAAGTAATGGGGATTGATTCAGAATTTATTAATCCCGCGCGTTCGTTTATTTTCAGATCAAAATTACACGAACACCGGTAAAAAGAAAACGACTTTTTCGAGATTCCTGCGAGGCCTGAAAACTTCGCATCGGAAAGAGAAGCACGGATCGAGTTCTCCGAGGCACGGCCGAGCGACCGCCGCCACCAGGGGTGTTCCCCAAAGGGTAAGTTAGCTTCTTCCGGCAACTCATTTCGCATCAAATACGAAGTTGTAACTTCAATAAGCGACTTTGAAAATTCCAATAAATATGTGCTCGGATGTTCCTCCGCGATATAAAATCTGGTTTCTATTTCTCGACTTCTCGCAGATTACTTATCTTTCCTTTTCCTTAACTTCGCGTATCGACGATAATCCTCCGATGAATGTAGATATGAAGTTATGATTTAAAAATTGTAAATATGTAAGAAAGTAGGGTATTAGATTTTTAAGAGGGATTCGAATAGGATTCGATGGAAATGAATTCGATGCTACGCTAGAAGCCGGTTAAACACTGCTCGAAATAGTGAAATGGCTACTGTGCGTTGTTTCATTCTTTAAATGTACATTCCTGAATTATGTAATACTTCTTATATATCGATCTTCTCGGGAAATCGTCCCGACGTAATACCAAAATTAGGATTCACAAACCCTGAAAATATTCCCAATTACATTACGAACAGTGATGCGGTTAATCACCGCGAACCTTTTACTCCAGAATATATTTGCTGGAAACAAATATAAGGTAATTATCATGACATTTTGGGCGTACATTAAATATTAATGCGTATAAATATGCGTATGTGTTCCACACGTATAATAATCCGCGCAAAATATTTATTACTCTAATTTGATATTGCCGCGAAATGTACATTATGTAGATACATTCTAATTAGGAGTCCATTATCGGACGTTAACGCTTTCCATACGACGACACAATGTGAAACGTACAAAGGGGACTAGGAAAGTTTTGCAATACAACTTTATTTATTTACTTTTTTCTCCGAAATGATTTCCACCACATTCAATACATTTCTCCAGCTTCCGAAGTCAATGCTTAAACCAGACTCGTTATGAGTTTATGCGGCCCGCGATTAATCCTTCAATATTAGGGTAATATTGAATGTATGTTTACAGGGGAAGGAATTTATATCCCCAGATTTAATGCAAAAGCCAAAATCTTTTCAGATGAAGCTTAGCCTTTTTCTAGAAATCTGGCTGAATGAAAATTTGATAATTTCCCAACGTTATATTACTGTTGTATTATTAATATCTTTAAATATTTCAATAAAAAACGAGAAAGGTGCAAGAACACTAATGACAGATTTTGAGCAGCGATTCGATCGCTTCAAGAAAATTGATAAACTGTTATCTATTATTTGAAATCCATCTTCTGTACGTGGTGATGAGCCTTCCTGTTGATATACAATTAGAAATAATTCATCTATAATGTGAAGAATTATCACATAAGAAATATCGAGAAGAGCAAGAAAATTGTGCAATTTTTATAAGCAATTGAATAATGGAAAATAGCCAAAACTATTTTGAATGAACTGATTTGGAAAATTAATAATCTGAATTGCTTTGAAGACCAAAGTGTCGTAGCTCTTTTAGGACGCTTAGTTTCAGTCACACTTTTTCTTGTCCTTTACGGTGCTTAGGTTCCCTTTTACATTAGCGCCATTTCAGATCATGACGGTTTTTACCCAACAATTTTTAAAACAATTTTGATTGAACCCATTTGGAAAAATAATGTATTGCATTGCTTTGAAGACCAAAGGTTCGTAGCTCTTTTGGGAAGAATACATTTACGTTTTCGTGCTTTACATTGCGTATGTTCCACTTCATACAATTGTCATTTCAAACAATGACGGTTTTTCTCCTCCAGTTTTCAAAACTACTTTGATTAACTCGATTTGGTCCCCAAATCACCTTACATACTTTTGTAAGTTTTCCCATCGATCAAGATAAAATTTCCTCGCCCATTGCCATCGACATCGCCTAATGTGGAAATCATAATTTCGCCGCTCGGTAAGCAATTTTTTTGCCAAGAAATATTTAGTAATCTTCAGCTCAACTTACGTTTGTGAACAAACTTTTTCTTTAATGAATCTAAATAAAAATGCAACAAGATCAGGATGGAATGATTTACATTTGGTCAAAAACGCGGACTGTTACGTTACATTCGTATCCCAATTACTCTAAAAAAAAATATTTTTTAGGAGCAAAAATGTTTGGACTGTTACGTTACACAAAGAGACTGTTACACTACCTGTACGATCGACGTTGGCATAAAAAGGGAATTGGGTATATGAAGGGCTTATTTCACAAAGGATAACATTAATGAAGTTGTCTTAAGATTGTACAAGTAATTCCGAAAACTGACGTAGATTTCGAATATATCAACAATATTTGAATTATCCAGTACATTACTCAAAATCTTTTGAAGTTGACTTACAAAGTAAAAAACTGTTAAAATTATAATTGACTGTTTGAAGTGTAAAAGGTGGCGCTTCCTCCATCAATTACTTGAATTTGGTGAGCCGTCCAAAATGCAATTTATTTCAAGAGAATCGTGTTCGATAACTTATTCGATAGCGAAGCGTAGATTCATTCAGATTAAATGTAGCAACGAAATCAAAAGCACAATTTATAATGCGTTTATAAGACAAAAAATTCTTTTTACGATCACCTTGGCAGTTGCGCCTATACCATCCATGCAGCCTTTCCCGTGAGAAGTTACAAGGTAGACTGTTCTTGCACCGAATTTGATTTTGAATTTTTCTGTGCCTTTTCCACCCTTATACGTATTGCTGCACCACGACTTTTAAAGAAATTTTTCATTTTTGTTATCAGCAGCTGCTCGTTTTTCTTGAAATCATCAAATTTTTACGTACTTTTAAATATAAAACATGTTTTTGAGGTTAGAAAATCATCATAGTTATAATATTTGATTATCCAGGAAAAATGACTACGTTACATATTCTTTTAGGCTTTAAACGCCGACGTAAATGGCAACATTGCTGATTTTTTTATTATTTCCGGAACATTGACCACAATTACTCGAAAGAAAATTAGGACTTTCCCTATTTTCGACGTGATAGATTTTACATCAAAAAACTTTTTCGGATTTTAGACTGTTACGTTACATGAAAAAGGCGGTTGATTTCTTTTGTGTTGAAAACGCTGATAACATCTTTTTTCCTAAATACGTTGATTAGTTACTCTCTAATTCTATCTAGGAAAAAGCAAATAGTACGAAGAAGATAACAATCGTTGAAGACAACGAAAGCGTTTTGTTCCGCGTTGTATTTTTGTCCATTTTTATCCATCAAGAACAAACTGGAATTCTCAAAGTAAACAAAGTGTCTTGCGTTGACATTTATGCTGCTCGATACTATGAGAGGTGTATAACGTTAAAATAAACAAGAACCTCAAAATTGGAAGTAAGAAATATTTCTCTCTGGTTTCGTTTTCCACGATTCAAGCCATTTGGAGGGTGTGTTAAGAATCGCTACTACAAGTGTAGGAGCCAGATATTAGGAAAATAATAGGCGATGCAAAGTGCCTCAACACGTCACGTTACTTACATTTATTCATAAAAAATGATTTAAAAAAATTTTGTTACTTAAATTAATCGTTCTTGTTTTAACATTTTCTTTTTAATATTTCGTTTGGCCCGTGAAAAAGGTTTGCTTTCGGACTTGGCGCAGCGGTTACTGCGCGAGTCTGAACATGTCCCAGCATGCACCAACAAGCAGGCTCCTGCGACTCGTGCTTGCGTCATATTGCCAAACTTTCCTAGTACCCTTCGTATATCTTCTATCCCGCTTTGTTTAATGCGATTGTTATTCCAGTCGGCGTGTATCGATTGAATTATAAAAGACATCGTGACACGATTGATGGAAAAGGTATCGCGGTAACCAATCATCAATCAAATAAAAATTCCATCAATGCGAATTGTAGTCGAGTACCCACCCTCTTCCTTTAAAAATATATACATATGTATGTATGTGTACGTAAGTATACGTGTAGGTTGATGTAGCACAAGCAAATACCTGCGAATATCCTCATATTATGTAGGTATACAAAGGAGAAGAGAGGATCGAAATTAAATTCGCTGATGTTATGGTATGGGGATTCAATGTCGTGTAATGAAAATTTTTCCAGGTGCGCTGCGTCGCGACGGAAATGCGCATATATTAAAACGCTTTAATCAAGAATGCCATTTATTAGAGCACCAGACCGTTTTCGTCGGTTTTCGTTCTCGTTTTTGGCAGACATGGAAATCTAAAACTGAACCGACTACTTTCAGTAGGTACTTTTAGATTGTTTTTGTTGTTGCTTTTCATACACATATACTACGTGCATATAAAAAAGCAGCATTTTCTCTCCCGTTGCTTAAATAAACAAGCAAACACAAAGGGGTTTACAGCGGTATCCAACTAAATAACATCTGTATACAAGCACTTTCGAAAAAAAAAGGAAAGCCTCAAATTCCTTTAGAAGCGAAATATTCTGTTATTGCAATAATATACGCGCTCCTCGTTGTTGGTACTTGTTAGTTCCCTTGAGTTTTCATCTAATATTCGGGAATATTATTTTGAATTGCAAATATTGCACCCTTTTCGCGTTATTTGTAAGTACACCTGCACGTATCGCAGTGAAATAGCTAACGAATCGAAAAAAAGGAAAATATGCAAATCACCCTGCGGGGATGAATAGGTAATGTCTCACTTTTACATACTCGCTTGTTGCCTCGTCTAGAATTTCCGTAGTTTCTCCCGCTTTACAATTTTCGTTTGAAATCTTATAAGATATCGCGACGTATACATGTACATACATTGTATATGCAAAAAGGCGATTTACATGAATATGAAACTATAGCAATAAGAGACTACGCGCTTAAAGTTAAGAACGAACTTTTCAAGAACACGTTTTAAAATGTTTTAACGATGGGGTTAGGGTGAATTATCAACGTTTATTCAAAGTAGCTACGTCTATCCAGTAGATGAGTAAACCAATCCCGAATATTTTAGAAAGAGAAATTGGCGTGTGTGCACGTCTGAAATGAATGCCCGTTAATTGTCGTATTTCTTACTTGGAAGTCATCGCGTTTTAGTTCCACGTTTTGTGTTTTTTTTTTTGATGATTTGGAAATCAGTAGGATTAGGTTGTAGAAAATCTTTTTCGGATGTTTTATGTATAATGTTTTATTTTATTCGTTCTTATAAGTTAACCCTGCTGTTAGATTAAAAAAATATATATATACGAATCCTGTATTAAGAGACCAATTGGTTCATACTACACAAATGCAAATTTTTTATGAAAATTGATTGAATTCTTTAATGTAATTTATAAATAAAATTATGAACCGTCAATAATTTAACTTGCCATCCATTTATCGGCTAATTGGTCGCTCTAATATGTTTATGTTAGCTCGATCGTCCAGCTCCAGCAAAAAGAATTGGACCAAATGGGCTTAATCTAACAGCAGTGTTAAATTAGGATGATTCGGAAGTCATTATGATTAGGTTGTATAAAATCTTTTTCGCAGGTTTTATGTATAATGTTTTAGTTTATTCTTTCTTTATGTTTACGTATTTCTGAGCGCAGCATCTATTGTAGTTTAACGTTAACCGCCTGGCTCGTCGCCTCTCGCTCGCACATCATACTCTCTCTGTCTTTCCTTCTCAAACACGCCACGTATCTCCTCTGCTCTGCCCGCCGGGCTCGTCTCCTCTCGCTCGCACATCATACTCTCTGTCGAAATTTAACGCTTACGCTCTTACGCTTACGTTATTACGCTTGCGTTCCTACACTTATAATGTACGGCTTCGTTGAGATTCTTTTGAAGTGAATACCTATAAAATATAATACAATACAATATAATATAATATAATATATTAAATGTAGAAGACTCTCTATGAACGACCTAATAATAAAAAATTAGGTTCGTTAATGGGCAGTTAACAAGTAACCGTGCAAAAGCCTACAAAGTAAGCACAATTTGCATATGCCAATAATCCTGTAGGAAATGTTGACTATGTCAATCGCAAAACGCAACTGCAGACTAATTAGTTTCGTCCTCATTAGGACTCGTCAGTACAGTATATCGTTCTGCGAGTGACACAGTGAACATTTCCAGGTGATACGTCGAAATCTCGGCGAGATGGATACGGTCAAAAACCTGAATACCTATACCTATATACCTAATACGCGTAAGAGCGGCTTGCGCTCGAGCTGGTTCGGTGTCCTTTAAAAGGTATTCACTTCAAAAGAATCTCAACGAAGCCGTACATTATTTCAGCTTTAAAAATTTCAACGACACTAAACGACTATGTTGGAAATCAGAACGCTCCATAGAAAAGGTTTGGTACTTTGTGTAACTATTCCTGCGTATTCAATACAAATCTGCACTTTCTGCTTTTCCTTCTTGTTCTTCTTCTAATAGCTCCTCCAGGGAGCAAGAGGCTCCCAGTGGTGTTTCTTTGCTAATTCTGATTGTAATGGTAGAAGTCAACGTATACTGCACTTTTGTACATGTTTAAGATTAGATCGTCAAGGTTGTTAAGTCAACTGATCATGACACGCATGTTTAGACTGAATTTCGAAGGAATTCCAATTGACTCAAACGCACACCACAATTTTTGATGACCAAGGACGAACGTCATTTTAAAGATTTCAATAGATTTACATATCCGTATATATGAAAATGAATCGTGGTTTGTTCGGATGCTTAAAACTTGAAAACGACTGGACAAAATTGGATACTTCCTTCTGCGGGTTTGTTCGTAATTGCTACGCGAAGGTTTAGGGAAAAAGAAAGTCGAAAAATTCTCAGCAGGTGGCGCTGTAAGCGGTCATTCCATTTGATAGCTCAGCATGATTTGATAATTTGATCTGTGCCGTAACGGTTAAATGACTTTCCGATATTCTTATAATTTTTTATTGATTTTTCCAGTGAAATAGTTTACATTTACGAAATATATTATTGCGAATCTGTGGATTATCAATTTCTCAGTGGTATTATTTATCGATTTGTTTTGTTTTTCCAGTTGTTTTCCAAATTTTAATTACATCTTTTTCGTTCGTTTGATTTCTTTATTTTGGCTATTTCAAAGGTAAATTATTGATTAGTGAAAACTTTATGTGCGATTTATACAAAGTGATAATCATTTACAGCTTTCCTTTATATATATATATATATATATATATATATATATATATATATATATATATTGATTGAATTCAATTGAATTTGAAAAGTGTTTCATTCAATCTATAATTAAAATTATATTATTGCCTCATCTGTTAACGATCGCTTATTTTCGATCGAAATAACAAATTTTGGGTGGAATCGTTAATGCTCGAAGTTAATTCAATCAAAACATCTATTTTGGGCAAAACGAAGTTTGCCGGCTCAGCTAGTGTATGTATATATCTACATGTCAATAAAACGTTGATAAAAGATTAATTCAAACACATGAAAAGAATTAAAATTTTAGAACGAGCTCTGTAATGCCAAGACAGATCTCCATGAAAATTGATTCTCTGAAGATGTTTGAAAACAATAAGGCCATTCGTCACTAAAACCAAACAAATTCATAAAGAATGCAAATTAAACTTTCAGATAAATTTAAAAACAAAACGATTAATTAAATGTAAAACTAGATTGAAAAGCAACGCTAAGTGCAACTTCGCAATGGATCTTTACAATAAACTTTTTGTAGGTTAATAAAATGGCCAAAACATCCTACACCCAAAAGCACGCGAAACACTGTCTCTATGGCATCGTAAGAACTGCGAACAATGGACTAGCAGTGTCCTTGAGAGAATGAATTGGAAAATCCTATGTTACTCTTAGATCGGGATTTCAACGGGTGGTTGATGGTTGCAGCTTTATTGGGCGCAATTTGTGCGATTCCGTCTATCGAAGTCCGAAGGCTATGCCTTTGTCCAGCAGAAAATCCTCAAGAGACACTGGAACGAAATCTAATCAATGGTTTTCTGACAACTTTCAATTACACGGACGAAACTCATTGTATTCCTGGTCTTACAAGGAGAAGGCTAGGTAATCGAATTTTTGTAATTTTTGATATTTATGGTACGTGTAGTTTGGACCTTAAGTAAGAATATTTTGGAGTAGTTCGACGCAACGTTCATAAATTACTGAGATAATCGATGTTGAACTTTGACCCACCATTTAAATCCCCTAGATATAATACGATTGTCAATTGGATTCGTGGCCTAGTCGATAGCGTTTTGGTGCTATCGGGTGTGATAGTCACGAGATCGCTGGTTCGGGTCTCGCACGCGACATTTCTTTTTCTTCCATTTGAAGCGCACCATATGTTTTTTTCATTCTTCTTCTCATATCAAAAATTATGAACAAACGAAACATATGAACTATATGCAGGAACATTCTTCAAGTACATCATTAAAATGCACAATCGGTTGATAAACAATATTCATTTTGAATTAACAATAAGGTTTCTTCCAAAAAAAAAAAAAAAAACGAACGGAGTCAGGTGGGAAATGAAAATTTCTATTATTTTATATCTAGTATGCGACATTTTACGCAATGTGGCACGAGCCAGAATGGTAGTTATCATAGAAACATGGGAAGCAACATTTTTTATAATTACCTTATTGTTAAGTTAATTCAAAATGAATATTGTTTATCAACCGATTGTGCATTTTAATGATGTACTTGAAGAATGTTCCTGCATACAGTTCATATATTTCGTTTGTTCATAATTTTTGATATGAGAAGAAGAATGAAAAAACATATTGTGCGTTTTGAATGGAAGAAAAAGAAATGTCCCGTGATGAGACCCGAACTAGCGATCTCGTGACTATCACACCTGATCGCACCATAACGCTATCGACTAGGCCACTAGTCCAATTGACAATCGTATTATATCTAGCGGTTATCGATTATCTCGGTAATATATGAACGTTGCGTCGAACTACTCCAAAATATTCTTATTTAAGGTCCAAGCTACACGTACCATAAATATCAAAAATTACAAAAATCCGATTACCTTACCTTCTCCTTGTTGGACCAAATCTCTCTAATAACACTAATAAATAAAAAATAATAATATTTATTCAAGGAAAAAACTCTTCGGTGTTGGACATGTCAATCAAACTACAATAGAATCTATATATACAAATGAAAACAATACAAAAGAAAATATATTACACAAACTATATTGACATCCATGTCTTATTAAATAAATTAATCAAAACTTTCGAATGAAAAATAGTCTTGTACACTGTAAAATGCATTATTTAATAAAAAGTTCTTTATCATTTTATTTGAATGTCTTCAGTTATACATCCTTATAAGATGTAGGCAAATGGTTATAAATTTTGGACAGCTGTGTGACCATACTTTTGTGTGCACCTGCTATAGTAGTTTGCAGAATTGGAGACTGTGCTTGTCTATTTTCTCGCGTATCGTAAAATTGATCCACTTCACAACAGCTAAATAGTTCCCGATAATTACATTTCACGGAACACAGACACTCAAAAATATAAATGCCTAGGTAGCCTTAGTATTCCTCTTTTCTTGAAGATTTCTACACATGAATCTCTTCGTTGTAGCTTATATATTGCTCGTACGCACGATTTTTCTAGTTCGAATATTCTAGGCGCATGCACAGAATGACTGCAGAACGATACTCCGTATTTCACTCTGGAATAAAGATATCCATAGTAGAAGAATATTGCTGCTGATTCACTAACTGTAGTTGATATAGTTCGCAATGCGTAAACAAAGGAACATACTTTTTCGACAGACAATTTACGTGGTTTTTCCAATTTATCCGAGAATCTAGTACCATCTCCAAGAACTTGTCATGGTCTGTTGATGTTAATATTGTTCCATTGCAATGTATGTCAATTTCTTCGTCTTTTCTTAACTGAAAATTTATTATATTGGTTTTCGCCAAATTTAGTTTTTGACTATTGCTTTGATACCGTTCCTCTCAACGTTGTAAGCTTATTATTATTTCATTTATTAAATGCACGTGATCTTCTACTGGATTTATTACTAACATGTCATCAGCAAACATACCTACTTGATGTTTTTAAAACATATGACAAGTCATTAGGGTATGTTATATACATTATTGGAGCCAGAATGGAGTCATCTGGGACACCGCTAGTAATCGATGTCCAGTCTGACACAACTTCTAATCCAGAGTTTAAAAGTATTCTTTGATTTCTGCCTCGATATGACTTCAGTAAAACCCATCAAATATAATTTTTCTGTACACATGGACCCAATCATTAAGAAATGCAACCGAAGAACCAATAGAATGATGGTCGGACGTAAAAACCTAGAAAGAGTGGAGATAGCGGCGGCAACATTTACAGACGATGTAGTGCTGATAGTAGGAAACGGGGAACAATTACAAAGAAACTTGAATATATAAAAAGAAATAACGGAGGAGGAAAGTATGAAAATGAACATAGATAAAACGAAAATACTGATAATAGGAGACCAGAATATTCATACTCAGATAGTAATAGATAACAACAGAATAGAACAAGTAAGAGAATTTAAATACCTAGGAGTCACACTGGACTGGACAGGAAAACAGGATGCCGAAATCAACGAAAGAATAGGAAAAACAATAAAAACATATTATGCAATGAATAAAAATTTATTAACAAAAGAGAAATCTCGGATCAGACAAAAATGAAAGTTTTTAACACCATATACCGACCGATCTTAACATACGGATGCGAATCATGGAACCTTACAAACAACCAAAGAAGTAAAATACAAGCTGCGGAGATGAAGTACTTACGAAGAATTAAAGGAATAACCAGACTAGATAGAATTCGTAACACACAGATCAGAGAAGCACTAAAGGTACAACCAATAACAGAATTCATCGAACAACGACAGCTGAGCTGGTGGGGACACTTACAGCAAATGCCCAAAGAGGGACAGGTCAAACAAATATATGAAGCAAAAATACAGATAAAAAGGAGAAGAGGAAGACCAAGGATGACCTGGGACCAAACGATGTGTAAAATACTGCGGACCAAAGGCAAATCAAAAGAAGAAACAAAATTACTAGCAAGAAACAGAACAGTTTGGAAAAAGTCGTACATATTAGAGCAAACCCCGACACCTAGCGGTAAAAGGGGATTCGATTATAATAATAATAATAATATAATTTTTCTAACAAAATCTCGTGATCTACGTTATTAAATGCCAATTGAATTTGGCAAATCCAAGAACACTGTTGAACCTTTCCTATTGGCTAGAAAGAAAGAAATATCTCTCTATCTGTCTTGAATTTACAAAGGGAGTATAATGTTTTAATCGATTCCAAACCTCAATGCACTTTCGAATACAATCCGATCAAAGATTAAAGAACTCAAGACGATTTATTTGCCTTTCCCGGGATTGACCGAAGGCAAATACTTCTACTGCGGTCGCGTTCGGGTACGTCTGAAAGTGTCACCGATCGGCAACGCATCAGAAAGACGTAAAAAAGGAGAAAGTAAAAATGAACCTCAGTCAAGTGCTCGGCGTAGAGGGCCTTATCTGCAAAGGAACCGATGTGAAGCGTGTACGTACGTAGACGGGCGTCTAGTGAGACGCCCATTCAGCAAACGATTCCACTTGGACTACCACCGCTCCTAATTGAAGCCCCGTTTCCATAGTCTGACAGGATGAAAGGCCGGTACATACCCATCCACTGCCTACTACTACAAGGCGTACGTAACGTGTACGCGAAACACTTACTTCCCGTTACCAGCCAGAACGACGAGACATTCGAAGATTAAAGCGAAGATGCTTTTGTTCATTTTTTTATCCGGTGCGTTGTCTGCAATTTTTTGTCCGTCGGTTATTTCCATACACGTAGATAACTGTATACGGACCTGGAACCGGGTAGTACAAACATCGAATGTTCATTGTCTTCGGTTTTTGCTTTTATTGCATATCCCCGTGTCTTAAGAGCGCTATTGTTCTTGCACGTAAATCGGACACATGTTATTTTCCTAAAAACATTTTCCGCGCGCGTATACGGATGACGATAGGTAATGGGTACAATAGTAGGCGAGTTTCGTAACTCTAAGATATAAGCGAATCCTCAACTCGTCGCATCACTTCACTTCAAGACATCTGTCTTACTTTTCAACCATCTCTTCACATCGTATTGTATTAACAAAGCACGTCCTCGCATAAAGAGAAACATTGTTCAAGCTTTGTGCCATTGATTTAATTTCATTCTTAAGGTTGTAAGCATTGTTTTTTTTTACAAAGATCAGAAAAACATCTTTGCACGAGAGATTTTTATTTTATACAATATATAATGGTAACTGAACTACCCAAAAGAAATCTTGTACGGAAAAATTTGTACGGAGCCAAAAATCTTTGTCTCGTACAAAAAAAAAAAAAAAAGAAACAGCACTGGTTGTAAGGTACTTTCTTTCAAGATTGGTTAAACTTTAAAAAAATTTTATTGGTGCCAAAACTATTTTGAAAATTATATGTCTGACCTTTAAAAGTAGTGTGTGTAACGATAAAATACTAGTTTTTTTTACAATGTTAAGAGCTTCTACAGCTATTTTGTCAATAATAAGTGAAGAACCAGTAAGTTTACGGGCTCGAAATTTTGCATACCGTGTATTAGTTACGATAGCTAGGACTTGTCGACGAGCTCTTTTGTAAATTCCTTGTTTGTTATTCAATTTAACCTCAATTAAGGAATAGAAAAATTACCATGGGCTTACCGTCATTTTTGGACTTCAAGAAAGCAACGATAACAAAGGAGTTTACAAAAATGCTCTTTGACGAGTCTTAAGTACCGTATCAAATATGTGGTATTCAAAATTTCAAGCCTGCAAACCTCCTGGTTCCTCACTTATTGAGAAAATATTAGACCTGCCCGAGGTCTAAAAATTGTAAACAATTAGTATTTTATCGTATGTACATATATCCTTTAGAGCTAATATTTTAGCTCTTTACAGCCTGCGAAATAGTTTTCGAACCGATCAAAAACAGTTGACATCTTGAAAATAAGTGCCTTACAATACTTAAGGCTCTTAATTGTTCCTGGTTTGTACATTTATCTTCTTTCGTCAGAACGGTGGAAAATTCCGACTTTTACAAAATCATGCAATGAAATTTTCAAATCATGCTATTGGGATAAGGCAATAAAAAATCATAAATAATTTTGCAATAGAAGTACGTTCTTTTATTATAAATCGACTCTGCACGAGGAAGATGCGTCCGTTTACTAGAGCCCTTTCTTATCGCGAAATACGGTTCAGCTGTCACTTTGTACATTTTCTTTGTACATGATTTACTGCGGGCCAATGCGTTTAGATTAGCGTATTAACGCTTCTACGAAGATGGTGGTACATCAGAAACCGGAAACTCAAAATTATTGACATCTTCTGGATGTTTTTTGTCAAACACATTTCGATTTTGGAAGGCAACAGGAAGGAAAATTTAAATTGAAGATGTGGTTGGTGATACACGTCTTCTATTAGTATTGCCGTCAAGATTTTGACAAGCTCGTAGTAGGAAACGTGGATTTACTACCATCTTCGATGTGCTCATTATCGCAAACACGATTTTGAAATATATTTGTGAAAAGTAAAAGAAGAGGAAATCAATTTGAGGATATGGTTGGTAATAAACTTTTTGTTTATTGGCGTTACCATGAAGATGGTGAACCATCGGAAATAGAAAACATCCATCTTCTGATATCCTCTGGGCATTTCGATATTGGAGGACATTTATGAATAGAAGAGGAAAATATAAGTTGAGGGCGTGGCTGATAACATACATTTCCTATTTCCGTTGCCTTGAAAATCGTCCCGGATTTGTAGCAAGGAACATGGACTTTCTGACATTTTCTGTCTCTACAAGTTACCAAACATATTCCGATTTTGGAACGCATTTACGAAAAGACGGAAAATTCAAGTTAAGGATATGGTCGTTAATAAATATCTCCTATTAGCGTTGCCATGAAGATGAAGGCAAATCCTTAGTGAGAAACATGATCTTACTGCCATCATCTGGGTGTTTATTGCCAAACTCTTTCCGATTTTGAAAGGCATTTGGGGAAAATTAGGAAAAAAGAAAGTTAAGGATGTGGTTGATAGTAGACGAGTTGCTATAAAGATATTGGCACATCTCCGGTAGAAAAAGTAATCATACTGTCATCTTCTGGACGTTTGTCTCCAAGCAAATTTCGATTTTGGAAGGCATTTATGAAGAAAAGGAGGAAAATTAGGTTGAATATGTGGTTGGTGGGGCACGTCTTCTGTTGGCTTTACCGTCAAGGTGTTGAGAAGTTCGTAGTAGGAAACCTGGATATACTACCATGTTAGGTGTGTTTATTGTCACACACAATTTTCAAATGGATTTGTGAAAGGAAAAAGAAGAGAAAATCAATTTGAGGATATGGTTGATAATAAACCTTTTTTATTGGCGTTACCATGAAGATGGTGACACATCGGAAATCGAGAAGTTGCACCTCCTGACATTCTATGGGCATTTCGATATTGGGCATTGATGAATAGAAAAGGAAAATATAAGTTGAAGGCGTGGCCTAATGTCATCTTCTGGCCGTTTGTTACCTAACACATTACCGTTTCGGAAGACATTTATGAAAAAAGAAAAAGACTCAAGTTCTGGATGTAGCTTCTAATAAGCATTTCGTGCTAGGATTCCCCTGAAGATAGTGACAGTCATCACTCCAAATATTTTGTCGTACCTACTGAAGTCTCGCACATTTAACCATAATATAAGCTATGTACCCATTTTAAATTTTCCAACACATTCCTAAAAGAAATCAAAAGTAACTCCCGTCTTCTTTTCCGCCTTAACTTCGTATCGAAGGTATGATTTTTTCCTTTTTTTTTTGAGATCCGCAAGCTTATTAAATCCTCCCCCGGATACTTCGTGCTGGATGTTCGATAGCGGTGGAAAAAGTTATTCTCATAAGTAAAGCATCCGTTTACTACAGAATTTCTACAATACTCCAGCGCTCCGATCTATTTAATATTCTTCGGCATAACGCCGAAACACTTCCCAACACTTGAGACTTTCGCTTTCCGAGATCGCGTTTAAACTATTTTTATTCTGTACGAATCCGTAACCGGATCCGGGGGAAAGCGAAACGCACAGAAGTTGATGGTGGAGGTGTATCGCTTTTGCCGCTTTACCGCGGGGAGATGCCCGTCGACGTGTTTCCGAACGTCCGGCCCGGAAAAATTAACGAAAAACTCACGCTCGGCCGTAAATTTTTCTATACGCGATAACACCTAATGTTTGTTTTATTTTTGCACCGCTGCTGGGTACTTTTTTTTTATGTTGCGGAATGCTTTCGACGCAATGACCAACGTGTAATAGACACCGATATACTTTGAAAATAGAACGGAAAAGAGGTTCATGTCGATTGGAGTGGAAAGCGTCGGTCTGTAGACTCCATTTATTCTACACAAAGCGAATTGTTTTCCCATTTGGATTTTGGGCAGTATACGTGTAGGATTGGGGTTTAATGGAAATTTTGTTTTAGAAAGTATGTGTATGTGCTGAGCCGTTGGTTCAGTAAATTTTGAACTACTTACTTATTTAATCCTAAGCCTTTCTACTTCACAAAATTTAAAGTTGCGCCTGCTGGGGAAAAGCAGAAGTTGGAAATCAGCACCTTTTATGGTATTTAAGGGTAAAGCCGGGGGAGAAAAAATGAGAGGATGGTGATAATAATAACAACAGACTAAATAAAAGGGCAGCAATATACAAGGCAATATCATCAAGATTATTACATATAAAATTAGAACTTGAGAGGGAAACAATAGACCTACTACAACTACATATATATGTAGATAGATCATGTTAAAAAATGACTGATTGTGAGATGAAAACATGTACATGATAACATATTCAACCAAACCTACATTATTGATATGTATTCAACACGAATTCCTTGGATTAATTATTTATTGCACGTTTGTGTTATTAATTATTCAACATGAAACAGTGAACATCAAATTCAAAATTTATTTTAAAATTGTTACTTAAAACATGTGCTGAAAATGTTAACCCTCGTTATATAAGCATACATTAACCCCTCGTTTTTTCCAGCTGGTTGTCATACGATGTTGAATATCCTCCAGTTTTTCCCCCTGTTAATTTTGTTGGTCGCCCGAAACACTTTCCCTTACAAATGCACTTCATTCCGTCAAATTTTCTAACAATGTGAATTCAAGACTCCAAGTCATACGTCCGTACGATCCATTTGCATTTAAATTTGGAGTACGGTAATAGGCTATTAATTTATTAAAATAAAGGCATTTCGTTCTGATGTAAACACCATAATTTTGTTTTAAAATTGATAATTATAATCCATAATTTAATTTTTGTAATGAATAAAAAATTACGTGTGTTATCTTACTTGATTGCACTAAAAGAAATTCCAGTATTTTTGAAAAGAACTGATTTTTTAAAAATTAGATTTACATAAGGCAATAAGAAGGAATCCAAGGCGAACATCGAAAATACACATAAACGTATGGCATTTGTGTTCTGTAGATCATTGGGATATTCTCTTTTCTACCCACTTAAATTTTGAACTTTTCATTTCGTTGATTTGGCCTTGATCTCAAGCATTTTTGAACATACGGTATGTACCGGTGGAAGGACCAGAAAAGGATAGTATGGAGGATTTGTACAGAGAATTACGAGGGGTAGTAGATAAAATAAGGGAGATACATTCACATCTAATAATAATGGGTGACTGGAACTCCAGAATAGGAAGAAACCAAAACGTGGGAATTGAAAGTATGGTAAACTTCGGGAAAAAACACCTTAAACAGGGGTGCCAAGAGAACGATTGAGTTTTGGATGGTGAATAATTTGGAAATAGAAAAGACCTTTTGGGAAAAGAATGTTGTAGCACACATGCGGGTTTTTGGTCTGGAACTTCGAAGCGGAGAAACATATAGAGATAGGTGCAAATCATAGATTACATAATTCAACAAAATTCAATAAAATTGGACTTTTCTGTTACCACCTGAATAAAACATCATTTCTTGTAGATTTTTAGGGCCCGAATCCAAATTCGGACCAAGAATTGCTCTAGCACGCTAGGATTTCTTGATGTAGTGTGCCAGAAAAAGAGTTTTCGATGATATTTGAAGTTATATCATAGGAACAGCGAATGTTTCTGCTCATTTCTGCTTATGCTCTCATTTAGTGCTACTCCTCCATTTGAAAATCCATTTTCGTACGTTGGACTTTTTTCTCAAGATATACCAATTTCAATCTGTAGTACTTCATAAGCAATGGACGTCATAGTCTAATCTGATCCGCATTAAACTTTTCTAGACAAACAGTTTTGCGAGATTATCGGGAAATACGCCCCTTCTAGAAGTTTTTCTAGAAGACTTTAAAGTGAAAGATTGAACAACGGTGCCTGATGCTTACAAAGCACTCTAGATTGAAGTTAGTATGTCTCGAGAAAAGAAAAGTAATTTTCAAGGGGAGAGTAGTACTAAATGATAGCGTTAGCAGAAATTAGCAATAAAATCTGCCGTTCCTATAACATAACCGCAAATATCATCGAGAACCGTTTTTTGGTACTTTGAGGTTAGGATATATCGAAATACTAAAGTGCTAGAACAATTTTACCGTAAGATTTGGATTCAGTTCCAAAAATTGTACAGGAAATGATGTCTAACAAAGGTGACAAAATTTTGTTGAGTAAGTATAAAAATAGAAGCACAAGAAGAGGCGAAACTACATATATACCGGGATAGAAATAGTCAGATTGAAACAATTAGAATAAAAGGAAAAGAATACTGAACACGGGATAGACCGAGAAATTTGAAAAATTGAAAAAGAAAAACAAAAATAAGTCATGGAAATTGGAGGACAGATGGAGATAATTTAAAAGTAAGACTAATAATAAATAAAACTAAAGATAATACAAGAAACTCCTGGAGGAGCGAGGGAATGGACATGGGAGGGACTAAAGCACTAGCAAAACACAAGAGGAAATGAAGCATATTAGCTCTTTGTTTTGTTGGTAGAAATAAATGAAAAGGCGTTATACCCTATACTATAAATAGGCAACCTCCGGCCCGCGGGCCACATGCGGCCCTCGAGTAAGATTTGCCCGGCCCGCTACTGAATTCTTTCGTTGCAAATAGTACGTTGCATATAGCACGGCCCGTCTAAACTTAATTCATAATGAATCATAAGGATACCACAAAAATGTATTTTTCTCGAGATTACTCGGTGCATAAAACTTCTTCAAAAAGAGGTTACCCATGCCTGCCCTATACCTTCGGCTAGGTACAAGGTTTTTGGATTACGTACATAATAATAGATAAAGCAAGCGAAAAACATATCCGCAGCTTTCGAGACTAAGCCCAGTAAGTAAAAACCACTAAGCTGGAACAAAAATGAGGCGAAAAAAAAAGGGAAAAAGGGCGTGGAAAAGATACGTGGGAACTAGAAGTGTGCAAGACTATATGAACGAAAAAGGAATGACGTAAAAAGAACCATAAAACAGGAGAAAAAGAAAACTTGGAGGAAGAATTTGGAGAGGAGTCAAATATTTGGATTACAAATAAAAATCATAAAGTGTTTTGGAGGAAACACAAATTCTTAGAGGGGGAGGGCAGAAGCGAAACGGAACAAAAGAAAGGAAATTGATATGAAGTAACGAATCCTTCGACGACCATCAAACTCCGAATATAGCGAAAAGCCGTTAACAAATAAATTATTTTACATAGAAAGATGTTTTCTTTTACATAGTAAACTAAATTCTCATCATCACTCCTGAGGCTGCGCGATTGCAGCAGTCTATTCAGTGAGATAGGAGGTTTTAGGGAGTTTTCCGCTGACCCTACGATTGACTTGAAGTTCCATGAGAAGTAACGAAAAATGGAGAACAACTCAAGAATTGGATCAGGAATTAGGGAAATTACACTCCGACAACTTTCAGAGGGCGTTAAGAGCTTTTGGTGAAAAAGAAGAAGATATTTATATGAACCGCCGCAGTGGTCTATTTTGTGCTTTAAGCAGATAATCCAGTCTTCAAAAGGTTTGATTAGCACTATGCACAGCTATATAAAAAGTGTTGACCAGCAATTTTTGCACAAACTTGTGAGGCACAAGTAAAAGGAAAGTATGCTCTAAGGGTTCACGAAACAGTCCGAAATTTGGCAATTTCTTGCATATTAGCACAGATAAGTGAAACAGATAGATCATCCTTCTGAGACAGAATTGGCAAAGGTAAATGCCTTCAAATGGAAACGGTTTGGAAACGATTCCTGTGTTAGACCACGTGTTAGAAGAGCAGAAATAGCTATAACCTAGGCAAATCTCATGATTTTATGTAAATGCATTGGATGAGCTATCTGCTTTTCTTATCTGTGATAGTAGTATGGTTGTTTCTAAGACTTTTCGTCCAAATCTTCGATTGTGTTGCACCTATTTTCAGAAGATTTCTAATAAGCATTTCTAATATTGTGAACACCAAGCCTCCATCAATTTTTCCCTTTTCTTCAGACAGAGAAAAACCAGAAATCTATTTAGAAAGGAACATGCCGAATCCGAAAATTAAAAAAAATTGGAACTTTGTGAAGAAGTAGTCTATATCCAAGGATGTTTGAAAGTATTTGTTACCAGCCCAATTTCGTTTAAAGAGGGTGAAACTACCCCTGAAAATTTACTAGATTTGCGATTTTCTGAAAATAACTCGCCAATGGCTGAAACAAGTACATCACAACTGTATATAAAAATTGTCTACGGATTCGTTGTTTCCTTATTAGTCCCACTGTCTGTGTATATTTGAAATTATCTGTTTTATATCAGATCTCTATCAAATGTTTCCTGATAGCGAGTTAAAATGTTACAACTGAATCTGATTTTGGATAATTAAGATTATAGGAAATATCGCTGGTGCAAATCGTTCTGAACCGCTCGTATTTCTTACTAAACGTATCTCAAAAACTCCGATAACAACAAACGTTAAAGACCATTGTAGACCATGTAGCACCCGTGGAATTGAGGATTTCATAAGTATCTCGCGCAATTTACATACTTATTGCGTTAGAATCAACGGCGCCATTGTCTAAGTAAATTGGTAAGGCTTCCGGTTACATTAATCTCTATTATGCCGTAAACTTTGTGTCGAATGTATATACGCATACAACATAGAAAATCGCAAACTATATCGCGACGAACGCGTCGAATTCGCTCTGGAAACAGTACATTAGTGTTTATTAGCCGAAGTTTCCAGACGGAAAGGCGTAGCGCGTTAGGTTTTAAGGTGACAAGAGCTCGGAGAAATTATTTAGAACGTTGCTCTTTAAGGGACCGAGAGAAGGAGGAGTTCTCGGAAAATTTGCATAACCCCTAAACATCCGAGCGCGAAGACCTTCGACCGCCCCCGACTCCTTATTGCCCCGAATGGAGAAGGGAAAAAGTTTTCCTCGATGTTTCTGGGCTAACTAAAAGTTCGTCACTTTGTTCTTTGTTAATTATCGTGTCGAAGTGTTGTATACTCAGTCTAAAAAGTTCGCGACAAGAAAAATATTTGCTCCACTAATAGCATATTTTAATATTAACGAAACTTTCAGGAAACTTATATTGTAATCTTCCCTTCAGTATTGAAGAAGCGTAGATCAGAGATGGTTTTGACCTACAGAGCAAATTTCGTAACAAACAACGTCTAATTATTATATACAATTTGATCGTGTCTATTTTATTTTATTTATTTTATTTCATTTTATAATTTCTCCTCATTAAAATATGTACTTATATGTATTATTGGCAATGTCTGATGAGCCATGACAACATGGTTATTATTATTATTATTATTATTATTATTGTTATTATTATGTCTAGGGAGACCGAAACCTATCCCTAGATAAATACGCACGATTCATACTAATCATTAGTACCACACACACTACACACTATCTTCTGTGGAGTTTCCCACGAACGAACGAAAATATTGTAATATTTAACGTCGTCTAACCAACCGCAGGATTCGCATTTCAAGCAATATTCAATGTAAATTGCCGGCAATTAATCCGAGGTATTTCGGGCGAATTTTTCCGACTTTTTAATTTAGGTGCGATAAGGCAAGAACGATGTCTTGAGGGTGTGTAAACGCAAGCCGGGAAAACGACAAAGCTAGAAAGGAAGGGATAGATAACCGTCCCCCGTCATCTTCCGACGAACGCCGAGAAAATCGAAAAAGGGGGAGAGAATTCCGGCTCGAAAATGAAGGGGAAGCTAATGGATATAAATTCGCTCATATATGCTATACTAGCAAAATTAAATGGATAAACACCAAATTCATTGGAATGAATTTTATAAGAATTACTTGGTTTCTTGAAACGGGATAAATAGGGGTGATGATTAAAATGCAGCAATGATATCAATATTTTTATTCGCCATGAATTAAAAGAAATGTATGATCTTTTGTGTTTTGTAAGTGTGTTGCAATCAAGTTGTAGTAATCCCTCCGAAGTAACTCAAACTTTTACAGCGAGTGCCTTGCTAATACTAAATTTGATGCATTTCACATTTTAGTCAATCGCACCTCGCCTACCAGCGATTTTTTGTAGTATCCGAATTTTTCGGAAGTCCCCATCGAAATCTGGGTTTGTCATCCGTTACATTCTGGGGCGCTCTTCTTTTGCCAAATGTACAATTTTTTAAACCCCCAAGCTTGAACTTTGCAACTTTCTGCGATGATCCCTTATTGGGTGTGAAGCCCTTTCCTCCAAGCTATGGTTTTTGGGAATGCAAATCTTGAGGGTACGGTGGATTTGGCAACAATTCATAATTTAATTTGATCAATTTAGTCATGTTCATTACTAATGAATATGCTGGCGCATCATCGTTAAGTAAGAGCTCTCTTTCCTTTTGTTAAACATGGAAATCTGTTCCCCAATTTCGCATCGAATCAGAGCAGTAAATTGGTGAAGTGCTGCCCCGTGGTCCATATTCCATTCGTCAAATACTTCACAAAAATAACCCAATATAAATCCCAAAGGAACCGTCCCCCAACACCTCACCTGTCAATGTAACCAACCTGCTCTTCTATTTGGGGCACCTTTACCACCATTGATTTCAGTGTTTCTTAAATTTTGGGCATGTAGTAATGGAACCAAGGCTCAACAATAGTCATGAGATGATGCAAAAGTTTTGGATTGTGCATGTACCATCACGGACTTACACAATGCCGGTTGTATGTGCGAAATTTGCTTGACGCTAAAACCGACACAATAACAGGAGCACAGGCTGTACCTCAAAAGACCGGACATAACCAAAGTCCGTGATGGTACACGACTAACCATTGCTTCAAAATCGTCATTCGACTCCGTTCATCGGTCATAGTGCAGGCTATGCTCCTTCATATAGCGTTGGTGCCTCACCTTACCATTATCATCGACGTTATGTTAAAGCACTTGATGCTTCGCTCATCCTGTTGTCAGCTTCTTCAAACGTTATCTAAATACTGTTCTTGGAGTTATTTTCAAGTAAAAAGTTTATCCTGCAAACTGCAAAGTTGCCTAAAGGTGAGCGTATGTACGGCATGAGTTTCTTGAAGAAGTCGCATCGGAAGTGCATCGGAGTTTATGAGAACAACGCCCAACATCATCATGGCAATCATTAAAATCAGTACGAATCTTCCCAGGAGAATCAAAAATCCAGCACGTACCAAACTGAGGAAGTGGAGACTTTAATCATTCGATCAGTAGTTCGAAGCAAGGTCTATAATGGGCTTACCACTTTCCATGTTTGATACTCCCACGCTCTTCAAGCTGGTATTAGCTTTTTCCTAAAATCAACTTTAGAGAGCAACGACTCATGGTTCGTGGAGGATTTGTTATAGGAAGGTGATGACTCTAACTAAATATATTTGTACGCCCCCTTCAAGCCACTAAAGTCAATACCAACCTTCGCAGAATAATCGAAAATCCTCAATGTACCAAACTAAGAACGTTGAGATATTAATTATTCAATCAACAATTCGAAGCAAAGCCTTCAATGGCCTTGTCCAATTTCAAAAATTAAAACTCCTGTGCTCTTCAAACTGATTAGAGCGCTTTGCCTTGAGGCAATCTTTGAGAATACGTTTTCCATCGAGAAATTTTTATAGATGATGAGCCTAAAAATATATTTCGGCTTTCCGTACAATCCACTAAAGTGAGGACGAACCTTCCCATAAAAATATAACATCCAGAATGTATCAAACTGGAGAGATGGAGACGTTAAAAATTCGATCCACAATTCGAAGCAAAGTCTTCAATGGCCTTGTCACTCTTTCAAATTGAAACCTTCCATGCTTCGCAAACTGATTTTGGTCCTTTTCCCAAAGGCAACTTTAGAAAGCATTAATTCGTCGTCTACCGAGGATTCCTTATACGGAGATGTTAACTCTGGCAATATATTTGGGCGCGCCCTATGAGCCACTTAAATCAGTTCGAATCTTCCCATGAGACTGTAAAATTCAGAATGTACCAAACTGGGAAGGTGGAGACGTTAAAAATTCGATCCACAATTCGAAGCAAAGTCTTCAATGGTCTTGTCACTTTTTCAAATTAAAATGTCCACGCTTCCCAAACTGATTTCGGCCCTTTTCCCAAAGATAACTTTAGAGGATCTACCGAGGATTCCTTATAGGGAGATGATGAGTATGACAATATATTTGGACGCCCCCACAAGCCGCTGAAATTAGTACGAACCTTCCTAGAAGAATCTAAAATTCAGGATGTACCAAACTGGGAAGGTGAAGACGTTAACAGTTCGATCCACAATTCGACGCAAAGCCGCCAGTGGCCTTGGTACTTTTCAAAATTAAAACTTTAAAAAACAAATCTTCGGTCGACGATTTTTATAGGGAAATGGTAGGTCGATCAAATATATTTGCACGCCCTCTGCAAGCTACTTAAGTCAGTACGAACCCTCCCAGAAGACGAGCTGACAGAGAAAATCTGGTGGTATATTCGGATTCAACGCACCAAAATCAAACAGTTGCAAAAAGTCCGGCAGTAAAATATGTGTTGACCAGTGTTAATATATGCTTTTCTCCATTTTACTCGCCATTCCTTTGTCTTTCCTTTAAAGAGCCCTCCTCATTCCTTTCCACTAAGAACTTACATGCGTAATTCAATAGCTACAAGATCTTTTGTCCTTGCATCGACTGATTGGTATTGTTCCCAATCTCTACATCTTCAATTCCCGATACGTTTCGATCATGTCCGAAAGAAATAACGTCGAAATTCGACAATGTATACCGGAGGACGAACGCGTGTGGTTGCAAAAGGTAGAATCGATCCCTTCATAAAGCAAGAACGGGTCACATAAAATAACGTTTAGGAAACACTTAGCGTTCGAATCATTGCCGACCACGTTCAGAATTTGCAACGGCATCCACACTCTGCCTGCTATCCGCAATTAAATGCGCGCAGGCCGGGGTCTCGTCCTTCATTCATCCCTTACCGACGCGCGTGTCCCAGGAAAACCCATCGCTCGGAAAATTACTAATTTAGTTTTCGACCGTGCTAGGCGCACCTAATGAATACGGCGGTGCGCGTTCAGGTCGTTTCCTTAGTCTCTATCATCTCGTCATCCCCGGCAACGGTAAATAAAATCGAATTACATAGGAGAAAACGCGCCGGGAATACGAATATGGATATACGGGATCCCGTATAATGATATATGTAAATATACCCGGTATATTATTTCCTACGGCACAAAGGAGGAGGAGGAGGAATGTGCGTAAGAAACGCGGGCGGAGGAATCGGCGAAAAGAAAAAGCAGTAAGATGAAGTTTAATTATTGTTGACTTTTCTTAGCGTAATAAGTTGTGAGTTTACGAGTTCAAATATTTGGAAAGCTTATATGGAGTTATCGTCAAGAATGGGTATTCCGCTTGAGAACATACGAAGATTCGTTACCGTTAGGGGATATGACCTGGAACTGGTTACATGAGGGATAAGCTGAAATTATTGAGAATAAAAATATGCTCAAAGTAATATAATTGACCACTTGACCATTCTTTCTTTCCACTGATTAAAAGCTCCGATAAAAAATAGTCTATTATCGATCGTTCCTTGCAACTTACAACTTTTCCGGTGTATTTGTGGATGTCCTTATGCTTGAAATGTGTATTTGTGATAATTAATTCGTTCTCCGGGCAAATATTTATTATTCTTTCCCCGTTATTATTTCTAAAATTTCCTCCATATCTCCACATACATCATTATATACTTTTATGATCGCTCCCAACTCTCTCATTCAGATCTCCCATTATTAACACAATGTTCCGGTTTTTATTAAATCTCAGTTGGTAGATCGTTGAAGACTTTGTCCTTTTCGATCTGTTTAGCATCTACATTCGGTCCGTATACCACGATTATTAAGGATTCGCCCCTTTCTTCTTTCATGCTTATCGACAGAATTATTTCACTTACAAAATTTTGTTTCTCAACTCTCTTCATATTTTCCCCCTCAATAATCAATGCCACGCCTGCCCTTGCACGTTCTTCTATATTTACCCCAGACCATATCATCTAGTATCCCCCTCTCTAATTCTATAATCCTTTTACATTTCTTCTTTGTCCCTGTAATTCCAGCCAATCCTATGTTCGCATGTTCTAGTTCTTCTATTAATTCTATTTCTTTATTTATAATCCTCTTGACATTTCACCTTCCTAATCTAGTCTAACATGGTCTTCTTCTTATTTGCGACTATTTTGTTCCTACTCGTTTGATCCCTTATTTATTTATTTTCTGCTGTTATGGTTGCCTCTGTCCTCTTGGCTTTTTTTTCTTTTAGTATCCTTATTCAGAAGATACACTAAAAGGAATTGAAAAATGTCAACTGAATTGGTACGGCCACATAATTAGAATGGACTAAAAGAGTTTAACAAAGAAAATAATAGAAGCCAAAAATAACGGGACAAGAAGAAAGGGAAGACCAAGGAAAAAATGGATTGACAGAGTCAACGAATTTGGACGAAAGCGAGGGAAGACCATAGCAGAAATGAGAAGTATGAATACAGACCGGACACGATGGAAAGAATGGATTAAATCGTCGTAAAATCCAAAAATAATCCGACGCTGAAAGGCATAAGGATTGACGAGAAGAAGAAGAAGAAGAAGAAGTATCCTCATTCATTTCCATGTCTTTTGCTTGAGTCGCCTTCGTTTTTCCTTTTTTTCTATCCTTTTTCATATCCTTATCTTTTACATGAGTCGTTCTCGTTTTCGTTTTTTGGGATAGTTGTTTGTTGTCTTGATTTCTTATCGACTCCTTCACACCTTGATCTTCACTGTCCGAAATATATTCTTGTCCATTAATTGTAAGTTTCTCCTCTTCTTTCTTTCCTTTTCCGCTATATCTTTTACTTTGTTTCTTTCTTGTTCTACTTTCGTCAATTCATTATTAATTAAATGTATATATATATATATATATATTTCGTGACCTTTTATACTTATCTTATATGATAGATCTCTACCACTAATAGGTCAATAAAACGAGGCTGATTTGAACGATAGTTATATTTTCAGAACGTTTTCAAACGTTTTCGGAACACCTTCGTCAGTTATATTTTCGCTGAAGAAGGTGTTCCGAAAACGTTTGTAAACGTTCTGAAAATATAACTATCGTTCAAACCAGCCTTGTTTTATTGACCTATTAGTGATAGAGATCTATCATATAAGATTCATTATTAATGTAAATTGTCTCTTGGAAAATTTTCAATTTATTTTTATTTTCGATTATAATCTCTTTATCCACTGAGTTATTTAATGGAGAAGAAATCTCCGAATACCCAGATACACGAGGTGTTGAAATAAAGTAGAGAGGACCCGATTTTTTCACTTGTTTTATTCCCATAACAACAATAAATCTACATTATCACCTTGAAAGTAATTACCTTGGGAAGTCGTACAGCGCTGAAGATGGTTCTTCCACCCCTAATAGCAGTGGATACTGGAATATCCTTCAGATGGTCGGTTATAGCCTTAAAATGACGTCCCTTGAGGTGTTGTTTCTATCTTGGGAAGGGCAAAAAAGTGGAACAAATAAGGAGGATGACAAACAACAACGATGTTCTTACTGGCCGAGAAACCGTTGACTGTAATTGCTATGTGACAAGGCCCATTGTCGTAATGCCACCCATTTTTTTTTTCATATTTGGTCTCACACGCATCATGAGTCTTTCCATAACCTTTCTTTGTGAACGATTTCCTAGCTACCAAGAAACGTACCTTAGCATGCTTTTTGTTTCTTGACTTACTCATTCTTCCTTTTTTGTTCTTGGAGAGGCCCGCCTAATGAATTTATGCCGTCCATGATTAATCTTAATCAATATTAGCGTAATATTTAACGTAATGTTTACAGGGAAAAAATTTATATGCTCATGATTTAATACAAAGGTTAAAATCTTTTCAAATGAAGCTTACAATTAGTGTTTTTCTAAAAATCTGGTTCACTGCAAATTTGATCATTTTGCAACGTGAAAGACCATATCTTTAAATATGTCAAGAAAAGGGATCAAGAACACTAATGACAGATGTCGAACAGTGATTCAATTGCTTCAAGAAAATTGATAAAATTTTATCTATTACTTGAAATCTATTCTCATTTCTGCAATTTAGCAATCTTCAGCTCAACTTATATTTGTGAACAAATTTTTCTTTAATGAACATACATTAAAGTGTAATAAGATCAATATTGAATAATTTACATTTGGAGACTGCGTTAAGAATAGTTACTCCAAATATAGAGCCAGATATTAAGAAAATAATAGACGATGCAAGGCGCATCAAGACGTCACATTAGTTCTTTTTTGTTAATTTGTTATACTAAATTACGCATTGTCCTAAACAAATTCCATAATAAAATTTTGTTTACTTAGCACTAGATTTACGGACCGCTTCATTCCGACGCATTTAGAATTTTATTAGGAAAATTACATAAACCCTTCTCATTTTTATTTTATTTCTTGTATTGACTTTTATCCGTTGGACGAGGTAAATATATATTGAAGTCTATTTTCTTCAAAAGCTTTGAAATATTGAAATTCTCTATGTGGTAAATTTATCTCTACGGATACGCGTCAATTTGATGCGATCGTAAATGAAATAAGCCCGATAAACAACATTAGAAACAACGGAACACGGAATGTGAATTGCAGCCAGAATGCGAAGACGGAAGGTTGAGTTAGTTTGAGTATTGAAAAATAAAATACTCTTCTTTGAATTAGTAATATAACCTCACGAGAATATTTCAATAGACAAGCAACTATTTCCTACTATTGCAAATTCACAGAATATATGCCAAAAAAACCCGAAGAAATTTGGCATAAAGTTTTGATTGGCAGTAGATGCTCAATCTAAATACATTATAAACTGATTCCCTTACTTAGGTGAGGATGAAACGCGAACTTCAACACTCTTGAGCGAATTTGTCATTTTGAAGTTAGCCGAACCATATCTTCATCAAGTCAGAAATATAACAACGGATAATTTTTTCACTACTATTCCTCCAGCTTAAAAATTTAGTTGCAAAAGAACCAATTTAGTTGGAACTATTCTAGTCAACAGCGGAGAACTTCCAATGCTAGCAAAAATCAAGAAAGATAAAATGAAGTTGTATCATCAGAACATTATAAGTGAGGAAAATGCATACTCACTATATATAAAAATAAGCCAAATCTAAAGGTACTGTTACTGAGTGCTAAGCATAGGTTTATAAAACTGAAGGATAATAAAAAACAGATGCCAGAAACAATAACATATTACAATGAGACAAAGTTTGGAGTCGACGTAGGAGGTAAAGCAGCATATTTTCGATGGCCTCTCCAGGTGTTCTTCAACATTTTAGATTTAGTGGCAATCAACGCATGGATCTTATACAAGGAATGAACTGGATCAAAATTATCCAGAAAGGATTTTCTATTCCAGTTGGGCCAAAGAACTTGCAGAAACTATTGGCCAAACCTGGATTGGAGTGTGCCATTCGATGCTCTGGTGCTTGATTGACTGTTTGCATACCATTCTACGAAATTCGTGTCACTCATTGTCAGTATGCACAAATAAAGCTGCTTTACTAAAACAATCGCTACGGACAAACAACGTGATTCTAGTTAGTACCAACTCGCACTGATGGCGTATCACATCAATCACATGTTCACCTGCCTTCCCTTCCAAGTCACCAGCGTTGCCAGATCGAAGAATACGCTACCAATCTCATTACTTTACTTATACACCTCGTATTCCTCAGAAAAATTTTGCCGGTTTGACACTACCTGCTGGTAGATAAAATATGTAATAGGTGACCTCGCCGGTTTTCTTATAAAAATGCAAATGAAGTCGATATAGCAATTACGTAATTACTAAGAAGCCGTGTGCTTTATAAATAGTCTTCGCTAGGAGTATAATCTCAAATTAAATCAACGTGCTACCGACACACAAAGTTGATATTATTTACAGAACCTGTTACGAGTCTAATTAAGATAAGGAAAGCGCTGGTTTCTCGTTCGAGAATTTATTATGGTCGCGCAAACTGCTTTGTACAGCAGATAAATACATACTCGTACACAAACTGCATCAAAAAGTGAAAAAATTGTGCTTGCTCAAAATTAAATGAAATTTGTCCGCATTAATCTCTTCCCCGACGAAACATCCGCCGTAATATTCAAAAATTCGCTTTGAATGCAACAACGCCGCGATCTCGAAAGGCTCGTTACGTGACTCATCCCTTTGACGCGGAGGTGATGGTTCTTGAAGGGATGCGCGACATTCACGTTCGTATGTACGTCTGTAGTAAGTACTAACTACGCGGGGGTGTGTACGTACACGGGGCACACACAAGTGGTTGTATGTGACGAATGCATGCGCGTTGTATGGAACGATGAAAGGGAGAGTATACATTGAAAGTGGCTAATAAGTACGGCGCTCGAGACGTGGCTAAACAATAGCAAGACCGTGACATTCGCGCAAACCAAGTCTGTCTAGTCTATGCAGTTGCGAAAGACCGGATCGAAGATGTGCATGTCTGCATACGTGGTACGCCGATGAATTCATCGTTTTCGTTTTATTGCGGACGTTGCGAAAATTGCGCTTCATGTAAATCGATTTTTCTTGAAGACGAAGCAAACGAAAACGATCAGGAAAAATGCGCGTTTACGTTCAATTTAGTATTTTAATTGAAATTGGAAATTTTGAGTTTAAACTTTAAGTGGAAGTAGTTTGGATTCATCGAATTATGCAAACATACCTACACTTCTGGATATCAGTCTCCTTACATTGTGGTTGAGATAAATTATAAAATTAATAAAAGGACACCCGACAAGAGCGAAGCTCTTTACCCATTTGATGTTTATTTGCATAAAAAGTAAAATTCTATAATTGCATAAACAATGTATAAAGAAAAAATATTTAATTTCGAAACCGCTGGTAAATAAGTTGAAGTTGAATTTGAAGTAAATTCGAGTCTGAATAATAAGAGCGCCATCTGATGGGTGGAGACGCAAACGTGCGCGTGTGTGCGAGCGAGAAAAACTAATGAAAAAAAAAAAAGATAGAAGAAAAGCGTCTCTCTGACGATTTCAAGCGTCTCACTTCTACCTGGTTATCTCTCGCCGCAGAACCTCCCTAAAAGAGCTTTGCTCTAAAAATTATCTTTACCACACCTTTGACAAATCATTTCAGATAGCTATTTCGGCAACTAACAAGGGAAGGTTCGTGTTCGGAGAGCAACGTTCGTTGTTAGCGTTGACCAGATATCGCAGCTGATACTTAATTCCCCCAGTTTTCCACTGAAGAACTTACAAGGGAAAATGCCCAACCCAAAATTTTTAAAAAACTATTGAAAATTGTATGTGTGCGTAGTTCACACTAGGGCATGCTGAAAACTACACTGATAACTAAGGTTCAACAAACGAGTGCGTGATAGGATATCTTTAAGTAGTTAAACCGAGCTGACGCTGTGACTTCGCACTTACGTGCAAGGTGCGTCATTAATATTCGGAGGAATGGCAGCCTCAGTCCGGTTTACACACCTTATCATACACTCGTTTGTGTTACCTTACTGATAAGCAATGTTTCAGTTTCTTGGACGCTGACTAACTGTTGATTTTTAAATTACAGTGTACAGTGTCATAGAGCACAAAGAGAAGAAATACCTTGATATGTGACACTAATATTTGCGCTTATTGTTTCCTCTCCATGTTTTCTATGACGTCTTTTCTCGCCATTTTCTTTTTTTTTTTTGACGTTTTTTCCCGTTTTTTGGTAGAAGTCTCCTAGAATTATCAGTATGTCGTCACAATCTTCTATGGCTTGTTCTAACTGCCTCCAGAATTTGTTCTTTTCCTGGTGTTTAGCACTTTCACCAGGAGCAAAAACTACCATTGCCATTTTATCTAATTCATGTTCATTTTCATCGGAGAATACGAGGAAGAACTGAACTTGCTAAGATTCTAAATGAGGATAGGACAAAGATGCGGGTGTACAAGACTGTCTTCAGACCATTTTGACCTATGGCAGTGAGAGTTGGGTGTTAACGGAAGCAATGAAAAACAAAATAAATGCTGTAGACATGAAATACCTGAGAACAGTCAAAGGTATTACGAAGATATAAAATTCTGAAATACTATAGTCAGCGAACAACTGAGAGTGGACCCGATTATTGACGTACTTTGACGCACTCAAATGGTCTGATCCCGTGTGCAGAATGAAGGGTAAAAGGCAAGTTAAACAAGTATGGAGGGTAAGAGCACAAAATAGAAGAGGGCGTGGACGACCAAAGAAGGAACGGAATGACGTAGTGGCAGAAATTTTCAAGAAAAAAACATCACTTGGAGAAAAGTGGAGATAAAGGCAAAGAATAAAAAGGAATGGGCGAAGATTGTGTGTGAAACAACAGACAACCAAATAGAACCTAACAAATGAAATGTGGAATGTAAACCTTACATCAAATGGTGCAGGAAGCAAATGGGATGGTTTGGACATGTATGCGGGATGAGTGAAAACAGATTAATTAAGACCGTACATGTATCAAAAGGATCCAAGAAGAGAAGAAAGGGAAACCCAGGAAAACATGGACCCAACAAATACAGGAAATAGGAGAAAAGAGAGGAAGAACGGTCGGAGAAATGAAGGAATTCGCACAGGATCAGAGTCTATGGAAGAAATGGAACAAATAACGTTGAAAGAGATCAACTTCAACGCAACAGGACAACAGGAAATACTGGGGGTTTTCCCAATGTTCGTTTTGTCTTTCGGCAGTCTTTCGTTTATTATCTTCCAGCTTTCCAATTTATCTATCTTATCCTTTGGCACGAGATAAGCTACCTCCTCCTTACACTCGTTCAGCTTCTGTTACTCTTCCATATATCAGCAGATTTCCTTCACCAATGGTATATGCACTTTTACCCTTTTTTTTACTTCAGTGATGACTATTAGGTTATGATCAAGGTCTTTAAAGCTTTCCACCAATTCCATTTCTTTTCCACTTAAGCACCTGACGTTCCAAGTCGCAATTTTCCAGATTTCCGCCCTACTGCTTTTTCGGTTTTGCAAATTGCCCCCTCTATCATCATCCACATACGCGAGTTCTGCATCTTTGGTTTCTTTTGTTGGGAGCATTTGAGTGAACAAAAATTCGCTCCAATGTGGTCATCGCACAATCCGCCACACACTTCCTCAACTATCAGTATTCAGCAATGTCAGATCTTTCTTAGTTCTGTTGATATTGTTCAAAGTTCTTTGCTTGGGTATTTCAAATCCACAGCCCGCCATTTACCAACAACTTTCGTTATCCTATCTTGACTTAGTTTCCTTTCTTCATTTCGTTATCTGCTCTTTCGTTTAGTGTTCTTTTTTTTAGTGTGCTTCCTCAATTCTTCCTGTGTGTAATTATTGTCTCAATGTGTATATCTGTTGCCCTTAAGGATGTAAGGTACTTTCTTTCAAGATCGGTTAAACTTTAAGAAGACTTGACAAAAGTTAAGCTGAGTACATATTAGAACGATTTTGGCAAAATCTTTGCGAATCAAAATGGCCGCCATGAAATTCGTGTTAAAGAAAAAATGACCGTGGAGTTACCATCATTTTTGGACTGCAAGAAAGCAACGATAATAAAAATGCTCTTTGAAAAGTCTTAACTACCGTATCGAATATGTGGTATTCGAAGTTTCAAGCGTGCGAAGCTGCTGGTTCTTCACTTATTTTTGACAAAAGATTAGACATGTCTGCATCTTTTAGAGCTAAAATATACAGCTTTCGACATAGTTTTCGAACCGACCAAAAGAAAAATTAACTTCGACCGATCTTGGAAATAAGTACCTTCCAACCCTTTTCAGAAATCCAATCTTTTCTCCTCTCAATTTTTTATTTCCACGATGATGAACGGTGTGCCAATTCTACGGTTTATTGCTTGAGCATTTACAACTTCTTCCCTTGTTATCCCTACTTTTTCCAACACCTTTAAAACTTCTAAGTTTCCGCTTTATTTTTGTTGCACGTCCGTTTCTCTTAGTAATACATTTGCTTTTATTATTCTTTTCTAATCTCTCAATCGTCTTTTCCAGGTTTTGTTACCTTTCCTGTCAGCTCTTTACTTCATTTTCGTAATATATAATATAACCTCAATACCCTCGGGTAACTGAGAATTATTGACTATGTTACTATTATTATTATTATTATTATTATTATTGTATTTACTTTTATTACGAAGATGTGCCCTAAAACCTGAAAATTGTTCTAATGATGCACGGGGTTTCACCCCTCTAAAAAGGAAATACTTTCCAGCACATCTTAATGTGAGCTACTCGCGCACAATATTTCAAATTTTTCTGAATTTTTGGGTTAGGAACCTTCCCTTGTTAGTTGCCGAAATACGCATCTGAAATTATTTCCTACAGGTGTGGTAAGGGTAATTTTGATTCATCTTATATAAACTTATGACACTATATCCCATCGGTAAACTTCTTACCATACAATTATTTCATTAAATTAATTAATTTACTTTTTCCCGCCATTAGCTCTATAAATCTGTCTTTGTAAAAGACAATAAATACATTATTGTGACAATAATTTTTAGCGTGGAGAATTTTGATCCAATGGTCAAGATCCTATATTATTTGTAAGTACATAAGTTTGAAATGAACTATTGGCTAAGTGGTACATTAAGCTAAGCTTATAGGACAATTGCCATGGTTAATACGGTATAACATAAGACAGTTTAATAACCAAATCTAGTTGCTAGTTTTGAAGGTTTAAACCTTTTTAATTAAATTTGGTGACACGTGTTTCGCTCGCATGTGTTAATCCGCTTATGAATAATAGAATACTAATTTGGAAACTTTTTCATTTTACTGACGAGTTGCGAGATGACCTACACTTAGCAACTCACCTCCTTTAAGACATAAACATCATTACCGTCTAGTGAATCCTTTTCCGAACGTGTCGTATTTTCTTAACCCTTTGCACTCCGCTGTCCCCTCTCATGGGACATCGTAATTCTAGCATATCACTCGGATGTCCCCTCTCATGGGACATTAAAGTTTATGAGTGATTACAGGGAATTAAGTTATTTCAGCCCAACTTTTTGAGACATGGATGTTTCCCTGAAGTCTTCTCTTGAAATGGCACAAGAAATCATATATATGTGTTCTGACAGGAAAACACCTGATGACAAGCGTCAAACAGCTTATTATTGTCAAACGTGCACAAATCAGCCTGCAATAATATTGGGGAGTGTTTTATGGTTTATCACACTGTACAAAATTATAAAAATAAAATATTGATTTTTGAAAATATACATTTCTCGATGTTAACCAATTCATATAAGGCCAATATGATTATAATACGTTACTTGGTTCCAAAACTATACTAAATAATACGAGGATCTGTAAATGCACGTTTCTGCCATAAATTAGCGCTGAGTAGCTGATAGCCAACGTCCAGAATTGTTCGGAGTGCAGAGGGTTAAGTTATCACGTCGCACCGGTGCTGCCACCATTTTTATTTTCTATACGTACGAACGCGCCGAGAGATACGGCTTTCCTGTATTAAATGTATTGATTGCAACCGTGTCGCCCTTTCTATCTGTGTGATGTACCTACGTATCAGATTACCTTCATCTTTGAAAATTATTCGCTTGCAGGTGGACACGCCGGATAGCGTCCTCCAAAGCGGCTTAGGTCTAACCGACTTAGGCCAGCACGCCGTCCTTCGTTCAATGGTCGATCCCAGAGATTACGACCGCTTAAGACATTTACAAATGAATGGCGGCGCACCGAACTCATTCGAAGAGACAATCTACAAGGTATTTAAGTCGTCCTAATCCCGATGCGTATGTCTATTTTGTCTGTGTGTATTTTGTTCTTAATTCGATGCTTTCGTTGCCGCGAAGCGTTCGCAAAAAGCGGCCCGATCTGTTATTTGTACTGCCATGCATGTGGTCTTTGTGCGTTTTCACTTTGATTTTCTTTTAATTTCCCTCGGATTTTTTCCTACCTAGAAGTTTCGTGTTAAATTCGTAAAAGTTACCGATCTATCGTAAGTGCATGTTTAAATTGCGTTAAATGATCAAAATGCTGCAATGTTGTATTTTTGTATGCATGAATTATTTAGTGATTTTTATGTGTAGCGAAGTGAAGCATTTTTAAATTACACTTAGTAACCACTTAGAGGAGAATTACATAAGGCAAAGCATATTCGATCGTTTCGAATTGACGTTTTGTAATAGAATAAAACTTAGTATAATGAAAATTAAATGAAGGGAAACAATCTCTAAAGCTATGCTGAAAATTGAAGTTATATTTTTTATTATTTACGTCAGGAATGGGTAACCCCCGGCCCGCTGGCCACATGCGGTCCTCGAGTAAGATTTTTCCGGTCCGCCATTGAATTTTCCGTTGCATATTAGCAAGGCCCCGTCAAACTTGCATCATAAGGATACTACAAAAATGTATATTTTTCAAGATTACCGCCAGCATAAAACTTCTAGCGGCCGCATCGTGGAAGGTTGCCCATGCCTGATTTACGTGGTAGCCACTTTTTCACACTGTTCGTACTTTTTATCACTGTTTTTTTTTGGACGAGCCTCTTTGTACATGTACAAAGATCGGGATAAAATTGTACGAGAGATTTTTAGTTTGTACAACATTATAATGGTAACTAAACTACCAAAAAATCTTTGTACAATGTACAACGCACCAAAAAACCTTTGTACCGAGCCAAAATCGTTGTCCCGTACAAAAGAAAAGAAACAGTGCTTTTTATTAAAAGAAAGTAACTACTTATTTTCTATTTAATTCTGCAACAGGAACTAGAAATACCCAGATCCGTTATAAATCTAAATAAATTCATTGAATTTCGTTTTGCGGTGTTTACTTTTACATTTCACTGCTAATTAGGTATTCAGGAATTGATGTATACTTGACGCTAGTTTGCAGGAACAGAGAGCATGAAAATTCTGTCGACATTACAAAAGCTTTTCGGAAACGAACAGGTGAATGGAATCATTGTCTAGAAATTTCGGTTTACCCTTAACACGCGTCCACACATTCACTGCGTTTCATAACTATTACTGCATGAATGGAATGGATTCGTATAAAGCGATTTTATTTCCAAATATTTTTGTTGTTAATGCCTGCGTCCTATGTGACGTGCTCAGCTTTATGAACGCATGTTTCATTTGTATATGTATGTATATCATTTCCAATAGTCGTTTGAGTTAGGTTCGTACAATAAAAACTAATGTGCTTTCAAAACTCCCGATGGAGTCTAAAACTGCGAAATCCAAGAATCGTATCAGAATATAATCGTCAAACATATTACCGTACACTCCAAGATATGGATGGTATGCGCACTGAGAGAAATGAATTCTTCAAATCAGGAAATCGATGAATGTCATTTCTCGAGTAGTTGAATGAACTAAGATCCAGTTCGTTGAAGAGAACATGTCGATTTTCAACTAAACAGACAATAAACTCAATTTTATGTTAGTTTAATGAAATGCTTTGAAATATAGTTTACAGGAACTATCTAATTCCGTAAAATTAAATCGTATGTTTCTTTAAACAAAAGCAAAATGTTCTTTTTTTTAACAATATTAGAAAGATACTACATCTCTGTCGTAGATCCTTCCACACGATAAATCCCGTTGAAACCTTTTTACTTATCTTTATCTTACATTTCCTGTACTACCTGAATAAATGTGTGGTTTGATGTTGGTGTTTCTTTTTAGTATTTTCCACGGTCTTAGCACAGGCACATTTTTTTAGTATTTTCCACAGTCTTATCACAGGGACATTGTCGTAAGCCTTACAGACATCTATAGAGGGTAAGTGGGCTTCTTAATATACGGCAGTTTTTTTCTCCACTAGTTTTTTAATACAGAAAATATTGTCTGTACAGGATATTCCGGTACGAAATCCACTTTAGTCTTCTGTTTCGTCCTTTGTATACTCCTCTTCCATTAGATCTCTTATAATTTTTCCATCAAAATCTACTCAGCATAGGTGTAACGATTATACGAAGGCGATTCGTAAAGTAAGTTTCCGCCTAGTGAGCAGAGGACTGGGAATATCAGCAGCGCTGCCTGGTTCAATGTGAGTCTGGCAGTGCTAGTGAGAGAATCGTTTGGACATTCTTTCCGTGCTATTTTGGTCGTTTAAAATTGAAGAACCCGGTGACTTTGAACCGCCTGCCGTTATCCGATTTCTGTGCGCAAGGGACATAAAAGCTGCTGAGATTCCTTGTGATTTCTGATGATCTGAGGTTTATGGTGAAAATGTCATGAGTGATAGTGTTGTTAGAAGATGGTGTCGCATACTTTGACAAAAACAAAGTAATGTCCATGATGAAGAACGGAGTGGACGACCAACTCTTGTGACGTATGAACTTTTGAGTAATGTTTAAGAGAAAATTTATGAAAATCGGCAATTCACAATCACAGAACTGAATGCCTTTTTTCCTCAAATTTCACAACACAATGTTATAGTATGGCTAAACTCACAGGCGGTGAAGTTCTATGAAGAGGGCATTAAGAAACTGGTTGACCAAATCAGCTGAAAGTAGTAGCTTTAAGTTGTATATAATAAATATCTCTTCATGTATTGGCGTTTTCTTTTTTAATAACCAAACCGGACTTACTATACGAATCGTCCTCGTATACCGATAGGTCTAGCACTGTTGTCAATGTATTTAGTTATAAAAATGACTTTGATAAACGCACACTATTTTGGGCGTAAGGTGAAGTTTCCACTTTCACTAGTTTTCCAAGGACCTACTACTACTGCCTACGGTTGCATGTGTGCTTCCAACGCCTTCAACTTGGACTTAATAGCTTCCGTAAAAGACATATTTGCTATGTCCTTTGCTATCGCGAATCGGGTATGCGGCCTGTTATGTGGTCAAATTAAATCAAACTCTTTTGTTCAAATCTCAATATTTCGCTGTTTATTTAACAACTTTATCGGGAGATAAAGTAGAGTTAAGAGAAACTAGGAAACTTCCCCCATACAGAACCATTTAACAATTTTCCTTTTTTTTTAAATTGAATGTTATAAAAATTAATTATATTTAACCCAAAATCACTTCAAAATAGATACACACGTTCAAAGATGTAATCGGAGTGATTTTGGGTTAAATGTAATTAGTTTCTATAACTTTAGCAGGCGAACTTGCTAATACAATTTAAAATACAAATTCATGCACATATCATTGCTTCATGTTGTTGAATGTATTATGACAGATGTTTGCTTTTCATTGTTTGATGCCAATTTAATATGTACATAACGGCTAGTGTTTGACTTTGACTTTTGTTGTAAGTTTTAATTTTGTCTCCGTCTTTTTAGTTTGTAGTTTCTGATTATACAATTTCAGCATTTCTCCTAATGAAGTTGCAAACTCCCAAGCAACGAAATATAGAGTTAAGCAACGAATGTGTTTTCTATAATTCACTGATCGATCACCCTGATAGAGTTTCACTCAACTTTTTCAATTTAATAAGTACGGTCGAAAAATAGGTCTCTACTATATATATATATATATATATATGTATAATTTAAACCTTTCTGCCTTTGAGTGTAAGTTAGGTAATTTACACTTCATTCAACTGCTTCGTCTACGAATCTTGCCCATTCTTTTTATTCCTGGATTTGATCAATGCTTCTCTCAATGATTTTCCTCCTCTTGAATATTTCAGCCACCACATCTTTCCATTGGTTTCTTGGTCTTTCTCGGCTTCTTCTGTTTTGTACCTTTGCCAACCACACTCGTTTGACCTGCTTTTGTTCTCCCATTCTGTACATATGGCCAAACCATTTAAGTTTATTCTTTTCCAGAACATCCAAGATTGGCTTCACCTTCAATTCTTCTCTTACTGTGCTGCTTCTGATTCTATCCCTCCTAGTCATTCCTTTGACTGTCCTCAAGTATTTCATATCCATTGCATTTATTCTACTTTCGATTGAGTTGTTTAGGACCCAGCTCTCACTATCTTGAGTCAATATTGGTCTAAAAACAGTTTTGTATACGCGCATCCTTGTATTTGTGCTGACCTCTTTTTATCAATAAATGTTCTATTCTGGGTATGGTACAATCTTGACGCACTTTGTATATTCCCTCGCTAATTTCATCTTCAATGCTACCATTCGCGTTTATAACGACTCCCAAGTACTTAAACGTCGGCACTTGTTTCAGCTTTTGATTGTCTATCTTCACATTTAATTGTTCTTCGCCCCGCCCCCCTCCAAGCACCACCGCCTTCGTTTCCCCCTATATTTATTTACAAACTTCTTTTGCTATTTCTTCCTTCTATATTCTCAAGTTTTGTTGCAGGTCGGTTTCATTCTTAGCCAGTATACTACGTCATCCTCAAAAGCGCACTCAGAAATTCAAAGGCTAAATACATGCATCTTAAAAATAGCGTTTTCGATATCGGTGCAACACACAGCTCCAGTTAAATTTGCAGCACTTCTTTCTCCAAGCGGTATTTCAGCCTCTAATTGTCTTTGTTTATCGCATACAACGGGAGGTACTGTTCCTGTTTCTCCCTCCCGCATCGTCTTGTGCTTCTTCCAAATTTCCTGGTTTAAAGAATTCATCACATCATCCGCAACTAGCATAACCTGTTGAATTTTCAGCATTATTAGTCTGGGAAAAGTTTTATGTAGTGTGCTTGATATTCTCCGTACAAGACGACCCGGCTGAGAAGCCGCAGCCTTCCATCATTATCCGCATACATTTCGACTTGTTATTTTGCTAAAGGATACGGGTAGAAACCTAAAAATCAACATAACGATGGTTATGAAAATTTTTGAAATTTTATAGTTATTCTGAATGAATAACCAAGGTTAACGTGAACATATTTAAGTTCGACGTATTAACACCGAGCTTAATACAAAACGTTCATTTCATTTACTTATTTGCAATGAATTAAATGTATATACATATATATATATATATATTTCGTGACCTTTTATACTTATCTTATATGATAGATCTCTACCACTAATAGGTCAATAAAACAAGGCTGGTTTGAACGATAGTTATATTTTCAGAACGTTTACAAACGTTTTCTGTCATGGAACCAAATGCGGAGAGCCCTGTTCTACAACATAATGAAAGAAGATTTAAGATCTTACTAGAAAAAATGGCTCGTCAAAAGAATAGACGCATTTTCCTTTTGAAATGCAAGTGTCATAAGATCTTTCCAAATTTTATTAGTAAGACCATGAATAGGAAAACGTTTGTAAACGTTCTGAAAATATAACTATCGTTAAACCAGCCTTGTTTTATTGACCTATTAGTGGTAGAGATCTATCATATAAGATTTGCAATGAATGGCATTATGCAAAGCAACCACCTCCAATTAATGTCACCATTAAAACATCTCCCCCATTCCTATTTATCTAACTAATACCCATCTCGTATTCCCAAGACACCCGTTGATGACCGCGTAGCGCCATCATTCAGTGATATATAACGTCGAGAGGTGGCAGGTGTGTTTTCGCCAATCGACGCGATCTTTACATCAAAGCTTCGACCGCATTAGAAAGCTTTTTTACGACCGCGAAAGTTGAGCGGCCCCGCTAGACGTACTATAACGGGATGGTTTTAGTGCGAGGTATTTTACAACTGACCGGAAATGTCGGCTGAATACTAAGAGATCGAACGGCATCCCCGGACGCCGGCGTGCGCTGGATGAGATATTTTATTTTTATCGGTGATGGCGAGATAAGGACCGGTTATATTGAAATATCAGTAGATTTTCAGCGGTTTCTTTCGACGTATCTGGTGGGATTTGGTATTTGCCGTCGAGAAAATGTTACTTTCACTTCTAACTCTGTTCTTTGTTCTGATTTTTCAGTTGAAACTGCAAGAGGCGCTCCGACAGAGGGAGAAATTCACTAAGGAACACGAAGAAGTAAGTTGCGATTTGTATACTTATCTTTTCAGGAAGTAACGGGAGGAATGAATAGTCAGGAGCTTTCCTTGTAGAATACGAACTACGTAGTTGTTTTCTTCGATTGAATATGAAAATATCGAAAGATTTAAATTTAGTAACAGGGATGGGCCATTTGCTGCAGTGATTAAGAGGTAACACCACTGTGAATTTTTCAGAAAATCGATTTTTTATTGGCTTAATAGATGCTTTGAACCTTCTAGAATATGGGGCAAAAAGTTCATTACACGGAAGAAAGTTTTTCTTTGAAATTTCGAGCTCTTTTCGATGCGCGCCGGGCATCTCCGAAACGACTACCTGCGCCGAATAAGTATCAGTTAGGAATGTTTTCCTTTTCGATTTGTAACTCCTCTAATACTTTATATACCTGAATCATATGAATGTTTAAGTGCTTCGGAATGAGGTAATGAGGTTTCGAAAACGTTATTGTGACAGTGTTCAGTCTGACTAACAAGTTTAAGTAGTTAAATGCGACGAAAGAAGCAATTATATATATATATATGTACTTAATGCTTCTTCTTCGTAATGAAAAGTCTTCCTGTTCAACAAAATCTATTTATTCTAAATTAAACTATTATATAACAAATAAATGGTAATAATGGTAAAAAATTACAACAAACAGTCGAATTTCAAAACTTTAAACGCATTTTTCTCGAAACACGATTTTTCAAAACTGCACGCAGCATAACTACAACAATTTTTATTCTATTCATTCCAATTTTTGACCATGTCTTTAGCATAAGAGTATCTAGTGAAATACCTACGGGATTTTCGAAAAGTTAATTTAAACATTAGTTATTAGCAAATGATTGTCCTTTTTTGGCCAAAAATTTAATGTTTTTCTTCAAATACTGGTTAATCGGGCAAAAATCAATATTTTTAAAATCCCCTTTGTATTTCACTAGCTATACCCGTGTAGATTAGGTGGTTTTCTTTTTTATTATTCTGAATTCAAATTTGCAACAGTTACACTGCGTACCGCGGCGCGCCTCAGGTTCAACAGGCCTCACAAGAATGTCTCCGTCGCCGCCGTTTTTTAATATTTATCGATGATAATTTTTTCCATACTTAAATATATACTGAATAACTTCCTCGAATATTATTATCATATTGCCTTTTCTTCCATGCAAAATAAATTGTCAAATAAGCGCCTCTTTGTAGGCTGTTACCCCTTAACCCATTATAGACCAGCGTGAAACTGCTGAAGACACGGTCCGGAATAGTATCCCAGTCGAAATATCGCATCGAGACATACTCAAAACCAAAAAAAAAGTCAAAGTACTCAAAATTCAAAATGACGGCCATTATGGCGGTTCCAAAATCGGAAAAAAATTGTTGAAATTCGGTATTCGGGAGTTTTCTAAGACGTTAATTTCGCATTTTACTAAACCTTCGAGTGAAAATGGCCCTTCAAAATCGAGCAAGATCCGACAAAAGGGGCTCACCCTCCACCCCCACCCACCTTCTATTTCCTCCTCTGTTTATCCCGTTGGCCCCTCTGACCAATGTGATAATACAGAAAATGTATTTCATTTTAAACCTATATCTTTATCATTAGAAAAGAAATCTTTATATTCCGTAATGCCGCCGAACATATTTTCCATATTTTTACCGCCTTGATAGAAATTTTTGTCTTTATTTTAAATACGAAGTTTACGTTGTCAAAGAATAATACGTGCAAAAGAAGAATGTTTTCAAGTTGTAAACTTAAACATTTTGTTGTAACAGAACCAATTGAAAACGTTTCTTCTATCTTATTAGATTTACAGTCTGCATTGAAGAATGAAGTAATCGACATAATATTAACCGAACTACGACAGAACTTTAGTGAACATATTCGGCTTGTAAATGCATTTCAGGCAGCCGAAGATTTGGATTATGGCGGTATTGGTTATTTGTCTACGTTTGCGAAGTTGTTGCCTTCCAAGGAAGAGCTAACAGTGGTCAAGGACTTTCTAATTTAGCATTAGATCTCCAAAAGATGTATGTGAACAAATACACAATCGAAAAATCTAGATTTTGAGAAAACTTAAGTGAGACGGAGTGTCTTAAGTAGCCCCTTTTTACGGTACTTCTTAAATTCTAATCATGCAAATTCTATATTACCCATCCTTAATTAATTGTAGGAATGGAAAAAAGAATCGGATGACGCATCGTCATAAATAAAACGTCTATTTGACATGCGTGTATTTGTTGATATTTTTTGTCTAATAAATCGCGGAAAAGAATCGCCTCTGTACGTATTGTCCAACACCCACAAGAAGCTTTGAACATTTACACACCAGAAAAGAAGCTGATATTCCCCAATTATAATAGGTTGAACAGCGTATAGTTTTGAATGGGCTCGCTATCTTTATTTAGATTTGTATTGTTATATATCTGTATCGCGTTATACGCATCTAATTCTCGCTCTCGTTTTTTACATTTGGTCAATTTTCAATTTTGCCATATCGTGCAAGGCGGATGGGAACTCCGATCGTGAGACCCAAAATCCGCCCAAAACGTGACTTTCACATGATTTATATTCTTTGCACAAGAGTTAGCGAGGTGGAAGTCGGATTTTCGATAATTTTTGAGCGCCATCTTCAATCGGTCATTATATAAAATGCTTAACTCACGCCGGATTTGCTGTGAGCGAGCCAAAAACAAAAATTGTGTGTGTGGTTTGCGCACGTTTAAAGTGAATACTTCCGCTCGCACATCATACTCTCTTAGTTTCAGACGAAGGAAGCACGCACATATCCTTTCACTACCTTATCGCCTCTCGCTCGTACATCATGCTCTCTGTTTTCTTTGTATTTCACGCAAAGCGAATCTCCGCCCACATTTAACCCTCTTACGCTCACGGTTACGCTTACGGTTACGCTTATGCTCGACCTGGTCCGGCTTCCCTTAAGGGGTAAAACCACTCTAAAGGCAGAAAAAACGATCTAAATTTGATAATTTATTCTGGGAGTATAACAAACAGAATAAAATTTCTTTTCGGAGGGTTTATTTAACGCATATTGAAGTACGAGAAACAATTTTTTATTGTCATTTTCATACAAAATGGCGGCGACAGAGCACGTCGCCGAGAACAGCGTTTTTGAAAACACCACCACGGGAGGACGGATTTCTCGGCCTGTATGAGTCCCGGAACAAAAATCTGAAAAATTTATAATCTATATACAATTGGCTTTGGAAGTACATAGGAGTTTCTTTTTAAATCAATTTTTGTGGAAGTGGTGCACTTTTGTAAGAAATTAGTCGATTGTTTGCCCTAAAAATGAGCATTAAATTGTTCATAAAACAAAAGTTCACATTCAATAGGAAAACGGCTATGTACTTCCAAAGAGAATATTGTTGTGAAGCTACTGTAAAGATTTCAAATCGATCCTTGCAATAGTCTCCGAGAAATCCGTCCTCCCAGTTTGAAAAAGTGGTTCCAAGAAAAACGCGTTGAAAGTTTTATGTTAGTGCTCAGCTCGCGCTCTGAGGCACTGCGGCAAAATTGATAATTGAACTTTTCAACATATTTTTTCAATATAAATCAAATGGCATATTGTTCTTATAACCCCAAAGTATCGTTAAAGCCAAAAAAGAAAATTCGTATTTTTCCAAATCCTAGAGTGGTTTTAGAAATATTCACCTCAAAAACCAAATACCGATTTTCATGCAATTTGCTTAAACTTTTCCAAGTTTTCGAATTTTGAGTGCAAATGCGCGTTCTTTTTTCTTTCTTTGGAATATGTCTCGACACGATACACCAAGTGAGATATTATCCCGGACCAATATCTTCAGCAATTTCACAATGGCCTATAACGGGTTAATCGTAAAATGGAATCTCTATACATTTACAAATTTGTTCCCGAGGAAGCCGGTAAGATAGAAATGTTCTCTCGCCGAAAAGAAAATGCTTTTCCTTCGCCGACAAGGGAAATAGAGTACAAAAGACGTTCCGGTACGACCTACTTACACGTTTCTCCTATCTTTTCGATACCACGTTCGAGACTTCGAAAACGTCTGATTATATGTAAATGCGTATCAATCACCGGGGAATATTTCAATTTGCTGCAGTCGGCTCAATTTCTAGTTTTGCATTCACGCGCGTCAGAATTGAGATATCGCTTTTGACTCACCGTCACCGGCGCGAACCGCAACGCGGGCCGCTCTCGCGAGACCGAATCCCTGAAATTGAAACACGTAAATTGATTAAATTCGTCATACGACGCGACGAAAACGAACTGTCTTCGAGTTTTCGATGCGATTTCGTATTAAAATTCAATAGGAATATTGGACGAGGAAATATCGAATCTACGTGAAGTTGCCGAGATAAATTTTTGGTCGTCCAATTTATCGTTTCGTAACTCCGAACGAAATAAAATTCCTAACACATCAACCTTCCGAAATTTGATGATATGAGGGATCAGCTGAAGTTACTGAGAATAAAAAATTCTAGTAGAGTGTGAAAAACAATCTTCTTCTTCTTAATCATATTCCTATCTACCTTTCGGTGTAAGGCTTGGATGGGGTCAAATTTCCTATTTTCCATATAGTTCTCTCCACCGTTTTCTGTCTCCGATCTGATCCTTTATTCCCTCTCACTCAATTCCCCTCTCTGACGCTGCTCCCCTGATATCGTCATTCCATCTTCTTCTTGGCCTTCCTCTTTTGTTTTTTCCTATCACTCGTGTCTCATACACTCTCTTTGTCAGTCTATCATCACTCATACGACACACATGGCCGAACCATCTCAGCTGACTCTCCTCCACTATTCTCCATATGGGTTTTATTCCTAGGTTTTGCCAGTAATTCTCGTTTCTTATCTTGTCTTTCTTGGTCTTCTTTTCTATTCGTCTTAGGAATCTCATATCCATGGCGTTCACCCGCGATTTTACCTTCTCTGACCTTGTGCAGGACCCACTACTATATGTTATTGTTGGTCTTATCACTTTTTCACAATTTCCGTTTTAATCCGTTTTGGCACTTCCTTTTTCCCCAGAAACGTAGTTCTCATCATATAAAACATTCTTGCCGCTTTTTTCATTCTTTCATTAATTTCTTGTTCCATTTTTCCGTCCCATTGAATTATTGTTCCTAAATATTTGTAGTTATTCATCTGTTCTATCGTCCTCCCTTCGATTTTGATGTTATGTCTTTTCTTTTCTCCTGCTATTATCATTGATTTGGTCTTTTCGATGTTTATTTTCATGTTTATATTCTTTTTTCCTTATTTAGGATTTCAAGGTTCCTTTGTAGCGCTTCTTCTGATTCAGCCAGAATTACCATATCATCCGCAAACATCAGTTCACACAAGTTAGTCTCCTTCATTTTCCAGTGACCCATTTTTAGTGGTTTCATTTGTTTTTTAGCACTTTTTATGGCCTCATCTAGTACCATAGAAAACAGCAGTGGACTAAGCACACAGCCCTGCGTGAAAAACAATCACACAGTGTTTATTTAGAACAACTTTTTATCTGTCATTTGACATTTAGTTCTTGAAGTTTGGTTCGTTATAACCAGAGACCGGATTATGTCTCTTATACATATCTATAACTATCAACGGTATCATATTGATAGTTATCGATATGCAAAAAATATATAATCCGGTCTCTGGTTATAACTCAACTATTTATTTTTTTTAAAGCAAAGTAAAATGAAATTAACTAGAGAACACTTTTGAATCATAATTTACTTTAATCTTGAAAAATACTTAAGCGCTTATGACTGCAAAGAGAGCTTAGGTTCAGTTTTTAGTGAACAAGCACCTCCTTTGGCTGCAATTTACCGATGGTGTAAGGAATTTCTACCTGAACGGAATTATGTTCAGCATCAAAAAGGACCAGCGCATCCTCCTACGGCTGTTATCGAGAAAAACATTGCTGCTGTTGAAAAAGTAATTGAAGAGGACATTAAAGCCACTTATGCTGTAATAGAGCATCAACTCAAGATTGGATCCTCAGCTGTTAAAACAATCACCCACGATCACCTGCATTTTAAAAAGTCGTTTTGTGCCCCACCAACTTTCTGACTTCCAAAAATCAGGGCGTGTGAGTTTTTGCCATGAAACTAAATAATGGCGGGCACCAATTTTTCTTTTTCAAAATATTGATAGGGCGGGAAACTTATATTCCCTTTTTCGACCTTCCTACCCGTCAAGAGAGTCGTGTTCGGATTCACAAAGATGGGGAAACTCCCATAATGACTAAGAAGCAGCGAGGTACGAAACATGTTATGTATGAGGTATTCTTTAAAAGTACGAACCTGGTAAATGCAATTAAGCTAGATGGACAAAAGACAGTTACAGTTAAGTAGTACACTGAAAAATGTTTGGCTGAAGTGTTCAATAGAGTTCCGGACAAGGGAATTATGCTCCACCATGACAATGCGTCGTCCCATACGGCAGTTTCAACTCTCCAGTTTTTGGCTGAAAAAATATGAAAGTAATAGAACATCCGTCGTCCTCACCTGATTTAGCAATGTGTGCCTTTTGGGTATTTTTTGGGCTTTAACGAAATTTCCGGGCTAGAAAGTTCACGCAATTCACGCTTATTTTGAAGATATTCCGCACGAAAATTGGTCGGGGGCTTTTAAACAGTGGAAAGAAAGAATGGTCAAGTGTATCATTGCTGAAGGGAATTGCTTTGAGCATACTTCAAATGAAATCCTAGGAAATATTAACCCTGTTTTTTATTCTCAATAATTTCAGTTTACCCCTCGTATAATACCTACATTTTAAAATTAAATTCCTACGCAATACGTACGACACATGTAGAAAACGCAAGAACGTAAAATTGGTCCGAAACGAGAGTAAACTCTTAGGGGATGGTACTTCCGAAAAGTTAAATATGCAAGGTTTTACGAGCGCCGTAAAACATTCATATCATATTTTACGGATAATAAAATGTAGTCTCCGCCACTGGTAAAATAATGCTTTTCACATGGAACGAGGAACCGTGCATGCCGTAGAGGACGTTTTATTGCAAATTGAGACGGGGGTGCGTCTTGAATTTTGGAGGAGTCCGCCCTGTCTACGCTATCCGACATCCAGACAAACAGATACGTTAAAACGCATAAATGCCCCCGGAGTTTATAAAATAAACAGGGCGCAGGCAATAGCCGATTTGAAATTGTCTCCGAGTCCTGAGCAAGGCGAGATTATTTTCCCTCTCTCGGAAACGATCCCCTTTTTACGAGTGAAAGCCGTTATTCTTCCGGGGCGTTCGTAAATTTGAAGGTAAGCTTGTATGTGACGAATGTACGAAAATCGAAACGAGAAAATGAAATCGGGGGATGTTATTTCTGCAAAATTTCTTGGATTACTTCCATGGCGAAGTGCCCGAAAATTTAATTTCTTTTTTTTTGAAGCATGTTTAAAACAAGAACCGCCTCGATATATAAAAGCTGCACCGCATTATCTCGAATCAATCGATAACTCAACTTTTATTCTCTTTAGAAAATGGACGCGGGGTCTCTTTTTTAATTAACTTACAAATTTCAATTAAGAGTTTATTATTTTTGCTTTCCCCTTTGTTATTTTGTTATGTCTATAGATCGGAAAAAGGAAGTTATAAAAATGAAAAAAAGAAGAAACAATACACTTTATTGTTTGCGCATCAAACATTATTAAATGTACATCATAACCGATAGCAGCTTGAAATTATTGGAATTTTAATGTGAACTCATTTGAAATATATCAGACGTATTAACGAAATTTCGAAGAAAATCGAAATGGTCGTAAGTAGGACTTATTACACATCAAATTAAAGCTCTTCCCGTGCACATTACGTATAAAATAATTTCAGGTACGACGGACGGTTCATTGAGGCCATATTCAACGAGAAAGTGAAAAGTGGTTCTTGGCGAATCGCTTTGGTGCGCTCTAGCACCCAAACGAAGCAAATTTCACGAATTTTGACGTCAAAGTCTTATTCTACACCTTCGAAAACATCTGTACACAGAATTTCGTCTAATTTAGAACATATTAATTTTTTTCTGAAATTTCAAAGGGGTACCCCTTGAAATTTCGAAGAAAATCGAAATGGTCGGAAGTACGACTTATTACACATCAAATTAAAGCTTTTCTAGTGCAGATTACGAATAAAATAATTTCGGGTACGAGAGACGGTTCATTGAGGGCATATTCAATGAAGAAGGGAAAAGTGTTTCTGGACGAATCGCTTTAGTACGCTCTAGCACACAAACGAAGCAAATTTGACGAGTTTTGACGTCAAAGTCTTATTCTACACCTTCGAAAACATCTGTACACAGAATTTAGTCTAATTTAGAACATATTAATTTTTTCTGAAATTTCAAAGAGGTACCCCTTGAAATTTCGAAGAAAATCGAAATGGTCGGAAGTACGACTTATTACACATCAAATTAAAGCTTTTCTAGTGCAGATTACGAATAAAATAATTTCGTGTACGATAGACGGTTCATTGAGGGCATATTCAATGAAAAAGGGAAAAGTGTTTCTGGACGAATCGCTTTAGTACGCTCTAGCAACCAAACGAAGCAAATTTCACGAGTTTTGACGTCAAAGTCGCATTCTACACCTTCGAAAACATCTGTACACAGAATTTCGTCTAATTTAGAACATATTAATTTTTTTGAAGTTTCAAAGGGGTACCCCTTGAAATTTCGAAGAAAATCGAAATGGTCGGAAGTACGACTTATTACACATCAAATTAAAGCTTTTCTAGTGCAGGTTAGGGATAAAATAATTTTGGGTACGACAGACGGTTCATTGAGGACATATTCAACAAGAAAGTGAAAAGTGGTTCTTGGCGAATCGTTTTGGTACGCTCTAGCACACAAACGAAGCAAATTTGACGAGTTTTGACGTCAAAGTCTTATTCTACACCTTCGAAAACATCTGTACACAGAATTTCGTCTAATTTAGAACATATTAATTTTTTCTGAAATTTCAAAGATGTACCCCTTGAAATTTCGAAGAAAATCGAAATGGTCGGAAGTTCGACTTATTACACACCAAATTAAAGCTTTTCTCGTGCAGATTAGGGATAAAATAATTTCGGGTACGAGAGACGGTTCATTGAGGGCATATTCAATGAAAAAGGGAAAAGTGTTTCTGGACGAATCGCTTTAGTACGCTCTAGCACACAAACGAAGCAAATTTGACGAGTTTTGACGTCAAAGTCTTATTCTACACCTTCGAAAACATCTGTACACAGAATTTCGTCTAATTTAGAACATATTAATTTTTTCTGAAATTTCAAAGATGTACCCCTTGAAATTTCGAAGAAAATCGAAATGGTCGGAAGTTCGACTTATTACACACCAAATTAAAGCTTTTCTCGTGCAGATTAGGGATAAAATAATTTCGGGTACGAGAGACGGTTCATTGAGGGCATATTCAATGAAAAAGGGAAAAGTGTTTCTGGACGAATCGCTTTAGTACGCTCTAGCACACAAACGAAGCAAATTTGACGAGTTTTGACGTCAAAGTCTTATTCTACACCTTCGAAAACATCTGTACACAGAATTTCGTCTAATTTAGAACATATTAATTTTTTCTGAAATTTCAAAGGGGTACCCCTTGAAATTTCGAAGAAAATCGAAATGGTCGGAAGTACGACTTATTACACACCAAATTAAAGCTTTTCTCGTGCAGATTCGGGATAAAATAATTTCGAGTACGAGAGACGGTTCATTGAGGACATATTCAACGAGAAAGTGAAAAGCGGTTCTGGACGAATCGCTTTGATACGCTCTAACACCCAAACGAAGCAAATTTCACTAGTTTTGACGTCAAAGTCGTATTCTACACCCTCGAAAACATCTGTACACAGAATTTCGTCTAATTTAGAACATATTAATTTTTTTCTGAAATTTCAAAGGGGTACCCCTTGAAATTCTGAAGAAAATCGAAATGGTCGGAAGTACGACTTATTACACACCAAATTAAAGGTTTTCTCGTGCAGATTACGGATAAAATAATTTCGGGTACGAGAGACGGTTCATTGAGGACATATTCAACGAGAAAGTGAAAAGCGGTTCTGGACGAATCGCTTTGATACGCTCTAACACCCAAACGAAGCAAATTTCACTAGTTTTGACGTCAAAGTCGTATTCTACACCCTCGAAAACATCTGTACACAGAATTTCGTCTAATTTAGAACATAATCATTTTTTAAGTGAATACTTCTTAAGGGACCCAGAATAAGAGGTCTTTTCTCTAGATAATTTCACACATTTTTATACGATTTCAAAATACGGGGATATCCCACCCTTTAGAATACTTATCAATGGACCCCCTTACCAGTCAGTCATCAAAAAAGTACCGTTTGAAATTAGTTACAATTGTAATAGATAATATTTTGCTCGGAAAAGAGACCAAACACAAACACTTCCACGATGCGCTTTCCTTTTCCGATGTATGAAAATTTAAATAAACCTCGCGCGAACTGCTTTCCCTCTACATTTGCGTACCGCCCTCCTCGCCGCCTAACAGAAACAAAAAAATAACGAGATAGAAGTCGAAGGAAATGCGCACGGGGAACGTGAAAATAGAGACGAAGACCGCTCCGTCATAAATCTTGATCCCCGGCTACCCCATTCTTACGGTTTGACACCCCCGCGCCATAATACGCTAGAAATTGGGGACGGAAATGCGCTCGTTGTTGCAAGAAAACGCGCCGAAACAAGACAATTAAATTTTTGGAACGGTGAATTTATTACGGCCTATTTGTCTACTTCCAGATCCTGAGGGACATTAAGCAAGGACTATTGCAGTTGGGAAAGGAAGGAGTTAGGGGACCTTTATCTGGAGGTGAGTTGCGCGTACGAGCGTTATTTAAATTAGGATTATTCTAATTTACTTCCCCCGACAGTCTCGAGTCGGTGATATTAATCAGCTTCACTTATACGTAATAACTTCTTTATTCAAATTAACTTGGAGCCCATATCTTCTTCACATTCAATATCCGCATGCATTTATTACGTTTTTTAATGGTTTTTTTTAGACTTTTTGGTTTTATTTTTTGTTTCTCTAACGTTATATCACCTGAACGTCAGTTTTTCTAGATGACACCTACATGTACGACGAAGACGCGAGGATGCTGGCACCGGGGGCGCACGGTCATGATAGGGGGCATTGGTACGACGAACCGCCGTACGAAAGCGATCCGGAAGATTTCTTGATGGGAAGCAGCCCTGGTCCAACGGCCACCATTCAAAACGGAAGAGTCTGTTTCACGTTAAATCTGCGACAGGAACCGAGAGGTGAAGGGGTAATATCTTTACGAAGCGCTGGCGATATATCTTTACCCAGAGACACCCCGACCATCCCCATTCCTAGAGGCACACCGCGAAGAGGACTCATCTTACCGCAAGTCGGTTATCCTCCAACTATCATACCGTTGAGGTACAGTTTGTAGCCGAAAATATGCATTTCTAAAGCGTTAAAATTTAGATCTTCTCGCGATAGGGAGAGCGGTGACTACGCCGGATCCGACGTCCAAAGCGTCAGCTCCAGATTGTCCACCCTATCCGTTGATACTAGTCGTTCGGAAGCGCAGGAAACGTCGCAAATGGTCTCGCCCCAATATTATACGCAACTGGAGGGGAAGATGAGGTACTTTCGAAAAACCGGAGGGTATACGCGCAGCGAAGACGGACTTTCTCCCAGTCAAAGCTCGGATTATGAAGATCAGGACGATTTTAATAATTGCAGTCAGCAAATTGCTACGGTGCATATGGTAAGTCGCCAATCCAATACCAAAAGGATACATCTTCGTAGGAGTTGACGAGCGGTGTCGATGGTAGAAATTTCTTTCGGATTTCACCGAAAGGATTTCAAATTGTTTGGGAAAATATCCACGAAAGCGCTCTCTAATCGCTTCTTCTTCAGAACCTAGGCCTACTTACAAGGGGACACCGCGTAATATCCATCACGAATTACGATCCTATTACATGTGACTGTTTTTTGAGACCTCACCAAAAAAACCTTCGAGCGTTTATCCGATTGGGCCTTCGTTTTAGAGATATTAAATTCCGAAGAATAAAGTGCGCAAATCACACGAGTAAGTACCGAATCGCGTGAATGGAATTGAACAGCCCGGAATGGCCGAACGGACAAGGTAACGTATTGGAAAGGTGGAGGTTCTGGTTTCGATTCTCATTGACTTCGATTTTTTCTTCTTCTTTTTCTCATTTAATTAAAAACAATTGAAAACAATTTTTGCTTTGTTTCTTAAACTTTCTTTTCTATTCACGCGATTCGGTACTTAGTCGTGCGGTTTCCGCACTTTGTTCTTCGGAACTTAAAATCTCCAAAGCGAAGCTGCAATTGGATAAACAAACGCTCGGAAGGTTTTTTTCGTGAGGTCTCAAAGAACACTCACACGTAATAGGATCGAAATCCGCGTTAGACATTACGTGGTGTCCCCTTGTTAGACCAACTCCTCAATCTCTTAGTACTTGATAAAGTTATCTTCTGGTTACTTTGTAGTAGGCCTGTTTAAAATCAATATTGCTAAACTTGTAATTCGTAGAGGTGGTCTGTTACACTTTGTTTCTGAATCCTTGAAGCCACACCGATATTCTTCTATACTATTTCCCATTGTCATTGTTAATTTATTCTTTAAATACATTGCCAGCATTTAATAAGTTACACTGAGAAGCGATATACGTCTATAATTTTCACATATATTTTTATCTCCTCTTTTATATATGCTTCTCACCATTGTTCTGCTAACTTTTCTCTTCTTACAAAATACCTGAAGTAAACTGTTCTTTCTAAAAGTTGTGCTTACATGTGCAACGAGAACCATTCATTAGTTCAATTTATTTAATTAACGTTTTCCAAAAGAGAAGCGACATGAATTTCCATACGTATAGTACTGACCCTACGATAGGTGGCGCGTGTGTGTCGACTGTTTTTGGCATAGTACATGTATCCTACGATAGGTGGCGCGCGTGTATACAAACAAATTCAATTCCATGTGTAACGAGAATATTTTTTAAATAGAAATATCATACCTACATTACAGTTTAGTTTCTCATTTTAACGAACAATTACAAGTTCTGAAAAAAAAAAAAAGTAATATTTGTCCTACATACATGATTGTTAGCGCTTTTTATGGGTTCAAATTCTTACATTTAATACGCGTTGTACTTAAATTTTTGCTTACTACAAGATACAGGACGGACATAAATTCAAGTCATGATGGTATTGTCATCCAAGATTATTATCTATCTGCTGTATCAGATCTTAGCACTTCTGCAAACGCTGCTGAAACGAATTAGCAAGCAGCTATAGGTGGGTAAACTTTATCAATGCCACTATTTTGTTGAACCGTTAAAAATTAAATTTTTCCTTTTGTCTGATTTCCTTCCTTAAATTTTCAATATTTTTGGTGCTGCTCATTATAAAAAGTAGAAGACGTCATTAGTTATTAGGTTAATTCCTCGAAAAATGCGATCTTTTGTTTGCGCGGCAATTAAATAGTATATGTCCTTCGCTATAAACAAGTTATTTAATTAGGGCTCATTCTATACATATTCTAAATATACTTCATTTCAATTATTATCAGCTACTGAAGTGGAAATTTCCAGTACGTAATTGTAACAAAAATTGTAAATAACAAAATTTTTACACTGGCAATACATATTTTGGTGCCTCGGATTTTTAAGTGTAATTAAGCAGTTTTGGGGTACCTAATCCAAAAGTGCCGTCAGATTTATTCTATCAGACCTAGTTCACTCTTTCTGCCCTATTTAGGAAAAATTCGCCAAAATACATATAATGTTTTATTATGTATGTATGTATCTTTTAAAATATTACTATTTGATAACTGTTAACTTATATGATAGAGATCTACCACTAATAGGTCAATAAAACTGTTAACTGAAACACAAAATAATGATGGATAGGAGGTATTAATTTAACAGGAAAAAAAATACATATACATGTTTCAATCGTCAGTTAAAGATTTCTTTACGTGAGGTGTAGTCTCGCTGAAGATTCCAGCAGTAATCGGCCATCATATGGCTATCCCATCTTCCTTGGTACCTTTCTTCCATAATGCTGATGTCTTGGTCAAATCCTTCCCCCTGTTCCTCGCTAACATCATCTAAGTTTTCTGGAAAACGATCTAAGTGACTGTGAAGGTAATGAATCTTGATGCTCATGTTACATACCAGCTGTTCTACTAATTTGACGTGATTTGCTGCTTTATGATTTCCAAGAAAATTTTTAACCAAATCATCAAAAGAGCGCCAGGCATTAGACTCACGCTCGTTCATTGATTCTGTGAACTACGAGCTATTTAAAAGTTGCCTTATCTGAGGACCAGAACAAATCCCAGCCGTCAGTTTTCCTGTGCTAAGCCTTGAAAATGTTTGTTTCAAATACTCAAAACCCGATTCATCTTAAGGTAGGTAACAAATTGCTTTATAAGTCCAGCTTGATATGCAATGGTGGAAAGATGATTTTGTTTCTGTCAACCAAGGCAACGGTTCATTAATTCTAAAACAGACGATTTAGGTCTCCTGAATATGCATTTAGTTAATTATTTTGATTTTGCTATTTATCCATATGAGTAATAAATTTCACCGTGGTGTATCTCAAAAACTAGAGCTTCTGGGAAGAAATGCTAGTTATTTTTGGATCGAGCACATCAGAAATACCCTAAATTAGTTCGTATTTTACAGGTACCACGAGAAAAAAATTATTTTTTGGGCGATGTTATCTATCGTTTAGTAAAAACTGCTAGACTTTTGATACTTATTTTAAAATGCTTGGTGACGATTTGAAGATCAACAATCTGTTATGCTTTATTGTATAATAATTATTTTATAAATAGTTATATGCTGATATGACTGCTTACAGACATATTCAATTGTCAATATTTTAATGCAATTTTCATGATGAGGTTGTGATAATTAGCTCTGGTTATTATCTAGGGGTGTAATGAATACGGATCAGTTAGTCCTATGAAGGCTTGGTCTTTGTAGAAGAAATTTAATAGTCAATATAAAAATTTCCTCTGGAAGTGTAATCACGGGAAGGCCTCCTTCTCGGAACGCTTCTTTGTCCAACTCTTTCGAATTCCACTTCATCTGCTGAACTCTATCAAATCAGCAAATCCAGCGAATTAGCCTCGGCCAGAGTGCTTTCCAATATACGAATTCCATCCCATTCCTCCAACTCCACCAAATCAGGAAAAAACCCCTATTCTCCAACATCATTTAATATTTTTGCCCGAATAAAATGAATGATTCAAACATTAGTGTAACCGTAATTCAAGTACATATTAAAAGGAAATCCTTGCTCCTTGCGAGGGGAGTATATATCTGAAATAACTTTTAACTACCTCGATGCCACCTCTGCAAAAATTCTTATTATCTTATATGTGTATGAAACTGGATTCTATTCTACTTTTAGCGTAAATAATTTATCTGAATATTGTCAATTGGGGAGATTCTTTATACCATAGTAATAGTCATGTAGTCATGTAGTCAAGCTTGCCTCATGCTTGACTACACAATTTAAAGTTGTAATAATGGTAGTTTATTTCATTTTATTCAGTTTACGTAACGGGCATATACAGATTTGTGTAGTCTGTTGAAAAACTGTTACTTTTTGCAGACAACATGAGGCAGGTGAACTCCATTCTTCTCCAATCGGTTAATAGAGTTAATTGTATTCTCCCAGAATTTTGAGTAGAATTTACAAAAAGATTATCCCGAATGAATTCTTTTACTCGTCAATTGTATGAGATCGATTATCTTGGACCATGTGCGTTGAATATCTCCATAATCACGTTGTGACACACGTAAAAGTCCGAAAGAAGTATCTACCATACCACCACGCATTTCCAATCGATTATATAACTTACCCTTATATAACCTATCTTGTCAGAAATTGTATCCCTGAGGTATCCGAAACGTAATCTCGTGCGATTGCAACCTAGAACTTACAGATATCTTAGGGATACCCCGGATATTTATATTTTATTATAGATATTGTATATTGTTAGCGTGCATTTCAGTCAAGTGATGGTAGAACTGCTGGGGCATCGACGTTAGTAGGAAAAGTTCGCGGTCTTCGGGAGGACGTGCAGCGCAAAATATCCAGACTCAAAAACGAAACCAGCGTCGATCAACAACGGTGCGTAGATCAAGCTTTCCCGTGTTCCGCAAGTTCTGTTGAAAGTCTTCCAAGTGGCTCCGGTTCAAGTACGTATTCGAATATGAACGAAACGGTCCCAAATTTGTCCTTTACCACATCAATTTTAGACTTGAAATACGTTTAAATTTCGAAAATTTAACTAAGGAAATTAACTAACTTGGTTGTGGAAATGCGTATTCGAAGTCTCTCGAAATCGATGTGGTAAAGGGCAAACAGCGGTAACAACGTACAATTATGAAATAAGTTACGACTCCCCCCACTCGAGTTAGTACTAAATCGATGCTGTATGCAAGTAGACTGTCGTAACTTATTTCGTAATGACCGCTGTTTACCCAGACTAATCAGAAGAGATATCTTTGAATTTAACATTGTATTGTAGGTACACAAGCTCTAGTTAGGGCTGGCAGCAACCACAGTTCGATATCGGCTGAAGAAGTCGATCCAAGTCCGACAGAGATGCAGATTATTGGACGAGCGAGAGCTCTGGTGGATTATACACCTAGCCCTTACGACAAAGATGCGCTTAAATTTAAGGTAAAACGTCTCGATTGTCGTTCGCATAGCATATAGCTTTGATCTGACCTAATTGTTACAGTTTTACTGGGAATAAGACTTAACGTTGAAGTTAACAAGGTAATATCAGAGAATGATTATTTTACTACTATTGTTACCATATTCTAATAAATTTTCGCTAACTTGCCTTGCTAGCTTTGCAACGTAAGTCGACCGTTAGCAGTATACCTCGCATGACGATTTAGTTTCCTTATCTCTTAACATTTTTTTAATTTTAATTTCAATCGATTTCACGCGAGAAAAGCGCTCCTCTATTTACATTGACTTTGTAGAAAGGTGATATAATAGACATAATTTCGATGAGCAAGAGCGGACAATGGAAAGGAATCTGCCATGGTAGGCTTGGAAATTTCAAATTTATCAACGTCGAACTCCTAGCCGATCGGAAAAATAGGAAGGAACTGAAATGGCATCTTAACATCAAAACGAAACCGATTTCCGTCGAGGATTTGCTGCAGAAAATCAACCTCCAAGAGCATATTTCGGTATTCGTGCTGAACGGGTACGAAGATCTGGAATTGTTCAAGGAAATCGAACCATCCGATTTAGATTATTTGGGAATAGTCAATGCTGAGCATCGTGCCAAAATTCTAACTGCTGTTCAACTGCTTCATGATTTAGATTGTAAGTAGTACATCACGTTTTGATGATGAATTTTACATTACGCTGCGGAAAAGAAGTCAAATAAACGATAGTTTTACTTTAAAAAGGAGTGCAATATATAAAATAAATAAAATTAGCCTTACCACACCTTTCGGAAAAAATCTAGGTACGTATTTCGGCAACTAAGTTGCCATCGTCATTGGAATACTGGGAAATTCAATGTCACTAGCGAATCCGACTAATACCCAAGACACAAGACACAATGCGCATCACACATTGAACGCGCGAAACAGACCAAAACACCGTTAACACTGTTGACCACTTTTTTCCGAAAGATGTGGTAAGGGTAATTTTATTTGTGGTATATGTTATAATATGCGTCAAAACATTTCTATTTTTAATCAAATCATTTCTTTTTCCTCCAGCGGGCAGTGAAGGAGATATAGCAGGTTCTAGTAGCGAAGGCGACGATCAAAACCGCATCCTCATGCTGGAAAGCGGAGAAACTTATTCATCCTTCGGTCGTAGACAATTTCCCAGGGATTCAGGATGCTACGATGCAGCATTGAAAGGTCAACATCAAACCCACATTTCGCCTCAAGGCGAATCGGACGACAATAACACAACTTTCGCCGACGGCATTAACAACCTGGACTCCGTTGTCGAGCAATGCAACAACGAAATCCTCGCTAGAGTCAGACAGGCGCAGAAGAACGTTTTGAATCTGAAAGAAGACGTCGGTTATCTTCCGAACATCCCCAATTCGATAAGCAGCGAGAAATTGCAAAGACGTGCGAAAGATTCGTACGTGAGCGTTCACGGTCAGACGACTCTGACGGATCCTTGCAGGAGAAATTTGATAAATAGGATGAGCGGCAGGAAGACCAACGCGAATCCGGAGGAAACGTGCGAAGCCGATCAAAAATTAAATACCGTTAAATACGTCGTCGGTTCCACCGTCGACGAGTCAACTACGAGCAACGTCTTGGGCAGGGGTGGTTGTTTCAGTGAGAAATCGAGCGATTCCGGCGTGAGCAGCAGTTCCTTGTCTTCTGGTAATACTAAAGAACAGAGGCAAACGGTTAGCGCACAAAGCGTCCTCACCGAAAATCCCGCACATACGTTCCCTAATTGTGCCAAAAATTCTACGTCCAATACTGCCAACTAAATGTATTTCTATTGTATTGAATTTTTGTAAGTGAGCTTCTGAAGAAAAAAATTAACATTTTTTATAAACGTGATATATAATTATTGGCAATTTTAAGCTGAGGATACGCTTGGTTGAACGGATATGAGATACAGAATGATCGTATGTATGTACAGTGTTGGACTTTTGTATCCGGACAGAATGAAATTGCGCATTTCGCAAACAATAGCGGTGATTCTTTAAGCAAACACAGCAACCAGCGCATCCCGATACGTTTGACCGGCATTATTACTAAGTTATGATGGGAAAGGAAACTTTATAATTTAACCCCAATTCATCGTAATGCAGCAACGTAAAAGAATACGACCTAACTTTTATTTTTGTACCGCTGCGTATGTTCCAAAATACTATATATTCGTGTACCACCCTCCAAAATATCGTTTAAACAAAAGCAAACTATAAGAAGGAAATGCTTATGAAACCATACACGAGCAATAAATCTTAGAGAAATTGCCAATAAGTTCTTCCTTTTCGTATGCAATTTCGTTATCACTGTATACTTCTGTATTAAATCGTATTTATATAAAACTTAAGATGGTATAGATGTTAATAATAAACGTGATAGAGATTGAGACTACCTACTAAATAAAAGCAAAAAATAAATTTTTATCTTTGTTGTAGAAAGGTGTGTAAATACTTATATATATAAATAATAGCTGAAATGTGGAGTATAAAACTATGATTTTGACGAAAATCATGGCAGTGTGTTATAAAGATATTGTATATTATTGTAAATATTATTTATTTCTACGGACAACTAGTCTCACTTTAACCCTAACATGTGTAAATAATAAATGATGAAGGCTTGTAATACGTAGGTAACTTGGAAAAGATAGATTTTTTTATTATTGACTGAAGAAATCAGTGTAATGATTTTGTTATACATAATATATATAGGCATATCACACCTATGTACATGTTACATGTATCTATGCAATGTGTTATACATGTCAGTCAATAAATTTAGGAAAGATTTATTATGAATGTATTATTGTTTCGTTTCGTTTTCCCTCATCCTTTTTTTTTTATCAAACGGCCATAGAACCGCAAGTTGGATTTCCTTCCCAAAATTCAGAAAATATGTTCTACCAGATCGGAAAGGTGCAAATAATGTTAAAAAATAAGGCGCCCTACATCCTTTAGTTGGATTGGGAGGTTCGTACATTGAAATCGCCAAGTTTGACGCCCAATTTGTCTCCTACTATGTGTAGATACCTACCCTGGATGGCTATGTAAGCATTCAATTCTCGGGGAGACGACACAAGTTATTAATTTTAAATTTCCCGCTTAAATATGGTACCTCATATAGTGCAAGCGCTTTGCTACACTGAATGAATTTATTTCAGTGTAGCGATAATATGCTACACGTCCTTTGATGTAATGTAATGACTAAGTTTTGATAAAAGAGTGGATAACGTGTTATCATATCATCATTACACTACTTAATGATAACACGTCATGCACTCTTTTAACAAACCTTAGTAATGACACGAGCATTGTTTAGAAAAATTCAATGGTGAAAAATGCACTGATGTATCGAGTCTTCAAATGTGCCGTACGATCAAATAATATCTGTAACAAAGATTGTACTGTGGCGTGTACTGTCTTACTAAAAGTCCCAATTATTTTATTTTAATTTCGTTCAATGATCACTTATCATTGAATAATAAAGTTCGAAGGAGTGACAGCGTGAGTCGTGTTTACACTACTTAATGATAACACGCCATCAACTCTTTTATCAAACCTTAGTAATGACATAAGTATTGTGTAGAAAAATTCAATGGTGCAAAATGCAGTGATGTGTCGAGTCTTCAAATATGTTTGCAAGCCGCACCACCAAATATTATCTGTAATAAAGATTGTACTCTTGCGTGTACTGTCTTATTAAAGGTCCCAATTATTCTATTTTAATTTCGTTCATAACTTTTAAATATGACGTTTCCTAGTAAGTTTTAACGTAGTACCAATCTAGAAGTTATGCAACCAATTTCACAGAAATCACGTGTCTTGTAAGAAATCTTGCATTCACTATTTATGTTTGTCCGCATTCACCACACTCAATTTCATAAAATTCGGATATGTCATTTATAAAAGTTTCGAACTTCAGCTCTTATAAAATTGTGTGAGGTGAATGCGGAGAAACTTATAATACAGTGAGATCCAAAATTACTGTCTGTGCCGCTTCCATTAAAAAAGATTAACTCTCCCAAAATGGCGCCATATTTAAATTGTGGTTAGCATTATTTGATGGCGTGCACGTTTAAGAACACGATATGATATTATCGGGATACATAAGCATGTTTACAATCCAAATCTCATTTTTTGACAAGTCACTATTCTGCTATTAATTAATTGCAGTGTTCGTTTCTAAAATAACTCTAGAAGAGAAATTTGTTCGGTTCCAGAGTATAGAACATTGTCCTAACAGTTCGAAAGAAATGTTGAAACGCGTGATTTGATCACTAAAACAATAAATTAACTTTCTCTAAAGCACGTTGATGCTTCTGTTGGTTGAATACAAACAGGTAACAAAAATAAAAAGGTAATAGTAATATGTATGTATACTAAACAATAATCAAACGTACGCCAATGTCAAATAGTAATGAAAATGTCAGAAGATTTGGTGATATTACTAAAGTATAATCGGTTGCTATATTCACTCAGAATTTTGGAAATAAATATTGATATCAGCTTCTGGGGAAACCAGGATTTTTGGGACAATAATTTTGGATCTCTCTGTATATAGGAAAGGCGTAAACGAGAGAGAGTGGTATAAACGTTTACCAATGGGGTGAATCTCGATTGTCTGTATGAGTTCCAATTACCACACAGTCGATATTTTCAAGTTAAGATTCCTTATACATTCTCAATTTTATCAGATCATTTAGATCGACAAATAATGAATAAAATACGGCACTACAATCTCTCTAAAAGTGCAACCATTTTACTTTGCATGTTCCTTACCTTCATGTCTGATGTGGTTGTTTAACCTTCCTATACTCACGTCAAAATGAAAGAACTATACTATACTATATAAGTCGGTCTCACAGACCGTATGCGTGAGTATAGAAAGGTTAAAAATCCCGGGGAACAGACCTACAGCTGGCCAACTGTGAAGTAAACTTGTACTTGTATAATAGATGCTTAAATTATCATTCGCGGTCGCGGAGATCTACTACGAGCGATAATGAATACATTACTGCAAATTTAAAATAATAGGAAATGATGCTAAAAGATTCTTGGTTTTATGCAGATTTTGCAATAAAAAATAAAATACAACTTGAACTGAGAAATTAGACCATGAACTCCAAACAAGATTATTTAGAATTTTTATATTTCCCAGCCTGTCTAAAAATCAATTCTTTCAGGTTAAGATTCTTTATTACATCGTCAATTATATCAGATCTTTATATCATTTCGATCGACAAATAATGAATAAAATATGGCACTACAGTCTCTAAAAGTACAGCTGTTTTACTTTACATGCACCTTACCTTCATGTCCCTATTTAAAAATCCCGGGTAACAGACCTACAGGCCGGCCAACTTGTAGGGATAAACTTGTAGATGCTTAGATTGTCATGTAGGAAGATGTATTACAATCGATAATTGATACTTTTCTGAAAATTTAAAATATCAGGAAACGATGCTGACAATTTCCTGATTTTATGCAAATTTTGAAATAAAAAATAAAAAACAACTTGAACTGAGAAATTAGTCCATGAACCCCAAACAAGATTATTCCGAATTTTTATATTGCCCAACCTGTCTAAAAACAAAGTAACAGGTTGGGGTTTGGCGCGAAGTACTTTATTTTGTATTTAAGTCTAAAAAATTGATTATTTTTACAGTACTATATGTGAGAATGAAGTGTATGATACCAGAAATTTCATGGCATAACAGAGAACCAGTTTTATGTATAGATGTACAACCCCTAGAAAACGATTTTTATAGGTTAGCAACCGGCGGTTCAGACTATCATGTTCTGGTAAATTAAAGGCATTTATTCCTAAACACGGACGATAATTTATTATTTTTTTAAGATATGGCATAGCAGAATTGCCGATAACGGCGCCGTAAGTGTAGATATAGTATCAGATCTAACGAGACATCAAAGAGCTGTTAATGCTGTACGATGGTCTCCTAACGGACAGTATTTAGCATCAGCAGACGATGATGCTAACATAATTATCTGGAATTTAAAGACTGATAGTATTCCGCTGTTAGATGATGAAGCAAATAATAAGGAAATCTGGATCATTACAAAGGTACAAAATCCTTTTGTTATTTATTATTCACTACGGGTCCTGGAAGCAGAGGCATTATATCAGGACATCACGTGTACCTGTATAGTCAATAAACTTATCTATGACACCTCTTAAGTCTCCGGCTTCTAGTTTGTCAAGTTTTCCGCCTTGACCAGCCACTGTTACCTCAGCTTCCCGTTCCCCTTACTTCCTATAGGTGTTCTTGATGGTCCCTCCTGCTACATCCTTCCAACATGTGCCAGCCATCTTAAGCTTTGAACCTTTATAAATGTTGCTATTCTTAGCTTGTTAAATAGTTGATTCCTTCTTCTTGCAATCCCCCTTCTGTATTCTTGCAGAGATTCCTCATTTCACACTCTCATTTAACACCCACACTTCACTTACATAGGTCACCACATAACTCTTTTACGAAGTGTAAAATTACAAATATAAACTTTCCTAGATTATGAGAGGACATAAAGAGGATATCTACGACCTGTGTTGGTCCCCAGATGGTTCAAAACTTGTATCCGGTTCCATAGATAACACGGCAATTATTTGGGATTTTGCTCAGGGTAAAATAGAAAATATCCTTACCGATCATAAAGGTTTCGTCCAGGTATTTTTGTTGAAACACCCATATTCGATAGTTTTAAAATATACTTCTTTTTAACGATAGGGCGTTTCTTGGGATCCAAAAGGGGAGTATATCGTTACGTTGTGTAGCGACCGTATTTGTCGGATATTCGAAGGGAATGGTAAACATGTGCGAGCTCGTATCGGTAAAGGTGTTTTACCAGTTGTAGAATCGCATCCGTTGTATAACAAAGAAGTTAAATACTTTCACGATGACACGTTTAAGAGTTATTTTCGAAGGATCACTTTTACCCGGATGGGAATTTGATAATTGCTCCGGCAGGATGTGCCGAAACGGAAGATACTAAGAAGGCTTTAAACGCAACGTATTTATTCACTTTAGATTGCTTAACCCAGTAAGTCTGATTAAAATTTATATGTAGTATAGCATATTAGCTGTTCTTAAGGGGGAAAAGTCGTGTAATTTGAAATTTTTGTTTATTTTATGCGTGGGTTTAGTACAATTCCTACCACACTAGTTTTTTGTCATGTTCTATGTTCATGTGATTGCAGATTAAAAAATGTAGTTATACATTTTTTAATCTGCGAAAGATATACGACAAAAATTCAAACTAAATATGGTAGAGATTATAGTATATACAATGCCTGTAAACCAATTTAATACCTACGTACTGAGCAGTTTATCGATATAACACTACTTTTGCATCATCCAAATACAAACAATCAATGTTATTCTCTAATTACATCATCATTCAATTTTCAGACCGGTTGCGGTGCTTCCAATGCCAGAACAATGCAGCGTAGCTGCTAAGTGTTCTCCCATCTTATACGAGCTCAAACAAGACGGGCCGGATCCAATCATTAATTTACCGTATCGAATGATAATCGCAGTAGCCTCTGATAGTAATCTGATTTTATATGATACTCAACAAATCGCACCAATCGCTTATCTCAATAAAATCCACTACACTCGATTAACGGATTTGGCGTGGTCAGCGGATGGCAGATTACTAGTGGCTTCTTCCACAGACGGATTTTGCACGTTGGTAACTTTCGAACCAGGCGAACTTGGTGTTGCGTATAAGAAGGAAGAGAGCGAAGTGGACGAAAGTTTTCTGAACGTGAGCGGTTGCGAGGAGTTGGAGAAAAGTTTAAACGAGAGTAAGACGAAAGAGGAGAAACCTAAGAAAGAAAGTTTCCTTCTACAATGGGCCAATAAAATAAAAGAAGACGGCGATAAGACTGGCATAAAAGATGCTAACAACGAACAGATGGAGGAAAGTAAAGAAAATAATGATGTGAATAAAAGCGAAAACAAGGAGGCGATAGTCGAAATTGGAATGAAAGTGGAAAACGACGATAAACTAAAAAACGGTATGAATTCGGAGGTAATCGAGACGATAGAAATCTCGGATTCTCCCTTGAAGAAGGACCAACCTGCAAAGAAAATGACATCGAGAAGGATTGCACCGATACAATTGAGTTCACCGGCTGGGAAGGTAAAGAAGAAAAGCGCCCCAACCAACAGGATAACACCGGTAAAAAGAAAGGGCAAGCAACCGGAAGGGCCATCGAAAGAAAACAAGGCTAATCCGTTGATGAACTTTTTCAAAGTTACGACAACGGATAAGCCAAACACGGGTGTCACTGTAAGTATCTCCGAAGAATCGTCTAACGCCCGAGATGCTTGGCATAGCGAAGAGAAGAAAGAAACGAAGGAAAAGGTTCAAGAAGATGATATAGATGATATGACAGAAACGATTCCGGATTTTAAATTGCAAATCGAAGAAAGTACAAGTAAAGTGGAAGAACGCAACGATTCGATATTAGTGGAAGGTGATGAAGGGGAGAAAATCGTTAACGAAGCCGAAGCAGAAACATCACCAAGCGCAAAAGGAAATCTACCGGAAAGCGATAGTAGTAAAAACGAAAATGCCTCCAACCAAATCGATACGAAACAAATCCAACAAACGAAATGTAGCGAGGATAACGTGAAGAAAACGCCGAGACGAATACAATTAATAACTCTGTCGAGTCCTAAACATAAGAAACAAAGAACCAATACATAATACTTGTTTTGCTGCTTGTTCTCATTCGACTGCCAATAACATATACACAAAACTCGATAATTATATGAATCTAAGAGGTAGGTACAAGAAACAAATTTATTTTATTAGGAAATGTACATTTATAAAATTTTTAAAAATTGTGATGTAATAAAAATAAGTACAGAAGATTGTTTCACTTAAATTAGGAAGGTTTTACGCTTGTTTCTCGAAGTATTTCTTCTTTTCCTCCGGATTGGGAATAATCTGAAACAAATATTCGTCTGATTGTTTATTTGTTTTTAACAAGAACATTTTTAGGGAACGACGGATACGTTTAAAACCTTCAAGAAATCGATATTTGTTTTTAATAAAATTGGCGGCCGAACTTGATTTATGTACCTATTCCAAATCGCATTTTAGTTTCATGCTATACATTGAGAGTGAATGTATAGAGTATGAAGCCATCTGCATTTGTGTAGCGCATTGTTGCTATTCTAGTACAGTCGTTTCAAATAGTTGTACTGTTGGCGCAAATTGAGCAACTCTAGTCATAATAAAATTCGTACTTTTCATAGTCGGCGGTTTTCAGGGTTCACGAACGATCGAGCGAGTCAAACATAGCTCGGTCCGGTGAGGCCGTAGATAGGTGACCGCCGTCCTTACCATTTGAGAAGTTTTGATGTAGGTTTTCTGCAGTTTTCTTACATTGTAATGCGAATACCACAGCATATGATCTGTAAGACGCCTGCAAACGTAAAAATCGCGCCCAATAATAATAGCGATTTCCCTCCCCCAACAAGTCGCGAGTACTTAAGACTACTTGAAGTGTTAGTAGCAAAAGAAAAATCAACCGAGACGCTAAATAAATAATGATTAACGCTACTGCCAGAACAAGAATAAAAAATACAAAATCGGAAGTTTTAGAAAACAAAAATATTCACATTTAGGGCGTTTAGTAATGCTAGCTCGGCTCACTCTGTACATCAACAGAACATATTGTCAAAGTTTGAAAGTGAACTCGATTTTGGTTATCGTTACATTGTTCTTAATCATATAAATGAGATTTCCAATTTTTGTAAACGAAACGAACCGAAATGCTGAAAAAAAAAATAGTATAGAGATAAAGAATATAGAAATAATGAACGAGGCGTATCTGAAAGGTAAGTGTCGTTTCTATCTACCACATGCTCTGAGCATGCGCTCCACATTTACTTAAATTTTTTGGATTTCGATGCCACGAAAATTCAATTCAATATCTGCAGTCAGCAAAAACTGCCTTTAACCTTCCTATGTCGGCGAATAGACTGCTGCAACCGCGCAATCTTTGGAGTGATGATTTAGTTTATGAAAACTAAATGGGGAGTAAAAATATCTTTATGTACAATAATTTATCTATTTGTCATCGCTAAATATGGAATTTGATCGTCATCGAAGGGCCTAAGGACATTGCCTCCGCCGATATTGAAGAAATCTGCATAGCGACGAATTGTTACTCGAAACTCTACCGCGGTTCGCGTTAAAGGAATATCTGTTTACCGATCAACAGCGACACCTTCAAACATTACCTACAGTTATATGCTTTACCTTTCGGTCAAAATCGAGGGAGTTTGGCACGAATTTTGTATTTTTAAAGAGTTAGTCACCTCCCACCCGGGGTGTTAATTTCCTTCCAAACATACATGTCCGCGGGTTGACTAACTTCCAGCATAAACGCACGGGGTGTTGCCTATCTTGTGACCGGTGGAACCCGTCATCTTCTATTACTATTTGAGCAGACTTAGACGATGCAGAAAATGTTTGTTATTCGCACCCGATAATGTGTGCATGGCAATATTTGCACATTCCTCTCTTATTCTACCATTCAGGTCATCTACATTTATGACAGCCTCTTTATAAACAGATTCCTTCAAGTTACCCCATAGAAAATAGTCCAAAGGCGTGAGATCAGGAGAGCGAGCTGGCCATTCCACAGGGCCATATGTTCCCATCCATCATTGAGGAAAGTTAGTGTCCAAATAAGTTTGTACGATAGCACTGTCGTTGGTATTGGTATTGGTATTTTGTCTTATGTGAACATGTGCAGTTTCTACAAGTTCTGGCAGTATTTCTTCTAAAAAAGGCAAATAGCGATTGCCAGTTTCATCGTAGAAATGTGGCCCTATAAACCCCCATCAAGAACTCAAAGATTAGGAACCAAAGGGAAGAACACGCTGCTATATACAGTAGCAACATGGGCAGTGAATCTCCTCCCCTCCCCCAAATTATAGCCTTTGCTAAAGGTCCAGGTATTTGGGACTTACAGGAAAATATACCCTACTGATATTGAGTATAGAGATCAAAATAGACCTCGAGTGTAAGTTGGAGCCCTAGAAAAGAAAGGCTACTACCTATCCGGGACCTACGTAGAGCGAGGAACAAACTTAAAAAACAAAAATCTAAGAGAGGTCAAGGTAATTGAAAGACACATTTCAAATCTACACATGTCCTTTGGTAGTGGGAGGCAAAAAGCGGTGACCGTCCAATTCTAGCCATAACATTTATTTCATATTAATGCCTAAATCTATCAAATCGTTGTTAAAAAATCACTCACAGTATCTTGACCAGGCTTCCAGCCTGCCGGACAAACTTCACCATTCTCATCTGTAAATTGAAAAGCCTGCACCAATCTCAACGTCTCATCGACACTTCGACCAACAGGTAGATCATTCATAGTGATTTGTCTTACAATCCCTTTGGAGCTAATTATGAACAACCCTCTAAAATAATATGGCATATTAGGTATAATTCGCACAGATGTGGAAAAGCATGTCGGTTTTTTGATGGGGATGATCCCGGGTTCGATTCTCGTCTTGGACGGTCACGATGACCGCGATTTCGGAAAGAAATCGGAATAAGCAACATCCGAAAATCGAACCTGGGTACCTGACAAACTGAAAACTTAAGTGATACATCCCGCACAAGGGAAAGATATGAATATTCAATGTGTATAAGTAAACGAAAAAAACCAGAAATATTAGGAACGTGCCAACTATTTTCAGCAACTTTTCTGGTCATGCTTCATAACAAGTTTAAGTTTGTGTTTAAGAGTTTAATAATAACAATAATAGCCTAACATAGTGAACATAGTGATCATTCATCCATGTAACACAAACTTAGACTCGTCAACCCATATATATACATACCTTAATGTGTGACCTACATCATCTAAGAAGACCCCGTAGTCTTTCGATATATTATGCGTCATATCCGATAGGAGAGGTATGTTAATTTTACCCAAACCACCTTCTTTACGAGGTGTATTTATCCAAGCATAATGCGTGAAGTGGGAATCGACAGAACATGCTACCACTTCAGTGTTGATCTTGCGAAACTCCTCGATTCTATCGCTAAAAGCTAAGATCTCGGTAGGACACACGAAAGTGCTGAAAGCAGTTTATTCTTAGCAATCGTGATCAAACGTTCGTGACTATAGTTATACAAATCTAGCGGGTAGAAAAAGAACACCAGGTATTTCCCTTTGAAATCTGTTAGTTTCAACTGGATAAATTCCCCGTTTACAACAGCTGTGCCCTCCCAATACGGGGCAGGCTTGGAAACTAGAATAGATGGAAGTAGATATGAGTACATTTATATATATATTTATATGTGAGGGATATGTGGGAACTTACTAACGGCTTTTATGTATTGCAACTTATGATCGGTCTTCTCTGGATCCGTTCCAAAGGGGTACACGCTGCCTCCTGCGAAAGAACGGCAACTTTGATCATCTGGCGTTGCTTGTAGTGTCGCATGGATGTTGAAGACCAGTAATACTAAATACGGTAAGGCCCCCTTCATGATTGAGGTTATTTTACGTGGCAAGGAGCACCGGGTACTCGAATTAATGTTAGTCGTGGACGAAGCTGCTCCGATTCGATTAGCACCGATAAGGATTATTATTTACGATTGGGCCTTTTGGATAAGTTTATATCTAAATTCTATTTCCAACTTATAAATCAAATTGACGCCTCGTCGCCACCTATGCGGTCTCTATGGAAACAAGACAACTTTGAAAATTATTGAGGAAGCAGTGGGAAGTAGTAATTTGATCATTCGGTGGTGGATTATCGTCTCTTCCTCGATTAAATGAGCCAGAAAAATGGCAATAACGACAAAACTAACGAAAGTGACGAGGAGGATTATGAGATTTATTGTAAGTACCTTATCTCGTTATTTCTATCGCACCTAATCTTATTAAATAGGAGATAAGGATGTTCATAAATCATAACGTTGAGATTGATTTATTATGTAAAATTCTGATATTGATTCAACATGTTGATGACACTAAAACGATTGGGAATTTAAATTTATGTACGTAGAAGGAGTTAGCGAGTTTGCACCTCATTAAAAGAGTTAAAAGTCGTTGAAAAAATGTTTTTGAGAAGAACGAACGTCTCCAAAATAATTAGAAAAGGATACGGCATAGATTCTAAATTGGTGATTTAGCATGAAGTGCCTTTCAATCACTTTGACTCATTACGATTGGGTGATGTGATCTCATACATCTACATTTTAGATTTTTAACAGAATCTACATTTATAGGTCTTCTGCGAAGAGCGTTTCGCACTTTTCTAACAGCCCAACCAAGTTTGTTGCACCTCGTTTGCTAAGGCTTTTGGGGCCTTATTTTCACCTTCATTATTTTTGGAATGCCTTCCTGCCTCTGGCGAAGTTCCTCAGTCCTTATCCTCAAATGGCCGGATATAAGCTTGAGGCTCTCATCAATCACCATGCTTGAAGCTTTTTGGGATACATCTTAACTAATGTGGGTATAAGTGCTGGTAAACTGCTTCATTGCTTTTTTGGAATGTCTTCCTGTATCTGGTTAAGGCCTTCATCGATTTCCATGCTTGAAGCTTTTGTGGACAGACTTTTACTAATGTGGTACTGGTAAACTGCTCCATTGGTGATTGACATCATCATATCCACCGCTTAACCCACTCGTTTCTGACCATACGCCTTTCTGGACGTTTACCATTCTTATCAGTCTTTAGCTTTCCCCGTCCAGTTTCACCTCGCTGTCCTAACTCCGTCGTCCTGATTTTATCTCCTTCTAGGTCTTCCACGATCCCGCGCCCAAACTCTAGACCTGCTGCACCTTTTCCTTCTTAATCCACTTGTCGTCAGTTCTCATCATTTCAAATTCGGAACACTTCGTGCTGCGTTATCCACCTTTTTTATTGAATAGTCGCCTTCCTACCGTGAATCTCTCCATCTTCCGGTGTGCTTCTTATAGCATTTTTCATGCTTATTCTGGTCAAAGTTCAGGTTTCGGTAACATCAGTTAGAATAAGAAGGATACACTGATCGAAGTCTTCGGTTTTCTATTGTGAGAATTGCAAGTTGAATTCTTCTTTCTATCTCTGCTATTTGTGTTGCTTCTTGACCCATATATGTATGTCTAAACATTCGTTAATTTCGGGATCGTCATCTTTTCTTCCCCTGGTTAGTCACAAATGACTTTTTGATGAAGTTAATTTTTGATCCTACCTTGAAATTGATTTATTATGTAAAATTCTGACATTTATTCAACATGTTAATGACACTAAAACGATTGGGAACTTAGGTTAATGTACTTAGCAGCAAGTTTACACGTTACTAATGGAGTAAATAATAATTGGAAAAATTATGGTATAAATTCTTTCGGTCCAGCTAAGTTTGCTGCATCTCTTTTGCTAAGACTTCTAGACCGTTATCTTCACCTTCATTGCTTTTTGGAATGCTTCTTGCCTCTGGTTAAGTGCTTCAGCATTTATCCTCAAATGGCTGGATGTATGGTAAGTAAGCGATTTTTTTTTAGTGGTTGGATATAAGCTTGAGGGCATCATCAATCTCTATACTTGACACCTTTTGTACATACCTTTATGAATGTCGGTATAGATACTCGTAAATTGGTCCACCATTCATTGATACCATCATCATCATGCCCAGAGCTTAATCCTTTCGCTTTCCATTCTTATTAGTCTTTACCTTTTCCCGTCCAATTTCTTCCAGCTGTCATAACTGCGTCAACTTAATTTCATCTCGTTATAAGTTTGTCATTATTCCCCGATTAAACTCCCTAGACCACTCTTTCTGTTTCAATCCACTTCTCGTTCTCGTCAGTTTTCATCGTTTCAAATTTGGTATTCTTCATGCTGCGTTATCCACCTTACAGATAGTTTCTTCTTTTTGTATTGTGGATGTTTCTCTGTTTATCTAACAGTCGCATTCTTATCATGGATATTTCCATCTTTCATTGCGTTCGTTTTAGTTCTTCCGCGCTTATTCTAGTCAAAGTTCAAGTTTCGAATCCATAAGTTAGAACACAAAGGGTACAGTGATTGAAGACCTTGGTTTCGTGTTGTGGAAATTTCTTTTTGAGCATTTCGGTCTCAGTTTTCTCAAAGCCGGCTAGGCCAGTTGAATTCGTCTTTCTATCTCTGCTATTCGTGATGTAAGGTTCCCGAATTGATAACTTTTGATCTGCATACACCTGCATATTTATGAAGTTGCTCCATAGCGTGTCGGTTTGCAAGCATCATCATATTTTCTTAATTGGTTGCTATTTTCTTTTCGATTAAGTTAATTTTGAACCCTACCTTCCTTGATTCTATTGATACATTCTGGATTACAATTTAATTTCGTGGCTTTTCCTGGCGTTAAAGATGGGATAGGAATTCTCCGTTGATGTTTATATTTTTCCGTTATCAGTTTTAACTCCTCCCTAAACTTTCCGGGATCTAATAATAATGTTACTAAATATCTAAATATTAGTTAAGATGCTAACACTATAAAAATAGACTTATTCCAAGAAAGTCCCTATGTATCTATAATCTAACAAGAAATTGTAGAAATAGTAAAACTGGTCTCCTCATCGATTGTAAACTTCTTACAAAACAATATCGTTCTTAGATCATTAAATAAGGACATATGCTTACCCGTTTTGGAACTTTTAGCCGTATCCAATCCTGATCCGGTAGTTTCAGACAAGCTCCCGTCCGTAGTTAATTCTGCTTAAACACAGAGGCAATTACGAAATCGAAAAAGTTAAGGTGTCATTTGTTGCCCTTTTGATGCCATTTTCAGAAGAAAAAGAGCAAACGATGACATGAGCATAAGCAAATATGAAACAGCTGAAGTTTAAAAGCTTCCAGTTAAAAGAAATTAAGCACAATTGAGGAGTGAAGTGGATGAAGGGGGTCTTTGATATTTTGCACAAAAGAATTGTTTTCTAGTATTTGACCTAAGAGGAGTTGGGGTCTTTGTTCTTGTGAAGGCGACCAATGAAAATCTTTCTATAAGTCCAATTTGTACATAATTCTTTTAGCCGTTTGTAACTTTACGCAATGATATCAAAAAAAACTGATGATGACCATCATAAATACATACAGACCCAATCCTTGTTATCTCCTTCATCCACTCAACTTGTCCATTGAAAAAAATACTAACCGGTTACAGTACGTTGGATGTGATAATACTCCATGCAATTACAGGTGTTGGTCATTGTATTTTGGTTGACAACTAAATTTAAACGTTTCTATTCGTATTCAGTTCTTATAATGCTTGCGCCTCGATGCCCAATGTAACATACAGGGCACGGGTCTGATGATTATTTTTTATGGACGTCAATTCCATTCATAAAATGAAGACCTAAAACGCATTCGAGTAAGATCATTTCAGTTTCATGACAGTATCTGTCATTAATCCAGATTTCTGAAAAATTATCCAATAAATTAGACTGAATTACTCCATCTAACGACTACGTTTACATCTTCTTGCATTATTACTAAGGTTTCGATAAAAGAGTGGATGATGTGTTATCATTAAGTAGTGTAAACCGCACTGACGCGCTTACTTCTCCGAATTTTAATGTCGCGCCTTGCACGTAAGTGGAGACAAAGACCGGTTTACACTACTTAATGATAACACCGCATCCACTCTTTTATCAAACCTTAATTATTACTACAATTACTACTGTTATGCATCATATCATCGCAATAACAATTTTGGAACTAATTAACACGCAACTTACCATACTAATTGTTGGATATTTTAGATTTTTCACCATTCAAATACAATACACTAGGGTCTTATAGGACGAAGGATCAGAAACTAGACCAATGTCGTGTTCTTAAACTAAAAGAAATAAAATAATATACTGTTGTCTTCGGATTCACCAAGTTTCAATGCTGTATGTCATTCCATGTGTGTGTGGTATTAAAGAAGTCATGCTGTCAATATGGCATGTCGAATAGAGGTTCGTTAGTCCGATTTTTCTGGGCTAAAAGTTGTAATCGCTGTAAAATTCATCCCTAAATAATCGAAGTGTATGATTAAAATGTTATATCACGCCCCTTGATCCATCCATCCATTCCTCTTTCTTGGTATGAAATGTTTGAAAAGAGAAGGAACGAATTTGACTAATAAAACGAGTAATGGACGTCCTTCAACTTTGAAAACAACGACCAACAACGCCGAACGCGTGAATGACATGATTCTGAGAGATTGCAAGTGCATTGAACCTCTCTTATGGTAGTGTATTTACGAGTGTTCCCGGTAAGCTTGGTTACAGCAGGATATGTGCATGCTGGATGCTTCGTCTTTTGGCCGACAACCACGAAAAATCAACGTTTCGGATCTTACCGTTCCCCTCTTCAACGTTATTCCAGAAATGGTCTACAGTTTTTGGGGAAAATCATTACGGGAGAGGAGAACTGAGTGCTCCATTCTATTGCCGAGATTAACCACCTATCGAGTGAATGTAGACACAAGCATTCGCCACAGCCACGCGAAACGAACACAACTCTAGAAATTTTCGAAGGTTATGCTGATGACTGTTTTCGATTTCAAGGGTAGTTGTTTACAGTCCCTGCCTCGTGGAACAACAATCAATGCAGTATCATATTGTCCGACTTTAAAAATTCCGTAAAGCCATTAAAAATTGTACACCAACAGGAGGATTCAGTGATGGTGTGATTCTTCTTGACGATAAGACTGCTCCTCATTCAGCTCGTGTCACTCAGGAGTTGTTGCAAAATTTCAAGTAGGAAGTCTAATGACCTGACACCTTGCAACTAGCAGCATTTTGCTTCTATCAAGCTAGATCTGGGATAAAAGCGTCTTGCTAATGATAGTAAAGTGAAGGAAGCAGTGTTTAAGTAGTGAAAGAAGTTTGGACGAATTTCTATGAAAGTGGAATAGAAAAATTAGTTTAACAGTATGCAAGAAAGTGTGGTAGTGTGCTGGTGACTTACCGTGTTTGCAAATTTCACGAAATGACGGAACGACTGGAGCAGCGCTACTGCATAAAAAGCATTAGAAGCTTGACACCATTCGGAAAATTCAGCAAGTTTTCGGCTATGATGCCATGAGTACTACACAAATCAAGGACTGGTATAATCGGTTCAAAGATGGTCGCATGACCAAACACAATATCCCAGTTGTTCGTCAGTTTCTTTATTCTCCCGATTCCCTGTAACTTCTGGCTATTTCCCATCTTGAAAATGCCGTTGAAAAGGAAAGCATTTGACACTCGGAAGAACATTATGCAGAATGTGACGGAGCAACTGAACCGCATTCCCAATACGGCCTTCCTAGGATGCTTCCAAGATGAATGTGTAGGGTCCCAAGGGGAGTATTTTGAAGGCGTTTAAGCTTTCATATCTGTAAGTGAACAGCTTGATTTTTCCGGCCAAAGGCGAATACATTTTGCTCGCTTTATAGACTGGGTGGTATAACTTAGTTTCTGATCCTTCCTTGTACACTACTACACTTACCCACTAATTAGCTTACAATTTCTTTTTGGTTACAGTTTTACAACCGGCCTCGTGTCCCTACAACATGAAAGAAAAACTGAAGGAAGCCAACCAAGCCCTATTCGAAACCAATCTCGTCCTCGAAGGTCGCCAATTGAAGGTGAAATTTAAAGATGAACTGGTCGATTACGAACCGGACCTCACCGACGATGACGTCCAAAGCATAGAAAGCTACAACGAAGTTGACTATATTCTCGAACAAGAGTTCAACGAAGTCGCCCCGCGTCAACCGGGAACCAAAATCGAGTTGAATATTTTTACACCGACGGTTACCATTCACGAAGATGACGAAAATGAAGATGACAATAGTAGTGAGGATGAGACGGAGAGCAATAGAAACATAGAAAATAGAGATGACGAGTGCAATGAAACAAATCTTCGAATCAATGAAGAACTGAAAGGATCTTCTTCGGATGATAATATTGTAGAGGAGGAAATCGAAGAAAGGATCGAAACTGAGCCGGATTCTTATGATAATAACTATTCCGAAGAAGATATATCAAATGCTGACAGTTCTCCGATGCCTAATAATAGTATATCTGATGAAATCGATGATATCCAGCAATCCGATGATAATACAGAAACAAAGGAAAGCAGCACGAAATCGCTGACATCAAGTTCGTCCAAACGAACGATAACGATACGCAGCCGGAAGCTTCCGTGGGTCGATTGTAAAACTCATTGCATCGAACGACTCGACGCCCAATTAGACTTGACGATAAGCAAATTGCAGATAAACGAGAAACCGCTCTGTCCGACTTTGAAATTATTGAAACGTAGATGTTGCGAAGAAAATCAGATTAAGAAGGAGGCGAAACTTCCGTGTTACTCCGGGTTAAGATCGGAATACGGATTAAGCTTGCAACAATTGGAGAAGAAGCAACGACGCGAAGAAGTGGTTAGGATGCGCGAAGCTAAACGGCGGCAATTGTTGGACGAGTACAAGAATCGGAAAATGCAACAGAACGAAGAGATATTCTCGCAATGGCTTCAAAATCTGCAAAAGCGTAAGCAGGAACAGACGCCGGTGAAGAAGAAGGACGATAAGAAGATGATATCTCCGAAAGTGCTCAATATTCCCAATAAGTATTGCGGGGTGGAGAGACCTAAGACTTGCTACTCGTTAACGTCTAGTCACAACGTTAAGAAACCGAAGAGGCCAAACACTTCAACCGCATGCGTTTTTATACAGGTGCCACAAAATGTACTGAAGAAGGGGCTGCACGTCGGTGATATTATAGTTACTAGCTCTAAGAATGTGCCTTCCCCAAAGGGTTGCATATTTTATCGATTTCTTAACACAATTCTCGAGATATGACGGAGCCAACCACATGACCTCTGGCCAGTCGTTAGTTGTTAGTGATCATACGATAGCTTTATACATTGTAATACGTTTAATAAACTTATATCCTGTTGTTTTTTGTCAAAATTCTGCTTGAAAACTTGGCATCAACATCTCGGCTAGATGGGGATTTAAACTTTCCGATGTAATCGCAATGAAACGAACTTAAATTTTCTTGGATTTTATTTCAAGTCATCGTTACATCAAACAATTTACAAGTTACATTTATTTACAGCGAAAACACACAAAAATCAACATTTTCTCCCTTCGAGTTTATGTCAAACTGCGTCGTACGTAAGTATAATTAGTATCACAGAAAAAATATAGGTATCCTAAACTAGGAATGTGTGTGAATGCAAACGGATAAACTGGTTAAGTGCTGTGGTCGATGTCTCGTATCAAGCTTGTCCGGCGTTACACTTCTCCATGTAGTACATGTCGCCTAACAATTGGGTTATGGGGATTTCGCCGATGGTCTCTTTGAAAAATAAAAGTTCGACGGTCAACGATCGTATCGCCCTCAAACTCGGTACGAGAAGTAGTAGTCGGCCGAAACGTGTCGGTTGGCGTGGATAACGCGTTCGCACGTAATCGCCCAAGATGCATTGGGCTTGGTCCTGGAGCATTTCTACCGGTTGTACGTCGCAAAGACCGGAAGTTTCTAAAAGAAGTGGAAAAGTTAAAAGCTTTTCTTGGGGTTAAGTATTACTCTAACATCATTTATTGTATAAGAAAACAAGAAATTTTGTTAATATAGGTACAATACATGGATTACAACCTATATTTAGATCGTTCCATGTACGAACGAATATGAGTCGGTTGGCAACATAAAAAGTAAATGGCAGTACGTAGGGGAAGGTGGGGTAAGATAGCGAGGTGGGTAAGATAACGAACGATCGTTTGGGCAAAATGTAAAACAAATATATGATCGGTGATATTTACGTTGGCATTCTGTAGTTGCTTAAGTGTAGCTAGCAGAAATTAGGTGCCCCTGAAGAATGAGTTAAGAGTGTTATGGCTGTTTGTCAAATTCCACCGTTAGTGTTATTATTTTCGGCTGGTACCAACTAAGGATTTTTTCACTATTTTAAGATAAGAGAAAATCTTGGGTTGTAGTGTCCATTAGTGCTAAGCTTGTTATATCGTATTTCGTCAAAGTTAAAGTGAATTATCTGTTCCGTGAATCACAAATATGAAAACATTGTTCAGTGTGCCGCCCGGGGCAAGTTGACGAATTCGTCTGCGTGCTTAACAAAGACTACCGAAACTCATAATTTGGCAGATAGCGATTGGGATGGGGACATGGAACCATTGACGTATTTGAAAAATAATTTCAGTAACGAAGAGATCGAAACCATTGATCCAGGAAATCCTACACCTGGCCCATCGCAACGTAGGAATGTAAACGCCAAAAACAAAGCCACCATGGGAAACAAGACCCCTTCCAAAATATGAACGGTCAAGCTCAAGCACCAGAAAGAAGGTAAAATGTCGCATTATAACTTCGACGCCTATCCTTTGTGACCAATGCAACTTATGGTGGCATGAAAACTGCTCATCGTATGGAGGTATTGGGCCGTTTATTTGTGATTTGTGCACACCTTGACTGATTAGTCGTCTTACCCCATCGGGTTAGCCATCTTACCCAACCGTGGGGTAAGATGACGAAAATGCAGTGTGTTTTTTTTATGCAATGCGTGGTTTTATGGCAATAATACGCTAGGTGTCTAACCGATTAGGATCATATTATACATTGAATATTTTTGTACTGTTTAATATGCAGAAGTTTGCATTCTATTTGTCCTTTTTCATAAGGTCGCCAACTTACCCCACCTTCCCCTGCAGATAATATTACTATAGTTACTATACGGTTTGGAGTAACTTGGAAAATAGCAGGACGAGTGAAAATTGTGTCAGGTTTATATACTGGTTGAATGACATCAAGACCATAAAGCCATTGATAGAGTAGGAACTGGAAATCGAAATGCAGTGACAGAAATTAAAGCTAGAATGTTTTTGTTTTCTCAATCCAATTGTCAGATTTTTATTTTTCCACATAGTGAAACTTTTGTTAAATTATACATATTTAGTATTTCTTCTGGTAGCAAAATTCGTTTTAGTCCTTCCATTTAAGAAAACCAAACATAATTTAAAGTCCTATTTGGAGATGGCGGCACATCAGTTCATCCGTCATGTCTTCACTTGATAACTCCCGAAGATGTGGTCTGTCGGCCAATTTCGGATTTGAAATTGATGATACCTCTAAACATGCTCTGGCATCAATTCACCATTTGGCAAAGAACATATGCATTTATGACGGTTCTGTCAATGACCTTTGTAAAAGTAGAGGGAAAAACATTTTTCTGACTTGATCTTGATTCTGTATTTATTTTTGATCAGGACAATTCTGTCAACGCCACCCATGTATTTTTTGTAGTTACTTATGTACAGAGGTTGGGGTAATGGAACATCTTTCTTGTCGATCTGGATTAATGCATTATCTTTTATTGGATATAGTCGCTGATGATTTGACGATATCTAAAAGCACTATTGTCCTTTCAGACTATAGATGTCATTTGCTTTATCAAAGCTGCAGTCAAATGTTCCTTTATTTTCTTTTTCCTTAGTATCATCATTTTTGAAAGGCACGGCCGTAGCCAGAGGTATGGTGAAGAGGGCTCAGCCCCCCTCCCTCCTCTCTCATTCTTTTGGCCCCTTTGACCAATGCGATAATACAGAAAATTTATTTTATTTTATTAGGAAAGAGGTCTTTATATTCCATAATGACACCGCACATTTTTCTTTGTTAGAAATTTTTATATTTGATATATATATAAATATCACATTTATGTTGTCAAAAAAGGATCCAATGCTAGTGGAATGCCATAAACAAATGCCCAAAAATGAGACTTATCTATCACCAGAGATTCAAAACGATATTATTGAAATTAGGGCAGAATGTGTTGGAGATAATATCGTAAAGTTTTCTTTATCGGTTCCAATTTGATGTACGAACCTGAAGAATAACAAAATCTAAAACGTAAGAAAATAACTTCAACATTTTGCTGTAATGGAATTAACTGGAGACTTGTCTTTTACCTTCAATTTAAAATCTGCGTTTTATGAAGTAATCGATATTAACCGAACTGCAACAGTGGTTTAGTGAAAACTGCTTATAAATTCACTTTAGTTTAGGCATCTGAAGATTTGGACTATAACGGCATTGATTATGTATTTTCGTTTGGGATTTCGGTGCCTCCACAGGAAGATGTAATGGTGGTCAGAAACTTTCTAAATGGTATTGAATATCCAAAAAAATGTATTTGAGCAAATACACAAACAGAAAATGGCTTTTGGCAAAACTGCAACGTTTACCTATGGTCCATTAAAGGTTAGCCAACATAACATTCTTAGCATTTGAAATAAAAGAACTAAGGGGTTGGATATACAAAAGTTCCTACAGAAATTTAATAATAAAAAATAGAAAAAATCAGTTGTTTTAAATCATTCGTTTAACGTCTTCTTTTACTTCTTTGTTCCTTGTTTAGTGTTATGGATGATTATTTGTTTTCCAAGTCATATACTATATAATATTTACCTAATAACAATTCATTGTTATGTTCAAGATCATTTGCAATTTTATAAGTATATTATATTACATAAAAACTTTAATCAACTATTAGCATGTGATTTAGGTTCCAAATATTTCGCTATACACTATATTTTTGCAATAAATACTAATTTATGATATTCTTAATAATAATTGTTAATAGAATATGATAAATCCAACGTTGTTTTTATTGCCCCTCCTAAAAATATTTTAGCCCCCCTACGAATATCATCTAGCTACGGTTCTGTTGATAAGACATTTACTCGTCCTGTTATATCGAACAGTAATAGCTGACAAGATATGATTAGATGGATTAGTAACAAGGGACACATTTTTCAAGATGCCCCAAGACCATCCACAGGAAATATATTTGCTGATTTGCTTTCGCATATGTATGTCAGCGTGGAAGCAGTATCCACTTTCACTGCAGCACATAACCGAACAAACTATTTCAATCACAAAATTTCCTTTAGTTTTCAAAGGTTTGAAGTTGACCTATTATATTCTCCTTATGTTAGACATACATATGAATAGGATTAAAACATAAATTCAAATATGAGAAGGGACCCCTTTTAGAATTATTTCGTGTCATCATTTGATCTCAATATTTTGCTAGCGGTATTGTCAGCTTCTTCAAGAACGTCAAAACTCAGTATCGCAAACAGTTTCTATCATTGATATCAACCGTAAAACCCTACGACAACACAAATTTAAATACGTACATACCTGGTGTAAATAGTACGATGGCCTTCATACATCCGAATTCGCTACCATCCGGGGAAATTTGCCTGAATCTGCACATAATTTCCTAAACATGACAAAAGAAAAAATTAAACACAATCATTTTGGCAAATTAAATCCTTCAAATACAATCCGCACCTGTATAGTTTTAATTTCCGTCGCCGTATGGATATCCGAAGGCAACCTGTCTCTCGCTTGAGTACATCCCAGCAACGCCGAAAGATCCCAAGGCACGGACCATTGCGCCAGATGCAGAAGAAATAATTCCTTCCACGATTCCTGCAGCAGCAGGAGCTGGTCGTGCTTGCTTAACGTCTGAAACGGTGCTAAGCATCGAACCCAACGGACTGCCATAAACAAGAGACGAGCGGTGGTCTCCTGGAAAAGAATATCGGAACTAATTTTGTGATAATCTAAATATCTGGCAATGTTCTTCCACGATTCTTGCAGCGGCAAGAGTTCGTCGTGATGGATTAACTTTTGAAATGATAGATATCAAAACATGGCACCCAAAGCACTAACACCGTAAGCAATAACCAAGTCGTTGTCTCTTGAAAGAGGAAATGAGAGTTATGGTAATGTAAATACATTGATGAAGGTTCTTTTTCACAATTTCGGCATCATCAGGAGCTAGTCGTATTTCCATAATGACGGAAATGTTACAATATCATCGGATTGAACATACAGCGTTGGCCATATGTATTAGACACCTTAGTCCTACGTACGAAAAACTTTAAATTATTGTTACCCGTAGTACAAAATCAAGAAATGAAATCAAAATCACAAACAGGAATGTATTCGTCAGTAATTTATTAAAGAATGTTAGTTTATTTTAATATTTAGTAGCACCTCCACCTGCTTTTATAACAGCACGCACTCTTCTCGGCATACTTGCTACCAGGTTATGGCACATTTCACTGGATATTTTTGACCATTCCTCGATTATTCTTTGTTTAAGAATGTTTTTATTGTTGCATTTATGTTTTACCACCTTAGTTTTTAAAATATTCCATAAATGTTCAATCGGGGAGAGGTCCGGAGACTGAGCTGGCCAGTCTAGAATCTCTACGTTATTTTCGTTGAACCACCCCATTGTTTGCCGTGATTTATGGCAAGGCGCATTGTCCTGTTGAAAATAATATTCAGGTACATCTGTATCAAACAATTTTAATACCGACGGCTCCAATACCTCCCCCAGCATATCAATATAAGCACCACTGTTCATACGACCTTTGCACAAGAAGAGTTCGCCGACGCCGGATGCAGACATGCACCCCCAAATCATAATACTGCCTCCACCGTGTTTTACTGTAGGTACTATACAATCCGGGTGATATGCCTCTCCTCGTCGTCGTCGAATGTACTGCGCCCCAGGTTGGCCGAAAAGCTGGAAAATAAAGTAATAAAATATACTTTAAATTGGCTGTCTTTTTTTGAAAAACTTTAAGCGGTAATTTAACTTATCTACGTTTACTAACATTATAAATATCTATTCTTACATACCTCTATATTAGATTCATCGGACCATAATACTTTGGCCCAGTTTTCGACGGACCAATTTTTATATTTTCTAGCCCACTGAAGTCGCTTTTTCTTGTGTTCTGCAGTTAAGTATGGTTTTCGTCGAGCTCTACATCCACGTAAACCAACTGCCACAAGCCTTCTCCTAACTGTCCGTGCAGAAATATCAATTCCATGACGCAGGGCTAATTCGCTGGCGAGATCTTTCGACATTTTTGTCCGATTCCGTATGGCTGTTCTCTCTAAAATTCGATCTTCTCTTGCAGTTGTTAGGCGTTTTCTTCCACTTTTAGGCCGATTAGTGAATGATCTTGTCTCCTCGTACCTTTTTAGCGTGGTACGAACCGCACATCGCGAACACTTCATTTGTCTTGCGATCGCTGACAGTGTCATCCCTTGCGAACTGAGCAGAAGGATCTGGCCGCGCTGCACTTCCGTTAATTCACGAACTTTTGGCATTATTTTATACTTTACTGTATACACACTAATAATAAAAATACACACTTGAATGAATGAATACAATTTCGCAACAAACTCCTTTTCGTTAGCGTGTCGGAAATAAAGTGATACTCAAAACTGTAAAATGACCCCTTACTTCAAAACTACCTGCTTAAGTACACACGACCCTCGTTAAAATTACATTAAGGAGTTTTATCGAAAGTATTTCCGAGTACTATCTATCTGTAAATATAAATGTATTCATAATACGGCATTTTCACAGAGGTGTCTAATACATATGGCCAACGCTGTACTAACAATTAACAATAGTCAAAAGGAGGAACACCTAATTTTATGTTAATGTAAGTGAATGAGGAACCATATTTTTCACGATTCCTGCTGGTAGCAGGGGTTGATCGTGTGTGCTCAACGCCAAGGACAATAACCGGGTCATCGTTTCCTATTAAAATAAATATCAGTTTTATGGTCGGAAATTTAAATTGTAATTGCTTTGTCCCAGGATTCCTGCAGGATTTGATCGCGTTTGCTTAATATTTGAAATTGTTACTATCCTGAAGAAGGTAGTCGGAACGAATTTTATGCTAATATAAATTATATAAACTATGATTTTCAACCACGATTCCTGCTAGCAGCAGGAGCTGATCGTGTATGTTTAACGCCATGAACAAGGATCGAGTCATCGTTTCCTATGAAAGGAAATATGAGTTTTACGGTAATGTAAACAGAAATTGTTTCCTTCTACGATTCCTGCAAGCAGCAGGATCTAATCGCGCATACTTAACATTCGAAATGGTGCCAAACACCGAACCGAACGCACTGACGTCATAAACAATAGTCGAGAATGTAGCAGGAACGAACTTTATGCAAATGTAAATTATATGAAATATAATTTTCAGCCAGGATTCCTGCTAGCAGTAGGAGTTGATGGTTTTTATTTACTGCCGTAAACAATAATAAAGGTATGGTCTTATGAGAAAGATACCAGGAACAAATTTTATGCTACCATAAATTGTATGGAGGACGATTTTGCCGCATGATTCCTGCTGGCAGTACGAGCTAATCGTCTTTGCTTAACCCCATGGATAATAGGCGACTCGTGGATTCCTGTAAGAAGAAACAGACGCGAATTTCACGATAGGTAATGCAAATAGTAATTGTTTCCATCCACGATACCTGCAAGCAGCAGGATCTAATCGTGTTTCATTTGAAAATGTGCCAAACATTGAACAAAATGGACTAACGTCATAAACAGCGGTCGAGTAGTCGTCGCCTAAAAACGATGGCAGGAACGAATTTTATGCTAGTGTGAATTATATGAAGTACGTCTTTTTGCCACCATTCCTGCCTATAGCAGGAGCTGATCTTGTCTATTTAACGCCCTGAATAATAATTGAATCGTGGTCTCCTGAAAAAGGTAGCAGGAACGAATGTTATGAAAATGTAAATTGTATGGAGAACGATTTTGCTCCGCGCTTCCTGCTAGCAGCAGGAACTAATCGTCTCTGCGTGAAACTATGAATAATAGGCGAGTCGTGAGCTTCTATAAAAGGAAACGGAAACGAGTTTTGCGGTAGGTAATGCAAATAATAATTGTTTCCTTCCAGGATTCCTGCTAGCAGCAGGGCTTGATCGCGTTCGCTTTATATTTGCAACAGTACCAAACATCGAACCGAACGCACTAAGGACATAAACTATAATCGTGGCATCATCCCCTGAAAGAAGAAGCAGGAACAAATGCGTGCTAATGTAAATTATATCAAGTACGCTTTTTGCCACGATTCCTGCTAGTAGCAGGAGCTGATCGTGTTTGTTTAACGCCATAAACAATATTCGGGAAGCAGGAATGAACGAACGAATTTTATCCTAATGAGAATGATATGAAGTACGTTTTTTGCCACCATTCCTGTCTGTAGCTGGAGCTGATCCTATCTATTTAATGCCATTAATAATAGTCGAATCGTGGTCTCCTGGAAGAGGCAACGGGAACGAATTTTAAGCTAATGTAAATTATATAAGGAACGGTCTCTGTCCACGATTCCTGCTAACAGCAGGAGTTGATCATATGTGCTTCACACCATAAACAATAGTCGTGTTGTCGTTTCCTCTGCAAGAAAAAAGAACTAGCTTTACGGTAAGTAATGTAAATAGTAATTATTTCCTTCCATGATTCCTGCAAGCAGCAGGATCTGATCAGGGACGTTTATCGATCGAAACGATATCAAACATCGAGCCGAGCGCACTAATTACGCACGTCATAAACAGTAAGCCCAACCGTTGCATCCCCGAAGAAAGGAAACGGAAACGAGTTTTATGGTAATGTAAATTGTATGTAACAACGGTGGGCGTGGAACGCAGCAGGGTTGGCTTTTCGGATAGCCAACGAGGCACGCCGCGAAGTCAGAACGAATACCGAGAAGTCAAGTCGGAATACTCCTACTTTTCGCGGAACGAATTGCCTGATGCGGGGGCGGTAAAAATTACCGAATTACAGTGATTTTGCTAGTGTTTTTCATCGTGTAAAATTACGTATAGAGGAAACGTTTTGATTAGATTTACATCTGACGAGTGGTGATGATTAAGTCGAGTCAATCAAGCATAAAAATTATGAAGTTAGTTATAAGAACGATGAAGCCTTGTCAGTGCATTTCTCTTAGAATATCGTTAAAACACGATAGAAGTAAGTCGGAATTTATACGAAATTCCCAAACTTCCTACGTGGTCAAAATTATAAGAACAACATCTTTACATGATACTCGTGGTAATTTTCCCTTGTCTCTAAGTCTATATCAAATAAATAAAATTACCCTGACCATACCTTTGCGCAGTAATTCCAGATTTCGGCAACTAAGTTGGAACTCAGTGGAAAGTCTATAATTTTACTGATATACAACAACAAATCCTATGCATTTTGGGCAAAGAATGGTACAAGTGCAACGTGCATGAAACGCCATTCTTAATATTTCATGGGCACTAAACGCTAAACGGAGTTGCTAAAATACAATATCGACTAATGGGGACAAAAGCAGTAAAAGTTGTGTATTTTCCCTACTCCTCACTTGTCCAAAATTTCAGGAAAGTTAAGGTGAATACATATTAGAACGAATCCGAAATATTTTCTTGCGAATTCGAAAAAAATTATTTTCGTTTAATTCTGTTCGTATTACAACGACTTAAAAATCGGATTTCTTAGGGAATTTCACTCTTCATTTTAGTAACTTATAAGAGCGTGTTTGAACTCCTTCTATTTTGAAGGAATTGTTGTGTTGGTTTGTGTGGAATTTCTCTTGTTTTAACGAAATTCGCTCCTTGCGGTTAATGAAACTCGACAACTACTAAACTCGTATATTTCATTAAACTAACATAATTTTGCTTTGTGATATGTACAATTAAGAGAACATGTGTTCCCTGAGAACTCTTAGATTATTCTTAACATAAAACTATGTTAGACGGCCGAAACTATGAATAGTTAGCTTTATTAGACAGTTACCGCCGAATTTGTAAGGTGCTATTTTAAAAATAGAATATAATAAACAGTACAAAATAATTGTTCGGTACCCGACCCTTTCGAGTAAAGGTATACCGCCCGAACAGAGCGTATTACCGCACTTTTGAAATTTTCTAACCCAATCTAATCTAAAATAGAGGTGATAGCCGCTGCCAGTAAACAAATATATTTAATGGACAAAGAAATTGATGAACTGATCTCTCTCCAGAAGATAAAGCTTCTTTAGTATCATAGCATTCTTCGGTCCAACCAAATTTAGTAATTCGTCAAATTGCGCTGCTGTTACTCGTAAATACTTAAAATACTTTTTAGGATCTTTATATTTCATTTCTCTTGCAAGACTTAAATAATCTTCTTGACTTTTTCTATTTTGAAAAATTTGCCGAACACTACATCGCCTATTATATCGTGTTTTGCTATGTAATTTATACAATTTGTACAGCTTGCCCAAATTAATTAGATTTGTTAGAATGTTGTAATCAGGGACGTAACAATTATAAGATAAACGACAAAAAAGTCATTGTTAACCATTTAAATTGATGAATTTATAAAATCGTTATACTTAACCATTTTTATAAGATATATATTATTCTGGTTATCGTAACCAATTAAAGTGTGAAATATTTTTTTTAGTTATAAGTAACAATTATATCAACCAAAAAAATTTTTGGTTTCAGATAACCATTATATCAACCAAAAAGATTTTTTGGTTAGAAATAAAAATTCTTTTTTGTTATCAGGGATGAAATTGATAATAAAAATTAATTCATAAAGTTTTAGTGGGAATATTTCTCTCATTTAAAATGTTGAATAGGGATTTCTAACTCTATTAAAATCGTTATTAAAATTGCAATTGACTGTATGTAACCTTTATTAGGTTGTATGTAATGATTTTAAAATATAAAAAAGACACACCACCTTCAGCTATGCTTAGTTTTGCTACTACCGCCACAGATTTGTTGTGTTATCTTGTTCATGTGTTATTATTGCATTAAATTTATTGCTCATTTGTTGTACTGTTTGTTAAAATTTTTGTTTTTTTATTTTGTGGGGATTTTTGATACTGTTTGATATATTTTGCTTTTTCATAGCTTCTTTTTTATGTTCATTCACATAATTTTTTTGTTTTTTTTCATCCCTGATAACCAAAAAAACATTTTTTGGTAATGGTTATTTCTAACCAAAAAGTCTTTTGATTGATATAATGGTTATCTGAAACCAGAAAATTATTTTGGTTGATATAATTGTTACTTAAAACCAAAAAAATATTTCTTACTTTAATTAGTTACGATAACCAAAATAATATATTTGCAATGATAATGGTTAAAAATTCCCAGTATTAAATAAAATGAATTTTCTTGTAACCTTTTTATCTGAAATAAAAAAATGGCAATTATATTTGGTCCCTGGTTGTAATGGTTCATAATTGTTTGGCCTCTATTTACCTATAACTACCACGGCGTACACAAAGATAAATGAAAATAAACAAACCAAGAGGATGACATGGCCCTTATAACACGATCCAAACGAAGATTTGAGGGCACGGCTAGAAAATATGGACTAAAGATTATAATGAAAATAAAACTTAATACTTAGATATGCGAGTAACTTATGATTCGAATGAGACCGAAATAAATATTCAGAATAACTCTGGTGAAAGATACGTTTTCAAAAAGATAAACAAAATAATCTATTTGGGAGTAGTAGTTTCAAATGATGCAGGTGAGCAGGGGGAAGTAAAAAAGCAGGATCGTTGAATGGGATACTAAGACCAAAAAACATCACAAAAAGAACAAAGGAAAAGCTATACAAGACCATTATTCAACCAACAGTTTTATATGCGTGCAAAACCTGGAACCTCACCCAATCCTTGGAAAAGAAAATTAAGATATGGGAACGAAAGATGTTAAGAAAAATATATGGAGGCATTAAAGGAAATGGTATGTGGAGCAGACGAACTAATGAAGAACTAATGGAATTATACGGGGAATTGAAAATTACTAGGAAAATTAAGGCTCAGAGATTGAGGTAGTTGGGTCATTTGCAGAGGATGCACGATGGACGGGTAGCAAAGCTGATCGTGGAGGGAGGAACGGGAATGAGAAGAAGAGGGCGTCCGAGGAAACGGTGGTTGGGTGCAATTGAGGAGGACCTAGGAAGTATGATGATGGCGAAGATGGCAATGAATAAAAAAGAATGGAAGAAGATTATCCAAGTCATGGGGCGACAGGGCTTGGAGAGCTGATTTATTATTATGAACCAACCACAAGTAAATAAACATGCACATAAACTAATTAAAGTATTATTATTATTATTTTTGCAAAAATCCTAAAGAGGTTGAAAGATTTGAACTTCATCCCAAACTTCGTGACGGCCATTTTGATTCGCGAAATTTTGCGAAAATCGTTCTAATATGTACTCAGCTTTACTCTGGTAGCAGTTAGTTTGGTGTTACAATATCGGATTAAGTCTTAAGTCGGTCCTAAACAAAATTTAAATTGGGACTTTATTCATGTACAGTGCGTCAAATATAGCAGCGCGCTCAAGGTCAGATGCAAATGTAAGTTTCCACAGCGCACCTCATTTACCTACCCAATAAACATTTTTTAAATTTCGCGGACAGTTTAAGTTGGTAGTTTCGGCAATAGTTGACATACTCGCTAATTTCTAAGCACAATGCATGTGAATATGCTCACTATTGTCTCACTTTTGCCAGAACTACCAACTTAAATTATCCGCGAAATTTAAAAATGTTTACTGGGTAGTGGTCGTTATCGTATGAACACCAAGTACAGTTGGTGTACTGTGTGTAAGTTGTTGCTTCTAAAGGAGGCTTAAATAATGTCAACTTCAATTTTTTCTTATTAATAACTGCTTTGCCAGGCAAAACAAAATAAGAAATTTTTAAAATAAGAATTGAAACACATTGGTTTTTAACAAAGTTGATTTTTTGGCTTATATTTATTCTACTGTTATTTCTATTTGTTTACAACATAAATCCTATGTTTTAATTTAAACTATCGCAGAACTCTTTCGTAAACGACGTTTTTTGTTTTGCCCTGAGTTGTAGTGTAAATAAAGGGAACTGATGGCTTGCCGACAGGTGAACACGATACATATAATTGACCGTGAGAGAAGCATGGATATTATAATAAATACATCTTCCCCTTAAAATTTACCTTTTAAAATGGTTGCTTCAATGAGGTTATACATAACCCTTTTGACTGCTAATGTGGTCCCATTACACAATCGAGGCTGATTTAAATTTCGGAGCATAATAATGGGAGCACCAACTTTTAATTGTAAACGATGAGGTGGAAAATCTGGTAAATCCAATGAATTCAAAAATTCTGTGGGATAATTGACCGCGTCATCTTGATTTGTAACTGTGTCAACTGATTAATATGTTACAACTTCGCCAGGAACATGGGCTAAAATATCTGCATTCAATGCACCAACGTCCTTGTTTTTCGCAGCCAGTATTGCTCTTTCAGCTAACCAATTGTGATTTCGATAATTTTTCGCAATGTTTGGAAAAATACTTGAAACCAATTCTTGTCTTTTGGTGCGAAATTGCAAAAGTTATCGGGCAAAATCAGTAACAATTTGTCGATTTCCTATCGCCAGTAGTTGCGTAGAAAATGCATCGGCCGATGGATCATTTTGTATTTGAACTCGCACATTTGTAGTCAAACTGAGTGTTTGTAGGTGTCTCCACAAATGAAATAATTTTAAACATGCCGTTATTTCATCTGCTGGTGGTGAACGGTGGAATCACAGGCAATGTTTCACGGAAATCACCAGCCAATAATACCAAAGCGCCATCAAATATTGCTTGACTATCACGTATATCTTGCAAAGTCCTGTCCAATGCTTCTACTGATTTCTTATGTACCATTGTGCATTCATCCCAGACAATTAAATGGCATTGTTGCAAAACTTTTCCCATTCCAGAATTTTTGGAAATGTTACACGTAGGATTTTCATTGGCATTCATATGGAGGGGTAACCTCAGTGCAGAGTGAGCTGTGCGACCACCATCTAATAACGTGGCGGCTATTCCAGACGATGCAAGTGCTAATGCAATATTACTCTGTGATCTTACTGCCCTTTCACAATAATGTTAATGTTAATGGTAATGGTAATGTTATGTTGGGTGTTAAAACTCAATCTATGTAGCACTCAATTACGATGTTCAGAATGATGTCAATGGTAATGGTAATGTTAAATTATCATATTAACGTTCTAAAACTATTTTGGTTTTCTGAACATCATGGTTAACATCAACCAATTAAACTAGTAAGCTGGAGCATGCGCACTACCGCTATTTATAAATCTGCAGCAATTCTAACCTCATTTATTGCTAGCCGTACCTATCACTAGATTCGGGGTCAGATTTCTTATTTTCTTATATTCAATTCCTGTGCTGTTAACATTATAAGCACAAATAGCGGAAGAAAAGAAAAAGAATCACGAATCAGTAAAGGTTATAATCGTTATTGATGTTTACTATTTTGAAACGTTGGTTTGCGCTTCTCCCACTTATAACCGCGAATTTTGAAAATGCGATCCTCTAAACATCAACATTAACATTATTGTGAACTGCATTAACGTTCCCATTACCGTTAACACCTGAACATCAACATTAGCATTAACGTTATTGTGAAAGGACCCATAGTCGCCAATAGCAAGGAAATCAAAAATGTTTTCCCAGTGCCTCCTGGGGCGTCCAAAAATACACTCCCCGCTTTGATGTTGTCTTTGTTCTCGATTCATTTTCGGCAAATCCGAATTTATAAATGTGTTCGATTCATTTAAATCGTATCCCAAAATCGCCTCCTTTTGATGTATATAGAAGTCAAAACAATAAATTTATGCTATCTTTAAATTTATTTATCGCACACACGCGATTTCTGATTTCAACCAAACTTAACATAAACCATATAGGTCCCAATACCTACCCTGTGTATAAATTCGGTTGAAATCGGTCGAAGCGTTTGAGCGTGATGCGGCGACATACGTAAGCCCAAAATCGCCTCCTTTTTTTATATATAGATAGAGAATATAAACACTGTATTGTATTGTAACCAGGTCCTTCGAAATTACAGGTACTAGACATTTGATTTATATTTTCTATTGATTAATAATTAAAGTGTTTACCTGGCACAAATAGCTGACATTATTTACCCGATTTCTTGTCTTTAATGGTGTTAGGTAAGTAGTTGTCAAAAACACTTGAATAAGGTAGTCAGTTAGATGTGCAAGAACAAACTTTTGAAATTTCATTTTTCAGTGAGATGGCGTTGATAAGGTCTTTAACGAAATGTGAATCTCAGAACCAGTTAAGGATTACGTGGTTAGTATCCACTCATTATTATTATTTTATTGTTTATGTACGGGGTTAAAATACCAGTTGTACTATTTTCTTGCAGTAAAATGGTAGATACACTAACGAATTTTCTACAATGTCCTAAAAAGGATACACGAAGGTCTTGGCATGTTTCGTTTGGAAATCTGGAAGAATCTACTCGAACTGTTGACATTAACCCATTACAGAGTATTGGCATCATCCACATCCATTCTTTTTCTCAATTTTTTTTTCCGTATTACAGAATTTTTTTGTGTTTTAGTGCGGACAAAAATCATTAAAATATAATTAAATTAAAATATATTTTTCACGTTTCGGAATTTAAAGGTTTCTTTTGCCACCATTCCCAGCAGGCCCAGCAGGAGTTGATACTGTCTATCTAACGTCATGAATAATAGTCGAATTGTGATCTCCTGCAAAAGGTAGCAGAAACGAATGTTATGCAAATGTAAATTGTATGGAGAACGATTTTTTTATCACGGACTATTGGCATCTTTCACACTAATTCTTTTTCTCAACTTTTTTTTTCCGTATTACAGGATATTTTTGTTTGTGTTTTAGGGCGAAGAAAACATTAAAATATAATTAAATTGAAATAATGTTTCACGTTTCGGAATTTAAAGGTTTCCATACAATTCCGGCGACATTACGATCAGGGAAACATTTTATTACAGGAGTAATACGCGTCCGGTGAAATTTTTCGACCACTTCTCGAGTGTATACGTTGCGTTTGCGCCCGCAAAAAATGCTGACTGTTATTATCAGGAGAGGTGAAGAAGTAGTTAGTTGATTTTATCGAGTGGAGGTACAACGTATAAAATAAAAGAAATAATACGCACGTATGAAATTTGCTATTATAGTAACGAAGAACTTCACAATTTTTCTCGCATTGGTAAAATACGATTTGACGGTGTTGGTCTCGTTGTTAGAGAAACGCGAAATTACGTAAAAATTATTTGGTGGGGATTTTACTGTTATAATTAAGTGCCAGCAATGAATTAATCGACGTGTTCTAACGGTTAAGGCGTTTGGCCGTTATCATTTGCAATACCGATGCCTGCCTTCGAACCTCCAGCGATGATGCACGCAGTCACGCTAAAAATTGAGTACCTACCATTGTAAACAAGTGCCCGCAGCAAAGCACTACCCCCACCTCCCGCGTTTACCAACGTACGTTTATCCCTTTATTTATCAATCCTTAAATACGAATCTCTTCATTCTTAGCGAATGTTATCTATTATAAAAATTCGACACCGAAGCGGATATCAAAGCTAATGATCAAATCCTGATTTTGCTTAGTTTCGGTCATATTTTGTACGATCGTTCGTTGATAAAATCTTTCAGAATTGCCACCAAAAAGAAAAACAAAAACAAATGTTTATACACCTTATTGGATCGCCTCTGTAGTTGTATTCTTCTCGGTTTTAACTGTTTGAAGTATGCATCTTTATATACAACGGATTATTATGAAAATTCGTATATACGAATTTTCGGGGTCGTTGATTACGAATCTGCTGTCAGATTTTTAAAATTAAAAATGGCGAATCGAATATGACGAAGCAATATTTGACGATATGATGAACTATCATGAAAATGTGTATACGGGGGTTTTAGGAGGTGACGATTACGAATCCATTATCAGATTTTTAAAGTACAAAACGCCGAATTCAGTGTGGCGGACCAAAATTCGAAGAAAAAAAATATGAAAGTTATGATTGAAATAGTTATTTGGGGTTCTCTGGTGTCGCTACTTGCAAATCTGCTGTTAGATTATCAAAACGAAAAATGGCGAATCCAATATAACGAACCAATATTTGCGAATATAATGAACTACCATAAAAATTTGTGTGCAGGTCTTCGCGTAGCTGTTGATTACGAATCCATTATCAGATTTTTAAAATTTAAAATATCAGATTTAATATGGGGGATCAAAATTCGAAAAAAAAATAAAATTTAATAAATTTTAAATTTAATTAAATTTTAATATTAAAATTTTGATTGAAATAGTTATTTGCGGTTTTTTGGCGTTGCTGATTGCAAATTTGCTGTCAGGTTCTCAAAATTTAATACAATGCATTTAATCTGGTACAGCTCTCGCAATATAAGTTGGCGAGCGGTGGGGATGTGCCGTAATCGTATTTAGGACACGTACCTCTCACTTGTCTGATTCAAATAGTGCATAGGAATTACCATTACGTTGCAGGACGAATGATAGGCAATCGATCCCTCCTCTATCTGCGCGAACTCACTCCCACCCTTCGCCAACTTATATTGCGAGAGCTGTATATACATATATAATTTATTTCAACTGTTTTCCTGAAAATCATGCTTTTTAATATAAACAACTGATGAAGATTGCACATTCTTTATATTCAGAAATATGTTAGTACGAAAACATAACTAAAATAAAGCGATAAAATCGAGTGACAACTGTTTCAGAAATTTGGAAAATGACTAAATCAAAAATAGCGGTACCTTGAGTGTACTACCGTGCTTCGAAGGGTTAAACGAATTTTCTTTGTTTTAGCAGTACATACATTCATATGACAATATATAAGTGTTTAACGCCAATACGTAATTACATGGTTGACCTTGCAACATTTCTCGTTTTAATTATATCGGCATGCGGACCTCGATTCAAAACAAACTAATTTAAAAAATTGACAATTGCATTGAAATAATTTTATATCAAATATAAAAAATATATGTTATTACATTTTTTTTTATTATTAAATAATACAAAACACTTCTTTTACAATTATGTTGATATAATTTTGTATCAATTAAATAAGAACTGTTTTACGATGATTTTATTTTCTACTAGCTTACCCCGTCGCGCGTTGCTGCGGCCTTAGAAGAAAGGAAATTAAAGGAAACTCGTTATGATAACATTCAATTTACTTTGTGTCATTTTTATTGAAACTTATCATTAGTCATTATTTACATTCAATTGCATTGAATTTGTTTGTCTACACGCGGGCGCTACCTATCGTAGGATATATGTATGTACTATGCCAAAAATATTCGACACGCGCGCGCCATCTATCGTAGGATCAGTATTACACGTATGGAAATTCATGCCGTTTATTTTTTGGAAAATGTTGATTAAATAAATCAATTTGGAATTCATTGATGCCACTATGCCAGTACTTTTAATAATAACACTTCTTTTTACGATGATGTTGATATAATTTTCTATTAATTAAATCTATTTTACGATTATTTTAGTTTTTTGATCTCATGGGGCGAATTGCGGGCCGCTATTGAAATTAAAATAATATGAAAAATTAACAATCACATTGAAATAATTTTAGGTGAAATAAATATATAACACAACGATGTTATTTACTTTCTTTTGTCAGAAAGGCGCCGGGGAAGGGTCTGAGCTTGCATTTAAAATGAGATAATAATAAAAAAATATTTTCACTTACAACTACATTGATATGATTTTCTGTCAATTAAATCTTAAACATATTTTACAATTATATATATTTCTTTAAGCTTATAAGGCAGTATTGTGACCCCGGATAGACACCCACTCGTTTTTTATAAATTTGGCTCCTACCTGCGTATACCTGTGTTTACTATGTTCAAATATCCTTGATTGATGCACTTGTACGGTCTAATTTAGTTTTGAAACCAGAAAATGGTTTGATTTTTACGATTCGATGCTAGAATGTTGATATTTTTACATTCTTCCTATTCAAACAATAAATAGAAAATAGTAATTACAAAGCCAAATTATACAAGAATTTCAGTTTCCCTAATATAAACCTCTATATGAACGTATGGAAGTACAGCTTACGCTCGATAAGGTAAATACCCGATATTCGAAACATTGCGGTAATGTAAACACAAAATTCGTAGTATAGGATTATACGGAACGCTCGATAACGTAAAAGTATTGTGAGTTCGATAGCTCGATAACGTAAACAGCGAATAACTTCGAGCGTTCGAAATGTGTTACAAGTTACCTATAAAAAGCCCAGTTTGATCAATCCCCGAGTTATTCAATTATGTAGGGGAGTCCTTGATTTACGTAGCATATATCCTGTTTTAAACTTATTGTTAATTGTGTACATTCCAGGTATAACTCATTGCTATAGCAAACACAGGTGCTTTTAGTTGCGTGTACATACATATGTAGTTTTAATTTTGTAAAAGTAGTCTTAATAACAACTTTGTTGGCTGAGGTTCCTTCTTTAATACACGATTATAAAACGCTATTTTGATTTATTGTTTTCCTTAGTGTTTACAAAAGGTTGTTCGAATATTTTTTGTATTTATTTTAGC